>JAZKJV010001209.1:25930-1225930 GCA_037367405.1 Ottelia alismoides | reverse complement strand
ATATACATCCTTTGCCGTCTACTGTCTTCGCATTTTACTCCACGTTTAGAATATCTCAAATCGTCCTCTAGCCCATGAAAGGACATATCGATATCGGTACGGATATCGGTACCATGTCGATACCGATATATCGCCGATATCGGCGATATATCAACGTCATATCACCAACATCGGATCGAGATTGTGCATTTTTGACCTGTCGATACCCGATATCGACCATATCGGTGACCGGTCGATACCGATAATATCGCCGATATATTACGATATGGCTGTCCATGTTCTAACCAAAAATGGTGGGCAACTTTGAGTTTGGATCCTCTACTGCAACAAGGGATGCAGCATAGTGTGTTGTAGTTCTTGGAGTCGCTCGATTACGATCGAGCGGTTCGTACGAATTCTTTCTTTGTGTGGGTCCGGATCAAAGGAATTTGCGGGAACCGCTCGATCATGATCGAGCGGTTATAAGGGCTACAACAGACTCTGTTGCATCCCTTGTTGCAACAACGGATCCATTTCCGGGCAACTTTTCCCTCAGCGACTCTTTTTCTTATATATGTTGGAAGTAAAGCATTGTTGTGGTAGTTAGTGACTAATCGAAAGGCATATAGATCATCTTCCTGGCCTGATTGGCCTGATATGATAGGAGCGAGCCTTCTCCGGGGGCGTCTGAGTGCTAGACTAGGAGTCCATCATCTGTCAGAAGCGAGAGATGAAAGAGTAACTAACGGTCCAGAATCTTTAGCCGATGGTATAGATCTTTCGTCTCCCGAATTCTTCCGAGCCCAGCTTCCATCTGCTCATCCGAGAACATATGGTCAAGCGCCAATTCAAGCAAGAAGATATATAATAGCCTAATAGGAACTGAAGACGAGAAGGAGAATTTATGAACGCCATTCAACCCTCTCCACTAAGTGCTATGCTTTTCCATAATAATTCGGCCAATTTATTGAATCCCTGATTTGGGATATTTTTTACTTTAAAAATATATAAAAATTAGAAAATTAACTGAAAAATCACAAAAATATTAAAAAGTTACAAAAACCAATAATATTTGGTTTTGTTTTTTTGATTATTTTTACTCACAAGTTAATTATCGTGTAAAATATTATAAATATATATTAATATATAAGATATCATATTATTGAATAGTGTAAATATTTCATAATTAGTTAAAATAATAATAATAATAATTCTTTCAGCCACAACGGGGAATCAGGCAGGGCTGCCCGTTGGCTCCCCTCCTCTTTGTGTTAGTAGTTGACGCTCTTGCGGTGCTTATGAGGTTGGCAGTGACTAACAATTGGTGTTCATGGTTCTCAAAGGAAGAGCTTTCCATCCCTATTCTTCAGTACGCCGATGATACTGTGTTATTCATGGGGGCCGAGCCGGAGAAGATTAGACGAGCCTCTTTCATCATGGACATCTTTGGGGATGTATCTGGTTTGCAGGTTAATAGAGACAAGTCTGTGGTGGTTCCTTTCGGTCTTTCGAAGATGGAGCAACGGAACGTGTCAGAGATGCTGGGATGCTCGACTTCGACCTTACCGATTACTTACTTGGGGCTTCCTCTTGTGGCGGGAAGGCCGAAGGCGGGTGACTGGAGGATTTTGTTGGAAAGATTGGAAGCAAGGCTGGCGGGGTGGAAGGCGACTTTGCTCTCTAAGGGGGGAAAGCTGATATTATTGAAACATGTTCTTTCCGCAATCCCCATCTTCTTTTGCTCCACGAGATCATTGCCTGCAGGGGTTCGAAATAAGATTGAGGCGTTGATGAGAAGATTCTTTTGGACGGATGGTCGACAGAGCAAGAAAGGCATTCACCTCGTAGATTGGGCCAAGGTGACGACCTCGAAACAAAAGGGTGGACTGGGAGTGTTGCGGGTGGGGGAGATTGATGACCGCAAAAATCACGAGAGATCAAGGGAGATAAATAACAGGTCGTTGCGACCTCAATCACTCGAATGCGTCAATCAAGAAAAATCAATCACTCAAATTAGATAAAAACAAGCAAGCACAAGATAGAGCGATCTAGCTATGGGATTAACCTGGTATAGCTCCCAGGGTCGAACACAAGGAGCACAGATTGGCCTTGCGGCCTACGATGTAGTCAGAAATCCAAGAGATTCTTTTTTTTTTATTTTTATTTGTTTTTATAAATTTTTTTTTTAGATTTTTTAGAAGATGAGAAAATGAGAGAAAGTAAATACAAGGGAACTACAACAATTTATACAACACACAAAAATGATGCAAAAATTCCAGAAAATTGGTTTTTATGTTTTTTAAGTTTTTTACTGTTTTTGGTGAATTTTTGGAATTTTTCTAATGGGTAAATTATTTACTAAAAATCAAACAAGGCAGAAACACCAAGGTACTGTCCAGCAAGGTTATAAACTCAAAAATAAAATATTTAAGAGTTTCAATCAACCTTGGAGGTAATTTTCCTGTAAACTAAAAAGAATAAGGAAAATTTGGGCACCTTAATTATTGTTTTTGGATTTTTAATTTATTTATTACAATTTTTATGAGTTTTTAGGGGTTTTTCAATTTTTAGGGTTTTTAAGTGATGAAAAGTAGCCAAAATTGGCTAGAAAATCAATCAACAAGCAATAAACAGCCTCTAATTTTTTTAGAATTTTTGGTGGAGTTTTTATATTTTTTTGGTATTTTTAAAGTCAAACAGTAGCAAAAATAGGGGTTTTTGAATTTTTAAAAATAATAAATGAAATCCAACATGTCCCCAAAAATCATAGAAATTCCTACACCATGGCAGGAGCCATGTGTCAAAATTTCATTGGATTTGGAGGTGGTTTGATATTTATTCAAAAATGAAGAAGAGGATACTATGCACAAGGACCAATGTGCAAATACCCAAGACCTGGGGGTCGCTGGTGCAAAAAGCCCAGCAAGTCACGTGCGTTGCGCGTGGCTGGGGCACACAGGGACTATATTGCAAGAAAAACTAAGTCCCAGGGCTTATTGATAACTCGTATCAAAAGCCCAGGGCCGAAGTCGCAAAAAGCCCAATAAATACGCACATGCACAAAAACAATGCTCACAGGGGCATAATTGCAATTTCACAAAACATTTCATGCATTCATTAACATTTCAGATCTACAGGACTACTTATGCAAATAACCCAGAATAACACGTGACGAAGCACGTGGGTCTCTACTGGCAGGGGTATAAATGCAAATAAAATTAAGCGCGAGGGTCTCTATGCAAATATCCCAGAAAATAAACAACTGAATTAAAAATTACAGGACTAAAATGAAATAAGACAAACAGAGGGGTCTAGGTGAAATTTACCCCTTTATTAATAGCGACGGCCTGATGTTGACGCGTGGATGATCGGACGGCGGAGAACAAACGCGCCTTTGACTCGAGAAGCGCTGGCCTGATCCGTCGGCTGGTGTGCGTCCACGTGGGTGATCGGACGGTGCAGATGCAACGTGGCTCTTCGAAGGAAACCAAGCTCAGATCGGATGGTCGAGGTGTAGCCACGTGTATAATCGGACGGCTGAGAGACGTCGTGGCTTAACCTCGCTGCTCAACGGCCCAGATGAGATCCTCAGATGTATCGACGGCTGCTGCTCCTCCAAGGATGGACGCTCAGGATTAGAACTGGAGCGAGGTCTTCATCGGACGGCTCTGGAGGATGGAGGAAGAACTGATGGCCGGCGAACTTCGCCGGCCTCCTGCGTGCACTCCGGTCCTCCTCTGCTGCGTCTGAAGGTCGGAGAAGATCCGGCGTGAAGTTGCGCAGCTGCTACGGATCTCCGGTGGTCAAACCAAGCTCCGAGGAGCTCGAGCAAGGCCGGCGGAGAAGAAGCTCCTGGCTTGAAGTTGGGAAGCCTCAGACGCCTCCCTTTGGACCTGCAAAGTAGTCAAGAAGCTTCGCGGGTCGAGGGCAAAGTGCCTCGACCCGGTTAGGTGGCGTGAAGGTGAACGGTGCGGTGGGGCGGGCGAGCTCCGGCGAGCGGAGGACGGTGGAGCTCGACTCCCAGATCCAGTGCGATCTGGGTTGAGTGAAATGGCGTAGAAGGTGCGTGAGGAGATTGCGAAGGTGCTGATCGGGTCGGATGGTCGAGATGATATGCGAAGTGACCGGAATCGGAGATGTACGTCGGAGCTATGATTTGGGCGAAATCGGAAATTACGCTAAATGGGAGATCTAATCGGCTACCTGATGGATGCTGGAGACTGTGCTGGAGCTGATCTTGCTCCTGGTCGTAGCTTCGAAGGGCGTCAAGGCCTGAAGCTCGATGCTCAACGCCGGCGGCGGAGCAAGGACGGCGAAGTACGCCGGATCAAAGGAATCACCTCCTCGCCTCACTGCAACAAGGGCAGACGCTCGCTGTCACTCTCGCGGTGCCAATGGAGGTCACGGGGAAGAAGGAGAGGGTCCAAAGATGCGGCGCGGAGGCGGCGGAGGTGATGGTTATATAGAGTGACAGGGGCGTCTAGGGTTGAGGGTGGACGGCGATGGAAAGCGTGGATTTGATGGCGAAGGATCCGGCGAGGGAGAGGGATGAACGGCGAAGAATCCGGGCACGGGGGTCGAGTGAGGGACAGCCTGGAGTCGCGTGGATAAATCGGCGAAGGAGGCGCGGCACGCGTTGTCCAGAATAGGAAGGAGGTCGCGGGGGAGTTGACCGGGGTCAACAGTCCCCCGTGGACCAATCAGGAGCGGCCACGTGTGCCCGAATTTTATTTATTTATTTTAGGGTAGAAATAGGCCGAATTAAAGAAAACTCAAAACATGAAATATTTTTCTTTTATTTTTTTCTATTTTTTGGTGATTTTTAATTAATTTTTGGAAATAAAAATATGGTAGCTCTATATATAGGTATATGTACACTATATGGATTTTTATTTTTGATTTTTTATTTGTTATTTTTAGGTATTTTTGTGCTTATTTTGTATTTTATTTATTTACAAGATAAAATGAGGAATAAAAGAATATTTTTATGTTATTTTTATCACTTATATACAAGGGTGAAATAAATGATTGAATATACTTATACACATGGTATTTATACAATGTATTTTTGTATTTTCAATTTTGTAATTTTTATTTTATTTTTGTTTTGTTTCTTGTTATTTTATATATTTACAATATGTAACATAGAGTATTTACAAAAAGTTTAGAAAATAATTGAATTTATTTACAAGGTTAAATAAATACAAGGGTGTGGTTTATACACATGGTGGAGGAAGGGTATTTTTGACTTTTTGATTTTTTTATCTTTTTATTTTGTTTTTAATAGTTTCTAAATATACACACAATATGGACAAGCATATTTTTGGGTGAGGAAAATATATAGTTTTATTTATTTACAAATATATACATATGAGCGCCTATCTCCCTCTACTTTGGCTTTTATGCGGTCAGGCCCATGCTGAGCCCTCCCTTGGGTTAGGTTGCTCAATATTTATTCTAAATATTTCCCTCTTTTTCTTTTTGCTCTTTATTCTTTTATTTTGTGCACAAAAACATGCTAATTATAGGTTTTTACACAATGCATGCTTTTGGTAATTATTTGTATTTACACATATCTACATGTATTTGCAAAGGTTTTTGTAGCTAAAATAGAAGAATAAAGAGTGATGAATGGGTATTCATCACCCCCCTATGCTTAACTTTGCTAGTCCCTTAGCAAACACTTATTTGAAAAAGAAGTGAAAAAGAAAGAAAAAGAAAAAGAAAAAGAGAATGTACAAGGATCAAGGTTGACTTATTAAATTTTCCTTCATTAAATTGAAATATGGAGCTCGATCAGATCTTTGGATTATTAATGTGTCGGAACCTTATTTGGACTTAAGCCTAAAACTCAACAGCCTCCAAGTTCCACCAATCTATGGGCAAGACTCCTCAATAAACCAGATCAGAACAAGTTTACATACACAAACTCTAATGACCATGAATCTTTTCTTGCGGTGTAAGTGATATGTGGCTCCCCATCTCAGAAGTAACAAAGAAACAACCTCCCCCAACCTGGTAACTCTAATGCCTCAGTCTAGCAACTCTTTCCTCGAGAAGCGGGGTATTCCCTTCTAAGTTCAAGTGCAACCGGCTCAAGGAGAGGGGGTAGAAGTATAGAGTTTTGGAAGCTTAGCCAGTGTAGCTAAGTCTCCCGCTGCAAGCTTCATGAGATGTAACATGGATACCATAAGCTTTTGCTTTCTACTCCGGTGGGGTTATTAAATTTTCAATCCGACCCACCACTTTTTTGGAGTTCTTTTTGCATTTTTTTTTTCAACAACTTCTGTACAACATATCTACATGGTGCAGCATATATAAGAAATTTCCCCTTGAGCCAGTAGACTATCCCTCTTTTGAAGCTTTATTGCAACCCACAGCTTCTGTCTTTAGCTTTCAACACCACTAGACCGAGTTGAGGTGCACTTCCTTCACTATAAGAAGAAGAGAGGTTCCGCCTAGAAGTACTACCCTCATATGCTACCCCAAGCCAAAGGAAACTGCCTCCTCACCACCTCATCCATGGAGAGCCATGTATAAAGTGCAGGTGCAAGTTAAGCCATTGTCTCTGAGAGTCATGCGTGTGTTGTTAAGTGCTCTACTTAGGCTCATCAAGATGACATATGCTCATAGCCTAGTGGACTCAAAGAATTAAGTCCTTATGGACCTGAAAAGCTTTAACCCTAAGTCCTACAAGGTTCCTCTTGAAGTTAAGTGGATTAAGATCTTATTCAAGCTCCATTTCTCAATTTAATTCCAGGCTTAGTTTAAATGTCAACTCTCATCCAGGAAAAACTATATACATATATGTACACAAGATGCTATTTACAAATATTTTACAATCATGCAAAAATTTTTGAAAAATGTTTTGAAATCATGAATGAATGATGCATGAAGTGCAAGTTTTGCAAAAAGATATTTACAAACATTTACACAAGATTTTTGCAAACTTTTGATTTTCAAAACATTTTGAAAAAATTTTGTACTATATACATAATTTTGATACAAAATATTTACACAAGCTTTACACAAAAGATTTTTGAAATCATTTTTACAAAAATACTTTATACACTAGCTATGTCTGTGCAAGAATAAAAGAGGTTTATGTACATGAAAAATTTTTAATTTTTGTGATTTTTAGCCATTTTATTTATTAACACACTCACACAAAGTACGAGTTATGCCTAAAGTATATATGAAATATATACACACCCCCCCTATACTTAGCTCGAACGATGTCCTCAGAGTGATCAAGAGCGATGAAGAAGACATAACTCGTGCTTCGTAAAAGGGAAGTGAAAAGGAATGACTAAGTACAGGAACGAATAAATGAATAGAATGAGAGGAACTCGGTGGTCTCCCCCTATACTTAGGATTAACTAATCCTAAGTATAGAAAGCTGTACGTGAAGGGAAAGCCGAGTGAAGAATATACGGACTCTGCCCCCCCTATACTTAGGGTAAAATATCCCTAAGTATAGGTAGCAAAAACAAGAGCAGAAAGAATGAAAAGAATACTCGCAGGTCCTACATTCCCCCTATACTTAGGGTAAAGTACACCCTAAGTATAGCATAATCATAAGATGAGAGACGGGATGTGGGACTAAAGAATGGAATGATATGGACAACTGGATCTATACAGGCGGAGGAACAGTGAAAATCAGGCGTGAGATGTAAAAGATGTGAGTCAAAAGACCACATCTCACGCAAAATGAATAGCGGCAATAATAACGTCCCGCGGCTCATGATCTAGAAATGGTTTGAGCCGCTGGCCGTTCACTCGGAAGGTACTCTCAGAAGATAACTCAGATATATCAATGCTACCGTTATCGTGTACCTTTCTGACCAAATAGGGTCCTTTCCATTTGCTCTGTAGCTTCCCTGGAAATAATCTAAGCCTTGCATCAAACAGCCATACTTTCTGTCCAATCTCAAAATGCTTGTGGCTGATATGAGAATCATGCCACTCTTTGACTTTCTCCTTATAATGTAGGCTGTTTGAGAAAGCTGCATCTCTAAGCTCTTCCAAGGCGGCTAACTCTGCCCTCCTCTGGTCTCCTATACCATTTGGATCCATAAGAATATCTGTGACTGCCCAGAGTGACTTGTGCCTCAGCTCAACTGGTAGGTGGCAGGGCTTGCCATACACGAGGCGGAAGGGAGATGTGCCCAAAGGTGTCTTGAAAGACGTCCGATATGCCCACAAGACCGAGTCCAAAAGCTGTGACCAATTCTTTCGGTCAGGGCGGACGACTTTCTGCAAAATATTCTTGATCTCCCTATTCGATACCTCAGCTAGACCATTCGTCTGTGGATGGTATGGTGTGGCAACACGATGGTCTATGCCGTACTCGGTAGCAAGTGCCTTCACCTGGTCGTTGATGAAATGAGATCCCCCGTCAGAAATCAGAACTCGTGGAACCCCGAACCGCATGATAATGTTCCTCTTCAAAAATTTGCAAACTGTCTTTGCATCTGCGGCTCGGGCGGGGATAGCCTCAACCCAACGACTAACATAATCTACGGCCAACAGAATGTACTCAAATCCCTGACTTTTAGGGAATGGACCCATGAAATCGATGCCCCATGCGTCAAAAACCTCACAGAAGTGAATGGGCTGCATCGGCATCATATCACGCTGTCCACAAGTGCCCATCCTCTGACAGTCAGTACATCTCTTCACGAACTCATCTGAGTCCTTGAAGAGGGTAGGCCACCACAAGCCGGATTGGAGCACTTTCTGTGCCGTTCTCCTCCCAGAATGATGTCCTCCTGCCTCAAGCTTGTGGCAGTAAGTGAGGACACTATGATGCTCCTCCTGAGGAATACACCGACGCCAGATGCTATCCCCTCCTTCGTGGTAAAGGATGGGATCCTCCCAGTGGTAGGACTTGGCCTTCGCAAGGAAGGTCTCAATCTTCTGCTTGGGCCAATCTTGTGGGACTTTCCCAGCAACGAGAAAGTTCACAATGTCAGCGTACCATGGGAGTGAGGCGATAGCAAGGATCGCCTCGTCTGGGAAGGTATCACAAATGGGATCAATCTGCTCAGAATCCTCAGGCTGCTCTAATTGGGATAAATGGTCCGCCACCACATTCTTGACTCCAGGTTTATCCTTGATCTCAATGTCGAACTCCTGGAGTAGAAGGATCCATCTAGTAAGTCTGGCCTTGGCATCCTTCTTTGACATGAGATACCTGATGGCGGTGTGGTCAGTATACAAAATCACTCTAGATCCAATGATATATGATCTGAATTTATCTAGGGCAAACACTACTGCTAGCATCTCCTTCTCTGTGACCGTATAATTCCGCTGGGCGGAATCCAATGTGCGGCTAGCATAGTGTATCGCAAATGGAACTCCATCCCTCCTCTGTCCTAGCACTGCCCCTACTGCAAAATCGGAGGCGTCCGTCATGATCTCGAATGGGAGAGACCAATCGGGTGGCTGAAGGACAGGAGCCTCAATTACACACTGCTGGAGAGTCTCAAAGGACGAAAGACACTTGTCATCGACAAGGAATTCGGTGTCTTTCGTCAAGAGGTCAGTCAACGGTCGGGCAATCTTGCTGAAATCATGAATAAATCTCCTATAAAAACCAACGTGCCCCAGAAATGACCGTAGCTGCTTCAGATTGGACGGCGGTGTGAGTTTCCTAATGACATCGACCTTGGCCGGATCAACCTCCATGCCTCTGTTGGAGATGATGTGGCCAAGCACCGTCCCTTGAGTCACCATGAAGTGACTTTTCTCCCAAGACAGAACCAAGCGGGTATCAATACATCGCTGGAGCACTCGGTCTAGGCAGTCAAGACATGAATCGAATCCGTCGCCGTAAACCGAGAAGTCGTCCATGAAGACCTCCAAGCACTCCCCTACCATGTCCGAAAATATCGACAGCATGCATCTCTGAAAAGTCGCAGGGGCGTTACATAGCCCGAATGGCATGCGTCGGAAGGCGTAAGTACCGAAGGGACAGGTAAAGGTCGTCTTCTCCTGATCCTCAGGAGCGATGGCCACTTGGTTGTAGCCCGAGTACCCATCGAGGAAGCAATAATGGCTCTTCCCTGCCAGTCTCTCTATGATCTGATCAATAAAAGGCAGGGGGAAATGGTCCTTCTTGGTGGCCTGGTTGAGTCTCCTGTAGTCAACGCAGACCCGCCAAGAGGTGGGTACTCGTGTAGCAATCTCTTCTCCCGACTCACTGATCACAGTCGTGATGCCCGTCTTCTTGGGCACCACATGCAAGGGGCTAACCCACTTGGAGTCGGAAATGGGATAAATAAAATCTGCACTCCACCATTTTGATATTTCCTTCATGACAACCTCTCTTAGGTTAGGGTTCAGTCGCCGCTGGAACTCACGCGACGGCTTCGCCCCTTCCTCGAGATAGATATGGTGGGAGCACAACGAGGGACTAATCCCATGGAGATCTGCTACGCTCCATCCAATTGCCTTGCGGTTCTTTTCAAGAACCTCCATCAGACGGGATTCTTGTTCTCCAGTCAGATCGGCAGAGATGATGACTGGGTACATCTCAGACTCTCCCGCAAGGAATCTATACTTCAGCGAAGTAGGGAGCGGCTTTAGCTCTGGACAGCTGGGTGCTGGCAAATCTGGCTTCTGAAGAAGATGTGTGTATGCTGATAATTCTGCCAAATTTGCCTGGGAAAATGATAACGAACTCTCACAAACTGGATCTGGAGAAGGCAAGTCCTCTACATTGTCTCTGATCTGTTTTGCCTCTACCTCCTCCTCATCTATAGGCTCAGGTGGATCCAGATCTGGCATTTGATCACTACAATCTGCCCAATCAGACTCTGAATCCGAGGGATCTATATCATACTCGGTGGCATCAGTACCACCGAATGACAAGGTGGCATCAGTACCACCATCACTGGAAATCGTGTCACGATCAAGGTCCGACTCTGCTGACTCAATAGTATCCTGAACCAGGATTGTGCTCTCCAGACTATCCTCTGATATCATCTCTGCATCAGCTGTATCTGAATATGAGAGGATGGTCTGTGATGCAGGATCTGCCCACGCTGCCTCATCATCTGTGATCACAAAATCACAGTCCTGGTGGATGTCTGGCTCTACGTCTGTCAGCTGCTCTGAATCTGTACTGCTATGTGAGCGGGATCTGGATCTGGCTCTGTGGTCCTTAACCGTCTCTATTTGTATACTCTCGCCCTGGACGCGAAAGTACACCTTCCCGCTGTCATGGTCAGTCACTGCCTTGGCTGTGGCCAAGAACGGGCGACCGAGGATGATGGGGGAATCGGTCAACGAGTCAGGGGTCTCCATGTCCAGTACGACAAAGTCCACGGGGAATTGCAAACCCTGAATCGTGACGACAACGTCTCGCAACAACCCCTTTGGCCTCTTAACAGACCGATCAGCAAACTGAAGGTATGTCCTGCTCTGTCTAAGAGTGCCCAACTCTAAGTGGTCGAGAAGGGCTGCCGGAAGAAGGTTGATCGACGATCCGCTATCTAATAGAGTGCGGTCGAACCTCTGCTCACTAATCTGACATCTGACATACGGGGCCCCTAAATCTGGCCTCTTAGTCGGCAGATGGTTCTGGATCGCGTAACACGTGGCTTTTGTCAGCACATGGATCTCTGCGGTCTTGTTCCTCTTCGTCCTCCTGACTGTGGTCCTATCTCTGAGGGATCGATGAAGAAGAGGAATGTGCTGCAAAGCCTCATTGAGGGTCAGCTGAATGTGAAATCGGTCTATCATGCTCTGGCTGAACTCCTCCTGCTCTCTCTTTTTTGGATCTTTTTCTTTTTTCTTCCCTTTCCCCAACTCAAGGGCTCTAGGAAAGGGGATCACAGGGTCCTTCTCAGATGAAGGACTAGGAATAGGTCTAGATAATTTGATGACTGGATCCTTACAAACATCATTCACCACAGTGGGATCAGAAGAAACTAAACCTTTTCCTTTATTCAAATCAGAGTTCCGAGATACATTCATGCGAGGAAAGACAACATCTCTATCAAAATGAATATTGGTGGCATCAGTACCACCTCTAGCTGGCTCTACAACTAGACGTCTTGCGGCCTCAGTACCGCTGGCTGGCTCGGCTCTGCTGGTGGCGTCAGTACCACCTCCTTGATCTGGTGAAATGGCGGCCTCAGTACCGCCAGTGGAATCAGCATCTCTGGTGGCATCAGTACCACCGTCATCATGATGTGCGGCTTCAGTACCGCTCTCCTCTTCCTCATCTGGCGCTCTAGATGGATCCTCGTGTTGTCGCTCAGATGAGGCGCCTCCTGCTGGTCTTCTACCGCTCCTAAGTGTGACAAAATCAGCATCAAATAAATCCGACGAGATAACATCAAATGAGTCACTAGAAGTGGTAGGCTCAGTGTGAACTACCTGCTCAGATTTCCTCTTCAAATTATTCGGATTAGGCTCGATCTGTGCAGGGATGGCGGCCTTCCCTCTCATCAGGTCCCGCATCTCCTGGCGGAACTCGTCCATCTCCCGTCTAAATGTAGCCTGCTGCTCTGTGAAGAGGCGGGCTAGATCATCCATGGCGGGGCTCTCATGGGAGCCCGACGGGTTGCCTCTCTGGTAATGAGGCTGCTGGACCTGGTGCTGCTGTGGCTGAGAGGGGTAAGAGGATGGATGCTGCTGCTGGTGAGCCTGCTGCTCACGTCTCCAACTCTGTCCCTGCTGCTGATAGGGACGAGATACAAAGGATGATGGCTGGTGTGCTGGGTGCTGCTGGTGATCTCTCTGCTGGGAGTACTGCCCTCCTTGACCGGCTGGCTGCTGTTGGGGCTGGTTCCCCCACCTGAATCCGGGATGGTCTCGTCGGATTCCAGGCTGAGGCCGGTCATACCAAATCCCGTTGACATCCATCAACGGTTCCGCATCGTAAGGGACTGGTGGGAGTACATCCAGAGGCTGATCCGGCTGATATACCACCATCTGCAAGTCTGGAGATGGTGGTGACTGGTAAGAGGGCTGCTGCTGCTGGTACGGCTCCGCCTGTACAAGGTGAACTTGTCTAGGCTGCTGCAAGGAGCTGGAGCGCTGGGACGAGCTGCGGCTGCCGCCGGAATCGCCTCGCGACAGAAGACGGGGCTGAGGAGCCGTCTGTGCCTCCTGAAGACACAAGAGCTGGGTCTTCATGTCGCTCAGAGTTTGTGCCATTTCCTCCATCTGAGTTATGCCCTGGCACTGCTTCTTCTCTATGATTTCCATGCGGTCCAACTTCTCGCTGATAATCCCCATGTCCGCAGCGGCCGACTCTGCCTGTGCGGCAGCAACTGTGGACGAACTGGATGGACCTGCATCAACCCGTGCTATCCGCTGATACTGCACGGGTCCTGGCGGCTGCTGAGATCTCTGTGTGTACAATCGAGTCTGGGACATCACCATGTAATTTTCGGACATCTCCTCATAGATAGCCCAGACTTGGTTGTGGTCCTTGGCAAAATAGGACCCGCCGCAAGAAGCATTCACCAATCCCTGAAGTTCTGGTGTCAGCCCACTGAAGAAGCTCTGAACTAGGTTCGGCTTCGAAATGTCGTGGTGTGGGCATCTATCCAGAAGCTCTCTGAACCTCTCCCATGCCTCGTGAAATTGCTCGTTAGGGAGCATGGAGAAGTTGTTGATCAGGGACCTTGCTGCATTCGTCCGCCCGAGTGGATAGTACTTGTTCAAGTACTCGGTGCGGAGCTGCTCCCAGGTGTAAACAAACTTCCCTAGATGTTTCAGCCAGGCGGCTGCTCTATCTGCCAGTGAAAAAGGGAAGGCCATCATTCGAATCGTATCTTGGTCCACACGACGATCGTGGACAGTGCTGCAGATCATCAGAAACTCCTGGAGATGGAGGTGGGGTTCCTCAGTGGCGAGTCCGTGAAAATGAGGAAGCATCTGCAGGGTGTTCGGAGGGAACTTGAAATCCCCCACGATAGCAGGAATCACCACCCATTGGTGCATCAGTGTAGATCCGGGGTTGTGAAGATCCCGCATCGGTCTTGCTGCGGCGGCGGCTGCCTCTGCTGCGGCAGCTGCTGCTGCGGCTGCTGCCTCTGCATCAGCGTCAGGAATGTCCTCAGGCTCGCTCGGCTCTTCTCGCTCTCTTCGGAGTCTCTCCAACTCCCTCCTCATCTCTATCATGAATGTCCCCTGATCGCGTAGCTGTTGCTGAACTGTCTCCAATGACGCGATCAGGGTGGAGTTAATCGCCCCCTGGTCTAAGACAAAATGTTCGGGCTGGCGATCGTCTGAACTACCGGCTCCAGCCATAGGGACGTCTGCAAAATCAGATGAGCCTAACTCAGGTTCTGTCAAATTAATTCGTCTCTCCTCGGGCTCATGTCTCTCAGTAGCAGAAGAAAGGGGATCGAGGGGGAACAGGGTGGAATCGAACTCGGGCCTGGAGAGCTGGTCTCGACTCTCACAGGCCAACCTAGATGATGGAGTAGACGCGCCTGAAAGCGGTGCAGCCAGAGGCTGCCTAAGAGATCGTCTACCCATCATCTTGATCTTGGCGAGTTGGGCGGATGGGATCTGGAGAAAATATGATCACAAAGCAAACCCCTTGTTCACCAACGCAACACAATCTGATGACCGTGAAAGATCGGTCAATTTATCTTGTCAATTTTATTTGGTGAATACACAAGATATCAGAGCGATTACGTGACCTGCTGGGATACCCGATACTCTCTCAACCGACTGTCCCGCACAGAAGAGTCGGTAATCAGTCGAGATGAGCACCGGAGGGCTTTACCTAGTGTTCGGGTCACTCTCTCGCACAATCAAACCAAACAATGAGGGGGTTGCTCTCCCCAAGACAAATTTTTAATGTGAGTGTCTTTTAGGGTCAATAATGTTATCCAGTCCCAATTTTTTTGTTTTTTTTTCTTTTTAATTAATTTTTTTTTTCAAAATAAATACAAGCGGCCTAACGGTTTTTCCGATTCTCCTGATGATTAAGTCAAAAACAGAGGGAGAAGACGAAAAAGCCGATGTGCGAAGAAATCAATGATGCATGCAGAGAAAGAAATGCGTACCTTGTCTCCAGCACTCTACATGCAAGTGATCCGCGCAGAATTTAAAGACAGAATAAAACTACCTAAATGGTGCAGCGGGAAAAACCGGCCTTAGACAAGCAATTTCTATTGATCGTGAAGAACAATAGCTAGCTAATCGAATTGAGTCCGGAGTCCGATCTTGGGAGTCACTCGGTGCCCGCCACAACGGGTCCTGCCAGCGCTGTATGTGACTCCTCACGGCACGTGGTCTCAAATCCAATTAAACTAACTTTTTCAGTGAATTTTATTAAGGTCCAATTACGTTCTATAGGAACAGATATTTTATTAGGTGTTGGGCCTTAAAATTTACGTCACAATCAATCAAAAATTCCTATGTCTAGGGCTAAAACCGCGAGAAACACCGGAAAAGGCAGCTAGCTATAAAACCACGATAAAAGCCGCGAAAATCTAAATGGGTCCCCCGAGCACACCGGTGCTCGGCGAAACAGACCCGCTGAGTTACAAATGTCCAAAAATGTCCAAGGTCTGAGTCCTAAATTATTACAAAAATTATGTCCTCTCTCTCTCTCTGAAATAAATATTTCCTCTCCTCTCTCTCTTCCTCCTGCTCTTCTTCCCGTGCGGGTCCTCAAAAAATTGTACTCCAAATTCTCCACGCAGTACCTCGCACAAAAATTAGAAAGAGAGCGTGTCAGAAAACAGTTATAATGTAGAGAGACAAAAATAGAAGAATGAAAACTGACTACAAAGCCGTGCTCCCCGGCAACGGCGCCATTCTGATGACCGCAAAAATCACGAGAGATCAAGGGAGATAAATAACAGGTCGTTGCGACCTCAATCACTCGAATGCGTCAATCAAGAAAAATCAATCACTCAAATTAGATAAAAACAAGCAAGCACAAGATAGAGCGATCTAGCTATGGGATTAACCTGGTATAGCTCCCAGGGTCGAACACAAGGAGCACAGATTGGCCTTGCGGCCTACGATGTAGTCAGAAATCCAAGAGATTCTTTTTTTTTTATTTTTATTTGTTTTTATAAATTTTTTTTTTAGATTTTTTAGAAGATGAGAAAATGAGAGAAAGTAAATACAAGGGAACTACAACAATTTATACAACACACAAAAATGATGCAAAAATTCCAGAAAATTGGTTTTTATGTTTTTTAAGTTTTTTACTGTTTTTGGTGAATTTTTGGAATTTTTCTAATGGGTAAATTATTTACTAAAAATCAAACAAGGCAGAAACACCAAGGTACTGTCCAGCAAGGTTATAAACTCAAAAATAAAATATTTAAGAGTTTCAATCAACCTTGGAGGTAATTTTCCTGTAAACTAAAAAGAATAAGGAAAATTTGGGCACCTTAATTATTGTTTTTGGATTTTTAATTTATTTATTACAATTTTTATGAGTTTTTAGGGGTTTTTCAATTTTTAGGGTTTTTAAGTGATGAAAAGTAGCCAAAATTGGCTAGAAAATCAATCAACAAGCAATAAACAGCCTCTAATTTTTTTAGAATTTTTGGTGGAGTTTTTATATTTTTTTGGTATTTTTAAAGTCAAACAGTAGCAAAAATAGGGGTTTTTGAATTTTTAAAAATAATAAATGAAATCCAACATGTCCCCAAAAATCATAGAAATTCCTACACCATGGCAGGAGCCATGTGTCAAAATTTCATTGGATTTGGAGGTGGTTTGATATTTATTCAAAAATGAAGAAGAGGATACTATGCACAAGGACCAATGTGCAAATACCCAAGACCTGGGGGTCGCTGGTGCAAAAAGCCCAGCAAGTCACGTGCGTTGCGCGTGGCTGGGGCACACAGGGACTATATTGCAAGAAAAACTAAGTCCCAGGGCTTATTGATAACTCGTATCAAAAGCCCAGGGCCGAAGTCGCAAAAAGCCCAATAAATACGCACATGCACAAAAACAATGCTCACAGGGGCATAATTGCAATTTCACAAAACATTTCATGCATTCATTAACATTTCAGATCTACAGGACTACTTATGCAAATAACCCAGAATAACACGTGACGAAGCACGTGGGTCTCTACTGGCAGGGGTATAAATGCAAATAAAATTAAGCGCGAGGGTCTCTATGCAAATATCCCAGAAAATAAACAACTGAATTAAAAATTACAGGACTAAAATGAAATAAGACAAACAGAGGGGTCTAGGTGAAATTTACCCCTTTATTAATAGCGACGGCCTGATGTTGACGCGTGGATGATCGGACGGCGGAGAACAAACGCGCCTTTGACTCGAGAAGCGCTGGCCTGATCCGTCGGCTGGTGTGCGTCCACGTGGGTGATCGGACGGTGCAGATGCAACGTGGCTCTTCGAAGGAAACCAAGCTCAGATCGGATGGTCGAGGTGTAGCCACGTGTATAATCGGACGGCTGAGAGACGTCGTGGCTTAACCTCGCTGCTCAACGGCCCAGATGAGATCCTCAGATGTATCGACGGCTGCTGCTCCTCCAAGGATGGACGCTCAGGATTAGAACTGGAGCGAGGTCTTCATCGGACGGCTCTGGAGGATGGAGGAAGAACTGATGGCCGGCGAACTTCGCCGGCCTCCTGCGTGCACTCCGGTCCTCCTCTGCTGCGTCTGAAGGTCGGAGAAGATCCGGCGTGAAGTTGCGCAGCTGCTACGGATCTCCGGTGGTCAAACCAAGCTCCGAGGAGCTCGAGCAAGGCCGGCGGAGAAGAAGCTCCTGGCTTGAAGTTGGGAAGCCTCAGACGCCTCCCTTTGGACCTGCAAAGTAGTCAAGAAGCTTCGCGGGTCGAGGGCAAAGTGCCTCGACCCGGTTAGGTGGCGTGAAGGTGAACGGTGCGGTGGGGCGGGCGAGCTCCGGCGAGCGGAGGACGGTGGAGCTCGACTCCCAGATCCAGTGCGATCTGGGTTGAGTGAAATGGCGTAGAAGGTGCGTGAGGAGATTGCGAAGGTGCTGATCGGGTCGGATGGTCGAGATGATATGCGAAGTGACCGGAATCGGAGATGTACGTCGGAGCTATGATTTGGGCGAAATCGGAAATTACGCTAAATGGGAGATCTAATCGGCTACCTGATGGATGCTGGAGACTGTGCTGGAGCTGATCTTGCTCCTGGTCGTAGCTTCGAAGGGCGTCAAGGCCTGAAGCTCGATGCTCAACGCCGGCGGCGGAGCAAGGACGGCGAAGTACGCCGGATCAAAGGAATCACCTCCTCGCCTCACTGCAACAAGGGCAGACGCTCGCTGTCACTCTCGCGGTGCCAATGGAGGTCACGGGGAAGAAGGAGAGGGTCCAAAGATGCGGCGCGGAGGCGGCGGAGGTGATGGTTATATAGAGTGACAGGGGCGTCTAGGGTTGAGGGTGGACGGCGATGGAAAGCGTGGATTTGATGGCGAAGGATCCGGCGAGGGAGAGGGATGAACGGCGAAGAATCCGGGCACGGGGGTCGAGTGAGGGACAGCCTGGAGTCGCGTGGATAAATCGGCGAAGGAGGCGCGGCACGCGTTGTCCAGAATAGGAAGGAGGTCGCGGGGGAGTTGACCGGGGTCAACAGTCCCCCGTGGACCAATCAGGAGCGGCCACGTGTGCCCGAATTTTATTTATTTATTTTAGGGTAGAAATAGGCCGAATTAAAGAAAACTCAAAACATGAAATATTTTTCTTTTATTTTTTTCTATTTTTTGGTGATTTTTAATTAATTTTTGGAAATAAAAATATGGTAGCTCTATATATAGGTATATGTACACTATATGGATTTTTATTTTTGATTTTTTATTTGTTATTTTTAGGTATTTTTGTGCTTATTTTGTATTTTATTTATTTACAAGATAAAATGAGGAATAAAAGAATATTTTTATGTTATTTTTATCACTTATATACAAGGGTGAAATAAATGATTGAATATACTTATACACATGGTATTTATACAATGTATTTTTGTATTTTCAATTTTGTAATTTTTATTTTATTTTTGTTTTGTTTCTTGTTATTTTATATATTTACAATATGTAACATAGAGTATTTACAAAAAGTTTAGAAAATAATTGAATTTATTTACAAGGTTAAATAAATACAAGGGTGTGGTTTATACACATGGTGGAGGAAGGGTATTTTTGACTTTTTGATTTTTTTATCTTTTTATTTTGTTTTTAATAGTTTCTAAATATACACACAATATGGACAAGCATATTTTTGGGTGAGGAAAATATATAGTTTTATTTATTTACAAATATATACATATGAGCGCCTATCTCCCTCTACTTTGGCTTTTATGCGGTCAGGCCCATGCTGAGCCCTCCCTTGGGTTAGGTTGCTCAATATTTATTCTAAATATTTCCCTCTTTTTCTTTTTGCTCTTTATTCTTTTATTTTGTGCACAAAAACATGCTAATTATAGGTTTTTACACAATGCATGCTTTTGGTAATTATTTGTATTTACACATATCTACATGTATTTGCAAAGGTTTTTGTAGCTAAAATAGAAGAATAAAGAGTGATGAATGGGTATTCATCAGAGATGAATAAGGCTTTTATGGCAAAATGGGTGGTGCGGCTATGGGGAACGTCAGACGATTTGGTCTGTCGGTTGCTGAGAAAGATATATGGGGTAAATGTATCACTAGAGGTAGCTCCGGGTCGATTGTCGTCGTCGCTGTGGAAGGGGATTACTGCAGTTGTGCCAGATATTTCATCCAAGTTACGACCAGTGCTCGGGGACGGTGCGGGTTTCCGCTTTTGGTTGGATGATTGGACGGGTGATGGAAAATTGGGAGAGAAATACCCGCGTCTAATGAGATTGGCGAGCGACAACACAGTTTTGGTGCGGCAGGTGTGGAACAATGGAACGTGGTCTCAGATCTTCTCTTCGGCTTTATCTGATCAGAGGGTGGAGGATTTCCTGGCGCTTCAGACTGAGCTGTTGCAGAGCATGGGGCCATCCACGGGCAGGGATCATTTGGTGTGGGGAGATGGAAAATTTACTGTTAAGAAAGCGTATCGATTTCTAGTGGACGATGGGGTAGCTGAGGAAGATGAGTTGAGGGTCGACACAAGGATGATTTGGACGTGTAAAGTGCCGAATCGGATCAAGGTATTCCTATGATTGTTTAGGCTGGGGAGAACTCTCTCGAAGGATCGTCGGGGTATTTTGTTGGGCGTGGAGGATGTGTATTGTGACCGATGCGGTGTGGCTGTGGAGGACGCGGACCACTTGTTCTTTGTGTGTCAGTACTCTGCAGAGGTGTGGGACAGGGCCAATATTGCGTGGCTACAGATTCGGGATTGCGCAACTTTCTGGAGGAATATGAGATCGGTTTGCGGTGTTGGGCATGAGGACAGCTCCTTTCCATTTACTATACTGTGGTCCATTTGGCGTGCGAGGAATGAACTCATCTTCAGGGGGCAAAGATTCTACTCCGAGAATGTGATGGAACATTGTAGGGTGTTGTGTGCGTCTTGGCAAATGTAGTATGATGTAATGTTATTTTAGATTTTAATTATATATATATATATACTTTGAGGTGGCTCCCTGGCTGGAAGGTCATCCTTTTAACTCTCAAAAAAAATAATAATATATTTTTAAGATATGTATTTAAATAAAAATTTTAAAACTTGAAAATTAATTTTAAAGGTATATATATTATTTAAACCCACATTCTTTGATTAATTATGTGCATACATATATACATTTATACATATATTATTTATTGAGTACTTATTTATAAATAATATTGAGTGCTACATCGTCACGCTTCATGTGTTCGGCACCTTATTCTGCTTGTCACTATATACATTTATTTGTACGATTTATAATAAATTTTGATTCACACATGTTTCTTCATTGATCTATATCTTTCGTGTGGGTTGATTGTTTCCATGACTACTTGGTCTCTTGGAGGAGTCACCTCAGTGATTTCCCTCTCGCCTTGTGTGGAGCGTACGACTCTCTTCTCTGATTCGAGTGGTTTAACAATGACCATGATTGTGATATTCATCACCAATTTCAAATATAAACAATAATTTGGCAAGGGATATTATAGACGTTATATATTTAAAAAACAGAAGATTTGTTGATAGATTTTAAATAAAATATCACTATAAACCAATTTTGTAGTATTGCTAATGATATAACAACATATATAATATTCCTTATGATGAAAAATATTCGTTATTATAAATTAAAATCAAAATTTATAGTAATAAATTCTCAAGGTATTCATTGTTATCGCTTTACTTATGACAAGGAATTTTTAAGAAGAAACAAACCTTCAATCGAAAGCGTCACCTATATTATATAGGGAAAAGGGAAGCTACACCGGGATGTGCAGCCAACTAGCTACACCCAGCTATTTTCCTTATTGGTTTTTGATTTTTTAAGGAAACTTATGGGGATTTACTTAGTTTATTGTGTGGAATATGTGTTTCAAATATCATGAAAAACAAACATTCCTAACATGCCATCTAGATAGAGTCAATTTCAATAATTCTGAGACCTTTAAAAGGTGATAGTCTTGATGGAGATGATAGAAGTGTCGAATTTAGTTGAAATTGTTATGATATCATGGTGATATATGGTGATTTAAATCCCCTTAGGTTTCATTTGAAAAAAAAAACAAAAAATCAATGAAAAATGGTCGGGTGCAGCTAGTTAGCTAGATCACTGGGTGCAGCTTCCCCAGCCCTATATATATATATATATATATATATATATATATATATATATATATATGTATGTGTGTGTGTGTGTAGAGGAGTGATCCTATGAGAGCAAAAAGTTGTGAGAGTATGAGAGGGATGATTCTGGACCACATGATTCACCAGGAGAGAGAAGACCAGGAGAGAGAAAACAGAATCATGTGGTCCAGAATCATTCATCTCATACTCTCACAACTTTTTGCTCTCATAGGACCACTCCTCTCTCTCTATATATATATAAAACTAAGTTGTATAGAAGTCAGTAAATCTTGAGAAATTAATTTCATACTCTAAATTATTCATCTATGACGTTAGGAGCTCTAGTTGATAATTTGGATGTCATGAGACTTCACGGATAACACGTTTTAATTAATATTTTTGTGTAACGATTACTTATCGTGCATATACTATTTTAAACATTTATCATGTAAGAGTTATTTAGGTGATTTAAACTCGAGTGATAACTACAAGATGGAAGTCGTCATGTAATTGGGACCTCTCTTATCTCTTAGATAGAATCGAATTGCCGATCGTATTTGAAATGGTGAAATTTATAGTTTTTTTGGAAATTATATTCCCTACTTGGTACTCACAATAAGTTTTTATGATGATTGATTATCCGGTGATTTTTATGTTTTATACATTGAAAAATATAACAATGAATCATGTAATTATTTGTTGATATATATTAATTTTATTGTAACATTAAGTTTTGACAATCAGAAAATTGTAAGATTGACTGTTCACCAATGACTATTTTACTTACAAATGTTACTATACAACAAAATTGACCTACGACAACATAAGCGAAACACTAATTACTGTATCTTCTTATGGTAAATACACTACATTGGATATTATTTGTTGCAAAGTTATATTCCAATTTTGTGAATCACAAGGAATGTCATAATCGTTGCTAAACTTTTATAACAACGATGATTATTCACTCGCTTTTGCATTGGAAATCTACTGATCATTGTTAATTTAATCATAATTTGGAGAAAATTCAATGGATAACGATTTAAAATATGATTCGCCGCTAATGATATAAAACAAAAATGATATTTATTAGTCATAATTTGGAGAAAATTCAATGGATAACGATTTAAAATATGATTCGCCGCTAATAATATAAAACAAAAATGATATTTATTACAAAATTAAAGAAGCATGCATCAAATAATATTCGTTGTTATACATGAATATTAAACTAGTCGTTGATGTAGGTCAGTTTTGTTGAATCCATATTATTGATAATGATTTTTATAATCCAACTCTATCTATGCATACTACTATCACAATATATGTTTAATTAATCAATGATGTCTCCCTCCTCCCATCTCTCCCGTTCCTACGACGCTATACAGATTGATTCTGCTCGTCGCCTGATGTAGTAAGGTTTATGGGCCAACACATTCAACCAAGCTGCATGTAGATAAAAGGGTTGAGAGTGCTGCAGTGCTCACGAGTATGGAGGAGCCCTGCTCTGCACGAACTCGCCAGAGGCTCTCACATAAGGCTGTTCTTCTTCCTATCCTCGTTGCCGATGGCAAGAGTCCTTCTCATCGACTGAATCGATTGCTTCTGATGTGAGTCGTGTTCGGGTTGGAGTTACCTCGATTCTTAGATTGGAATTTACATCGTAGGTCCTCACGCTCGTTCACTAAAATATTCAACCAAGTTCAATTCAAAAAAATCAACAAAAAAACATGTTTTAAACCTAACTATAATTAACATAACGTATAAATAATATCACATCGCATTCACATTCACAATCACATTCACACCTTCATACTTATCTAACGTACCACTTGACTTGATGCCCTTCCAAGAAAGTCAGCACAAGATGACTTTGGGCATGTGAAAGGAGACACCAAAATTGTACCGAAATCCCTAAGAAGATATGAAAGGTCAAGATATACATATGAAAGGATTTAATAACTCGATGACAGATACGGTAATGGGAACAAGTTTGGGAGTTCGTTAGAAGAGTCAAAGTCCTTCAGCAACTCTTTGCTTTCATTTGACCAATGAACATAACAATCGGAAATTTGGGATATCTTCAACTTGTTCTTGCTTAGACCAATCATTGACGAGTAACATTTAGGGTTTTTTTACACATGCAATCTTTCTAGATTCTGCAATTGCAATTATGCTCTTATCTTTTTTACAATGACCGTTGTTTATCTATATTTTAAAAAAATCCATTGTTTTGTCCTTCCATTAATATAAAATAGAGGCATACGTTTAACTATAAAAAGACATAGCTGTGATTTTTGTAAGAAAAAATGAGCACAAATCACTACAGAAAAATTAAGCTGGAGTGACGGTTTTTTTTCAAAATCCGTCACTAAATTAGTCGATGTTAAATATATAACGATGATATTATTTATTACAAAATAATTTTTCGTACTTGAAATTAATGACTAATATCATATATGTCGTTATATCATTAGCAACGGTCTACATAGTGACACTCATTCATTGCTATTTTTCAAATTTCTGATTAATCGTCGCTAAATTTTGAACTAAAAAAATAGACGTTGATATTTTGAAAAATAACAACGGATAAGCATCACTATATGGATCGTTGCTAATGATATAATGACAGATATGATATTCTTGCTAATTTCGAGTACGGAAACTTATTTTGCAACGAATAATATCGTCATTGTATATTTAACAGTGGTTAATTTAGTGACAGATTTTAAAAAAACGTCATTATAGCTCAATTTTGTTGTAGTGAATATCATTGCAAAAAACGTATAGGTGCAACTGTAATTACAAAATCTTGAAAGGGTACAAGTATACAAACCCTAACATCAATCATACCATGAAAGAAATAATCAAGGACTAGTTCAATGGTTCAATTGTGGGACAACGAAAGAGGAATGCATTTGAATATTTCTTGTTTGATGAGTGAACTTTGCAAAACAAACCTAATACATGTATAAATAAAGAAAAGATGAATGTTTAACTCCTATGATTACAATGTATCCGATGGATCTTTGTGATGTTTGGAATATCGCCAAAATGTATAACATACAAAGAAATTACACTCCACAAGGTATATAAACATGGAAACAAATTGTTGGTTGTGGATACATAGCTTCTATTATATATCTATCCGTTTTTACAGATATAAATATTGCCAGATATAAAAATCATGTTACCATGACGATATAAAAATCATGTTATCAAATCTTTTGTTGATACTTATGTAGTTTGTATACTAGTAGTATAAAAAATCATATACTAGCTCAAATATATATGTATGAAATGAGTTATACATAGTATGTTATAGCAAATAGATTTATTTCATAACAGTTATATAAAATGCCACGAAAGAATGCATAAAATAGTTACTACAACAACAAAATATTGAAACTTTCTTATTTCATCTCTAATCATATGTTGTTAATTATGTATAGTTAATTATGTATACTTAAGTTAGTGACTAATATCATAGCTATATTATTTATGATGGTTCATATAGAAATTATCATACACTATCTTCGTAGCCAAAAATTGTACTAATTGTTGTTATATCAAAATTTGTTACACATTCATCTATATCACTAAAAGCGCTGACTAGTGCAATAACTTAAGTCACGGATAATCATTTTTAGATGAATCTTGCTTTTTGATATAAAAATCCCACCATCCATTAATAATGACATATGGAAGAAAATAAGGACGAGTCGACCTAGTGCAGCCCAAAACCCAGCCTAGACCGAGCTCAAAACTAATATGGGTCAAGGATGAGCTAAAATGTAGGCTCATATGACGCATCGAGGTTAGCCCAAGCTCCAGACGATATACATTGAGTAATATAGGTTACATTGTTCTTGTAGGAAAATCTTCTGCATAATTTGAATAAAAAGTGTCACGACACTTTCTAAAATCATTAGGAAGTACTATATATAAGAGTATGCGCCAATGGTATTGTCATTACATGACAAACTAGTGAAATTATCATGTGCTTTTATAATATATGTAAACTTTTAGGCCAGCTCAATGCAAGCCCGACCCATTAGTTTGTTGATGTGCATAGGCCGACCTTTGATAGATTTTCTGGGTTCCGACCAGACCTAAAGCTCACTGTGTTAGATGGGCTTGGGGGCTCGGACCTATATGGTCTGCAAGGGTCTGGCTCAATGCGCATCTTTAAAATGATGTGAGTAGATTAAAAAGAGAGAAATGATAAGAGTTTATTAAAGGGAGAGCAAGAAATGATTTGAGTTGATTGGAATGGGTGATCTAGGGCAAAAAAGGGGTGGATGAAGGATGACCCACTCAATGATAGGATAGCCCTCATTCCAAACAACCTCGAAGAGACTTTTCTACTTTGTCCACATGGGTGGAGGTTGTTTCATTATTTTTTAGGGACATCATCAAGTGATGAAGCTAGACATATCATAGCAAGAATGAGTAGGAAGTAAGTCATGGAAGATGTTGAGCATTATGAATGGAATGATGTTTTGATACGATTAGCAAATATACTTTGAATTAATGTTTTCATTTTCTCTTGACTTAGCACGCGAACAAAGCGTAAAATTGAAATGTACAAGTTCTTTTTGTGGGGGTGGGGGGATCATTGTTGTTCACAAGAATGAGAAGTAGACTTTTAGATATATTGAGGGCTAATCGAACTAACATGTACACATTCGATTAGACTACATTCCATAATACTTCAAAAATACTGTGATTGTATCTAGATGAACTTAATATAAACTTAAAATTTTAGCTAGATAGCTTAATAATCCGAACAAGATTGCAATTCAATAAACAATCGAGTAAAAATGTACCTAGATAAATGTTCAAGCTCCACCTACATACACGCGAAGTTTTTGAATTAGAGAAATTATAGTAACAACAAGTAGCCATCATAATATTTCAACTTCCTTCATTGCTTATTTTTCATAAATGTATCAAACTATCATATTTTATTTTAAATTATCGATTTTAAGATAAAATTTCGATTTTTTAGTTTAAGCAAGTCCAACTTGAATGAAATGGTTAGCAAACTTTCTAAACTTGAATATTTGATTAAAGAAAGAATGCCATAAGGCATGTTTGGTTGCTGGGTTGAACTGGGTTGGGTTGGGGTACTCCGGTGTACCCCTCCTTCCAACCCTCTCAATCCTCCTCACAGTTTACTATTCACAGGGGTACAGTTTACAATTCACAAGAATACCCTAATCCAATCCAACCCAGTCCAACCCAGCAACCAAACAGAAGAACGAGAAAGAGAGGATCTGGGGTTGGCTTGCAACGCACGATCATCCCTCCTAACAATAAAAGTGTGGTTGAGAGATGTCATGCAAAACGAAGGGCCAACCTTCCAACCAACCAGATGAACTTCCACGTCTCATTGAAAAACAAAAGAAATTGAGTTTTTATCACTTGCGCATTTCTTAAATTTGTAAAAGCAGTTATGTTCCTCTCCTTTTTGAATATCAGTTGTGCCATTGACTTCTTACAAAATTCACAGTTGTGTCCTTTTACAATATCAGTTATGTCCCTACTTTATGCTGATGTAAGGAAATAACTATTAACTTTTAAAAAGTAAGAGGCACAACTAATATTATATACATGAATTTGTATATTGCAAAAGTTAAGAAGGCACCAATCATAAAAACCCAAAGGTCCTATTCGTTTGGAGAGCAAACACTAGAATGAGTGATCAATTCCCCGTTTGGTGTGTTTTCTAAGAATATAGCTATTTTTATCCACATCCCATTATTTACTTTATTCTACACTTATTTCTTTTTTTATTCCACCTTACATATCTTTATTCTACCTTATTCTCATCTTTTTCCAATCAAATAGAGAATAGACCTTTATTTTCCTTATTCTCTGTCTTTAACCGATAGCTTCCAAGGAGATAGAAATCGTGTATTTTTGTGGGACCCATAAGCATATGAAAACAAGTTACTCAAAGGGTCAGTTTGGTTGCAGGATTGGGCAGGGTTGGGTTGGGGTACCTTTGTCAATAGTAAACTGTGACGAGGGTTGAGAGGGTCGGAAGGAGGGATACCTCGGGTGAGGTAAACTAGTCGCAAAAAAAGTAAAAAGCCAATACTCTTGTGAATAGAAAGGCAAACAGAAATTAATGCCGATCCCACCACTTTTAAAACTAAAAAACCTGACGGAAAGAAAAAAAAAGATTTTTTTCTAATATTTTTGGAATTGCACTTGAACTCTCATGTTCCTACGAAATTAATATTAAAGCCTTTTTGTTATTACACTTATTCCCTTTGGTACATAAGAAAGTCACAATGGTGAAAATACCCCCAAAAAACAAGTCTAGATAGCGAAACAAATCTAAAAATAATTCGATGGACCTAATTATTACCCTGATGATTCCATATAAAATTATTCTTTTCTGCAATTTCACATGCAATCCGACAAATTATGGGAACTCGATTGCAAGCAAAAATGTCGGCCATATACGATCTCGTTGTGGTCTTTGACGCCTTGTCCCTTTCCATTTTGTTGTTTTGTGGCAGAAATAACAACCAAAGATTTTGGGAAATTTAAAATCCTATCCAACATAAATCAAAAAATTAAGCAAGATTTTAAAAATCGGATCGGAAATTTAACTGATCAGTTTTCGGTCCGGTCTAGTCGGGTCAAGCCTAAGGCCTTGTTTGGTTAGAGAATAGGCCCTGGATTAAAAGACTAATTATCCTCCTGACACGGTTCACAGTGGTACAACTATTCTCCATTATTCCATCTTATTTCACTCTTATTTCTATCTTTATCCCACCTTACCTACCTTTATTTCACCTTATTCTCCTTATTTCTGTCCTCCAGCCGAACAAAGAATAGACCCTTATTCTCCTTATTCCTCATCCTTATTCCTGCTTATTCCCGAACCGAACGGGCCCTTAGGGTGAAGCATTGGGCCGGGCCGGCCCGAACTCGACCCTGACCCGACCCGCAAAAGCTCGAGCCCGGCCCGAACCCGATGTACAAGTAGGCCCCGGGTCTTCATTTTTGAAAAATATTATGCTTGGGTCGGGCCGGCCCGAACCCGACCCTGACCCGATCAACAAAAGCTCGAACCCGGCCCGAACCCGATGTACAAGTGGGCCCCCGGTGTTCATTTTTGAAAAATATTATGCTTGGGCCGGGCCGGACCCGAACCCGAAGTACAAATGGGTCAGGCCCGAGCCCTCATATTTCAAAAAATCATATTAGAACTAAATTAGGGGATACGGATTTATAGTCAAAATACATCCAATATTTCCTTCACCATCAATATTAATATTATATAGTAATACTACATCCAATATTAATAATATCCATAAAAATAAATTGGAATCAAAGTGCAACTTCATGGAATTAAAATAAGAGTGGGTTGAGCCCGACCCGAGCCCGAGCCCAACCCGAGCCCGATATCGCGGGCCTTGGGCCGGGTCCGGGTCCTCAGTTTGCTGAAAAAAGTAGGCCTCGACCTGGCCCAAGGCCCACAAAAAATTGATGGGCTTGGGTCGAGCTTTCCCGGGTTGGGCCAGGTCGAGCCCAATGCTCCACCCTAGTTATACCTTAAGCTGAATATAAGTACCATAATTCAGAGTCGAGGCATAAAAAAGGTAGATCAATGTAATTTACCCTTACAAATTCATAAAAACTAAGAACGAGAAAGCTCAAATAAGAGTATGTATGGCAGATACGCGGAAATCACACTCTACAAGGGCACAGAAGCAAAATAAAATCCAAAATTATGTCGGCGTCCAATTTACCCCACGACTGGGGGCATTCTCGTAAATCGACCCAATTGAAAGGTCCTCTATAAAAGGGGGGACCTCTGCTCTCCGCTCTTTCCCCTCCACTTCCCCAAACATGAGAAGAACATTCGCCTTCTTCTTCTTCTTCTCAACTTCCATTCTCATCCCCTTTCCGGCGTCAGCCGTCGCTTGCGACGGCGCGATCTCCGCGATCCCTCTCATCGGAGATGCGAACTTCTCCTACGTGAACGAGATCGTGCGGCAGGCGAGGTCACCGGAGGTGGCGGATTGGCTGGTGAGGGTACGGAGGGAGATCCACGAGAATCCCGAGCTCGCGTTCGAGGAGTTCGCCACCAGCGCTCTCGTCCGCCGCGAGCTTGATGGAATGGGGATCGCGTACCGGTGGCCCCTCGCAGGGACCGGCATAGTCGCGACAATCGGGGCCGGACACCCGCCCGTCGTCGCTCTTAGGGCGGATATGGATGCCCTTCCCATTCAGGTAATCTTACCAGAACTCTCTCTGCTCGATTAAATTGGAAGTAGGACGTGTTGTTGGAGCTTTAATATATAATGCTTATTCATTTTTTCGCTGGATTGATTCATTTGAGAGATAAACAAAATTGAAGTACGACGGATAGAGATTTACTTAATCATTTTATGTAATTATGCTATGAGATTTTATGCTGATATTGTTAATAATTTATTCTCAATGTGAAGATTTATACCCGTTATGAAAACTAAAGTAAAACGGATTAAAATTACTCTAAACTTCAAAAACAACTGACGTGTGTGTTCTAGTGTATGAATGTTATGTTTGGATAGATGGATTAGAAGGGAAAGAAATGCGAAGAAGAGATTAGGAAATAGGACGGATTAGAAGATGTTTAGTTGTAGAAAAAGAAGGGAGAGAAAGAGAGTGGGGACGGTTGAAGTTGGCATTTTAGATGCATCATTTTCCAAGATGGGAAATAAAATGAGGTCGTGTTTAATTCTTTAGCGTACCAAACCTCCCCTGTGTCTTCCTGTTTCCTTCCCTTTTTTTGCTAATAGAACGTTACAATATACGCCCAAATTGCTAAAGGCATCGTAATCATAACCATTTGTAATCATATTCATATTCCCTTTCCGTGTATTGACATAAACGAAAACCATATTGTATTCCTTCGTCCATTCCCAACAACCATTTCGTCATCTCCACGTTCGTTCCTTTTTCCTCGTTTCATTCGCTTTCGTTCCATCCCTCCATACGAATTCCATTTAAAAAGCTGCCAACCGCACGTAGTAACAAGATTTTAGAACACTTTTTGAGCCCTCAGTCACGATACATTATTGCACTGATGTAAAGCTAAATAACTTTAGCATTCATGAAGAAATTAGTCAGTCTGGATATAAAAAAGTATAAATTCGATATCCTTTTGTTAAGATGTATTCCAATTAGATTTTGAGCTGCAAGAAAAAGATCTTCAAGATAAACCACATTGGTACTTTTGTTAAGTTCAATTTCATCATGAAAGTAGATGGACTATTCAGAAACTTCACTGCAATTGGCCCACTGCAGCAACTGTTTGTATAATTGTCGATAAAATATTTGATGGTAAATTTATAATAACAAATATTATTTATTGCAATGTTATCTTTTGGTTTTGGATTTCGATCAGTTGTGGCTCCGAGATATTGCAATATCGGTTATATCTCCTTTTTTGAGAATTTCAGTTGTGTCCTCAACTTCTTGTCGTTTAATCACATGTGCTCCTCCGTTACTTTGATTGCCAGGAGGCAAATGGTGGGGGAGTTGGGGGTGGAGGAGAGGGAGGGAGGGGGGGGGGGGGTGTTGGCCATGTGAGGACGAGAAGAGCTAGGAGGAGGAGGTCGACATGGGGGTAAGGAGGAGGGGAGGGAGGGGGAGATCGGCCTAGGGAGGAGGGGAGGGAGAGATCGGCCTAGGAAGGAGGGGAGGGAGGAGAAAGTCGAGCTAGGGAGGAGGAAGGGAGGGAGAGGGTGAGGAGTGCTAAGAAAGTCCTCTCAACTTATTTTTCTAATCTATTTTCGCTTGTGTCCCCAAAGTTAGTGCCCGTTTGTGTTGGGGATAAACTTCTAGTAATCCGAAGAGCGCAAGTGATATAATACTAAGAAGTCGGGGGCATAACTAATATTCCGAAAAAGAAAGAGGTATAACTGATATTGCAATATCTCGGAGGGCACAACTGATATTCCAAAAAAGGGAGAGGCATAACTGATAGTGCAATATCTCCGAGGGCACATCTGATGAAAATCTTTTATTTTATATTAGTGATGAATTTGAAAATTCATTGCTAAAAGTTCATATTATGATGGGATTGTCTGATGATTTTTCATTAAAATGTGTACTAATTGCTATAAATTTTAGAACGATGGGAAAAATGAACTATCGTTGTTATATGATTAGTCGCAATATAGCAATAGATATTATATTTATTACGATTTTATAAAATGAAGCAGCTAATAATATTGACAATTATAAATTTAACAGCATTAGATATGATAAGGAATGAAAAATTATTCTTTGGCTTGAACCCGAATGTGTTGTGGTGCTTTTAGGTAGTTTACTTGAAAAATTATTTCCCCATCATGGGCAGTTTCATGTGCATATACAGAATTTACGTTAAATGAGTTGGGTGATATCGGGGATCACAAGTTATATGGATGTGTTCAAATTATATGTGGTAATCCACTATGAGCCATCATGCATCTTAATTTCCAAGGCTATAATTTAAGAGAAAAACTAAAAGACGGTCATTTGAAATTAAATTAAAAAAATTGCGTAAATTCCTCAATAAGTAGCGAACCCCGTGCTGATGGCATGGATTCTATGTCATTTTTGACTTCTCTTGTTTGGAAGAACCCATCAATTATTATGTACAAAAAGTTGGATGGAAATCGAGCAGGTCATAATGGAAAAGCTCGTGGAGCTTATAATATATCCTTAAAAACTGTAACTTGCCCTTACTTGCGTTTACAGTCGGCACATGCTATAGCACCTCAACCTTATATATAGTCACATTTATAAAACTCCCGAAGTGTGGGTGGTTTATATGTAGTGAAAAATAATGTTTGGTAATTTGGACTTAAACGTTTTAGGTGGTTATCAACGGATCTATTTGGATCCGCATTCAAAAATTTGTGGGGCTAATTTTTTTCGATAATTAGCCGATGACCCAAGCCCGAGACGTTAGAAATGGTATCAAAGTAGGTTCACTCTGATAGTGGATAGTGCTACTCGAAGTGACCTAAATCGAGAATGTGCATCTGTTACTATTACTGCGAATAAGTGAGGAGCCATGTCACAACGAGGATGTTGCGAATATAAGTATGTGTGTATGTGTGTGTGGGGTGGGGGGTGATACCCCAGCCCCATAAACATTACCCACACCTTAAACTCACAAAGTGTGGGTGTGTTATAGTAGTGGAGATTACCACTTAACAACTTGAGCACAAACATTTTTATAGTTGTCAACAAGTCCATTTGAGCCCACACCCAACAAGTTATTAGTGTTAATTTTTATCGATAATTTTTATCGATAACGGACCGAGAACCTAAGCTCAGTACGTTACATATGCAAACTTATTCATCGGGATCTGCCTTGTCTGTTTATACCATATTCATATTTTTATAAATATTTCTATCTTTTTTTAATGAATTGTGAATCACGTGTAAATAGTCAAATATATATATATACACACACAGAGACGCACGCGCACGCGCGCACACGCACACGCACACCATTTTTTAATAGGGTAATTCTTACTATATTATTTCGAGTCATATCGGTTTAATATCTGTATAAGCTCAGTACGTTACATATGCAAAGTTATTCATCTGGATCTGCCTTGTCTGTTTATACCATATTCATATTTTTATAAATATTTCTATCTTTTTTTAATGAATTGTGAATCACGTGTAAATAGTCAAATATTCAAATATATATACACACTCCATTTTTTAATAGTGTAATTCTTACTATATTATTTCGAGTCATATCGGTTTAATATCTGTATAAGCTCAGTACGTTACATATGCAAACTTATTCATCTGGATCTGCCTTCTCTGTTTATACCATATTCATATTTTTATAAATATTTCTCTCTTTTTTAATGAATTGTGAATCACGTGTAAATAGTCAAATATTAAAAAATATATACACACTCCATTTTTTAATAGGGTATTTCTTATTCTATTATTTCGAGTCATGTCGGTTTAATATCTGTATTTGTTAAAATATCTAGCAACACATTTCAAATTTTTATCAATATATGAATTTTTAACTGTATCTCAAATTGCAAAATATACAAAGATACAATCTTATAGATGGAGTGAGCGCATGGGTGAGTACGTATTTAAGCATGTGCAAACGTATGTGTATGTATATATATCCATCTCCCCTATTGCATCCTTGATAACAAAGATGGTTGGTCCAAGTTATGATCACCGACTCAGGGAGAAACTTTTCAGAGGCGAGCAACGAATTGCTCGTTGAAACCAAGTTTGAATTTTTCATACCTTGTCGTAAATCTAATGTAAACCAAGAAACGAAACCTATCGTCGTTTACCATACCTGGGTTTGTCTGTTGTATCATATGATATCCACACAGTAACCTAATTGGAGCTATTACGGAAAAACTGGAATTAGAATGATAATTAGTAGGGGTTTCAACACGTTGGAGTCCTTATAAACATATGATATTACACATTTACATAAATTCCCTTTCATTTAGATTGTTCAAAGTTAAGTGCATTATTATTTTTTCTGATAAAAAAAACTATTGTATCGACTCATGTTGTTTGCATAGGCTAATCTTTTTATGGACTTTGGGACACAAAATGATCAAATAATACAAAAATTAACTCATTTGTGTCAAAAAAATCATATTTATAGAATCCTAAGGCCCTGTTCGTTTGGGGTATAAGGAGGAATGTAATAAGGGGAATAAGCCTCCAACACGCTTCCCCGTGGTACGACTATTCTCCATTATTTCATCTTATTTCACTCTTATTCTTATCTGTATCCCACCTTACCTACCTTTATTTCACCTTATTCTCCTTATTCTTATCCTCCAGCCGAACGGAGAATAGACCCTTATTCCCCTTATTCCCCATCATTATTCCTGCTTATTCTCCTACCGAACGGGCCCTAAATGTAATTACATTGAATACAGGAATAACTATATAATATAATTTATCTGGCCTCTGAGGTGAGACCTACCTTTTTATTTTGTAACTAATGCACGGTGGGACCTATTTGCTCAACAACAGACCAATTAATTGGACTTCTCTGGGCAGTAGTTAACAAGTGATCTATTGGTGGAGTCAACTGGTTTGAATCATGCTACTGGAGTTCTGCTGGGAATTGATATATTACTGAAGTGAAACATGATACATACTCAATGATTATAAAATAATATTTAAGAAGGTGTATAAGTTAAATTATTTTTTGATGTCTAAAGTAATTAACATTGAAAGAAAGTACCGGATGAAAAATGACTGAAATATAATGAGCAAGATAGTGTAATAGATAAGGAGTAAACAGTTAGTTAACCTGCCCTTTAACATTTGAATCATTCTTTGGTCAATTAAGGGGGGAACAACTCCTCTGTTGTTCCTTGATCACAAAAAGGCTATTTTTTAAATGGTTTTTAGATCCAATTAATCTTGATTGATTAAGATGAATGAGTCATAAGTATTGGATCAAGACAAAATTTGATTGAACACGTACACTGAACTATTTACTTTCAATCCCATAAGGTTAATTTAGTAATTAATATTTTATTTAAAAAAATCTTCAAAAAAGATTTTATTAAAAAATAAAGGGTACAGCTCCCTGATTATGGAGCCAACCTTCCAGGTGCAACTTGATAACCAGTTGCAACTGGACACGTGTAACAAGAAGATGTCTTCTCCCAGACGAAAGTAATCGTCCATCACGTGCCCCCATTATCGTGCCCCCATTATGGTGCAGGAGCAAGTGGAATGGGACCATCGGAGTAAGGTAGAAGGGAAGATGCACGCTTGCGGACACGACGCACACGTCACCATGCTGCTCGGCGCTGCAAAATTACTCCAGGAACGCCGTGGTTCGCTGCAGGTCGATCTTTCTACTATATTATACAAATGTTACGACGGTCTCATATATATAACATATAACAATGTTTTCACAGGGGACTGTGGTTCTTATATTCCAACCAGCGGAGGAGAAGGCCTGGGGTGCTACCAAGATGATCCAGGACGGGGCGCTGGAGAGGGTGGAAGCCATATTCGGCATACATATGGCAAGCATGTACCCAACAGGGGTTGTGGCTCTGAGGTCCGGCGAGTTCCTGGCCGGAGGTGGCCACTTCAAGGCCGAGATCAGAGGGAAGGGGGGCCATGCTGCCAGCCCTCACAGCTCCGTGGATCCCGTTCTCGCTGCCTCCTCCGCAGTTGTGACCTTGCAGAGCCTCGTTTCGAGGGAGGCTGATCCCCTGGAATCACAGGTATGTACTGTTCCTTGCTGCTGTTTAATTCGCATCCTCTTCGTTTTAAAAATCGTCCTTCACTACTATTGCCCTTTTGGATTGGGCACTGGAGATGTCACATGTCCTTACATGTGTACCATCTCTTTAAGTTAGATGAAACAAAACAAAAAGTGACAAATAGAAAACTCTTCCTACTTTTCTACAATAACATGTGGAGCCCGTTGTTATAATCTCTGCATAAAATCGGCTGACACCTGACAGAGGAAAACTTATATTGTTAATGAAACAGTGTCAGTCAGGTCCTGCAATACCCTGGCTGCTATCAATAGTAATGCATATGTTTGGATTTCTATATCAATTTTTTTGATGGGTAATGAAACAGTGTCAGTCAGGTCCTTTTCTTTCTTTTTTCTATATCAATTTTAAAAATACGTATATTTCTCGTAAATTTAGCTTAAGATAAATTTTGTAAGTTTTGGAAATGCACGAAAAAAGAAAGAAAAAAGATATCAATTTTCTCAATTGAAAACCTTCTTTTCGTTCTAATCACACTATCCGTCACTACTTTTATTTTGTAATTATAAAACTATATTTTACCTAAAAATGCGAGGCAACATGTCTTCCGCATTTACAAAAGCTTAATTACTTGGATTAAAAATCCATGTTAGCATCCTAACATAGAATTGGGACAGCCCATTAATGAAATTAAAATAAAATACTGCATGTTGAACAATATTTGAAATGATCCTCAAAGGTGCGCTAAGGTTGTAACGTCCCGGGCTTAGGTCTCCGTTCCGTTAAACTGACCCGGACAACTTATTGGGTTCGGGCTCAAATGGATCCGCTGACAACCACCCGAAATATTTAAGCTCAAGTTGTCAAGTAGTAATCCCCATCGCTTATAAATCACACCCACACTTCGTGAGTTTTAGATGTGGCACTATGTTTGAGGGTTTAGGTTGTTACAAAGGCAATCTCCCGCCCAACGGGTGTCCATTTCTTTCCAAATGCGTCAAATTGCGGACACAAGGGTTTTCCACCACTTCTTTGCATCGAGTGAGGCAGGCAGATGGTTGACTTTAATCCTATCAGCAACTCCAGAAGCGACGTACATGGACTACGAGCAAGGGAGAGCTTCAAGCAAGCAGCAGTCCAAACATGGGGGGAGAAAAGACACTAAAAAAGCAAGTGATCCCTTGTCTCTACGAAACGCTAGATCCACCCTTCCTAAGGTGGTTAGAACGAGGAGTCCAACTCCTTCCTAAGTCAAGCCAACGGTTTCCCATGCCACCTGGTGGTTCTTATCGTTCCACAAGAAGCAAGTGCGCATTGAGTTGATGCGTTTTATAGATGAAGTGGCTATCATACATCAGCGAGAACGACCCCGTCCACAACAAAAGGAAGCATTTGTAAACAACTTGCAAATGAGAGCAACTTAACCTTACAGTCTCAAAGAAGGCTCCTGATCCTATCCTCTAGTTGTTGAGTGGACTTTTCACGCCTGAAAGAAGAGGCGATGGGAATGCCTAAGAACTTGGTATGAAGAGAATCTTCAAGCAGTCCTCCGGACAAGTTCGGTGAGAAATCACCTCCACAAGAGGAAATGGCTACCCGAGAGGTGGAGCCGCTCCTACAAAGAGGTTGGAGGAAATGGCTACCCGGAGCGTGCAGCCGCCACTGTCACTGGGAAGAAGTAATATGCCATGTCGCAACGAGGACGTTGCGAATATAAGTGGGGGAGGTTGTAAAACCCCAACATAGTCCCACACCGTAGAACAAGAAGTTCCCGGGTGGGATAAATAGTGACGAGATTACTACTTGACAACCCGGCTTAAGCATTTTTGGGGTGGTTAATCGGGTCCGTATGGGCCCGATCCCAAGAGGTTGTCAGGGTCAGTAATACTCCGTTAACGGACCGGGGACCTAAGCCCGGGACGTTACAAATGGTATCAGAGCCAAATTCTCTCTAATAGTGGAAAGGGCTACCCGAGAGGTTGAGCCGCCCTACAAAGAGGTTGGAGGAAATGGCTACCCGGAGCGTGCAGCCGCCACTATCACTGGGAATCAGTGATGGGCCATGTCGCAACGAGGACGTTGCGAATATAAGTGGGGGAGGTTGTAACACCCTAACCCCAAACATAGTACCACATGAAAAACTCATAAAGTGTGGGTGTGGTATATAAGTGGTGGGGATTACTACTTGACAACTTGGGCTTAAGCATTTTGGGTGGTTGCCAACGGGTCCATTTGGGCCCGAACCCAATAAGTTGTCAAGGCCAGTTTTCCTCGATAACGGACCGGGGACCTAAGCCCGGGACGTTACAATTAGAGCATGCACGTTTGCTTTTACAAGCATTTGGCATAAGATCAGAGCACTCTTTAATTTTGCAGAAGACCAAGTTGTGCCATGTAATTAAGATGAGTAGGAGTCGTTCTCCTTTCACTGCCTAGTGGTTCCATGTCCCCATCCAATGCCGCGTGGTGAAGGAACGAAGTAAGGGATTCCATCTCAATAGTGAACAACAGTGGGTTTCCTTCGGAAAAAAAGTGAACAGTTTTTTTTTTGAGACCAACAAGGGGGAAACACTCGTAGGTGTCCACCCCAAACTTTATTTATTAAAAACTAAATATTACAACAACCAGGACTCGAGCGAAGACCTGGAGAGACGCACTACATTCTCTACATAGAACCTCTCAGAACGAAAAATAACACCATTCCTAGTCAGCCAAGTAGCCCAAATGCCCGCGACAGGCAGCAACACCTCCGACGACGGACGGCCCCTGGACTTGAAAAGAGAGTCCCAAAAAGCCTGGAGATCTCGAAGGTCTACCCACGAAGCGTCCAAGTTCTGCCACAACTCTCTAGCCTTATCGCACATCAGGAACAGATGCTCATCAGATTCAATGCCCACACCGCATAACACGCACACGATGTCCTCAGAACGCAGGAGGCGCGCCCGCCTCTCCTTCGTCAAGAGCTTCCCATGACGCAACAACCAAAGAAACACTCTAATGCGGGAGGGGATCTTCAATTTCCCAATCCATCTGCAGTCCCTGACAACCGCATCCTGAGACGCCCCCACAGATTCCATCAAAACCGCGTATGCCTTTCTCACGGTGAAGGTGCCGTCAGACCAGCCCCAATGATCACATCCCGACCCGGGACCACTATACCCCCCAAGGGCCGACAACAACCCGTGAAGCTCCTGAGCACGACCAACCGAAAGGGTACCAGAAAAAGAGGGTCGCCACTCCCCCTCCACCCAAACATCCGCCACCAAAGCCTCCCTGTTCTCCGCCGACGCGAATAGACGAGGGAAACGGGAAGAGAGGGGACCATCTCTCGTCCAGGAATCGGTCCAGAAGCGAAAGCCGGTGCCGCTGCCCAAACGAGGTTTGGAGAGACGAGCAAAAGTCGGGAGGAGCGACCTAAGACCTCTCCAGAGAGCTGTCCCAAACCTCACGTTCCTCAAACTCGCCACCTCGCGCCTGTTGATCCCATATATCGCCCGCAGCAGGTTACAACAGCTGTCCTCGCTCTCACCCCACAGCCTCGTTGCCCATTTCAAAAGCAACGCCTGGTTCATGAGCTCAAGTCGGGGAATGCCCAATCCTCCCTTCCCAACAGGTAAAGTTACTGTCTCCCAGCTGACAAGGTGAAAGCCACGCCCCCTCTCCTCAGAACCCCTCCAAAAGAACCTTCGCATTGTCTTCTCCAGCCGGTTGCAAACAGACTTCGGAAGCATCCTCGTAGACATGAAGAAAATCGGTATCGCAGCCAGAACCGCTTTCACAAGCGTCAAACGACCCCCCCTAGAAAGAAGAGCACCCTTCCACCCCGCCAGCCTCCGCTCAACCTTCTCAACCACCGGCAACCACTCCGAAAGAGAGAGTCTGCCCGCCCCCAACGGCAGACCCAGGTACCTGATGGGGCCCGAACTACAAGCACACCCCAATATCTCGGAGCACTCACGACTCTCAACCTCTGACATGCCAAAAGGAATCATACAGGACTTGTCCCGGTTCAGGCGCAAACCCGAGAGCTCCCCAAATATTTCCACCACTAACAACATGCCCCTCGCCTCATCAGTGCCACCCTCAATGAAGAAAATCGTATCATCCGCATACTGGAGGACAGGGATGGAAATGTCCCCCAAGGAGTAACCTGTCGAAATGCCGTGGCTCACCACCCTAGTAACCATATGAGCGAGAACGTCCCCCGCCAGCACAAATAGAAGAGGCGCTAGAGGGCATCCCTGACGGACCCCCCGCTGCGGCTGGAAGAAACCCCCTTCAGGCCGACCGTTCACCAGAACAGAGTACGAAGCGGTGGTCACACAGCGCTTCATCCACGAAATCCACAACTCAGGGAAGCCCCTCTTAGCCAAAACTGACCATAAGAATCTCCAGTCCACACTGTCATAAGCTTTTGAAAAATCCACCTTCCAAATCATCCCCCGAGATTTCCTTCGGCACCAGTCTGCCGCCAACTCCGATGCCGTAACAAGGCTGTCCCCGATTTGCCGCCCCTTGACGAAGGCGGACTGCGATGGGGAGATCAGGGACTGCATACATTCACCAAGCCTCAAGGCAAGCACCTTCGCAATAATAAGATAAATGGAATTGGATAGAGCAATAGGACAGAAGTCATCCATGCACACAGCGACATCCTTCTTCTGGAGCAGAAACAGAAGAGCCCTGTTCAGCCTGTTGAACCCTCTGTTGCCCTGACCAAATTCCTCAAGCACTGCAAAAGCATCATCTCCGACCACATCCCAGAACTCAGCAAAGAAGAGCACTGGGAAACCGTCTGGGCCGGGGGCCCCCTCCCCATTGACCGCGGACACCGCTGCCCTCATCTCCTCCATTGTGAATGCCCGAGTAAGACGTTCGCACTGCTCCGAAGACACCCTGCTAGCTCCCTCCCCCGTCCACCTCCACAACCTGGGCTCCACCCGTCTAGAGCTCGAACGAAAGAAGTCAACCGCGGCCCTGCCAATCCCCCTTTCCCCTTCCACCCGAACCCCGCCCACCAACAGAGAGCGAATCGTGTTCCTCCTCTTCCTCCCACTAGCCACAGCATGAAAGAACTTTGTGTTAGCGTCACCTTCTCTAATCCACCTCTGCCTGGATCTCTGCCTCCACTCCACAACTGACTTCTGATCCTCCATCGCTGCCATCCTCAAGAAGCCGGCTCTCTCCTCCAGCTCCTCCCTCGATAAGCATCTGGCATCCTCTAGCCTGTCCAGTCTGGCCACACCTTCCTCTGCAACCAACCGTGCTGCACGTCTTCTCTCTCTCAGCTCTCTCTTGAAATCACAAAGCCATTGCCTCAACAAAACCAACTTCCTCTCAAGCCGAGAAGCCGCCGAACCCTCCACGTCCCAAGAGCGCCAGAGTGCCGACACCATATCTCTGAACCCATCTTCCAGCAGCCAAGACTTCTCGAACCTAAAGAAAGAGCGAGGGGTCTCCAGGGAGTTGCATTCCCACATGAGAGGCGAGTGATCAGACCTCGAACGTGGCCGCGACCGGACACCACACAATGGGAAAAGACGCAGCAGCTGCGGGGAGACCAGAAATCGATCAATACGAGAACGCGACCCCGCACCTCTCCAAGTGAAGCAAGTATCCTCAGCGTCCAAGACCTCCAGCTGCAGATCACCAATCACCTCCCCGAAAGCCTCGGACCCAGGATCCTGGCCCCCCCTCCCCCCAGGTCTGTCCGCTGCCCGAAGAGTGACGTTGAAGTCGCCAGCCACAATCCACGCCGCGCCCGGAAATGCCAACTCAACTCAATCCAAAAAAAGTGAACAGTTGGTAAGAGGATTCCCTTGCCTTGACATAACATAGGCCAATAATTCACTGGTACAAAATAGGTCATAGCGATGCAACTTGTCATCCATGTGCACCACAAACATACCATTCACTGTATCAAAGCCTTTGAGACATCAATCTCTCTGTAAAAAAACAAACAAAAGTTCTTGGGCAAGTCCAACGATGTCTCCAATGGCCTGCCCGTTAATGAAAGACATCTGATTATGAAAGATAAGCCGAGGAAGGTGGTGCGACACGATCTAAGGGCCTGTTTGGTTGCCGGAGTACACGGGGTACCCTAACATACCCCTAACTCCGACCATGTATTTCTGGTTTGGGAATACTTGTATTGATTTTACAATTTCTTTGGTATAATGGTTTTTAACCTTGTTCAAATATATTTATTAACATAACAAACATATTATAATCATTAAAAAAGTTAATATAACACATAATCAATGTCTCATCATATCACAATTATCATTCTAACCCTCCAAACAACTACTATTCCAACCCAATAATTAAATAGGTCCTTGGAGAAAATTTTACATACCACATTAATTACAACAGGAGATTGGGAGAGCCCTTACAGAGAGTTAGAAAAGTGTTTTTAACATGCCTCACAATATTCCCACGGCTGTGGAAGACTATCCTTCACTTCTATTCACGTAAAGGCAAACTTGCTACTTTATATATTATTCTACTTGAATATACTGGTAATGCAGCAGTCCACTTAAGGGTGTGTTCGTTTGGGAGGTTACCCCCATTTTGGGTGGGTTACCCCTCCAAAACCCATATTCCTAACCCACTTGTGGGGTCCAACATCTTTTCATTAAAAAAAATATATTATACCATCATATCATCTAAAAATTATAAAATACTCAACTTCTACTCATTATTTCAAATTTCAATACAATCACATCACAACAACTACCTACTTTTTCAAATTCCTATACAATCATAACATAATAACTACCTACTTTTTCAATTTTCAATACAATCACATCATACAAACACTCCAACCCTTAACCCACCAACCAAAAACACAAATACAAAAAAATATTATCCTCCCCCGGATAACTCACGAACCAAACGCACCCTTAAGTTTCCTTTGATTTTAAAAATAAATTCAACTTTTCTGTACTCATTCTCCAGCCCAACCAACTGCATAAAAATCGATCAAATGCGTGTAATTTCTTAATTTTCGTTTTCATTCTCTTTGATCGTATGCATTTCCATCACTTTTTCCTGCACAAATGTATGCTTGGTCTCCCAGTGAAAACTCGAGCAAGGGTTCACATCTCCCAGCTTGTGCACCCCAAGATCTCTCAAAAGAAAAAAAAACATGTGCCTGGTCAAAAGAAAAAAAAACATGTGCCTGGTTTCAAATCTCCACTTTTATAAATAAATTGGCACCTCTTTCTTCTGTTTTACAGTTCAAGAAACCTCATTTTTTGTTGAGGATTATTTTGCATGGACTTTTACTAAAATAATTTGGAGAAAACATTTCCGAGTTTTAATGTCATTTCTGAATCCCAATTCGTACCAAACTCCATCAATTACCAAAAACTTCGTAAAGGAATCTCTCTCCCTCATCTTTTTTATGAGGACAGTAGCTTAATCTAAAGTAGTCTGAATCAATGCCCTCTGACCTTATTTGGATCTCGGTAACTCAAAACAACTCCAATTAATGTCTATATGGTTCAACATCTAAGTACAGTTGAAATCAAGAAAATTGTTCAGCATCTATCCATTTTTTATTGAGCATGCAAACAGATCTCATGTGCATGCAAACACGCACACACCGCGCACTCTGATTGATGATTCAGCGGATGTGCAGATGTTGGGGAGTCCACTGCATGTCATCTGCATGCAATCGGCACTCGTGCCTTGGTTCGCCTCACCTTTAGGACTGGTTTGGCTGGTGGTGTACTCGGATAAAATCAGGGTAACCTGTTAAATCACCTTACAAACTTGAGATAGAATTCAATCACAAATCAATGTGACATCACATCACATTTCAGTAACGAAACTAGCCCTTAAGGCAATTGTTCTTGGTCGAGTCATGTCGATCTTTTTCCTTGACCTACTATTCTCGTGGAAGGGGGCTAGATTACGGCATCGAAGATATCTTGTGCATTTTATCCTACCATAACTTATAGGAATAAATTCTAAAACGCTCACAAAAACCACGCAGATAAAAACTCGAGATCTACAGTGGATTTGATTATATGGTATGAATAATAAATTGTGTCTTTCAGGTGGTTTCTGTGACCCAGTTTCATGGTGGGAGCACTTACAACGTGATTCCAGACACCGCCACCATTGGCGGCACCTACAGAGCCTTCAAGAAGAAAAGCTGCGCCGATCTCAAACGTCGAATAGAGGAGGTACCGATAACATTTCATCTCTTTCAACACGCACGTTTAAAATTATAACACCCCAATCCCAAACATAGTGTCATACCTAAAACTCACGAAATGTGGGTGTGGTTTATAAGTGGTGGGGATTACAACTTGACAATTTAGGCTTAAGCATTTTGGATGGTTGCCAATGGGTTCGATTGGGCATGTATCCAACAAGTTGTCAAGGTCAGTTTTCCTCGATAACAGACCGGAGACCTAAGCCCGGGATGTTACAAATGATATCAGAGTCGATTTCCCTCTGATAGTGGAAATGGTTACCCGAGAGGTGGAGCCATCCCTATAAAGAGGTTGGAGGAAAAGGCTACCCGGAAGGTACAACCGTCACTATCACTGGGAATAAGTGATGTGCCATGTCGCAACGAGGACGTTGCGAATATAAGCGGGAGAGGTTGTAACACCCCAATCCCAAACATAGTGCCATACCTAAAACTCACTAAATGTGGGTATGGTTTATAAGTGATGGGGATTACTACTTAACAACTTGAGCTTAAACATTTTGGATGGTTGCCAACGGGTCCAATTAGGCATGTATCCAACAAGTTGTCAGGATCAATTTTCCTCGATAACAGACCGGTAACCTAAGCCTGGGACGTTACAAAAATTACTTTCTTCTTTTATGGTACACTACGGTGGAAAAATATGGCTAAGCATATTTCCCCAACAAACCCATTATAGTAAAGAATAACAGACACACATATGGGTTCCAGTAAGTCGAGCGGATCCTCTGCTGTGCAGCAAGGATCTGATGTAGCCGATGGAACAGTTCTCACGAAATCAGGATTTTTGTGAGCTCTTACCGTGCGAATCCTGCTGCATAGCAGAGGATCGGCTCTCGTAAGTAAGGGATCTTCCAATCAAATACTTTTCAAAAATAGTTGAAAGTATCAGAAACCGTAAATAGTTGCATGCAAAATGCATATAAGAACCCATTTTGAAGATTCTAACTTGAAGTTATATTATTGGAGGATCTAATCTATCGGTGTATATCTCAGGTGGTGGAAGGGCAAGCAGCCGTCCACAGGTGCACGGCCAAGCTGGACTTCTTTGAGTCCCAGACTCCCCCGGTCCCTCCCCTCGTCAACGACAAGCGCGTCTACAACCAGGTCCTCCATGTAGCCAGAGCTGTGGTGGGCGATGACGCTGTCCGCACAGCCCCGCTGTTGACGGGGAGCGAGGACTTCTCCTTCTACCTCGAGCACGTGCCCGGTACCATGCTGCTCCTTGGCATGAAGAACGAGGGCAAGGGCTCCGGCGGCGCCGAGCACACCCCTCTTTATGCTATCGACGAGGACGCACTCCCCATCGGTGCCTCCATCCATGCTGCATTTGCTCTCCAGTACCTTGCTGGCTCTGCTAATATTAATGTTGAAAGAATATGAGCTTTGTTGGGTGGTCTCGTGGATTTGTTTGGTGTCGCTATTTAACGGTATTTAATTCTTCTCATATTCTATCACATCCGATTTTTAAACATCAAATTAATATCGGCCGATGCACCAGTCAGGAGATGTGATTTTTAAACATCAAATTATTTTAAAATATTTATTGTGATGAGTTGTACATCGGAAGACATGGCAACGACTATTCAAATTATCCGGTGCCTTGTGTCGATTTTATTGTAGTATTGAGTCTTGCGTACTGTGTTACTCAAAACACTAACGTCGATCTCCGTTAGTATTCCCTCATGTTTACTGAAAGAGTTCCTGATCTCTATGCCATTACGATGAGTCAAAGAAAGGATCTAGTCCTGAAAATAATGCATAGTGGTCAGTGCACGGATCCTCCGCCGTATAGTAGAGTGGAGAGCCGCTCGATCGCGATTGAGCTGCGCACATGCATTGGCCCACCAGAACCGCGAACGCGTTTCTGGATGGGACGGCTCTATGTTGTTACAGCACTCTCTGGTGTACAGCAGAGAATCCGAGCCCTGGTTCTCAAGTGCCCTAACTAGCAACAATTAGAAGTGGTCGGGTGGTAGAGCAGTGCGCCTCCACTTTAAACGACCCAGGTTCGAATCCTAGTGGGGACAGTGGGGACGCTCCGGACCCCCGAAATTACCGGGCCTACTATTAAAAAAATTGTCAGTGGGCCTTTTCGTCCTTCAACTGGATATTAAATTTATGGGCTTCAGCATTAGGATACGCAGTGCAAGGAAATCTTTTCTATATATGCCCATTTATAACTTATTTATTAAACAGATAATTTCTAGCAGGTACCTATATGCTCATCGGATTTCCCTGTATCCAACGGATACTCAGATTTTTTACTCAATAAAATCTTAAGTTATTCATGAATGTACGCATGATTTTCACACATAGATTAAATATAGAGAGATCATGTAATATTGTGACACATAAAGATGTGCAATATATATGGAATAGTAAAGGTCTATACATGTTAGCTATTTAACTCTTTTGAGTTGATGATTCTTATTTATTAAAGATGCGAAAAAGATAGTTAAATATGAATAAATAAATGAACAGGAGAAAATTAAGTTAGATTTTTATATATGTAGATCAATAACTATAAAATATAAATATATTTCACTAATTTGACTAAAAAGCAATACACACATCTATATTTATATTTATTTTTTATTTGGATTTAAGTGGATTTGGATTTGGGACGGGTTTTGATACCCATGAGGAAAATCCTAAACCCATAACCGTACCAACATAAGTAGTAAATTCAAAGGTAAAAGTCATGAGAGTTGGGAGAGGGTTGGAATAAGAAATGTGATGTGATATCACATTGGCTTGTAATGGATTTCCAACCCAACATTAAAGGAGAATACACCGAGATACCCCGGAGTACCTTAGGTGTCGTTCGACACATGGGAGAGTTTACCCCCCTTAACCCACATCTTCTCTCTCCATGTGGGCCCCACTTTATTTATTTTTTAAAAAATTAAATAAATCAATTCTCCATCATCAATTCCATAAAAAAATAATATATTATACCATAATATCATATAAAAATTATAAACTACTTCACTTCTACTCACTTTTCCAAGCTTCAATACAATCACATCACAATAACTACTCACTTTTTCAAACTTCAATACTTTTTTTTTAAAGAGGATTCAAGTTCATTCATCGTAATAAGCAGCAAGACAAGCAGTTTAAAGTTAGATACAGACCCGAAGGCTTCACCTTCAAACTACCACAATAACCCAAGTTTCAAAGAGACATCCACCAATGGGTTTCCAATATCCAAAAAAAAACCACCGCACAGCGGAGCAGCAGACATCCAAAAGCGAGAAGAAGTTTCAGCAATCACCCAAAAAGCTTTTGGATCAGGCAGAGAAACCACACCCAAAAAGAGATCCAATCCACATCACGCAGAGCAAGCTAGGGAGCCATCCATCTACCAGGAGATCCATCTGATGTAGAGACACCTGCAGGAACCAAGAACCGGCCACAAAAGGAGGATCGAGCAGGGGAGAAGTTAGAGAACAGAAAGCGGAAAGATAATAGGTGAATAGGGCTGTTTGCAGGGATAAGATTTATTATCTCCGAGAACTGAAAAATTACAACAAATTTAAACCGTTGCGAATAGAGCAGATTTGGATAGCTTCTTTAATAATGAAGTTAGCATCTGCCGAAATTCCCTCAAATGCTATTTTACAACGTTGTTTCCAGATCAGCCACCAAACAGTAAAGTTTAGTTGCCAGCACCACCAAGCGTCATCCGATAATGCCGTTTCCCCCCTTCCTAATAATAACGAATTGAAGGTCTCAAAAGTTGATGTAATAGCACAGGCATTGAAAATCATTTTAGAAAAGGAGCATTCACTAAACAAGTGGAAGTAATTTTCAAGGTCGATATTGCAAAGATAGCATTTGTTGACAGAATGAATTTTCAATCTCCCTAGAAGATCCTGCGTGAGTATTTTCTTGTGAGCCAAAAGCCAAATGAAGTAGTAGACTCTAGAATCCAGCGGCTTTTTCTTGAAAAGCCTTGCGACAGTTGATCTGATCCCTCCATCCCCCAACTTCAATACAATCATATCACAACAAACCCACTTCTAACCCTCCCCAGTTTAACCTTCTATCCAAACACCAAAACACAAAAATGGGTTACTTGCTAACAATTTAACCCACATTAACCCACATACCAAACGCATTCTTAGTAACCAAACGGATCTTAGGGTCTGTTTGGTTGCTGGGTTGGGTTGGAATAAACTGTGAGAAAAGTTGAAAGGGTTGGAAGGAGGAGTATACCGGTGTACTCCAACCCAAGCGAAAGGAAGTAATGTGGGGAAGAAACTAGAAGCGACCTAAAGCGATAGGTACACAAGGAAAGGAAGTGATGATTAAATGCATGTATGCATATGCGATATATCTCAAATATCACCATCCTTATCTTATTCTCTCCCTTGTGCATTATGAATGAATGATAGGATAAGACCTTCACATCTAATACACAAGTCCCAATGCAGCACGCAATCCAAGTCTAACAACCTCATCTTCTTCACCGATGATGCATATAATAACTCCAACTCAATCCCACTTCATTTTGCCTTTCATCAATTTAAACTAATATTCACTAAATATGTAAAGGAGTTGGCTACTTGATGTGTCCGAAGTCTAAATGGACTCGTTGACAATCACCTTAAATACTTCGATTCAAGTAGTTATCATCCGCTCTTGCAACCTGCTCCCACACTTTCTACATGGTCTAAACCATCGAAAAGTGAAGATTTACCTACATTAACTCATTTGGCCATTTTTCTAACTTGGAAAGTTTTTCCATTAGTTCTTGATGATGAAGTACAATAAGCGAGGAAGGGTTTTGTTTGACCATTCACCCGTTACATCATTACAAATAACATATGCAGCTAGCTTATGAGCTGAGGAAATCGTATTTCTTGTAGCCGAAATCATCTTGATTGTAGTGGACCTGAGAAGTAAATCAATGAAGTTCTCCATTAGTCTTCTCCTTGGACAAGATGGGGGACAAGAAGGTGTGGAGAGAAATGGCCATCCCATGGGTAGACATGAGTGGCCTAATGAAGTTTTGGGAAGGAATTAGAAAGATAGGAGGCGGCTCAACTGATGATGTTGCAAGACCTTTTGGCGTGCTTTGGGCGATCTGGCTGGCAAGAAATGACCTTCTGTTTAACAACCAGCGATTTTATTCAGAGAATGTTGTTCCTCATTGTAAGGCTCTCTTAAGCTTTTGGGAGTCAAAGTAGTTCCCTCTTTTATCCCATCTTTTTATTAATATATTAACTTGGCGGTGACTCCCATTCTGGGAGATCACCCTATTTCACATCAAAAAAAAAGATGGGGGACAGGCACGATTGACCATGATTACTATATTCTTGCAATCAGAGTGGATTGAAATGGACCACGATATTAATTGCTGAAATCATTTGAAGGGTACTGGTTGTTGAAAATATATTTGTAGATTAAATTTAGAGATTTTTACGCTTGTGTCTCTCCGAATTTTCTATAAATACACCTATGCTCCTACCTAACTTTTTTTTGCAATAACACTTAGGGCCCGTTCGGTAGGAGAATAAGCAGGAATAAGGATGGGGAATAAGGGGAATAAGGGTCTATTCTCCGTTCGGCTGGAGGATAAGAATAAGGAGAATAAGGTGAAATAAAGGTAGGTAAGGTGGGATAAAGATAGGAATAAGAGTGAAATAAGATGAAATAATGGGGAATAGTTGTACCACGGGGAAGTGTGTTGGGGGCTTATTCCCCTTATTCCATTCCTCCTTATACCCCAAACGAACAGGGCCTTATATCCATGCATTCATACAAAATTCACGGCACAACACATGCATACAAAATTCACGGTACAGAATGACAATAATGTGAATTGTGTATGCATACATGGGCACATCTTTTATTCCAAAAAAAGGCATTAGTATAAGTGTATTTTGTAGAAACTTAGAGGGGCACAAATGTAAAAACCCATTAATTTACATCTATTCATCTTGCCATTGGAGATATTCTAATTTTTCATAAAAGTGTTTTCTAGCCACTCTATTGAATAATGGCTGGTTATAGTTGGAGAGATACCTTAATGGATCCCTCCATCTTCAACTCGCAGTACTGTTAAGACAGACCGAGGCTTTAATATATAGTTTCTGATGGAAATTCTTTATACCTCGGATGAGAGATCCGCGCTTAATATTTTACTAGGTTCAGAGGTAAAGGTTTTTTTGGAGACCTCACTTCATTAAGTTAACCATCGAAAATACATTACACAGCACTTCTTCTCTGATCTCTTTGATTTCATTCGAAGGTGAAATCCCTTACATATCATAACAACCCTAATTTGCATTGGTATTTCTTTTAGATAATATTTATCTCTGCTCTTAGTCCATTACACATCATTGTCATCTTATTGCTTACGTTGAGAATACTACAAATTTAATTGTATTTATATTTATTCTTAGGCAAAGGAAATTTAATTTATATTTATATTTATATTTATCAGATGACATATGTTAGATAGGTAAAAAGGATTTTTTAGACTTGTGTCCAACAAGATTATGTAATTGTATTTACGCCCTTTTTTTTTGCAATGATAACTGTGCTCCTGTATTCTTTCAAAATTCACAATATTACCATTCCGTTAAGCTGAAATAGGGACATAAAGTGTAATAACAGAATGGTGGTACTGTGAATTTTGTAAGAATATAAGCATACAAATGTTATTGCAAAACAAGTAAGGGTATAATTGTAATTGCAAAATATTAGAGGGACACAATTGTAAAAAATGGCTACTTTACTACCCCTATAATCATCGTAATTACACCAAGACTCTTATAGCTTTAGCTTGATGTAATTTACAAGGATTTAATGAAATGATAAATATACATGAGTTGTGGTTTAGTTTGACATGATAGAGTTACTAGCGTCAATAAATAAATATACGTACACACACACACTAGTACTGTCATCACCATCTATACATATTTGTGTATACCCCTAACCTTTTTGCAATAATAAGTTGTGCAATTACAGTTATACCATTAGAAAATTCACAGTACTCCCTCCCATTAAAGAAAAATAGAGGCACAAATGTAGTAAATTTTGCAAGAAAACAGTAATACCGATATTACTGCAAAATAGATAAGGGTATAACAGTAATTGTAAAATGTCAAAGAGACACAGTGTAAAATCGACTACTTTACTACCACTATAGTTAGGGATGACCGTGGATCGGGCTGGACCAGGCCCTAAAGGGTCCAAGTTCAAACTCATTTAAAAATTCGGACATTGGGTCGGGCTTAGACCTGCAATTTGTTTTTGTTCAGTCCAAGTCCAAGTCTGGTCCAATTCCTTTGGGTTGGGCTTGGGTTGTGCCGACCCATCTTTGCCCATTGGAGATTATTTATGAGTCTTCTGTTTCAAGTTAATCTCAACTCAAGTTACACAAGCCAAAATTATTTAAAACATGTGTCATAATAGTTGTGAAACAAATAAAATTCAATTCTATCAAATCTAAGGATTTTTCATTTTACGCACGTGTACTCAATGCTAGATACCATGAATGACTCTCATGTATAAAAAATGAAAGAGTGAAAGAAACTTATCCAGTTAACAACATGTGCACCAGACTCTAAATGTTAAAAAGTAGACATAAGGCTCGTATTGAGTAAATGTTCAATAATAAAAAATTTTCTGATTGAAAAAAAAATAAATACTAACAAAAGTCAAGAATAACCAACTGAATCTGAACCAAAGACTAGTGAAGGAAAATTAATTTTGAATTGAAATACAATAAGCATCAACTCATATGTTGCATACCCGGCTTCTTGATTTATAAACAATGTATGAAGTCATAATACCAGAAGAGAGTGCACATGAAATATGTGAGAGTTTTCATGCATGTAGGATGTGGGAAAGGGTTCGAGAACTCTTCACGTCAAGCCAGTGGGTCGGATCCGGCTGAGCCAAGTCCGAGCCCGGCTCAAAAAACTTTTGGACCTAAATAGTGAACCCAAACATGACTTAAGGCCTGTTTGGTTGTTGGGTTGGACTGGGTTGGGTTGGGTTGGGATGGGTGAATAGTAATCTGTGAGGAGGAAATATCCTTGTGAATAGTAATCAGGGTTGGGCCAACCCTGCCCAACCCTGCAACCAAACAGGCCCTTAGTGTCCATTTGACCATGGAACCGACCAAGCTTTTTCGACTGGACTTCGGATTGGGCCGAGCCGACCCAATGCTTATCCTTAACTATAATCATTGTAATTACACCATCACTCCTATAACTTTACCGTGATGGAATTTACAAGGACCATAATGCAATTATAAATATTACATGAGTAGTGGTGTAATTGGACAAGATAAAGTTAATGGTGTAGATATCCATCCATATATATAATACCAGTACTACCACCATCAATATCAGTATATATAACACCCACAACCCTGCCCAGTGGCCACCACCATCTCTCTCTTTCAATACATCTCCTTCTGTAACGGCGAAGATAATGGGTTCCTACGACGTGCCCGAAGGCGTCGATATCCGCGGGAGATACGACGAGGACTTCGCCGCAATCCTCACCAGGGAGGCGTTGCAGTTCGTAGCAGAGCTGCAGAGGGACCTCCGGGGGGAGATCAGGTACGCCATGGAATGCCGGAAGGAAGCCAAGACAAGGTACAACCAGGGCGCCGCACCGGGGTTCGATCCGGCGACCAAGTACGTGAGGGAGGGAGACTGGGTCTGCGCCCCACCGCCGCCTGCGGTGGCCGACCGGTCCGTGGAGATCACCGGCCCTACTGATAGGAAGATGGTCATCAATGCCCTCAACTCCGGCGCCAAAGTTTTCATGGTATAGTAATTAAATATTATTGCTAGTTTTTTTCTCATAATAATTATATATATATATATTAAATTTCCTCTGAGAGATATATTAAAATAGGTATTTTTTTAGTGGCAGAAAAGAAATCCAGAGCAATGGAATTGTAACTATTAAGAATAGAGAAGGAATTGCTACACATAAATGTGCAAAGATAGATGTCATGAACAGTATAGCACCTCAAACATAATGAGGAAAAAAATATAAGTCGATCTAAACGACTTTGATAGGAAAATAATTCACGGCATTATTCGAATAAATACAAACAGAGACACAATTAAATTATCATACTTTACACGTCACTTCTTGTAATAATATATATAGTCTGGAGATGCATTATCATCTGCTTTTGTTGGAATTGGAAAGATGCCAAAGGAAGTTAGGTAGATTGATGCGGCATGCCAATTATTTTGAGATCCGTAATTATTGTCTGGTGTTAAATATATAATAATCAAGATTTTTTACACTTGTACCCTTCCAAGATTTTCCAACTGCTGTTATTAGACCACTATTTCGTTACAAAAATACTTATGCCCATGTATCATTCATATTACTGTCCTTTTATTAATGCGAGATAGGGGTATAACTGTAAGGGATTTTTACCCGGCAGACCCTGTAATCTTTTGCAATTACCACTACGACCTCTGAAATATCCTAATTCCTTTGGGTTGGGCTTGGGTTGTGCCGACCCATCTTTGCCCATTGGAGATTATTTATGAGTCTTCTGTTTCAAGTTAATCTCAACTCAAGTTACACAAGCCAAAATTATTTAAAACATGTGTCATAATAGTTGTGAAACAAATAAAATTCAATTCTATCAAATCTAAGGATTTTTCATTTTACGCACGTGTACTCAATGCTAGATACCATGAATGACTCTCATGTATAAAAAATGAAAGAGTGAAAGAAACTTATCCAGTTAACAACATGTGCACCAGACTCTAAATGTTAAAAAGTAGACATAAGGCTCGTATTGAGTAAATGTTCAATAATAAAAAATTTTCTGATTGAAAAAAAAATAAATACTAACAAAAGTCAAGAATAACCAACTGAATCTGAACCAAAGACTAGTGAAGGAAAATTAATTTTGAATTGAAATACAATAAGCATCAACTCATATGTTGCATACCCGGCTTCTTGATTTATAAACAATGTATGAAGTCATAATACCAGAAGAGAGTGCACATGAAATATGTGAGAGTTTTCATGCATGTAGGATGTGGGAAAGGGTTCGAGAACTCTTCACGTCAAGCCAGTGGGTCGGATCCGGCTGAGCCAAGTCCGAGCCCGGCTCAAAAAACTTTTGGACCTAAATAGTGAACCCAAACATGACTTAAGGCCTGTTTGGTTGTTGGGGTGGACTGGGTTGGGTTGGGTTGGGATGGGTGAATAGTAATCTGTGAGGAGGAAATATCCTTGTGAATAGTAATCAGGGTTGGGCCAACCCTGCCCAACCCTGCAACCAAACAGGCCCTTAGTGTCCATTTGACCATGGAACCGACCAAACTTTTTCGACTGGACTTCGGATTGGGCCGAGCCGACCCAATGCTTATCCTTAACTATAATCATTGTAATTACACCATCACTCCTATAACTTTACCGTGATGGAATTTACAAGGACCATAATGCAATTATAAATATTACATGAGTAGTGGTGTAATTGGACAAGATAAAGTTAATGGTGTAGATATCCATCCATATATATAATACCAGTACTACCACCATCAATATCAGTATATATAACACCCACAACCCTGCCCAGTGGCCACCACCATCTCTCTCTTTCAATACATCTCTTTCTGTAACGGCGAAGATCATGGGTTCCTACGACGTGCCGGAAGGCGTCGATATCCGCGGGAGATACGACGAGGACTTCGCCGCAATCCTCACCAGGGAGGCTCTGCAGTTCGTAGCAGAGCTGCAGAGGGAGCTCCGGGGGGAGATCAGGTACGCCATGGAATGCCGGAAGGAAGCCAAGACAAGGTACAACCAGGGCGCCGCACCGGGGTTCGATCCAGCGACCAAGTACGTGAGGGAGGGAGACTGGGTCTGCGCCCCACCGCCGCCTGCGGTGGCCGACCGGTCCGTGGAGATCACCGGCCCTACTGATAGGAAGATGGTCATCAATGCCCTCAACTCCGCCGCCAAAGTTTTCATGGTATAGTAATTAAATATTATTGCTAGTTTTTTTCTCATAATAATTATATATATATATATATATTAAATTTCCTCTGAGAGATATATTAAAATAGGTATTTTTTTAGTGGCAGAAAAGAAATCCAGAGCAATGGAATTGTAACTATTAAGAATAGAGAAGGAATTGCTACACATAAATGTGCAAAGATAGATGTCATGAACAGTATAGCACCTCAAACATAATGAGGAAAAAAATATAAGTCGATCTAAACGACTTTGATAGGAAAATAATTCACGGCATTATTCGGATAAATACAAACAGAGACACAATTAAATTATCATACTTTACACGTCACTTCTTGTAATAATATATATAGTCTGGAGATGCATTATCATCTGCTTTTGTTGGAATTGGAAAGATGCCAAAGGAAGTTAGGTAGATTGATGCGGCATGCCAATTATTTTGAGATCCGTAATTATTGTCTGGTGTTAAATATATAATAATCAAGATTTTTTACACTTGTACCCTTCCAAGATTTTCCAACTGCTGTTATTAGACCACTATTTCGTTACAAAAATACTTATGCCCATGTATCATTCATATTACTGTCCTTTTATTAATGCGAGATAGGGGGTATAACTGTAAGGGATTTTTACCCGGCAGACCCTGTAATCTTTTGCAATTACCACTACGACCTCTGAAATATCCTAATTCCTTCGTTGACCCTGTAAACTTGCTCCGTCTTACCCAACGAACCCTACCGTTAAATTGATACATCTAAAGCTAACTTGCTTGGGTTAAGAACGAGTTAATCTAACCAATCCGCGATCGGACGGTTAGAATTAACCAAGAGGAGAAAAAAATCCCAACTTCCATCTCTGAGAACATTGGCTAGAGCTGGAGGAGGTGTGCGGGAGGGAACGTGGTGCTGCGGCTCGATCTGGGATGGAGGAGGTGGGGGGCGGCGCTCGACCCGGGAGGTGGGCTTCCAGGTGACGGGTTGGCGGAAGGGGCATGGGCTGGAGGGAGGCGGCAGTGCGGGGGTGCCAGGGACGGCTGTGCGGGGGTGCCGGGGAGGGGGGCTTCCAGCTCGCACGCGCGGAGGGGGGCGCGGAGAACCTTCCAGCGCGCGCCAGAGGGGGGGTGCGGGGAGGGGGGCTTGCAGCTCGCGCGCGCGGAGGGCGGGTGCGGAGAGCCTTGCAGCGCGCGCCGCCGCGCGGAGGGGGAATGCGGGGAGGGGGTCCTCCAGGCTTGCAGCTCGCGCGCGCGGAGGGCGGGTGCGGAGAGCCTTGCAGCGCGCGCTGCTGCGCGGAGGGGGGAATGCGGGGAGGGGGCTTCCAGGATTCAGATCGCGCGCGCGGAGGGGGGGATACGGGGAGACTTCCAGCGACGCGAGGGTGCCGGGGAGGGGGCCTTCGAGCACAGGCTGTGAGGGGACGAGGGGTCGCGATGGAGCATAGGCTGTGAGCCTTGCAGTTCGTGCGCGCGGAGGGCGGGTGCGGAGAGCCTTGCAGCGCGCGCCGCCGCGCGGAGGGGGAATGCGGGGAGGGGGTCTTCCAGGCTTGCAGCTCGCGCGCGCGGAGGGCGGGTGCGGAGAGCCTTGCAGCGCACGCCGCTGCGCGGAGGGGGGAATGCGGGGAGGGGGCTTCCAGGCTTCAGCTCGCGCGCGCGGAGGGGGGATACGGGGAGGCATCCAGCGACGCGAGGGTGCCGGGGAGGGGGCCTTCGAGCACAGGCTGTGAGGGGACGAGGGGTCGCGATGGAGCCGGGGGAAGGGGGGGCGGGGCGAGAGCATTGCGACCGGAGGAGGGTTGTGCTGCTGCGACCAAATTGGAGATGGAGGACAAAGACGAGGCTTCCGAGCATCGGCAGGGGAGTCTCTCACGCAGGGGAGGCCGGCCGACGGGGGAGGGGATGTGGGCTTCGAGCAGTAGCAGCGGCGGATCGGAGGTGGGGGCAGCCGTGTTCAGCTGAAGGTGGAGGGTGGGAGGCAGTGGCAATTGATGTAAATTCGATAAATAAAATGGGTATCATGTAAAGGAGATAACAGAATCTGGTCACTTTTAACAGGGCAAATAGATGGGAGTTAACCACGGGGTATGTGGGATAAGAGTTAGCAAGTTTACGAGGTCGAGAGAGGAATTATGATGTTTCAGAGGTCGTAGCGGTAATTGCAAAAGATTACAGGGTCTGCCGGGTAAAAATCCCTAACTGTAATAGAAGAAGGGTGGCACTGAGCTTTGAAAGAATACTCATTGTTCACTACAAGAAAAATAAGTTATGGTCACGAAATGCGACTACGAAAACTTAGGACCACTATAATTCCGTAACCACAGGGTATAACTATAATAGAAGAAGGGTGATACTGAGCTTTGAAAGAATACTCACTACAAGAAAAATGAGTTGTGACCACAGAAACGTGTGATCACGATAATTCCGTGACCACTAGTTTCTTGTAGCTAGAATCCGTAGCCAAAGTCTTCATACAAGAGTTGTGACCACAAGTTCTATGGTCACTTGTAGTGGCCACAACATATTCGTGGTTAGAGAACTCTCGCGACGAGACTTGTAGCTACGACTACTGACCACGACGTGTTATAGCTAGAGCCCAATTCCGTGGCAACAAACCCCACATCCATGGGCATAGTTTTGTAACCACAATATGTTTTCCTTGTAGTGACTGAGGCACAAGTATTATTGCAAAAAATGTAGTTATATAAATGTCATTGTAGAATCTCAGGACACAAGTATAATAAAACCTAACAATTAATACGACCCATTAAAAAACACTAGTTATACTTGAACTTGCTGATGTATGACATGCCACTATATGCGTATTTTTTTTGTTGTCTGGTGGGTTGTTTCAGTTCTAATTAAATAGTTGCTTTTTTACACTTATGCCCCTCCAAGATTCTTCAATTTCAGTTGTATCCATCCCTTTTTTGGAATAATACTTGTGCTCTTATATTCTTACATACTGCCATTCTGTTAAAGTAGTACAGAGGCATGACTAAACTAACAGCGGATGGTACTGTGAATTTCGTAAGAATACTGAGATACAGGGTTTATTGCAAAAAAGGTAGAAGCATAGTTGTAATTGCAGAATCACTAAGGCCATGTTTGGTTGGAGGATAGGCCCTAGAATAAGGGGTTAATTCTTCTCCCGACATGGTTCTCAATGGTACTACTGTTCCCCATTATTCTATCTTATTTCACTCTTATTCATATCTTTATCCCACCTTACCTACATTTATTTCACCTTATTCTCCTTATTCTTATCCTCCAGCCGAACGGAGAATAGACCCTTATTCCCCTTATTCTCCATCCTTATTCCTGCTTATTCTCCTACCGAACGGGCCCAAGAATACAAGTGTAAAAAAACCCTTGCATTACTAATGTTTCTTTTCTGTAGAACAAGTTAATATGCATATTTTATTGATGGTAAACAATCCAATGGATATGAAATCCTGTGCAGGCTGACTTTGAGGATGCACTCTCACCAACCTGGGAGAACCTTATGAGGGGGCAGGTCAACCTCAGGGATGCGGTCAATGGCGACATTACCTTCCAAGATCCGGCAAGAAACAGGGTATACAAACTCAATGATCGCACCGCCAAGCTCTTCGTGCGCCCCAGAGGTTGGCACCTCCCGGAGGCGCACATCTTCATAGACGGTGAACCCGCAACAGGCTGCCTAGTTGATTTCGGACTCTACTTCTTCCACAACGGGCATCAGTTTCGCGCGTCCCGATCCCAGGGTGCAGGCCACGGACCCTTCTTCTACCTTCCTAAAATGGAGCATTCAAGGTATGCTGCCACTTATGGCTTTTAAAAATACCAACGAGAGTTAATCAAAAGATCATTGGACATTGTACAAATCAAGTAATTTAAATAGCAGCTGAGCATTGGATATCTATTATCTAAATCCAAATGCAAACTCAAAATACATATGAAAAACTTTCCAATATGATTCCAACTTAATATGTTTTCATTTGCACTATGACAGGGAGGCAAAGATCTGGAACAGAGCATTCGACAAGGCGGAGAGGTTTGCCGGGATAGAGAAGGGGAGCATCCGTGCCACTGTTTTGATCGAGACACTGCCGGCCGTATTCCAAATGGATGAGATCCTCTACGAGCTGAGGGATCATTCTGCGGGACTCAACTGCGGTAGATGGGACTACATCTTCAGCTATGTCAAGACCTTCCAGGCACACCCAGATCGCCTACTCCCGGATCGCGTCCAAGTCGGCATGACTCAACATTTTATGAAGAGCTACTCTGAACTCCTCATCCGCACATGCCACAGGCGCGGTGTGCACGCAATGGGCGGCATGGTATGTAAACTTCAGGAGATCACTAATTCTATGTCAAGGTATAACAGCAATAGATATCTATAAGATGCAAGGCATTTTTTTTGACAGGCAGCTCAAATACCAATCCGAGACAATCCAGCAGCAAATGAAGCAGCGCTGGAGCTGGTCCGCGAGGACAAGCTACGTGAGGTGCTCGCCGGGCATGACGGCACCTGGGCAGCACACCCGGGTCTCATTCCCACCTGCTTGGAGGTGTTTGACAAGCACATGGCTGGGAGGCCGAACCAGATTGAGACCAAGAAGAGAGAGGATGCTGACAGCCTGACAGAAGAGGACCTTTTACAGAGACCCCGAGGCACAAGAAGCCTGGAAGGACTGCGACTGAACACGAGAGTCGGAATCCAGTACCTAGCAGCTTGGCTCACAGGCACTGGCTCCGTGCCACTGTACAATCTCATGGAGGATGCCGCAACTGCGGAGATTAGCAGGGTCCAGAACTGGCAGTGGATTAAGTATGGTGCGACACTCGATGGTGATGGCACGGGTGTGATGGTGAGCACCGACCTCTTTGGAAGGGTTGTGGAAGAGGAGATGGCGAGGATCGAGCGGGAAGTAGGTGCTGAGAGATTCAAGCGTGGAATGTACGAGGAAGCCTGTAAGATATTTGTCAAGCAGTGCACAGCACAGGTGCTTGATGATTTCCTTACTCTGGATGCCTACAATCACATTGTGATCCACCGCCCGAAGTCACCCTGCAGGATCTAAAGAGCGTTATCTGCAGAAGATAAGATGGAAACTTCATCTCCTGCTATAGCAGCTATACACATTGGATGAGTTCTCTTTCAGCACTATGGGCCATGTCAAGCAATTTCAACAATAATCATATTCTCGTTTTATAAGCACTAAAACTGCACTGAATATTTGTAGTATTTTGCTTTATGTGTTTTGATTGAATAAGTGGTTTATATCTTTCCTCCAGACAGCAAGAGTAAAAAGATGCAGAAATAGGCGAGATATTATACTGAAATGTGCTACAAACATTTTAGATAGAGTGACTACATTAACTGTCAAGATTAAAACATGGCTGAAGCATTGAGGCAAGAAATTGTCTCAACTTCTGTTCAGAACCCGCATCATAAATGAAAAAAAAAAGTTGCAGTAGAAAATTTTCTGAAATAACTTAGATGTAAAACGTTTAGCTTACAACATGGCCTCAAATTTCAGCGAAATTCGGTCGAATTTCTATCGAATATTGATATCCAGCCGAAATCGAAATTCGACCGAAATGACTGAAATATGGGGTCCTAGTACAAAAAATGACCGAAATGACTGAAATTCTAATCGAAATTCCATCGAAATTCCACCGAAATTCTGTTTTGGTTGATACCGAAATGGTGACCGAAACCGACATTTAGGGCCTTGGCTTACAATTGTGATCATTATTATCAGATACTGGGTAACAACCCAACTGATTTTCATAGGATCAAAGCGTTTCCGTGATACTCAAGCAGACGGAACTCGCTCTGGAAAGGATAAGACAAGCCGTAGCTTTCAGTCTTTTATTCAATAAACCCACGGATATTTTAGGAAGTCAGACAGTAGCATATAGGATAAATTGTTCACGGGATAAAATACGGCAATATTTTCTCGTAAGGATGAGTTTCACGGGGGCTTCAAAACTAACAGGTTTATTTGTGGAAGGGAAAATTAATCTTATCTCCTTAGGTTTAGCCTTAGGCATCATAAATGTAATCTGAGAAGACCAACTCAATGCAGGATCCTACAGGAAGAGCATAGGGCCACTTTTGGAAAAATAAAGGTGTAATTGAACAAGTTGCTGTAATATAGTTTACAAACGTTACTAATGGGTTCTGTTTCTTCGATTTCTGTGCAAATAAGCTACCCCTAAATTATTAGTTTATCGATTAGCTATGCTCAACAGAGTTGATACCAGAGAGAGAGAAAGCGTCAATATGATAGGTTGTCAATGAGGCATGTATACCAAGAATGATGGAGTTCCAGTATAACTAACTGCAAATGCCCGTCCTGCAGATGTTGGCTGGGAGAAGGCAATCTGAGTGGTCTCTAGCACGATATCAGACACAAATCCCCTTCTGAAAAAAAAATGAGAGAACTTTTCAGTCGCTGCAACCAAAATCAACACGCTCTGTAGCAGAAGATTGTGATAGGCTGGGAGTAAAATTGGAAGCGTAAAAAACCCAAAGCGAGATACAAAACAAGAACCAGGGAGAAGAATAACACAGTAATTCAGTTCAACTATTATATAGTCTTAATTACTGTAACCACAACAATTAACAAATGGCAATACCTTGTGGCATCCAAAAGCCGTGTTGCGATCTTGTGCCTTCGGTGGGAGGGACCAACCCAAATGGCTCGGATACCACAAACGGCTTCCACAGACTCTTCTGAACAAAAAAGCGCACCGCCATTCCATGAGTTCTCTTCAACCACGTTGGAAGATGATTTTTTGTTGATCTCCCTGTAAAAAGTAACATTTCCAAATTGCAATATTGCAGGAGACGGCTTTTCAGATTTTGAAGTGGTTTCTTCAGTGATATAGGTGGTAGACTCGGAAGATCCACCGCTTTTTTCATCCAAGTTTTTGGAGAAGCCTGCCCTTGGGATGACCCTGTAAGCTTTCTCTATCGGCTCTGAGATGAGGCATGCAACAATTCTGTTCCCCAAGATAAATAGAAAGACCTAACAAGAAAGAAAGTCATAAACAATTGCATCAAAACACTTTAACTAAATCCTTGTAGAATCTTTGTCTTATGATGCAGATGGGATCCGACGTCGACGATGAAAATAAAATATTTGTTAGAAATTTTCGGTGGAAGAATAAGGAAGGGTTGAGAAGAGAACTCGCCGGAAATACGAGAGGTTGAAGGAGGAGAACCGCGGAGATCGCGTGGAGGGAGAAGAGAAAATAGAGAGGAGAGAGATAAAAATCTCAATTGATTATCAATACTTGACTGAATAAAAACAATGGACTACCCTCTCTTTATATAGGAGAGATGGGCTTACAAAAATAGTAAACTAATTTAAATTGACAACCGACTTGCCTAAACTGACTCTATCTAATTAATTGACCCAATTTCAAATTAAAATCTACGAAATAAACGTTGAGATCACATGCGATCTCAATTATTTAATTAAACAATTACGACAACCTAAAAATGTAAATAAAATTGATAATTAAAAATAAATAAATATTTGGCCCTATATTTGGGTCCCACGCTGCATCAACTCTCCGCCGCTTTTAAAAAATTCGTCTCCCGACGAATTGCTCGATGTAGGTGCGTCGTTGGAGAAGTTATCTCTGAGATTGTAACTTGCAATTAGATCTTTCAACATTACGTTTGTAGTTCTTTTCAATTGGGGGGCGTCCCTGCAAATTTCGCACCCCTTCAATTTTCCTCACATTCCTACTGCCTTGGACCTTTCTGCAAATATGGGTTTTAGGAACTTTTATTTTGCAATTTTCCCAAAATATTCCTCCCCTCAATTGAGGGGATTCGGTGGGAGGAACTTCCACCATCCTTGTTAGGGTTTCACGCCCACATGATAAGAGGCGGCGCCGGTGCAGTGGTTCCTCGATGGCACGGGCTGGGGCGGCCGCTCCTCGCTGGGGCGGCAGTTTCGCAGGTGGGGGCGGCAGTTTCGTGGGCGGGGGCGGTGGTTTCGCGGGCGGGGGCGGCGCCTATTAAACCGCGGCAGGGGCCTGCGCGGCTCGGAGGGAAGGCGGGGTTCAATCGGACCTCCGCGCAGGAGGCGCGGTGCTGTGGGGCAGCGGGGGCATTGGGACTGTGGCTGGTCGGAGGGGTGGTTGCTGGTGGGGAGGCGCAGGGCTAGGGTTGGAGAGGAGCGGAAGAGGAGGGAGGGCGCGGGATGATGGTGGGTGCGAGGGGGTGGTGATGAGCGATTGGCGGAGGCAGGGAGGTTCGGCGAAGGTTGTCGGGGAAGCATCAGGGTTACCTGTGATGATTTAGGCGGTACAAGGATGGCCGGAGACGGATGTTCTTCGTGTTTTGATGTCTGGATAGCAACTGTTATTGCGAAGAAATCGACGTTTTGGCATTCTTTATCCGCGGGGTCTTCATCGAATATGGGTCCTTCGTTTTCCGAATGAGAATCGGGTTGGACAGCAGCTTCCGTGATCTGAATTTTGTCGTCATCAAGCGATTATTCGACGATCTGCCCGTCCAACCATGCTTGAACCTTCAGGGATGCCATAAGACGCTTTTTGAAATTTCGTTGACGCGAACGAGACTGCGGGCCATGAGATATGCGGTTGAGATCAAGCTTGAGACGCCAATATGCCACGGGATCGTTGAATCGTAGGAACGATTCGGGTTCCATGCTCTGATACCAATTGATGCAGATGGGATCCGACGTCGACGATGAAAATAAAATATTTGTTAGAAATTTTCGGTGGAAGAATAAGGAAGGGTTGAGAAGAGAACTCGCCGGAAATACGAGAGGTTGAAGGAGGAGAACCGCGGAGATCGCGTGGAGGGAGAAGAGAAAATAGAGAGGAGAGAGATAAAAATCTCAATTGATTATCAATACTTGACTGAATAAAAACAATGGACTACCCTCTCTTTATATAGGAGAGATGGGCTTACAAAAATAGTAAACTAATTTAAATTGACAACCGACTTGCCTAAACTGACTCTATCTAATTAATTGACCCAATTTCAAATTAAAATCTACGAAATAAATGTTGAGATCACATGCGATCTCAATTATTTAATTAAACAATTACGACAACCTAAAAACGTAAATAAAATTGATAATTAAAAATAAATAAATATTTGGCCCTATATTTGGGTCCCACGCTGCATCATCTTACCTTGCACATTTTATGCAACAGCCATTCTCTTGATGAACCGAGATCCCTCTCCATCAATTTCACTACCTCTAGGACCTTTAGAACATGCAAGGTTGTGGAATGGAGAAAACTGAAGCAACAATACTTTTTTAACAACAATGAATGGTTTGTGCATACTTAAAAAAAATGTTTGAATTGCAAAATTCATAAAGAACCAATAGTAGACAAAATGATAATACTAGGAAACATAGTTATAAAGCAACTCAAACCAACAAAACAACAACAATAGAGCCTTTTCCCACTTTAACTAGGGTCGGTTACATGGAATTTTTGCCTCCACTCAGATTAATCTCGGGTCATTCACGGACTTAGATCCAAAAAACTAAGATCCCTTCGTATAGTCTCATTCCAACACTTCTTAGGCCTTCCACATCTTCTTTTAGCCGGCTCGACATTCCAAAACTCGCATCTCCTCACTGGTGCATCGGCTAACCTCCTTTGCACATGGACAAACCACCTTAAGCGATTTTCTCGCATCTTATCTTCGATCAGAGCTACACCTACTTTCATTCTGATGGCATCATTCCGAATCCGATCTTTACGTGTGTGTGTGTGTGTGTGTGTGTGTGTGTGTGTCCACACATCTACCTTAGCATTCCATTTCTGTTACTGCCATTCTTTGCACACGTCTACGGTTCACAAGTCAACATTCAGATCCATATAGCATAGCATGTCTCACAGCTGCTTTGTAAAACATTCCTTTAATTTTCAAAGGAATTTTCTTATCACAGAGAACAGTAGAGGCACCTCTCCACTTTAGCCAACCTGTGTTTATTCTATTTGTAATATCTTCATCGATTTTTCCATCATGTTGCAAAATAGATCTCAAGTACCTAAATGAAAAGTTTTGCTTTTTTGAAAAACATGGCATAAATCATGTTTGTTTTTCAGTACCTTACGTTTATGGAATGGAGGATCTCCGTCTAAAATTAAAATAATGCGTTCTCCATCCGTCCATGGCATTGGAATTTGCCTTTCATTCTGCCAACCCTGTCAAACAATTTAATTAAAACGTACAATTTAATTAAAACGAGAGGCTTAAAAAACCAATTTATGAAATGAGCAAAAGACAAGCTGACCTTAAATTGAAGACCATCGCAATAATTCTTGTGATGCATTTCATGTGACTTTTCATCTAATTCGTCCCCACAAGTGTACACCATTCCACACACTGAGCAAGAATGGAGGAAGAAATCAGATTGTCCTGCTCCAAATGGTACTGGGCATAGCTTCTCTTTTTGTTGAGAAGTTTGCCTGAGCAACCAACTCCTGCATGGGAACCAACTGTAACACTACTTGAAGTCCTGCTTCGAAGACCATCAATCTCTACTATCCCATTATCCTGGCTGCCACAAATGTCAAAGGCAAGATCCGACAGCTAAGAAATGATTCAAAAACAGTAGTGAAGATTTTGAGGGGATTTTCCGTAACAAGAGCATTGTATTATCATTTAATGTTTTAATGCAAGGTGGATGATAATCAACATCCGATAGCGTGTGTGTGACTGTGTGTGTGTTTTAAGTGAACGTATGTGTGCATGTGCAGATGTATAGGAGAATTGTCCACTGAGCACAAGGCTCATTCAGATTGATTTGAGCGCACATGTTTTTAGACATTCTAGCATAGAACAGGTATTAAAGCTATTCAGATTAAATAATAGTGAAATATATATTGGATCTGAGCCAATCATAAGAATGCACAAACTCAAAGGTGAAAGAAGTTTTATTTAAGAAAATATAAAAAATTGTTTTCATGCGTTTACCAATTGACAAATCTCACACTAAACAGAAGCCACATTAATATGCAAAGAGGACGAAGGAAATACGATTTATTTAGAGTTCAATAAATGAAGATGACTGGGCCGACCATGCCACGATAGGACAAACTGCAGAATATTTTTCAGATCTCTGCAAAGCTGGGTCACAAGAACAGCTGCAGCATTTGATGGCAACTTGTAAGGACTTTCCAAATAACCATACCAATTCAGTCTTCCTCATCATCACCAGATCCTCCAAAACATTACGGTCCTTGTAAAAATCAGATTGCAGTTAATCTTACTAATAGAGACAAGGTTGAAAGAAAGATCAAGAACTTGGCGTGCATTTGGTATAAGGAAATGATCCCATATGTTCATGCTTTTCCCTCAATAATGGCATTGGAACCGTCTACCAAGGACATATAATCTCGCCCCAGATATGAGCCCGTGCATATTGAAATACTGAGCCTTCCCTATCATGTGATCAATGACCCACTACTGAGAACTCATTCATCAGTACAAGAGTTAAGAGTTTGCCTCTGTTTTGTGGATAGTTGGAACGTGACCAATGTTAGACTAACCCAAACTTTCATCCTTTTCCAATCAAGACATTTTAAAGAGCGGCTCCGATTTCCGTAACTCATCAACAAGGTCCTTTAGACCATTCTCTCACATGTTAATGGATCGACATTAACAACAATAGCACGCTTTTTGAATAGGGGTTTCACATTGAACTTTGGTCCCGACTTTTCCTCCAGTGTTTCTTTAGGTAAAAGTCCAACAATCATCTACCAGATGACCCAGTTTGTTGCAGTTGCATATGCCCAAACAACCCTAAAGACCGCACTGATTTTTTGAATCGGTCCATTATGCTCCTCCGCATATGCGGTCTGCATATGCCCTGATTTCATGTTGTTGCTCACCCGCGCTGCTCCACTTCCGGTGTAAATCATCTCGTTGGTGCTTCTCTGAGTTCTCAATTATTATTGGGATGCCTCCTGTACTCGATAATCTCATAACTTATATCATTCATGTTTTTTTGTTACATATATAAAGTGGTACTTCAGTTAAAATCTTGTAACTTCTTGAATATATGCATTAAAACGTAAATCATAAACAAATGTTGAAAATATAGTTACTGTTAAGCATAGATTGATATTATTGTTGTTGGAAAATCATAAACAAATGTTGAAAATATAGTTACTGTTAAGCATAGATTGATATTATTGTTGTTGGATATGCATACGATCACATATCTAATTCTACGATCAATAGTTGTTTGATATATACTTCTTGGATATATGCATTAAAGTAAAAAAATTGTCTTTGTGTACTTCAATAGTTACTCGATATGTATTTCTTGTACTTTAATAGTTACTAGATAGGTATCAATAGTTCTTGAATATGTATTAAAGTAAAGAAATAGATTTTATATTGTGTTCTTATGAGATATATCATTTTATTTATCATGAATGCATAAACTATAATATTTTTAGATATTTATTTATTTTAAATTGAAAATTAGGAAACCACATAGGACAACATATGCCCACGGATATCACTTAATAATTATTCAGTGACCTTCTGAAAGCATATGCATACTGCTTTCCTGAGCCTTGACCAACCCCATGATCAACTATCTTTGTAGGAACTACAAACTCATCAACCATACCTAGGAACTTGACCGATCAATTTAAATAAGTTGATCGATCATTCAAAGTGGGTTATGATCAATCAATCCTAGATTAGGAGCAGCTTGTGATCAATTAGGTATGTTACATTAATTGAACGCATGAGGCCTTCGATAGTAGCAATAGGTGATTGATTAAACCAACGAGACACTAATCACAATCATGGCCTCAAATTTCAGCGAAATTCGGTCGAATTTCTGTCGAATATCGATATCCAGTCGAAATCGAAATTCCACCGAAATGACCGAAATATGGGGGTCCTAGTACAAAAAATGACCGAAATGATCGAAATTCCGATCGAAATTCCACCGAAATTCCATCGAAATTCTGTTTTAGTCGATACCGAAATGGTGACCGAAACCGACATTTAGGGCCTTGATCACAATCAGATCCTATCTTATAAACAAAACACTACTGAGTATTCACCTAAGGAGGCATGCTCGATCACAGTGTTGAATCGACATATGGGCAATCAATACTTGTTATTGATTAGATGTTGATTACTGATCAATCACGGCAGCTATCTAACAACACAAAAACCATCCCAACAACTTTGATAAATTTTGAGGACCAAGAACACCTTCAGATGAAGATCCCCATAAACAATTGTCCACCAAATGTGGAAGAGACCTCGACATAAGGGAAGGGGTCTCAAACCACACAACCAAATACGTAAATGCCCTCAACTTGACATGAAAACAAGTAAAGCTTTAATGAAATTCCTCATCTCGATGAGATTTGTTCTGATACAATATAGAAAAACATGTATACGATCAACCACGTGAACAACACTGGGATTTATGTGGAATATCATTCTGAAAGAAGAGAAAACCATGAAAAGAAGGGGATCCTTGGTTTTCACAGAGGGCTATGGTTTTCTTCTATTCTACTTAATAGCCAAAGTTAGGTGAGTGTGTGTGTGCGCGCGCGTGCAATATTTATATGGGTGAAGGAATAAATAGATCCGCATCCAACACCATTTTTACCCATTTACAACACTTAACACAGATAAAAGCTAGATTTGCAATTAATGCTAATAGAAGATGCATCAAATTATAGAAAAGCCATTTCACAATATACTTAGTGGTGAGTACGAATTTCTAGCTAGTAGTGAAAGTTACTTGAATCGTGCAAGCTAGTAGTTACTTGAATCTCTACTTAAATGGTCTGGTGGTAGTGCAGTATGTCTATCACTCAAAAGACTAGGATTCAAATCCCCCTTGTGAGGGTTGTGTTAGGTAGTCGACATCCAGCATAAAAAATAGTCGAATCTTTCAACATGGATTTGACATGTAGCCGACCCTACTTATAGTGGGAGAAGATTTCTTCATTTTTTTAATGCTACTTAATCTCCAACATCTAAAGACAGATGATCACCTACCTACCGTGACATATAGCTATTGTATTTTTTTATTTTTTATTTTTTCTTTGACTCAAAAAAGAGGAAGTACCCATAATCGATGGGCGTCCCAAGTAAAGATTGAAGCGGAAAATTACTCTGTTTTTATGTAGAAAAACTATTGGACCAAATGTCCTTGAAAGAGAGAGCAGTTTATTTTAACCTACTATCCACCAATTACCTTGAGTTCTCGACTCTCTGAGGAAAAACTGTAAAAGGAAAGATCGAGTATCAGCAATTATTAGTGCAAATGTCTCCTAAATTGTACAACCTTTGGAAGAATCTAGTTAAAAACTGTGCTCTAGTAATTTCTTGTGAAGTTTCTCTGATTTCACTATTGATAATAAGCGAGAACCAATCACGACTTCTCTCGTTAATCACTTTTGATTAAAAACATGGCATGAAATAGGCCTGGGAGGAGGAAATTTGGCTTGGTGGCCAAGGTTCCTCACAACACCTAGTTCCATTGTTTTGGGTGGAGATTAATTCTTTATGATCCCAGGATTGGTTTCCCTAGGAGTGTGACCAATGGTATCCAAGGTATCACTGCCCTTGAGAGACTTAGGGGACCCCACAAACGACTTATATCACATGTAGCAGTGTAGCTTTGCTGGTTTTAAGAGATAGACCCTAGTGTGATTAAAGCTTAGCCCCATGTACTCTATCTTCCTTTCTCCCGAGCTTTTGAGGAAAGACGGATATTCAATGTCAAACTTAGGCGACTTAATCCCTCATAAGTCATCCATGTAGGATCCTTACCTCATGTCTCATTATCAATCTCTAATAGGGTCTAGCTCCCTTTATTCATATCTAAATAGGGGTAAAAGCATGGCAGGTTTGGCAGCGTCACGTGCCGTTCTCACGAGGGGTGGCTTTACCATCATTAGCCTTAACCAAACCTTGACTCCAACCAAGTTCCCTCCAACCAAATTTTGGCTCCAACCAAAAAGGTAAGCACCAACTTGCGATTAGTCAAAATAGCAAGGGTCATATCGCAAAAAGTCTGATCCTAATAACTTAACAACGCTGTCATCTAAATGAAATGTGCACATGGTCATTTTTCCATTGCAGCACAATCTGTTCCATTTTGCAAATAGGAAAATTGTATGCATGTGTGACGATTTCAAAACCGGACCAACTGTGCAGAATTCGAAAAGAAGGGAATGCCACGATGGCTGAGCTATAATCTGGCAGGTATATCGAGTTATTCTGAAGGATTTTTTTTCTTCAAACAATCTGATGAAAGCAAAACGATTCGAACTTTGTATTATACGAGCAGTGACAATAGCAAATATCAATCCCATTCTGAGCATACCCTTTTCCGATGGGCGGCTTCGGAGTCCTCCGACTATAGGTTACCAACACATCGGGAACCGTGGGATCAGGGCGATCCACCCCCCGTTCTTGATCCGCATCAGATTCGTGCGGCGAAGGAGAGATGCGGCTGCTGCTACATGTGGGCTTGAAGAAGCTGCTGATCTTCGCCTGCATGCTTCCTACTGCAGCTCCAGATTGGAGAGGAGGGGGTTTTGCGATTTCTAGGGTTTGGAAGTCGACGGGTGTGCGTGAGCTCGATTTTCGTCCCGACTTGCTTGAAATATCGCCTTCCCGCCTCCGTCTGGGAAAATTTGTGGCGCCAACCCTCCTTTTCTCCCTCTCTAGTTTTTACTCTGACATATATTACATCCGTCCTTCTTATTAGGGATTTTTATACTTCTACCCTTCCGAGCTGCAGTCACAGACTCACAGTTATGCCGTTACTTTTCCGTGATAACACTTGTGCTTTTATATTCTTACAAAATTACATAATTTGTCCTATGTTACCTAACAGAAGGGGCAGAACTATGAATGATTTAAAAATACAGAGACATGTGTGTTATTGTAATAAAGGTAGGGGCATAATTATAATTGTAGAATCTCAAAGGGTGTAAGTGCAAAAAGTGCTTATTTTATTAGTTTAAGAGATAAGAAACTGTATATAAATATATAAGGGATATTTACCCAGCGATTTTGGCCCGATTATTAGGCGATGATTGCTATCTACATTTGTAAAAAAATAAAGTCAATTATATACCAATCTTCCATTGTCATCATCACTAGGAAGCCCATATCATAAATGGAGAATAGAAATTTGACGGTCACATTCTCTAAATTACATGATTCAATGACATTGGTGGGCTTTACAACTCGAAGCTTGAAGACTTTCACTGCTTATGTATGATCAAACTTATATTCAAACATCAGAAGAAAACAACAACAATAGGCCCAAAATCGGGCCTAATAATGGACCCTTGGGATGGGTCGGGCTGGGCTGAGCCAAGTTCGAGCCCAACCCATTATTCATTTGAGCTTGACCTGGGTTGTGCCGGGCTTTTTGAGTTGGGCTTCGAGCTATGTGAGGCCTGGCCTGCCCAACCTAATGCTCATCCCTAGCTACCCATATTGTGACACAGATTTGGATATGAGGTACATTATCCTTCGCTCATTTAAGCATCCATTCTTTGTAAAAAGAGGTTATCCAAATAAACAACCCTTCCAAAAAAAAGAGCTCACTCCAACCAAAATCAATCATGTTACCAAAATGGAGTCTAAGATCCAACATGGATGCGAGATAAAATCCCTTTTTCTTGCGATAAGTGGACATTATCCTATAACAATCCGTCTTAAGATAAAAGTATCATATTATGGTTATATCATTCATTATATTGGGATATTTACCCAGCGAACCCTGAAATCTTTCAAAATTACCTCTACGACCTTTGAAATATCGATATTCCTCCCTCGACCCCGTAATCTTGCTAACCCTTATCCCACAGACTCTGTGGTTAACTCCCATCCATTTGCCCCGTTAAAGTGACCAGATTCCGTTATCTTCTTTACATGATACCCATTTTATTTATCAAATTTACGGTAAGTGCCATTCCCTCCCACCCTCTTGGATTCAAGTGCCCACGGCGGTAGTTGTCCGAGACGGAAGTGATTGATCGGTGGCCTTTGATCGACTCCAAGCGATGATTGCTATAGCTCGATCAAATGCTTCGAATTTACGGGTAATCGGGCCAAAAGCGATATATTTATATAAGGGATATTTACCCAGCGATTTTGGCCCGATTATTAGGCGATAATCGGGCCAAAAGCGATTATAGTTTAAGCGATGATTGCTATAGCTCGATCAAATGCTTCAGATTATCCCAAGGGTCCATTATTAGGCCCGATTTTGGGCCTATTGTTGTTGTTTTCTTCTGATGTTTGAATATAAGTTTGATCATACATAAGCAGTGAAAGTCTTCAAGCTTCGAGTTGTAAAGCCCACCAATGTCATTGAATCATGTAATTTAGAGAATGTGACCGTCAAATTTATGTTCTCCGTTTATGATATGGGCTTCCTAGTGATGATGACAATGGAAGATTGGTATATAATTGACTTTATTTTTTTACAAATGTAGATCATCCTGTCACAGTTGTTGTTCAACATTTTAGGGGCATCAATTTGTATGCCATTTGTTAAAGAAACTATAAGTAGATTACCTCTTTTTTAAAGGTTCATATGTAGTAAAAATTTTAATATGAAAGATATACATAGATTATTAATATATAAGCTTCATTAGTTAGTGTTCCATAAAAGTTCGCCAAAATGATTCTTGAAGTTTTAAAAATGATATACATTTAACTCTATATAATCATGTATAATAATCATGTATACATGCTATAAAATGAGACATCACAAGGGTACCAAAGTAGGATTCATTTGAGATGGCCGGACCTGAGCTTGGGCCGAACCACAAAAAATTTTCAGGGCAAAGTCCGATCTAAGATCTGATTTTTTTAGACGAGTTTGGGCATGAACCCTTCAAGGCCTGACCCAACCCAGCTCATTTATCCATTAAACGTTGGATAATGGGTAAAGTTAGAGACAACTATTCATGTGCCCCTTTCATGGAGAGAGGGGTAGGAATGCAAACTAGTATTTGTGGATATGGCTATAACTTTACTTTGTTCTTATCCATCTTGAAATACAAATAAAGATAATGATATAGATAATGACGGATATGAAAATGTGATATGTACAAAAAAAATGACTACGGACATTGGACATATACGAATATGATATGAATATTAAAAGAAACAATGTATAGACTAGCTTGATTACATATGTATTTGGCGGCTTATATATGGTCCAAGTAGCATTAAATGTGTTAATTAACAATTATATCAAAAGACTTTTTACCCTTACCTTTCTTAGTTTTCGTAGTGACACTTTCATCCCCTATCTCTTTTTATAATAATACTTGCACCCTTATATTTTTGCATTGTTACCACTTGTGTCCTTCGATTAGTTAACCATCAATGGAATAAACAAAAGAACGATCAAATTTAGTCAATGCTTGCTTATATATTTTCATCACTGTATCCCTCTAATATGTCATTCCAATTTCGTTAGAAACAGAGACTCTTATTCCCTCATCCAGAACAAGTTGATTACAGCAATTCTAAGACCGTTAAAATTACATGTTCTATATGGATGACATATGAATCTCAGTTTGTGACGAGATTCGAATGACATATTATAGGGATATAATGATGAAAATACATGACGATGTTTTTCACAAAAAAAAATTAATCGAAAAATAGAACGGAAATAGTCTTATTTTTCTCTATTATATATAGCTAGTAGGTATCCATGTGAGTTGCACCGAAAAATATATTAGAGCAAACAGTTACAAAATATTCTTTCATGAACACACATACAAACATATTGTTGATGATGCAAAAATCAGCTCACACGTGCATATGTATCGACCGGTATAAAATATACATTGTAAATGTAGGAGGCCATGTTAAACATGTGAATCATTTAAATTATCATTTATATAACATTCTCAACATAAGAATAATTATAAATGCAAAAAACCTCACGTCAAATGATCTAGTAAGAGCTCAACACATCGGCATGAAGTGGATGGAAATTCGTTGATATAGACAAATTTCAATAAAAACAAATGGGATGTTCTTTTCTTTTTTTGCCTTTCCATCGAAACGACGTGCAATTTAGACGAAATTTCGCTGACATTTCGCCAAAATCTAGAAAAGTAAATATGGTGCATTTTGATTTCGTTGACATGGAGAGATGGAGATATATGAAAAATAGATAAAGTTTCGCTGAAGTTTGAGGTCATGGATTAGACTGTGAATGCTCTTGATCTCAACAATTCACCATTAAATGTCGATTCCTCACAACTTCCTAAGAATGCACACATATTGTAACACGTCCTCTTGATGTCAAACCTCTTTTGATTACAAGATGTTGGTAAGGAATTGGTATCATCTCATCTCTAATACAATTTATTCGGATGAGAACTAGATACACAATCAATCATCAATCCCCGAAAGTTAGGTAACACAATATAACGATGGTTGGTCACCTCTCGTGACCAATGCAGAAGAAAAATCATATGAAGAAGAGCAAGTACAATCTTTCACTTTCTTCGCTCTCTTCTTCTCTTCCCTCCCTCCCTCCAATAGAGAAATTCAAAAATATTTTGAACTCTCGAGCTTTGTGTTGATATGAAGCATGTTGATGTTGCACCACATGGGATGCCATGTAGGATAGGTAAAATTTTGGGTGTATATAACATACCTCTACTTCTAACCATCTTCAAATTTTAAAATTCAATAATAAAAATAATTCTAATATAAATATGATCAAATACAATATAACAATATCATACCACATTTACATGATCATAGTGATCATCCAAAACCCCGCTATTTAAAAAAAGTTACCTTTGCTAACCTTTTGAAAAAGTTTAATTCAACCCACCATGTTGCCAAGCCACCAAGCTTATGTTTTTTTCAGACCAAAGCTTATACACATCTTTTCATATCATTTTAACCTAACATCACTATTATTTTTGTATTAATGGTGCAATTAAATGTTGTAGGGCTAGTTATGTTTTAATAATTACTTATTATCAATTAATTGCTCTAGGTCTAGCTTAATTAACTAAAGTTAACATCTATGATGCTCATCTATATTTTATATTATAATAAAAAATACTGAAAACGTGATAAAAACTCACTCGTCCCCATTTTATATTGTAATGAAAATAGTCAAAATGTATATTATTGTGGGAGTTTAAACACATGAATTATAAGAGCACATAAGTATATACTTACATGTCTCTCCTCTCTCGCCCTCTGCGCTAGGGTTTCTCCTTTTCCTCATCGCCCGAGGCCTCAGTAGCTCGACCCCTGACAAGCAACCGAGACATAACAGATTGTCCCCTCCCTTTTCGAAGGTTGAGGGGTTGTCTTCCAGTTCCATAGTTGCACTTCTTTCCGGTGGAACTTCTCCGATCCATCTCCGTTGGGAGATCGGGTATGAGCGATTGCTCGGACCCACTAGATTTCAAGGATTGAGTTGCACGATCGGAACGTCACGATCTTGTTCTTGTTTGTTATCGAGTTGTTCCTCAAGGGCACGTTTTGTTCTCCCCTAGTTGGAAGTTCAACCATGTATGTTCCTGTAACGGTTGAATGCAAGTCTTCCTTCGCGAGAGTTTAATCCAAAAAAACCCCTTTATCAAAAAATTAAAAACCTTGTCCCATTCAAATAAGAAAATCAATTCTAACCAAATCAATTATAAACTACTTAATAAATCAAACCAAACAAATTGATTTCTGACTCTAATTTATTCAGTTTCACTCCAAGTTATGTGAAAATTCAATAACTTAAGGAAAATAAAATCAATCTGAATTTTAATTTCACAAAAAAATTTAAAAATATTGTCTCTGTCAGTACAACAAAAAATAAGGGGAAAGAAATTACATATCGCTCTTCTAAAATTGTTATAGAAGTTCGAAATCATCCCGCAAACAAGACATAATGGATGAACTCAATATTAGTTACCATATCCGAATGAACTGTCTAGCTCAAAATTTGGAAGTGGCCACATGGAGAGATTTATATCACTTTGCGCGACGAAGATCGGAGAAAGTTTATCGTGATATCTTTGGTGTATATGTTTGTAAGGGCAAACAGAAATAGCACGAAGACGACTTGCGCGCTCACGATCCCGAAATGGCTGATGCTGTTGCCGATTTCCATCCAGCTACCGGTATTGCGGACCTGATCAAGTTTTCAAAAGTTGAAACTTATTCAGTACTCGTATGCAGATGAATCAACATTTCTAAGTTCAGACGCTTCTATATGAGCTTAGATAAATAACTTGGAAAGAGAGAACATGGAAGATTAAAAGTTGAATGCTTATGAAGGGGCAGATGCGAATACTATATATGTCTTGACAGTATAAAACTTAGATGTGATTACAAGCATTTTAAGTTCAAAATATACACCAAAGTTATGCGGCAACGAACTATGCAACCGCAAAAGAAAGAAAGAAAATGCAGCAATTTAAATATACGCTGCTAAATTTTAGAAGTCACCACAAATTTGAAGATATCATCACTCGGCCACATTATTCAGATACTAGTAAAAGGAGATTTCGTGTATTATTCATCCCTTTTGCTTTTGATACTTTTGGTTTCTTAGCACCAGAAGCTGTTGAGCTTTTGAAGAGGATCCAAAAAGTCATGAATAGTAATGTGATGGTTCCTAGATTTATGGATGTAGTGTTCAGGAGGATTGATTTTGCAATTCAAAAGGGACTAGCGGCGCAGCTTGTTGCCCGCTTGTCTCCTATTTCGATGTAATTCCTCTATTTAAAAGTTTTCATACAGCATGACCCTTACAAACTTTGCTAATTACGGCGTAGCCCATGTATTTTTCGTATTTAGCCACAACAATTGTAAACTAACTCTTACACCATGATCCCCATCCCCATGGTTGACTCTTGCAGGGGTCGTGATGTAAGACAGTGAGTTCGCAAGGGTTGTGTGATAAATATGAAGAATACAAGGGCCTGTTGAGGTCGTGGGGTAAAAATCCCATATGTTTGATTTTCCAAAGTCCTCTAAAATTGTATCACTAATCTATCCCTAACATAGTTTGAGAATCGCATCATTAACCTAATCTTATAACATCACTACTTAAGGTGTATGCCTTTTTTATTTTCGTCGTAAGGTATTAAAAATTAATCAAAAGTATTACCGGAAAATCCATCTCAACTAGAGTTTCCTGGATTCTTACCATGCATGTATGTCTAGTGTCCACCATAACATCAAATATGAGACGCGTGCACTCGCTTACACATACATACATACAGAGGGAAATTTCAACACCCAGACGTTTGAAATTCTAAGACTGGTCGGGTAAAGTTACAAGGTTCGCTATTATCATTTTAATGAAGAGATCTGCTCGGACATAATTTTAATCCCTTCCCCAAAACTTAAATACTGAAGCAGAAGATCAATTATAAACACAAGAAATGGAACTTACCAAGAAAAAGAAGTGAACTGTCATCATATCAGAGAATAAAATGACAAGAAAATAGCACCCGATTCTTGGAAGCTGAAGCAGCTTAGTTATTGCACTGAAAACACATCTGCAATATAGTATGACAGCAATGAATAAATAGTCTCTCATTATATTTCATCACTATTTCAAAATCAAATAGCAAGAAACCAATTATTGGCTGCATCAAATACAACTTTCTCGAACCCACTTTATGGCATGCAAATTAGGTGTCCTTTCACCCATAGTAAGCCATATATGATATATCGACGGTATATCGGTATCGACAGGTGACCGATATGGCCGATTTTTGACCTTTTAAGGCTATTTTCTTCACAAAATTGGTCCGATATCAGTGATATGGTGTCAATATATCGACACGATACCGATACCGATATTATCTACACTGCTTTCACCCACTAATAACTAAACTCCACAAATTATCATTTCCCAAAATATATATAATTTTTTAGCATTTTAACAAATGAGGGATTTTACACGTATGCCCACGTATAATCTTGTCATTGAATCACAACCCATGCATTCTTCATATTTATGCTAGGATCACTTTAAAATGTCTCCGGCTTACAAAGTATATCTATTAGTCAGACTGTTAGGTTTGACTGAGTGCAGCATTGTAACTAAATTACTTATTATATTGTCCTTCAAATTTGCAAAAAAAAACACCACATACTCTTTCTTCCTTCTCCCTCCTCCATCTATCATCACCTTCCTCTTCCTCATCTCCGTCCAGAAAATAGCCTTGTCCACCTCTTTTTCTGCTTCACACTTCCCACTGACATCAACGAAGGTGGCTATGATGCCCCCACCAATGCTGCCAGACTTCTGAACTCGCTCTTTGCGCTCCAGCCGTCTCAACTTCCTTCCTCTCTAAGAACAACCATTTCCATTCGGACGACCTACTAAGATTGGGAAAATTATATCCTATTATGGTAGAGTTACCATGTGATCCTTAATGAGATTTGATTAGATGCCATCAAATTCGCATTAGATTTTTTGATCTATAAAAGAGTTGGGTGGTAGCATACCACTAAAACCACAAGAGAGACAAGAGGAAAACAAGAGAATGGAGAGAGTGAGATAGGAAGAGAGTTTCACTTGTTCTCTTCATAGTATTTTTTCTCCTTTGGATGGTCGTGAGAGGTGGCCAACCATTGTTACTTGTGTCTTCTTCATCAGATACTTCATGGTAATGGTTGATTGTGCATCCATTATTTTTATCCCCAACAAGTGGTATCAGAGCAAACATCTGGGTTAACAAGAAAACAAGACGTAACAAGTCAGAGCGAGGTTGGATATTGAAGAGTCCAAATTGGGTTTTTTGCACGCTCTAAACGAGTTGGAGTGCTTAGATTATGGGTATTCCCCTCAGTTTTCCAATATCTTGCAGAGCGGTGTGGATTTCATCGTATTTTCAAGGTGATCAGTCGAGATCCAACCCAATCGAGGTGATGGAGAATTGTGGTAGAGAAGTCCACAGTACATCGTCCAGATCTGATGGAGAAGTTCACTTCGAGGGGTGTGTCATTATCCACGGAACTCTTTAACGGGAATTATGACTTCATCTTATTGCAACGAGTGGAGAACATACTCATACGAGAAAGACTTGCGAAAGCTTTTCAGGAAAAAGCAAAGAAGCTAGAGAAGATGAAATATGAGAGTGTAATAAGACGAGAGACCTCGCGAACAATACAATACAACTGTTCTTGGCAAGCAACGCTCTTCATAAAGCCATTGGCCTAGATGATCCAATAGAGGTCCGCATGAAGATTGATAGCGATACAAGTCCAAATCTTTAACAAACATGCTATGATGAAGAAGAAGCTCTGTGGTCTACATATGACCAAGGGGACAAAGCTCGAGGGGCACACTGATGAATTCAACAATATCTTGACAGACATGCTCAAACTTGAGGAGAAGAATAAGAAAGGAGAGTCTCTCTTCAAAGGCATCGATCTTATTAAGTCCTCTTCCATCTTTATACAATCATATTGTGATGGCATTACTTTATAGCAAGGAGACCATTACATGGGACGTAACAATTGCTTCACTTCTTATTAATGAGTCTTAGACGGAGGTTGACAGATGAGATAACGAACAAAGGCCATGTGCTAGCGACTGAGAGTAAATGTTCTAAATCAAAGGAGATGAGATTTAGATATCAATCCAAGTCACATGGTCTAATTCAAGGGGGAGATTATCAGGATTGGGAAAATTAGATCCTAATACGGTAGAGTTAAATCCATGTAATCTTTGAAAGAGTTTTAATTAGATATCATCCAACCTTAATAGGATTTTTGAAATTGATGATTACTTGATTGATCTCACTCTTGGTTAATTGAGGTTTATCGTGACAATTAATCTAAAGATTGTCTTCGGGCTTATAAAAGAGATAGTGGGTGATGGTATACAACAACAAGAGAGACAACGAAGAGAGAGAGAGAGAGAATAGAAGGGAGAGGGCAAGGAAACGAAGAGATTTGTACTTATTTTCTTCACAATAACTACGAGTGGTGATCAACCACTGTTATATTGTGGGCTTCTTCACGTTCTTCAATGTGGTTGATTCACATGTGTCGTTCTTGTCCATAAAAAGACCACTATCTTTCTAGTCCAAATGAAGTTCATGCACAAGTAATCAAGCCTCAACTCGAACCCACCTTCTCAGATATCCAACAAGAACTCCTCCAGTCCTTGCTCACTCGCTCCACTCCCTCCTATATCCATTGCGAGCAACAAATCCAACTTTTCCGTGTTGTTATCGTTATTGCATCCACTTCTTCCTTATCTTCTCTACCTCTTACTATGATAATGCCCTCTCCACAGCAGTCAATAACCATGGCAATCTGATTAGCTTGCCCTCCTTTGTTGTTCCCGTCCTCTCATACTGGTTGTTGAACAATGACGTCAACCAAGTTGGGAGAAGCTCAGAAGATGGGGAAACAAAAACAATCTCTCTCTTTTTTCTCCCCTTTTTCGACTTTCTCTTTCTTTCTTTCTTTCTTTTGAATTATCCTTTTTTCTCTTAAAACTCACGGCCCAAGTGGGGCCATAAACTTGGCATCAAGTTTTTTTAGCCCCCCCCCCCCCCCCCATTTTTACTTTGGTCCAATTCGAGCCCCCAAAGCAGCTCCCCATGTTTTTTTTACAGCCTCAATCCACCTTTAGGCCATTTTAAAAAAAAATGGCATCGCCAACAACTCGCCTTTGGCTATTAAAGCCCAACGAAGAGACTTTGTACATGTTGGAAAAAAGGCCTCCCCAATGGAAACCCATCTTCTGCCATCGTTGGATGCAAAGGAGATAGTTGCCAAGGTGAGGCGGTGCATGAGAGGGGGCTGTCGAAATCACAGGGGCTCCACTTGGAGTGTAGATGGTGTGCGCGGGGGTTGTCATCGCTCACGGGAGAGGGGGATCTGCTATGGTTGGTCGTCATCACTTGTGCTCTCAATTCCGAAAAGGAGAACGTTGCTAGATAAGGTGCGACGAAGGAGACATCGTTGCTGGAGGATAACTGCTCTAAGGGAGAACTCGAAGGTGAATAATGCAAGAGAGAGAGAGCTAGAAGTCGGAGATTGTGCCGTCGTTCAAATTAGGGTATAGAGGCACCACCTGGAGTTATGATGCATGCGAAGAAAGATGGGCTTTGCCTTGCGGTGTTGTCCTCCTCAAACGTGAGATGAGTTTGCACACAAAAAAGGGTTGTATTGGTCTGTTGTTGGCACCGATGTCAAGAACATCAAGAAACTCTCTAAATGTAGAATTCCTTTTTATTTTTCTTCCATAGATAATAGGATTCAAAGGTCTAAATCCTAGGAATAAAATTGCTGATAGCCTCAATCTGCCACTCCTTGATAGCCTCGATCAGGACAAGCAACATGCGGTGTAGGAGCTCGACACAACCTGGAAGTCCCATGTTGTAGATCTGCAGGAGGCATGCTGGGTTGCTCTACACACTGCGGATCTGGAGATCAACTCGCAGCACTGGTTTTCCTGCAATCGCGTGCATAACACACCATGCAACAGGAACCCGAGATTGCACTACTGCTGCTGCAGGTTGAACTAAGATTTCAGGACCCCAAAAAATTTCTCAAACTCGTTGGAATCATGTAGAAGCTGCACAAGAATAGGTCTCATCCAAAACCCTAAAACATTTCGAACATGGCGATGACAACAATATGATTTTCAGAACTTTGAACAAACCTCAGATTTGAATATAAGCAGGATAAATCTTCAAGAATAAAACCGCAAACATGAACAAATAACGAATCTTCAACAACGAAAATCCAAGAACTGAATCTGATTTGATACCATGTAGAAAATGATAGTACGGTAGTGTAATATCAAAGATAGGAAACATAAACAAGGAATAATACCGTGATTTTACTTGAAACCCTACTTCACAAGCAGAAAGAAACCATGAGAGAGGTCTCTCAAGGGTCGGGTATTTTGTATTGCTCTCTCATCTGTTATAGATGTTGTGGAGCTTCTTATATAGCCCCACTAGTAATATAAAATTTAAAAAATGTTCAAAATATTACGGCATTCCTTTTTCTCTCTTTTGACTCCTCCATTCAAAAGCCGCTTCTCCATTCCATCACCAACTATTCCTCCATCACCCCATTTCCTACCATGTTTTCCGTATATACCATGATGCACATCTCATCGTCATTAAGAGAAAATGACCTTAAGTGTGCCATAGAACCGTAGCATAGGTATGTCGGTTTCTTCTAAAGCATTGTGGTGCTACTTTGTACTGGAACAATTTTAGCTCCTCTGCGCATCTTGTCACTTTCTTCTTGTCATTCCATCTGTCGAAAATAAAAAGTGTTTATTTTTAAAAAAAAATACCCTTTCACAGCTCATCACCGAGATCCTAACCTTACCCATGATGTCTGTATATGTGGAAAGAAGATAACAAGGAGAAGCTTGTAACCACAAGAGACGGTAATGTTTTACAAGCATGCACCATAGCAATTGAAATCATTGGAAGCCACTAGGCATCAAAGCTTTCACTACACATTAGCAACGGTGATATAATGGTCATCATTGTGGATGGAGGGGAAGGGAGATCAGAGGACACCAAAATGTTTTACAAGCATGCACAATGCACCATAGGAATCAACTTCCTTAGAAGGCACTGTGCATGAAAGTTCTCATTACAGAATAACGGTGGTGATACAATGGAGTCGCTGTGGATGGATGGGAAGGGAGGCAGAGAACAACAAATTAAGAGAATAAAATGCACCCACCAAATTTGGCCTCCATTAGACTTATTATATGGGGTGATTGGGAATGTGTGGTTGTGGTGGTGATTTTTTTTGAAGTGGTGATGGTGAAGATCAAGGGAGAAAAGACGAATTACATCGAAAATAGGGGATCCGAAGTCATAAACATGGTCCCGTTCATTCCATCCCTCTATTTTTATGGTTGTGATGCTTCCCACAATTCCCATCAACTCCAACAAACTATATACTTAACATTCAAACTCCAACAAACTATCTACCACCTATTATGGCCCTCATTCTGAGGAAAAAGGATATGAAACTTGAGATGCATCTTTAGCTGTCATCTGATAGTACCATTGTTAATTGAATAAATTTAGAGCCTAGCCTATTCCGAATAGCATCTATAGCCTAAATTCAAGTAAATTCATTACCAGTAGCTAAATGGTGGTCAAATAGAACAAACAACATAAAAAAAAGTAGAATGAGTAGATTTCATCTCACATGACAAGCATATAGGGAATGAATAGCTTGAATATAAGCAAACCCGTCATAAGGAACGGCTGCAACAAAATAAGACTATTAGTGTTATACAAAATAAGGAAGTTGCTTACTAAAAAAGAAATGCATCACTTACACTAAAAACTGTGATAAATCTGTACACAGATGAAATCTCAAAGCTTGCAATGCTAGCAAAGTTACCAGTACCAAAGAAAGCAACATTAAACAAGACCATCTGGAAAAAATATTAGATAGAAACTAAATTAGTATAGCATGATAGAAATCCAGCAAAAATTAAAGAAAGATTAATATGAACATAAAAATGCTAAGTTCCTGGAATTCACAACAAACAAGATTCATTCATAATTTATAATATCTCAGATATTTCCAGAAAACCACCACCAACAGCTACCTGGGAACACAAGATTGAAGAAATATCTTTCTTATTTTATTCTCATATAATGTCTTTTCGTTCGATTTTCATGAAAACGACTTCTATTTTTAAACCACTGCTGAGTCAGCTTTATTCCCAATAAACATATCCATATGGGTCGAACTGTGCACATCCTTCGAGTATTACATCATGTGTATAAAAAATCCTATTTCTATAGAGTGCATCCATCCTTGATCTAGATGTTACATCGTGAGAAGTAAATGAGCATCTGGACTGCGCTAAATGATGCATTTGTCTTCCAGAAATTTCACATTTCTCATTATATTCAAATAAATGAAAGGAAGGAGAACAATACTATATCTTGAGATTAGTTTAGTCCCCTGGTCCATGTACACCCCTCTGTGCATTATCAAAGATTGTTCTATACCTATACGTTGAGAAACAAGGAGACTAAACCCAAAGGAGATAGAAGCGGAACCCTAACTGACCTAAAGTAAGGCCACATTATGCTATAAGCCTTCATCTACTTTGCTTATAACGAGATGAGATGCAGATGCGCTTCGACCCAAGCGACAAGCTTCGACTCTAATTGCCGACACTTGATGTGTCTTGAAAGCATTTGTAAATATCTTCTGTTAGCGTGTTCAATTTTTCCTTTGCCAATGAATCTTTCAATTGACATATCCATCACGACATGGGCAATCCTCAATACACAGAGTAGACAATAAATTGGCAAAGCTTTTCTAATGAAACCCGATTGCTCTTAATCCTCCTTATAACAGCTGTTCCATGAGATAATTCTCTCTTTCCAATTTCTTTCTCTCATTGACAGGCATGCTACTGACGCAAGTTCAGATGTGGGAGTTGTGTATTGACTATTGAGGTCCAAACCCATACCCATCTATAAATCAATTATGCCAAACCGTCCCAATCCAATAGGTATCCATGTATTTGATAAAAAGTACATCTTAAACTGAATAAAATACCATAGGTTGAAATAGTGAGGAACCACGGATTGCAAATGCATCAAATGGTTAGCGTGTGATGCAGACTAGAGAAGAACCATCAAGACTTTTTATTGGAAATGACAATTAGTGGGGTTTGAAACCATGTCCTTCGGTTGGAAGATATATTGATTAACCACCATATCTTTGAAGTGGGTTTCCTAAAGGAGGGTTTAGCGCTTCTATAAACCCACTTAAATGGTCCGGTAGATGAATATTGTGTCCTCCACCTCAAAGAATCAAGGGTCAAATGCAAAAATTACAATTTATCTCCTTATGGACATATCGAAATAGTTTGGTGATTAAGCAATATGCCTTCTTATAGGACTAGACTTCAAGTCTGATAATTACCATATATCCATTTAAGATTCTGTTTAAATGATTTGGTGTTTGTGCAACATCCCTCCACTAAAAGAACAGGAGTTCAAATCTCATAATTGTCAATTTTCTCACTACCAAGACCTCCGCAGATGTTAAGCGTGTTAAAGTAGTCTACAAGCGTCAGATCCCATATTTGAAAGAGGAGGCCCTCAGTCGAGCAACTTCGTAGTAAACCCGCTTGCTCTTAAAACTTTGACAGGACCACTCATGTTCACAGATAGATAAATGTGGCTTTTTTGCCCTTCCCCTTGATATACAATGGGGCACCCATGGTGCCTCAATACATACCTTTACATGGGGCCAAGGGAGTTATAAGTAACATTTCATTTAAGTAAGCTTCACCACTGCCTCCTCCTGCCATCGGAAGGAACTCATACATTCTTAGGTACACTCCAGATTCTAGTGACTTAGCCATCAATTATGCTTTGGTATAATTATATTAGCATTGTGCCAATTATTTTATATAGTTTTGTAGTAGCATGGGCCGCCCTGAAGCAAACAACTGGCTCCGTATAGTGTAAGAAGGATTCTCGAGAAAGTTGGTTATGGATGGCCTCAAGAATATCGATAGAGTTCCATCCACCAAGTGCATTATGCACAGAGAGGTTGTCAGGAAGGGGAGTCAAAGTGACATGCAGCTTTTTGCCACGAGAATCATTAGTGGGGTGGGTAATAATAAGAGTTCAACACAAGCACAGACTGGGTATAAACCACGAGAGAAATCGGGGCACATCAGTACACTTCGAGGGTGGTTATAGTGTTAATTTGTCTTAATAATTAATAAAAAATTGGGTATATTTATCAATAATGTAAATTTATTCATCCAAAACGAAGTGATTTCGATCTAACATGTGAGTTACGGGATCACAACGCTAGTGAGGTGAATAATGGTTCTAGGCAGTTTTAAAAAGGGATTTTTACACCCATAACCTTGAGTAATTTGCAATAACATTCATAAACCTGAATAATCGTGAGTTACATGAGAAACCCCGAGTAATGCTTAACTATTACATGACATAACCCTATGTTATGTTCTGTTTGGGATACTCGTCATATATGACGGTTTCCGTTTAAAAAGACAAAATACCCCTGTTGCTCATTCTTATTTGCAAAACATGCCCCCTCCAACCCTTGATTCGACCGACCACTACCCCCGCGGTCGACCGTGACCACTTCTCCAAGCCTCCCCACCCCAACCCTCCGCCGACCACGACCACCTCTGCAAATCTACCCACCTCCCCCATCGAGACCCACCTCTGCAAGATACCCCCACGGCCTTCCCCACCATCGACCGATGTGCAAAGGCCACCCCCCAAGCCCCCTCCCGGACGATCGACAAAGCCCCCTCGCCTCCCCCCCTCCCGGACGATCGACAAAGCCCCCTCGCCTCCCCCCTCCCTCACGTGACCTGCGACGACATGCAGAGGACCCCGACCCTCCCCCGCGACCCGCGCCGACATGCAGAGGACCCCCACCCTCCCCCACGACCCGGGACGACCTGCAGAGGACCCACCCCCCATCGCGACGACATGCAAAGGCACCCCCTCTCCCCCGTGACGACCTCCCCCCCCCCCTCCCCCGACCGACCTCAGCCCCCACCCACCGCCCCCTCGCGATGAACCTGCATAGCTCTCCCATCCCGCCATCCCCTCCTCCCTACCCCCCCCCCCCCCCGCGCGAGCCGCGATGACCTGCAGAGGACCCACCCCACTGCCGCGACCCGCGATGACATGCAGATCCCCCCCCCCGCAACCTGCAGATCCCCCCCCCCCCGCGACCGACCTCAGCTCCCACCCTCTGCGACGACTGGCAAAGCCCCCGCGACCCGCAGAGCCCTCCGCCCCCACGCGACGACCTACATAGGTCTCCCATCCTGCCGAGCCTCAACAAAGTTGTGTTGCCTCACGAGAACAGATGTGGGATTTTTTATTTAGGTTAATCTCAGTCGTTAGATCGTTGATCGGTTAGATTAACTCAATCATCTGGTTGAGTTAATGAGGTAAAGTAACGAAAGGTTATAGATGTAAGACGGCACACTTATTCAGGGTTTTGAACGTAATTTGCGATTATACAGGGGTATGAATGTTATTGCAAAAGTACTCAGGGTTATGGGTGTAAAAATCCCTTTTAAAAATCTTCGTGGAATAATCAGCAAGCACAGAAATAATAAACCAAGAAATCCAATCAACACATTTGCACGATATTTTAGCATGTAAACCCACCTGGGTAAAAACTATGACATAGGTCTTCCGGACTCGGGATTTTCCAATTAGCCAAGATAATCAACTGCTTCACTAAAGTCTAAGATATTTATGCAGATATCTCAACCATTTGGAAAGTTGGCGCTTCATAATCTTGGATCAAACACCAAGGTCAACACTACAGATCGGACATTGTAACACAAGCAGAAGAATAGGTGAACGTTCGACTTTCATCGTGCTTCCCCGGAGGTCTGACGTCCAAGACTTCTCTGCACACTTAGGATCAGGCACCTAAGTCCTACAGAAAGACGTTAACTGGAAACAAGCGATATAACAGTAATATATTCCATATAGTATTATCTCCATAGATATCAAAAAAGTAATTCTCCAATAAGAAACATATGATATCCTGAGATAAATCAGTAGTATATAATTGCACTAATAATTCATGAATAATAGCACAACAATTATATCACAGATATCACACGCGAACAAACAATATCAAACAAGTAATAGATATCATCGCGCTGAGAAGATGCTACCAAAAGAACTCTAACGGTTATCAAAAGAACTTGAAGAATGGCTAGCGATCGAACCCTGTTGAACTGAACAACTTGCATCACAACTTTTCAACCAAGAATATTCTTCTCGAAAGATCGAATGAATCGATGAACATGAGAAAGAACATGGAAGAAATCACTCATAGAGATCTCCTTTCTTTTCTAAAGAAAATAAGAGTGATTTTCCAACAATGGGTATGAAGTCCTTTATATAGGGGCTCAATAAAAATGGTCGTTGGAAACAAAATAGGCAAGAAATCAAAGATGATTTCCCGATATGATCAATCAGTTAAAGAGGAATGATCGATCAGTTGATGATCATTCGAATAAAATTCAAAATACGATAGATAACATCAACAGAATGGTCAATAAGGCATGGTCGATCAATGGAGTACACATGACCGATTATGATCGATAAGTTCATGATTTCTTGATCTCATGAAAAGGAAACTTTTAGTTGAATCTTGATGCAGTTACAACTATTGCAAAACATATGCAAATAAACAATTAAAACACTTTTGAACAAGAACAAGCAACAAAGTCGAGCTTCTGCTTCGGTTTGAGAGTTATAATTATTCGTAGTCGTGATGAGCTAAGATCTACACTTGCAGTCCTGCAAAGAATATGCTAGAGACTACGTTATAATCTAGTGTGTGTCATCTTTAAAATCACAGAGAAACAAAGTACTAACAATCCCTCCTATTTTAATGATGACAAAATCTTTTCAAAAGTTTAAAAGTTGTAATCACTTAAGTATAAGTAAATATCAAATTAAATTTGATATATGCAAAGTATATCAACAAATCAAAATAATTTGAATTACAAGTTCAAACTCGATTTTAGTTGCTCCCCTTTACTAAAAGAATCATTAAAACTTTTCTTTTAAAACGTGTAAAGTGAGTGATGGTTGTAAGACTTGATTTGATCTTTGTATTTAATTCTCCCCCTTAATTAAACAATCCATTTATCTTTTAAGGAATTTAAGCTTTGATTTCATTCTCCCCCCTTTTTGTAATCAATTATAAAGAACAATAAGAGAGTGAAAGAAAACATGCATACTTCTTTAAGGAACAAGTACAAAATGTTTGTGTGGTGTACAAACTAGTTCCATGATGTATAAAGAAACTTCAAACTAAAAGACAAGATATATAAGGAAAGAGAAATAAAGAACTACAAGGATAAGACTAGTCAGAAGGGGCATAACCAGAATCCTCTTCTCCTCTGGGTGAGTGCTTGGCCTTCTAGCCACGCTCAATGACATCCCGAGTACCAGAGTTGTACTCATATTTTGGGGTGCCTTATTCTTCATCTTCTTACTCTTCTTCTGTTCAGTCTCTTGGGTAGACATGGGCATTTGAATGTCTTTTCCTAGGTGAGTGGAAGACGCACCATGTCCAAAAGACTGAGGGGAAGGTTGAAGAGGAGCCGAAGTTCGTTGAGGTACTGAGTGGCAAGCTCGGGCATAAGGTGCATTGGTCTTGGGTGTTGCGGGTATTGGAGCAGGAGAGAATTGCAAGATGTGCATCTGATGCATCTTGTCAGACAAGCGGTACAACATCTCATATTGATCGTTAACGAACTAAACATGGCATTTTTTGATTAAAAAAACGGGGAAACACGCAAGGTGCCAGTTCCAAATACCATTAAAAAGTCAAGAATAAGTACAAGGAGACTTTCCTCAGTCAAGACTCAAGATGAGTTTTAGAATGGAAAACTACTTTTTCTATAGAAACACGGTAAAGAAAAGAGTGCGCCATTTCTCGCTAACCAAATAGCCTAGATCATTGCCATTGGGCAAAGGATGTCCTCTCTCGGACGTTGTTTTGCATCAATCAAAGATTTCCATAAACATATCTAAATTCAAAATATCCAGCCAATCTGCACCATTTTCCAGGCAGATTGGTCATGTTTTCGTGCAATGGAAGAAGAGATGCTCTGTCGTCTTGATCTCTGTCTCATAAAGGGGGCACATGTTGGATACATCCGCAAAGAGTCTTGTACAATAGTCCCTAATCATAATGTGCTTTCTTCACATCATACACATAAAAACCAATTCTGTTCGGCAATTTAAGTCCCCATTCGGTTTTTATTTGGTAAGTCTAAGGTTTCTTATACAGTATGAAATCCTAGAGAAGCAAAAAAAAACTACATAGATACCCTGAAGGGCTTACAAGACTGAAACATGAATAAGTAGAAATACCATAATAACTCTGACAATGACCATTAGGAGAAATCCAATACCAACAATACCACTAGACTCTCAGGATTTGGGCTCTAGTGACCATGAGTTAAGTATACACTTCATCAATCATAGACTCATAGTATGTGCAATCACAAAGTGCAACACACAAGTCCTTTTCCAACTGAGGGTGAATGGATTTTAAGTTGTGTGTCCACTTGATTAGAGAAGAGTTTAATGGTGGGTTGTCACTATCTATGACGTGATGAGCCGATTGTCTATTAAAAGAGAAAATGTCCAATAAATGGCGGACCCACATATTTTATGATAAATATAGGAAGGGCAGAAAACATATACGCGAGAGTCATAAATCTATCCTAAATGCCCGGAAAATACATTATATTCATTCTCCTTTAAAGCAATGCTCCCATATGGAGCAATCTTGGACTACAATACAACAATAACAAAACCTTTTCCCATAATTAAGTAGGATCGGCTACATGGTTCTTCGCCTCCATTCAGATCTATCTTGGGTCAATCCCGAGCTTATATCTACAAAACTAAGATCCCTTCGTATGGTATCTTTCCAACACTTCTTGGGTCGTCCTCGCCCTCTCTTAGCCGACTCAACATCCCAACACTCGTACCTCCTAACTGGTGCATCAGCTGATCTTCTTTGCAAATGACCAACCCATCTTAAGCAGTTTTCTCGCATCTTATCCTCGATCAGAGCTATACCAACTTTCTTTCTGATTGCATCATTCTGAATCCGATATTTACATGTGTGTCCACACTCCACACATCCACCTTAGCATTATCATTTCTGCTACATTCATTCTTTGCACATATTTATGGTTCACAGGCCAACATTCAGATCCATAGAGCATAGCAGATCTTACGGCTGCTTTGTAAAACTTTCCTTTAACTTTTAAAGGAATTTTCTTATCACAGATAACAACAGAGGCTCCTCTCCACTATAGCCAGCCTGCATTTATTAGTAACATCTCGATCAATTTCCCCATTATGTTGCAAAATAGATCCCAGATATCTAAAAGAATCTCTCTTCTGAATGTTATCATCACTAATCTTCACCTCGATTCATTCACCATTGCTTCGATCAAAGGTGCACTCCATCAATATGCATCCATAATTTCAAGGCCCTAAATGTCGGTTTCAGTCACCATTTCGGTATCGACCAAAACAGAATTTCGGTGGAATTTCGACCGGAATTTCGGTCATTTCGGTCATTTTTTGTACTAGGATCCCCATATTTCGGTCATTTCGGCCGAATTTCGATTTCGACTGGATATCGATATTCGACAAAAATTCGATCGAACTTCGCTGAAATTTGAGGCCATGCATAATTTTCCTAAAAAAATATGCATCCACAATTTCTCTCAAAAACTATGCATCCACTAAACACTATAGAGGTTCCCGTCGGAAGTGCTCATGCAGGATCCATTCCTCTCCCTCAAACAGGCATATTGCGAAACCACGAGCAGTTTAAAAAGTTTATTCGGTAACTTCTATTAGAAGAAAGGTAATATTTTCCTAGGTCTGTATTTTGTAGCAGACCCATTTCCCATGTATTAGACCTTTTAGTTAATTTTATCAAGAAACTTACATAGGTAGTTTTAAAAAAATGATTTTTTTTGGCACACCATGAAATTCTCCTCTTTATCTAGCAAACATAACATTGGGAATAATCAGAACACGATGCATCTTACAAAGTCAAACTTACATATGTGTAGAGAAAAAGAACTAGTTCTGTTCCCTCTACCAATGAGCAACCAGCATAACTAAGAAATACAAGAAACATGAAGAACTTACAAATATCAATGGAACTCTGATATCAGAGAACTGCAGATTTCTAATATCTTGATTAACAGTGGAAGGATCTAGCATGTCTCCTATGTGAGTTCGGGAGTTCCTGACTATAACGTCTAAAATTGAACATTCAACCATTATCCATCCCATAAGGACTAAAGCAAGTGCCCCATAGAAGACAGCTTCATACCTGAAGACAAAGCTTGCAAGTTGTAACATACGAAATAGAACCAAATAGTTGAGAAAGTTCCATGAAAAAGAATTGCCTATGTAGCAGAAAACATTACCCGATGGATAGTAACAAGAAAGGCGTCGCAAATCCCAAAAAAATTGATGTGAGGCGTGACAAGAGGCTCGTTGGTGAAAACAACGGCAAAATCAATGATATACCTGTAAGAAACCACAAAAGGATTAAATAGAATACTGGTCAATAGATTAACATTTCCAATATGCCAATAAATACAGACAAAGAAATCTGAATCATTCATGGCAAATGCAAGCAACAAGAACAAAAAAAATCAAGTATCATTCATAAAAAAGTTGGGGCAATGATACAAAATGAGATTTTTATGCCAGTCATCAACTAGTGGTGACCCAATTCGAAACCATCATTTTGCAGGGCCTTGATCAGCTAAAAACAATTGAGCGATTGAATTGTTGCTACCAAATTATGCAACTAGATATTCACAATTATTTTCAAGGTCATGGTTCAATAATCTCCCCAACTCAAAAACAACTTGTTTTCAAGGTCTAGATAATTCATATAAAAAAGCAATGCAATTTTAAGTTTTTTTATTTTATGCCCCTCTTAGATGTTGCAACATCAGTTATGCCTCCTTTTTTTTAATATCAGTTGTGCCCCTGACTTCTTGCTACGTTATCATTTGTGCCCTTCTCTAAGTTTGGTTGTCAATTAGTTGAACAAAACTATGGTATACTGAAACCAAGGTGTGGGATGAAGGGAATTTATGGAAACCTTCCACGGTGCACCACGAACTTGGCACCGCCTCCACTCTACCACAATCTCAGAAGCCATAATAATACAATCACCAATTTGTATGCCAGAAAAGAAAAAAGACTGCAATGGGGACACCGAAGAATCTAATAACTTATTAAGCCTTTCTACAAGGACCTTTGCAATGTTCAAATAAATAGCATTTGATAGAGCGATGGGCCGAAAGTCATCCGCCCGCTTCGAGACATCCCTCTTAGGACGAGGGAAGATCATGGCCTTATTGATTCTGTTAAAACCTGCAGGTGCGAACTCCAAAATTGCAAAAACGTCATCACCTACATTATTCCAGAATTCTTTGTAGAAATGAATCGGGAAGCCTTCAAGACCCGAGGCATTATATGCATTCATCTCAAAAACGACCCACCTGACTTCATCCTTTGTGAAAGGGCACACCAGGAGAGTGCATTGTTCCTTGTCTATTGCAGGCGCATCAGGTCCCAACCACCTCCAGTGTCTCTATGATGCTCTCATGGACGTATCACGAGAATAATCAACCAAAGCCTTCATGATCTCTTTGTGACCTTCGATTCTAGAGTTCTCAACCACCACATGTGTATAGCAGTGTTGTTAAAAGCACAAGGTGCTAGGGGTTCCAAATCGCCTGAGGCACTAGGCGCTCGCCTAGGCGCCCACCTGAGAAAAGCAAGCTGCCATATATATTATATATAGCATGTAAATATAATCATATATATCTATGCATCTATGTATATATGTATCTAATATCAATCTAATATAGACATCTATGTATGTGTATATGTTTATATATATACATATATATGTGTACGTGTAAGTATATTATGTCTGAGATTATAGTACTTAAAACTAATATGTATTCGTAAATGTAAATGTATTAATATAACTCATCACTAATATTTATATTTTTTTTAGGCTCATCACTAATATTTATATGTAAATGTAGGTGTATAATTGAGGACTAGCATGTATGTGTTTATGCATAAAATTTACAAGTGAATGTCTATTGCATGTACATGTGTAGTACATGTAAATGTGTAAATGTGTATGCATAGACATGCCCACATATGCATATATTTGCATGTATATGTCTATATATACATATATGTGCATATATGTAAAAATATTATATTTGTAATTATAATAGTCAGAATTAATATGCATTCGTAAATGTAAATGTATATGCATGTATGTATAACGTAGAACTGATATATAAATGTATGTGTATTTATAGTGTAAGTATAATTAAAGCATGCATTTGTATGCATATCCATAAGTACATGTTCAAAACACTACTTAGAACTAATATTTATCCTACTGAAAAATATAAAAAAGAATAAAACTATAAAGAACTCAGCAAAAAGGCTCAATAGTGCTTCAGGTGCTCAAGGCGCCTTACGCCAGGCGTGGCTGGTGTAAAAAAATCTGATTGTTTTCTTGCATCTCGAAAGATGTTGTCACATCACCTTTTAAACAACCTTAACGGCAAGGCAAAACGCTCCTCGCCTCGCCTTAGCTCCTATGCGAGCTCCTTTGATGACACTAGTAGTTTCTCCTATTCTGACCACTAGCTACCATATGGAAGAACTTTGTGATTGTGTCACTTTTCATAACCAATCAAGGTTCTCTTCTGGTCATCCTTTACAATAAGATAATGTTTACGACCTGCTCCAGCATTTCTTCTCGCTAGAGGTCTCTTGAATCCTCCTCCATGTCCAACCACTCTATCTCCGCCTCCGTCCATGCCCTGTCTGCTCTCATGGACTCCCTTATCTCCCTTTTGTGAGCACACGTCTTTCTTCTCAGGCTAACCAATTTTGGTAAAACCTACCCGTCATTGATCCTTCTACATGCTCCGATATCCACCGATCTACAACCAGTTCCCGGGGTTCTCCTCAGAAGCCAAGCTCTCTCAAATCTAAAAAAGGATCAAGGGTTGAAATGTCAACCGAGTCCCACATGAGAGGGGGTATGGTATGACCTAGATCACGGGCGGGATGAGGACGACACACCACATAACGGAAACCTCAAAGGTAGCTCCATCGAAGCCAAGAACATGTCCAATCTGGATCTTGAACTTGAGTTTCACCAAGTGTACATGTTGTCCATTGCATCCAGAATCTCCACATGCATATCTCGAACAAGCCCGGCAAAGTCCTCGGACCACTTGTATTGTCCCCCTCTAAACCCCGGTTTATCTGCCAAGAGTAGGGTGTTGTTGAAGCCACCACTGATTATCCATGCCATGTTTGGAAACGCCCCTTTCGTATCACGCAGCTCCGTTCATATCTCTAACCTCCAGGAGTGATCCATCGGACCATAGATACATGTAACTGCTAAAGAGGAGTTCCAATGCCTATCCAACAGCATGACAGTGAGGGTGAACCCCCCTACCCTTTCACTCTTGTACACAAATAGACCAATATCCCAAGAAATAACAAAATCATTGGAACTTCCATCCGCATCCAATGCTGAAAACTTCGACAATCGCCTAATCCCCAATGACTTCCACATCAAATTTGACAACCCGCTGGAACTTTGTTTCCTGTATAAGAAAAATGTCAACTTTCAATTCAATCACAAGAGAGACAACTACACGTCTCTTCTCAGGATCCCCCAAACCCCTCACATTCAAGGATAGTATCTTTATTTAGCAACATTTCTTTTTCCCAACTGTCGGCATAAACCTCACCGCCCAAGTCAATGGCCACTTTTTTCCTCTCGAGATGGATCATACACTGTCACGCCCAAGCCAATAGTACTATTTGAATATCTTCTAGACTTCTTCCTCAGTTTCTACCTCTTCAAACGAGCACCCCACTCCTTCCCCCTTTGACATTTCACCAGAGCTCGAGGATCCATGTTGCACCCCCACCACATCTTCGTCCAAATGCAAGGAGTTCCCCTTCCCTACCTCCCCTTTGTTTGCATCTGTGCCCCCAGCCACCTCGGACCCAACAGGGCCAGCTCCACCTTCAAAAAAGCGACCCCCCAACACGAAGCCCTTTTTTTAAGGACAAACGATGACATGCACCTTGTCCGCTCCCTCACTAGATTTGAGGAGAACGCGACCGTGGAAATCTCCCCCTCCAACGTGATCAACACTCCAACCTTCTCGATTTTTTGCGAGTCGGCAGCCGCATCTCTACTCCAGTCCTCATTTAAGCACAAGGGCCCCCAATCGAGTCTTGAGGGGGAACCACGACTGAGACCCCTAAGTTTGACTTGGAAAAACATAACCAACCAGATCTGAGTCAACTGTCTTAAGTGGGGGCACCACCTGCCCTACTCGGATTCGGTGTCGAGCAACAATCGAATCCCTTCTCTCACATCGGTCAAGTAATGATCCCTCGTATTTGTCGCCAAAACTTCCCCCACATTCAAATCCCTAACATCTCACTCATCAATGCCTCCGGATGTTCCGCATCTCCCTATAGTCTCCGTGGTTGTTCCACTCCCAACCGTTTCAGGAGCCAAGGCGACCAGACGACCAACCTCCACCACCTTCAAGAGGCAGTGCTCTGACATCTGCAGTGACCCACCATCCACGAATTCTGGTTACAGGGTCGAAAAGACCTCCATCTTGATCTTGAAGCTCGCTTTCCCCACCTTCAATGATAATCTCGAGAGCAGTTCCCCCCATATATCGACGACCACCTTCACCACAGAGGCATCAGATCCACGCGAAAGTCCGTATGTCAGCACCTGGTGAAGAGTTCTGAGTCTCTGACATTGGCAAGCAATTCACACAGCTTCACCACCAATCGAGAAGGGAAGGGAACACCTAGAAGCCAAAGAAATCTCCTATGGGGTCTTTCCTCACCATCTACAAATCTTAGCGCCCTCCAATGCACCTCTTTTGTATCCCCATCCAATCGATTCCGCTCCTCTGTCATTACCAGCCTGCGAGCAAGCAAGCAGCCCCCTTCTAGCTTCACCAAGTCACCGTAGGACTTCCCCATCAGCACAAAGTCTCCTTCAAACCCTTCTCAACCGACTTGTGCGGAATGTTGATCAAGAGCCTCGCCAACACCGACGATGAAGCAAACATGCCCCCCCATAGAATATACGCAAAACTCCACTTCTGAGACCCCTTTCCCTCAATCGCCAACTTCGACTCTTCACCAACCTTTTCCATCGTGTTCAGCTTCTTTCTTCGCATCACCGACCCAATATGGTGGCATGTCGCACGCTGATGACTGACTCCACCGCATCCAAAGCATCGCACATCCACAACGCAGGAGTATACCATGTGCTCAAGTTCTCCACATCTGAAACACTATAGCCTATGATGACCCTTCTTCCGATGACTGGCCGCCGCCCAACATTCCCCAACTCAACAACAAAAGCCCCTATTTGCTTCAACCTCTAGGATCTCAAAAACCCCTTGTTACTCACACCCTCTAGCCCTTCAGCTCCCTCTCGCTCTCCCCCTGTCGCCCTTCCTCTCGCTCGATATCCACTGTCATGAAGACTACCACCTTTGCCTCGTATTATTCATTGCATAGTTTCTATGATACTGAGGTTGTTAAGTTTTACTTGTAATACGTTTGTACGTTGTCCACGTAAACAACTTGTTGTAATAGAGTTGGGATGCCCGTGTAAGCAACTTAAGTTAATGGAAAACATATGTGTGCCAAGTTGAAAGCTCGAGCTAGGAGACTCTAGTCGTGGATTTTACTCAGGAGGGTTTCCACATTAAATATGTGTACTTGCGGTTGATTTCTTATCTTGTAATTGAACATGCTACATAACTATGTATTTTTTTAGATAATTGTGACTGCAGCGATCCATGTCATACAATCCAATCCACCCACATTCATCGAGCAATGTCTAGGGAACCAACAATTGTAGCATGCATTCATATCATCACTTCATAATGTAATTAAATCTCTTCCAGTATTTGACACTAACACCAAATAAGGTTATGCCAAGGTCAAGGTTGATAAGTCCAAAGAAAATGAAATAGATTTCAAATACCTAGGTTACTAGATATGTAGAGCCAATAATAAAAGTCAAGTCAATGATATGAAACAAAGCTTGACATGTATCAGAGCATGATACACACATCAACAGAAAGAGATTACTTCACACTGAAGAAGTGCACTTTTTTGTTGTTTTTCTGAGAAGGAAAAGGATGACCATAAGAGATGGGTAGATGCAATCCAATATATTCAAGAAGAAAATGTTACAAACACCTCACAAACATTATGCCCTTGAACACCACACAAACCTAGATGGTCCTCAACTTTCTTCAAGAGTGCACCACATTTTCATGATAGAGAGTTGTAATCCAAAAATGTTGCCCTTTGCATCCAAAGAGCCCAACTTACAAAAAACATTCGGATTCCAGGTTTTCTGTGTTAGTAAGACGTTGACCCCCATGGGCCTTTCCTTCCCGAATGGAATCTAAATGCTCTGCCACTGTGAGCTATTAAACTAAGGAATGGAAACAATTTCCCCTTCAACATGCTAAGAAAACAAACACTGAAGAAAAGGCAGTCGATGACTTCTTGCTTGAAACCATAAAATGAATATACATCAATTTTCTCCTCAAGACCTTAGTCTCCAGCCTATTGTACATTCTATCAATTTCCTCCTACAAACCTATGTCACCAGCCTCTGCTACCTTAAAAGTCGCACCGAAGGTTTAACCTTTAACCATCTTTGTCTTTCAGTTTTTTTACGGAAAAGACGGTGAAGTCCCGAGATGGATTCACCACAAATGTATTAAGAAGAGAAGATGATTACATCACCTAGAAGACCAGAAATTATAAAGTGTGTTACAGTGAGACACGACATTCTCAAAATAAAACCATTGATTCCTAAATATGAGATCATTCCGATCGCTCCAAATCACCTAGAGTGTCACAAATGGCAGAGAACAGTCATCGGAGGAGTTGCCCCCAACTGCCCTCACCGAGTCGCAGAACTCGATCGTCCCGTCCGTGTGAAGCCAAGACACACTCGCATTTCTCCAGACATGAGCTGATGAAGGACAGGAGAAGAATAGGTGTTCCGAGTTCTCGCCTACCTCACCGCATCTATCGCAAAGAATGTCCGATATCCCCAGGATCCTTCCCCTTCTGGCCTTGTCACACAGCCACCCTCTTCTGAGACTCCATAAGAACACTTTTACCATGTTTGGGACTTTGCTGCTCCATATGATTTTCATATCTCAATGGAAGTCATCGTCGAGGTCCTCCCCGAGCCTCCGCAGCTCAAAATAGGCCTTTTTTGACCGAGAATCTACCCATGTTCCAGACGAAATGGTCCCAACCCTGCGAGAATCCTACAAGAGATGACAGCTCATCCTGCGATCTTAACAACTCCTCTACACGCAGCTCAGAAAGGTCCGTGACAATCTGGCATCCATGTCCCATAAACACCAGCCTGTAACACCAAGCAGCTTTGCGCTCGGCTTAGGCAAATAGTCACGGAAAGCAAGATGAAAGCTCACAATCACCGCTCCAGTCGTCCAACCATGAATGAACAGGTGTTCCTGTCTCCAAGCATCGGCTTCAGTTTTGGTCTTAAACCCAGCAGCACCTTTCTAATACCCCTCCCACAGTGGAGATGAAAAGCAAACACGTACCGCCTCCAGGGAGCCCTCCACACCATAGATCCTGCGTAGGAGCCTGCACGCTAGTCTGTCTGTCTCGTCCCAAATATGAACCACCCACTTCACTAGTAGAGCATTGTTCATACATTCCACATCCCTTATTCCGAAGTCACCATCCAAGAAAGGTCTAGTAATCAATTCCCACTCAACCAAATGTAAACCCTTCCATGTTGCCTTTCATCTGACCATAGAAATCTCCTCATTAAAGATTTCCTCTCTTACCTCATCGGAAGCAGCCTCGTAGAGTAGAAAAACATCGGGATAGCAGAATGCACATGCTATAACTGGACCAATTTTCCACCTTCTTGAGAGTGTTACTGCTTTCCAGCCCACCAGACGCTCTCCATATTGTGAATCACTAGATCCCAATCAGATCTAGATAGTTTGCAAGCGGACAAGGGAAACCTAAGGTATAAGATCGGCATTTGCCCCACTGGACGCCCAAAAGTCATCGATAACCGTTCACGCTCATCATCTGACATACCAAAGGTAAGGCACCACCACATATTTCAATTTGTTAATCTCAAGGCCAGAAAGCTTGTCATCCACTCTCATGAAAATCATTATCCATCCCGAAAGGGAATACACCCATTAACAACCCATACAACATTTAAAAGCTCACAGAAGCATAAAAATATAAGAGAACAACAAAGTAAAACACCTAACTCCAAGAATTATGGCATGTTTGGGGTCCAAGTAACTCCTTGCATTGATGTCCTTCTCTCACACCCTACTCTTAATGGTGTCGTGGGAACTTCCATTAACATGTGCACATGCATATACATGGTCTACAAGAGACTTCTACATCCCTTTGGATGTGGGACGAAGTAATGCCTTCTTGGTTACCCAAGGAACAAGAAGTTGCATCCAAGACTTCCCATTTAGCTTATTAAACTTCCAGAAAAAGTAGATGTCCTCCTTAGGCTTTTGCTACTTCAGAATATACTCGACAATGTCAAGGATGGCTTTATGCCCAAAAGTCATAATTTGTCTACCAAATTTGAGGATTAGCATGTAAAAATGGATCTCCCGTATCCTCAGTGATGATTTATGGTTAAGCACTCTAACTCATCATGTCTGAAGAAGCATTTTAGAAAAAGGCTCAATAGATTGAAAATCGAAACTCAGCACATAGATCAAGACAAGTGGTCAACCGACCACTTATGGTCGCGTCGCAGCGAGGATGTTCACTTACACATGCTAGATAACATAGACATATGTTGTTGGCGTGCACAGATTATATTCTCCTAAAGCTATGCACGTATGTGCTCCTCAATAATTGTTGGGCTTTGCACACTACAATGTCTACACTTACATAAGTGATGCTATGGAAAGCTCATTGTTGGGATCTTTGTTGATTTGAGATACTTCGCATGGGTGGTGCGATGGTGGTAGACCGATGGCTTCTTGTGGGGTATCTGACCATTGGTCTAAGACCGTTGCTCCGATGCTATGTTGGGGAAAGGCAACACTTTACTATCACATGCATGCCCTACTTATATATGAGGGATGGTGCAATAATAATAATTGTACAAAGATCCAAAAATATAAAAGAAATAATGAAGGTGATATAATAATTATATAAATGAACAAAATATATGTTCTTCCACAATAATGATTTCATGTTTACCCATAAAAAGAATACCCTCTTGCATGGCCTCAAATTTCAGCGAAATTCAGTCGAACTTCTGTCGAATATCGATATCCAGTCGAAATCGAAATTCGACCGAAATGGCCTAAATGACCGATATACTGCGGCCCTAGTACAAGGAATGACCGAAATTCCGTTTCAATGGTCACCGAAATGGTGACTGAAACCGACATTTAGGGCCTTGCCCTCTTCTATGATTGATGTCAAATTGGATGGAGATGCGATTAATATAACAATTGAGAAGCTTCTGCTATATTATGGTTAATTGTCGTTTTTCAGATAGAAAAAGATTATAGCTAATTGTCAGATTATCTATTGATCCCTAACCAAGCACGAAAAGATTGAACCAAACGGGAAGATGGCTGAAAAATGAAACATACCACTTATCCACCAGTTGACCATTTGATGTATAGTATGTAATTCTCTCTTTTGAGTTCTGTGAGTGGTGGTGAGCAACACCATTACTGATGAGAGGCCCACAAGGAATGCCTACTCCAAAATTTAAGTCAGCCACAGCTCATAGTTTCTGGAACATATAGAAGCTAACAACAATTGACTTACTTGAAAAAGAAAAAGCCCAGGAAATTGAGATGTACGTTTCTCACATAGAACTCCAAATGATGAATTTTTTCCATCCAAGCAACTAGATTCAAACCACTGGGAAGCAGCTCCAATCAGTATCGCAAATGCACCACTTAAAAAGCTGCAATGTGCAAATCCAAACAGATGCTTTACTAGCTTGTACACCTAAGATTTTTATATGTTGTTTTCCTACCGGTGCATCTAATAATTAACAATAAAAAATTGGGCACGATAATCACAGTGGGATGTGATGGCAATGGAAGAAACATGTATTAACAATGTTTGTCTCGAGACTGGTAAAAGTCCAACAATTGATAATATGCTTTAACTTGCTTCCAGCAAAAGGAATTTTATAAAAGTACACCATAAAACACAACCTAAAAATCAGACACGCAAGCCATACCAATTGGGTAAACAAGAACGAGTACAAAAGCAGCCAATCCATTTTTTGGTTTTACAAAATGACACCTAGTTGAAACAGAAACACAAATAGTGCTCAACTAATAAGTTTCAATTCTGTAGATGGATTACTTAATCAACCCAAATTAAATAACACGACCGTAACAAAATAATAAAAAAAATCCAGCACTGCCCACCAGTGTGTAGCTCAACCAGTATTGACAACCATCACTAGCAGGAAAGACCATGGTTTGAGTCTCACGGACTGCAATTACCTGAGATCCTATCATGGAGGCTTTTTGGGTATTACCCATGATTTACTGAAAGGGTTCCATGGGTATCATAAGGGAGAAGGAAGGATGGAGAGAGAGAATCCAGTTCTCGCAGGAAAGCGATCACCTTGGGTGTACACCCAAACTCTATATCTAGAAACTCAAAAGAGGCATTACAAAAACCAAGATTTAAAAAGAGCATTGATATGCTATAGTACATTCTTCATAGAATATCCTGCCGGATTACAACATTACACGCCAACCACAGAGTACAGGTGATGGCCAATGGCCTGAACTTACGTTGGTAGCTCCTGCAGACCCCCAAAATCCAGCACTGCCCACCAGTGTGTAGCTCAACCAGTATTGACAACCATCACTAGCAGGAAAGACCATGGTTTGAGTCTCACGGACTGCAATTACCTGAGATCCTATCATGGAGGCTTTTTGGGTATTACCCATGATTTACTGAAAGGGTTCCATGGGTATCATAAGGGAGAAGGAAGGATGGAGAGAGAGAATCCAGTTCTCGCAGGAAAGCGATCACCTTGGGTGTACACCCAAACTCTATATCTAGAAACTCAAAAGAGGCATTACAAAAACCAAGATTTAAAAAGAGCATTGATATGCTATAGTACATTCTTCATAGAATATCCTGCCGGATTACAACATTACACGCCAACCACAGAGTACAGGTGATGGCCAATGGCCTGAACTTACGTTGGTAGCTCCTGCAGACCCCCAAAGCTCGCATCACAAGTGTAGTCCAATCAATCAACTGTGACCTCGAACCAGACTTTCAAAGAGCGTATTCATAAATTGTTAATCAAAATAGTGACCCGCAGCATGATTTAAATCACGTCACTTAATTATCACAGAACACCGTCTTTTTCTGCAGCGTTGAGAATGAGGTGACAGTTTGTGTGACATGCGGCGTTGAGAATGAGGACCAAGACCAACTCTTTTTCAGATGCGGGCATTAGGTTCAGGTATGGCGGTCGGATGCGGTTGCTTGGCTCAACGTGGATGATAGTTCACGCTTCTAAAGGTCCATTCGAGCACATTGTGGCAATTCTCATGACGACGGCTCTCTACCGTTTGCGATACTTTGGGTCATGCCCTCAAATTTCAATGAAATTCTACTAAATTTCTCCGAAATTTCCATTTCTCTCTGTCACCGAAATCAAAACGCTACCTTATTCATTTTTCCAGAATTTCAACGAAATTTCATCGAAATTGCATGTCGTTTTGGTGAAACAACAAATATATGGAAATCTACCCTTCGATTTCATCAAAATTTGCATATATTAATGAATTTTCACTTATTTATTCATCGATGTGATGAGTTTTTAGAGCGCTTTATGTTATTTGAAGAAGTTTCTTTAGTTTGCTTATAAATTTTAGATCTAAATCCAAACTAAATCAATTAGTCACAAGATTTAAGAGTTAAATTCCTCTTTTTAACTGAAGAAGCTTTATTTTCTGTTCTTTCTTTATTTTAATATATATGTTTTGATTAGTAATTATTATGTGTCTTCTCATTCTTATTGACAAGGTGATTATCATGGCTTTTGCTTCCAGTAACATACGATTTTGACTTTAGGCAACTTGTTGCTATGCATATCAACATCGGTGATGAATATGGCTATAATATTACTTCAATTTATTGACATAGGAAGACTATAAACCTTAGGTTTTGAAAAAAGTATAGTTTAGAGACATTTCCAAGATTTCCGATGAATTCACCAAAATTCTCCGAAAATTCTCTTTTCGGGCAGTACGGTGAAATGGAACCGAACCGAAATTTAAGGTGCTGCTTTCTTGTTCCTTCTCTCTACTACAAGGAGTACGTACGGTTGTCTGAAGGATATTTTAGCAACCTTCAAAATCTTGTGATTGTAAGTATTTGCCTACGATCAGGTTGGACATAGATTGTGCTAGTGAATGCCATGCAGTTTCTGGTATTGGTTGATTTGTATGTGTCTTGTATAGCATATATTTTATGATCACAAGCTATATAATGCATCTATTAGACGTATATGTTACAAAGATTTGTGTTTGTCAGTGTATGTGCGTGCATTATTTTATTCCTAAAAGCAGATATTTTTCTATATTGAAAGTATTTTGGGTAGATACAAGTTCTAAGCTATCATTTCAATCTTTAATTTCTTATATATCATATACTTTTGTTAGTACTCTTAGTTGGCAACTTGGCATATGACTTTCTCTATCATTATGCACGTGTAACCATTCCCTTCATATTCAAGAGCTAAAACTAATGGCTTCTAATTTTGGTTCCAAATCTGATTTTGATTTTGAGCAGTATACTACTTTTTTACTGTTTGAGTGATTGGATGGAAATTTAATGTAATATATTATGTTAATATATTACTATGGGAAAAGGGAGCCAACACCCATGTGTAGGTAACTTTCCTACACCCACCTCTTTTTCCCTCAAAATTTTTGATTTTTTTAAGATAATTTCTTGGGAAATTTAGATCACAATATATCGCCATGTCGTCATTCAAATTTCAACTTATTTCGAGACCATTAACTTATCCATCATGACAGTCAAATTTTAACGATTTGAGATTTGCTGAAATCGTCCCCTTCCGATGGAGTTGTTAGGAATGTTTGTTTTACATGAAATTTGAAACGCATATTTCATTTAATATTCTAAGTAAATCCCCTAAATATCCATTTCAAAAAAATAAAAAAAAATAGGGAATAAGAGGTGGGTGTAGGAAAGTTACCTACACATGGGTGTAGGCTCCCCAGTCCCTATTACTATTAGCAAAAGTGGTGCATTTTATATCTCATTTATTGAGTTAAAGAATATTAGCAATCTTAATATTAGAAAAAAAATTAGTTTTCAAGTAATTTCTCACATTTCCAACCATTTTTCACCGAATTTCTCTTTTCAAGCTTACCGAGACGAAACCGAAATCACACATTTAAGGCCTTGCTTTGGGTCATTTGGTGTGCGAGGAATGAACTCATCTTTCGTGGTCAACATTTTTACTCATAGAATGTACTAGATTATTGCAAGGCTCTCTGTTCCGCCTGGGCAACTGAGCTTTAATTTCCTATTATTAATCTAATTATTGTGGTGGATTCCATCTTGGGACAACAGCCTTTTTCGTCTAAAAAAATTATTACAGAACAATGTGCATGCAACAACTTGATATACGGCTTATTCGCTGCTCATTTCTTTTATTAAATAAGGTCGTGTTAATCAATCATATTTATTAAGTCATTAACTAGTTTTAATTGTACAATTTACAACTTTGCTGATGAATTTCTTTTAAAAAAACCATCAGCATGCACCTGCATTCCGGCATTCTTTTTGCATGGAGAGAAAGTCATCTTCAGATTATAAACATCAATTTTCAGTGGTATAATATATCAATTGCATCACCGTATGACATTTTCTTCAAAAAAAAACCAGAAAACTTGCGGATATTTAAGCTGAATGAAGGGTACTTACACTAATTCGGTGTTGTCTGGTATTTCTGCAGGCATCAGAGTAAATGTGGACAGGATCCAACAAACCATCCATACATAGATTGCCCTAGACGGCTTCTGAGGAATATGCATCAAAAGAAAAAGGGCACCAACTACCCCCGCAATAAGAAAGCACCATGTGTACAGTCGTCTCTGGGTAAAGCTCAAAACCTAAAAAGGGAAGAAATCTTACCAACAGTACTTTTATGCTCCATCGAAGCTAGACCCATAGAAAGTTGTCAAGCAGACTTACCAGAAATTCAACAATGGTTACTATCATGAAACTGGCAACCACAAGATTAAATACGGAGTTCATTTTCCTTCGCAAAAACAGCATCCATAATCTTTTCAGAACCAGATAATTACTGAATACCCGAGTCCAAAGAAACAAAGTCATTGCAAAATATGCATGGTAAAGAAGAGGAGATTTCTCAAAAAATAGCAAAAAGGAGATCATGCCCATTAAGAGACAACCCCCGAGATAAACCTATAAAAGGAAAGATATTACATCAGGCAACAAAACAAGAGGTATAAAAGCGGGAAAAGCAAGAAAAGCTAATAAGAAAATCGTACTTAAAACTGTACAGGTTAGCTTGTTTTGGCTTTGCCAATAAATTTGTAAAGGAAAATATAACGAAGGTGTTGCAAGCTAACAGCTTTCTCTTATAGGAGAAAGACAATGAATGAATGAGTAGTGGTGTCACTAAATTTTCAATCTTTATGGGCATGACATGAAAAAAATCATCCGTGAATTTTGAATTTGCTTCTCTAAATCGATGAATAACAAAATGTTAACAAGGCAACTCACCCTCTCTTCATACAAGATAAATGTTGGGCAACTCATGCATTTCAATAGAGAAGTGTTTTGGGCAGAGCTCAGGGGTGAGCAGGTCGACTTCAGGAATTGTCACTATGGAAAGAATGTCTCCAATAGGAGTTATGTGGGTCCTATCAATATAAAGAAACAGTTGTTGGAAATTCATGATGGGAGAAAACTGCAGCAACCATGCATCTTCTCTTTTTCATCGAGGCCCAAGGGTAAGCACCATAATGGTAATGAGTGAAGAGTAGGGATGCAAATGGATGTGGATATATTCATATCCGATCCACCTAACATCCATATCAATATCTGTTCTAAAATGGATACATGCATGGATATTACTTTTATATCCTCAAACATTTGTACCTGTATGAGTATACCCATTTTCATATATAAATATAGTTGTAAATTTATATTTAATCAGGTATAAGCTAATGTGAGAAAAGGCTTTGTTGTTGTTGTATACATAAGTAACGTAATTTTATATCTTCTTTCACCATATTTGGTATAATTATTATGATATAAGCATATCAAGTGTATTTATATCATATGCGTTACATTCAATACATGTATATTTAAGCTAATCTATAAAATATTTCTAATATTCTTCGTCTCACCATATTTGGTATAATTATTATGATATAAGCATATCAAGTGTATTTATATCATATGCGTTACATTCAATACATGTATATTTAAGCTAATCTATAAAATATTTCTAATATTCTTCGTCTGTGATTAGTATCCGTTTCACACCCCTATCTGTTTTTTAAGGACATGGTAACATAGTTTTCATATTCGTCAATATCCGCATCCGAATTCGTATTTTAAAATGGACAGATATATGGTAACACATATACCAATATACGTATCCATCCGTTTGCATCCCTAGTGAAGAGGTTGATGATTGCTTCGACAAAAAAAGGTTAAAAACAAAGAAGTCAATTGCTTTTCAAAAAATATAAGCACCACTCTTTCTTACTCCTTTGTCAACATCTTCTGCCACTTGCTGTACTAAAAACTTTTATTCATGATCCTCTCTTTTCTATTTCTTTTTTACTTCCTTTTTACATTGTTTCCTATTTCCACAAGGTAAGCAGCATATCCAACTTGTGCACATGCAGGTTAGCAATCACGTCACAGGTCACTGGGGTAAATAATCAGAGGAAGTCGCCATCCCGCCAAGTCCAATTGTCCTTGAATAACGGGGACCATTGTCCTGAGTCGGATCATCCATCATCTTCAAAAAACTCAAACAACCTTTCACTCGAAATTTTACGGAAAGTAGAGGTACACGTCCCATCAGCACAAGTTTCATAAACAAGCCACAAGCCAAAGCCAATGCAACAAGGCATGGAAAAAATGTGGACCAACCTGTAAATCATCAATTTGAACCTGAAATCACAACCATTCCCCATACTAGGTACATACAAAGGGTAGTTTCAGAAAATAGAAGAGCCCCTTCCAGAAGGAGGTGTGTGTGGCTCAACCGTGTGGGAAGAGAAAGTTGGGAGTGGGCCCCATAGATTCCCTCGAGCAAGTTGCACAAGTCGTCGCCGGTGTCACAAAGCTTAGAGAACCAATTGGCTGGAAGGACCCAATTCATCTTCTCGGGTCTTAGAATCCTTAGACTACTCTTAGTTTCAGAAAAAATCCTAGATCACCCTTATCCTTCGAATGTGACACTAAATTCCAGTCAACAAGAACCCCACGAGTAGCCCATCCATGCTACCCGAGAAGAACCTTCTCATAATAGCTTCAAGGCGACGACAAACCCCGCGTAGGAGTCTCGTAGAGATGAGGAAAACATGTATAGCTGAGAAAACCGCCTTACGAAGCTCCAGTCGACCTCCCTAGTAGAGGCAACAACATATATTCTAACTTCTCAATCAAATAAAGCCAATTTGTCTAACACAATAAACAAAAGACAAAGGAAAACAAAAAATAAGACAGCGGCATACTCCTCGACTAGAAAGCAAACAAGCACAATGCACGATCTCCACATCTTTGAGGCCAAACAGGACTGCTAGAAAATAGAGAATGTGGAAGTGATTGATAAACAGAGCATAAACTAGAATGATAAACAAGAAAGAACACAAGGTTTATCGTGGAACCCTACTCTCTAAGGAGCAGGATGAAATCACAGGAGAAGACCTCAAAGGCCAGGTTTGTCTATTGACTTTCTCAATGGATCTTTATATAGCCTCCACAAAGCCTCCAAGTCCCACCACTGGTAGATGTGGGACTAAACATATGGATGGGGTAAATAGATCTCTCCAGGATCCATTTACCCATCTCCCTCATAGATGACGCATACAACGAATACTCTAACACTCCCCCTCAAGCTGGAGCATGCAATGCTCAGCTTGGACAAACAGAAAGAAACTCAACTCATGCTACAGGACACTACAGACAATATCAACTCAACGCGTTGTTGAGGACGTTGCTTCTCATGTCGTGCAGGTGAGGAGGACGAACGGGCTGGAGTGTGAGTCAACTGAATCTCCTCGTCGGAGAGCATGTGCTCTGAACCGCGCCTGTTAGAGTCACTGCAACTGAAATGAGTCTCCTCGCCGGAGTACTCTGGCCCGCCACAACATGTGGACAACTGCTCCATCTCTGAAAAAAGAGCCGAACTGAAAAAGGCCGTAGAAGCGCAATCATCATCGGAGTCCGCGGTCACTGGAGAATGGAGTCTGAATGTCTCCTTGTCAGAGAACTGGGTCTCTCCCATCAGGCACAGAGAATAATACTCTACTCTGGAGTACCTATGATACCACATGAAAACCCTTGCCAACATGGCATAGGGAATGATCCTCTACTCCGGAGTGCATATGGCTCACTGAAAACTCTGACTGAAACAACAAAAGATGATGGGGACCACGAACAAATGATGGCAAACACGTGCACATCTGAAAAGAAGACCGCAACCATGTGCGTGCTTGAAACTGACTCGTAATCTGGCGTCAAGTCTGACAAAATATATGTAGAGTATGGAAATCAGTTGGTCTGGAGAATATCTGAATCTGACCTCTGGAACAAGACATGTGACTCTACACCATAATCCCCCATTCTCCCATATTAGTCGGAATACATGACATAGACTATTTTGGGAGAAGACAATAAAAACGGGAGGAACATGAAACATTCAAAAAATTTCATGTGGTTTTTTTTTCATTTTCATTTTTTTAAGCCGTCTAAACACATTTTTAAGCCGTTCGATTTTTTTATACGGCTTTCATTTTCTTTCCCTTTTTTTGCAATTTACGTACGACTTTTTATTGTATACACGTCTTCTTCAAAAAAATCGGAATTTTTTAAATTCTCGGCCCATACAGTTGGGCCCAACAACCTCTCTCCCCTCTCTTTTTTTTATTTTTTTTTAAATTTTGGCCTATTACGATTAGGGTTCTCAACCCCTTTTCTCACGAAGGACCTACCCCCCCCCCCTCGATGGGGATTTTCTCATGTTGCCATCACTGGATAGGGAAGAGCGCGCCACGGGACTGGAGATCGAGGTGCGACGGCGCTTGGACCCGCGGCGAGGTGCGTTATGGGCCCTGGAACGTGAGCATAACATGGAGAACGAGGAGGAGAGGAGCCGCCTCTAGGGTTCCCCGCATGGGAACCCATACCCACGAGGGCGTTGGAGCATCACGAAATCGGAGAGGATCGTCGAGGCACGGAGAGATCGAGGTGCCGCCAAGAGCACATGGCATTGCTCGCCATCGCCTAGAGCACATTGGGCTCGTGTGGTGCTTGACGTATGAAGCAGATGCGGCCCCAAGGGGAAGAAGCTCCGACTCCTAGAGCGTGTTGAGATGCAAAGGGGAAGTCCTGCTCGACTCGCGCCGCCCTTGATGGGCTCTCTCTAGGGGAAACCTATGCTGCCAGTTCCTGAGGTGTGCAGGGTTGCACCTGTCACGTTCAACTGGGAGGCAAGACGGGCTCCGTCAGCAAGGGCTCCTGCCGCCTGCACGAGCATGGTCACGTTAGAGATGGCGCTGCCAGCGCGAGCCTGGTCAAGTAAGAGATGGAGATACGGCATGAGGAGTCGTAGATGAAGAGATGGTGTGTTGGGGTTGCGCCCTGATGAGGAACAACGCCAAGAGGCACTGCCTGGCTGGAGCAGGGGCACAAGGGGATATACCTTGAGATGTGGTTGTTTCGTCGAAGGAGAATCCCTAGTGTTGTCGATTTGGAGGGCCCTGCCTGGGTAGCCAAACGCCCTGACAGAAATTAGAGTTTCGATTGAAACCCTAATCTTGGATTAAACATTGCATGAACCCTTCTTGATGATGACAATCCTAGAGTATACAAACAAATTTTCCAAATTGAATCTCGAATAATCAACAAAAAAATCTCAAGAATCGACCCCCTCTGATACCATGTTAGAAAATAAACATGCGAAAGCGAAACATGGAAAAAGATAATAGAACAATAAGAACATCAGGATTTAACGAGGAACTCTACTCCCTAAGAAGCAGGATGAAACCACGGGAGAACGCCTCAGAGGGTTGGTGTGTCTATTGAACTTTTCTCAATGGACTACAGGGGTGCGGGGCTCTATATATAGCACCCACGGAGTCTCCACATCCCACAAGTGGTAGATGTGGGACTAAACTCTGGATGGGGTAAATGGATCTCTCCAGGATCCATTTACCCATCTCCCTCATAGATGACGCGTACAACAAATACTCCAACAAAGACAAAAGCAAAATTTGTGGTTAACAGCCTCAAGCAAAGCTCACGAACCTAGTTTGACAAACTTGCCTCGAATATCATCTCCTCTGGTTTTTGCATGATTGAGATCCATAATTTTGCCTTTGTTCGGATTGTTATCCTAGTCATATATGTTGATGATATGGTTATTACTAATGATGAGAAATGCATGCATTCTTGAGCCTAAGGCTTTTTTATAGAAGATTTTTGTTGCCAAGAACCTTTTGAGGTCACCAATGCTTCCAGAGGATTACACCTATTTTTGAGGAAGTACTGCCTTGACATCCACAGGATGCAGGTTTACCTAGTTTTAAATCATCTTCTATTCCATCTAAATTTCATAGTCATGTTACCTCAAAGGATCCCTTATTTGAGGATACTATGAGGTATAGAAACCTAGTGAGCAAAGTTCTTATCTCACACTTACTAGGCTTGATATTGAAAAGTGCCAAATAGTAGATAGAGGGGTTGAGCTATAATCGTTAGCATGATGTTTTTATTCTCAACTACCCGAAGAATTCTCTAAGCAAGGGACTCTTTTATGATTATAATGGTTACACAGAATTTACTAACTATGCAAATATAGATTAAGCTAGTTCTCTAAAGTACAAAATGCTCTACCATTGATTTGTTACGTTTGTTGGCGAAAATCCAGTCACATGCCAGTGATAGCATGCATATATGGTGAGTGCGACGAGGGGAGGGTACGGAGCGTCCGGTGCTGGCGGAGCGTCCGGGGCTGGCGAACAGAAGGGAGGGGGAGTACCGCGTGCGTCTAGGGAAGATCGTGTCAAGGGGAAGACAATTCTGCGCTCAGATGAGAAGGGCCAAGATGGATACGCATGTGATGATGTCAACGGAAGTGACGAGCGCGGCGAGTGGGTGGTTGTCTCCCATAAGAAGCCCGGTCGGAGGTGCTTCCGGTGTGGTGGCAGGGACCATATGGCCTCCTTCTGCCACCTTCCCCCGAGATGTTTCTCTTACGGCAGGGTGGGTCATCGGCAGGCTACCTGTGGTACGTTTGCAAGAACGAAGGAGGTGGTGCCTTCCGTCCGTCAACGACCTATTCGGAATGGACGTGGGCTTGGAAGTTCTGCTATCGCCAACAAAGGAGGACCTTCCTACGCGAACATGGTAAAGAACGACGCGCGGGGCGATTCTTCGACCTCCCTCGACAGCGACTCCGCTGCGGTCGGAGGGTCTGCAGGTGCGAAGTCGGCGCTGAAGGGCAAGAATCGGGCATCGTCATCAAGCTTACATGCAGTTATCGGTTACGCAGTGAAGGGCGTTATCGATTTGGAGGTCATCTGCGTGCATCTGAATGGGTTCTTCGGTTCGCATTTCGTAGGGGATATCGTGAGGTTGGATGCAAGAAGGTGTTGCGTTCGCGGCTTAACGGAGATCCAGAAGGAGCGCTTATTATGCAATGGGGATGTCGGTGATGTGTGCTGGAGGTGTTTGCGCTTCGCGGACGGGTCCTGCGAGGAGATGGAGGTCTGCATGGCAAGGGTGAAGGGCGTTCCCTTCCTCTCGCGGCGGTCGGTTGTTTGTGGAAGGCCTTGCGACAGTGGGGAGAGGTCCGGGAGGTGGTCGACGACGGTTTGAGATCGGGATCGGCGGTGGAAGTTACGACGATCCTGATCGAGTGTTCCAAGAGCCTCCTCGACAAGGTTGGTGATCAGAGCTCATTTGCGGAGCTGAGCGTAGGTGGGTTCTCCTTCCCAATCGAGCTGATGTTCGATGTTCCGCCGGCTCCGAGAAGGGTGGCAGACGAAAGGTCGAGGGACGCTTCGGGTGATGCAGGGGCGGTTGGGTTCCCGAGGGGACCTATCTTCGAGGGGACGCGAGTTAACATGGGCACGCGGCGTTTCATGAACTCACCTCAAGTGTTGTTTCTGTCGCTGGGTTCATTCGTTTTGCATGGTGACGTGGAGATTGCTCATGTCGATCCGCCTACAAAATCGCTTCTTGAGGTGGTGTGCGAAGACCCGTTTGAGGCGGCCTGGGAAGCGGATCCAATTGCGGGTCCAGGTCCGCATTCGACCTCTTTCACGGGTATGTGGGGTTTTCCGAAGCCGGTTGGAGGGGGGGCTCTATCGGGTTCCGCGTCCGCAGTTACAACCGTCAACTTCTCGGGTTCGTCGGCACGGTTTGATCCCTCAGGGGCCCTCCCTTGTGCTTGGTCTACTGCTACTCAGGTGGCCACTGTTCCATCCTTCCCCCGTATTTTCGCGGAGAAAAAGACTCGGCCGATGCCCCTTGCCACCTCGGCATCAACTGGGCCAAATCAGGAGGGGGCATCCGTGGACGAGGGCCTCTCCAACCATGTCTCTGAGGAGGGGACTAGCGACAGGAAAAGCGCCAAAAGATACAGAAGAAGGAACAGAGCTAAGACCGCGAGGGCGCCGACACAACCTTGCTTTCCGTTCAAGCTTCAGGTGGCGGATGCTGCTGGTGTGGCTCATGTTAAGGGGTGTGACGAAGTTTCTCAATGAAAATTTTGTCCTGGAACGTGCGAGGCCTGGGTGATCAAGATAAGTGAAGAATGGTGGGTGCGAGGTTTAGGGATTGGGGATGTGACATCGTCCTACTTGAGGAAACGAAGCTTTCTGCTGTATCGGAGCGCGATTGGAAAGGGTTTGGAGCCGGTGACGTAGATCAGTTCAGGTCTGTGGATAGCACGGGTTCCTCCGGAGGGCTGATTGTGGCTTGGCGATCTTCGAAGTGGTCTTTCATTTCCATGGTGCTTGGGAGGCACATCCTTACGATGGTTGTGGCCAGCACGTCGTCTTCTCTTCAGATGGTTGTCTCCTGTGTGTATGGCCCATGTGATGATAGGGTGCGCGATGAGCTTTGGGAGGACTTTGTAGAGGCAAGTCGGTGTGTTGGTACGAACCCCTGGGTGGTGGGGGGGGGGGACTTCAACGTCACTTTGTTCACTTCGGATAGACCCGGTGGTAGGGGGCCAAGACCCGGGTTCTGCCGCTTTTGCGGACACAATTGACCTGCTTGGCCTCGAGGTGTTGGACGCGACGGGCATCAACTATACCTGGAGAAACTCGAAGGTGCACTCGCGGCTTGATCGTTTTCTTGCTTCTGGGGGGTTGGGGAGAAGTTTCCCTTGGCGACGGTGGAGGCCAAACCTCGCTCACTCTCGGACCACATCCCTATCGCGTGGTGTTCAGGTGATGCCCCGGTACAGCGGGGCCTTTTCAGGTATGCGAAATGCTGGCTTTTGGAGGCCAACTTCCGGGAAATGGTGGTTGCGCACTGGGTGGGAACGGTGGCTTCGGGCTCCGCTGTTCATAGATTTATCCAAAAGCTGGTGCCGTTGAGAGTGTGTCTTGCGGCTTTCAAGAGGGAATCAAGGGCGGCCAGGGCTGCGGCTAGGACGGAAGCGAAGGAGATCATTCAGAGACTTGATTCGCTGGAGGACAGCAGGGGGCTCTCGGCGGTGGAAATTGAGACTCGGGCGGCGGCTCAAAAGAAACTTTTTGAAGAAGAGAAGAAGCGTGTCACAGAGTGGAGGCAGAGGTCGAGAATTAACTGGATTCGGGAGGGGGACGCTAATACGTCCTTCTTCCATCGTTGTGCTAATGGGAGACGGTGAATCAATGCCTTACGCTCCATTGTCATTGATGGGATCTGCGTGGATGGAAACAAGGAGATGGGTCATGCTATTGCGTCACATTTCAAAGACGCTACCTCGGTTGTCATCCCCCCCGAGATGGAGATGGTTGGGACGGGGGACTAGGACCGTTACGAGGTCTTCGAGGGCGGACCTTCTCCATGAGGTCACTTTGGAGGAGTTGAAAGATGCTGTGTGGGACCTGAACGACGATGTTGCGCCTGGTCCAGATGGTTTCCCGATCTCTTTTTACAAGGACTTCTGGGACATCGTTGGGCAGGAGGTGCTTGACGTGGTAGTGGAGTTCTGCCAGGGGAACGCGGGCTTTGATCGGGTCAACCGCACGCTCCTTGTCTTGCTTCCGAAGTCATCGACGGCCTCTGCTATCGGGGATTTTCGGCCTATCGCCATTTCGAATGCCATGTACCTGATCACGGCGAAGGTCATCGCGGGAAGGCTCAATAGCATTCTTGGGAGTCTTGTCTCGCCGGCCCAAGCGGCTTTCATCTCGGGGCGACAAATTTCCGATTGCATCTCGCTCGCCTCTGAGATTATTGCGGACTAGCAGCGGAGGGATACGAGCGCTATGTTGTGGAAGGTGGATTTTGCTAAAGCGTATGATACTCTGAATTGGAGATTCCTCTGGTCGGTGCTGAAAAGGAAAGGCTTCCCGGAGTTGTGGATTTCTTGGATGCGGCGATGTATCACCACGGCGTCTTTTTCGATTTTGGTCAATGGTAAACCAGAGGAGGGTGGATCCAACCGCGGAGGGGGGTGCGTCAGGGGTGCCCCTTGGCGCCAATGATCTTCATTCTTGCGACCGATGTGCTCTCTGACATTGCGGACTGTGTCGTTGGGCGTGGATTTTCCAGAGGCTATTCGAGGGACGAGTTCATGGTTCCGATCGTCCAATACGCTGATGATACACTTTTTTCATCGAGGGGGGACTTGAGGAGGCCAACGGCATGGCGGTGGCTCTTGCGATCTTCTCGGAGCTATCGAGGTTGGCTAAGAATAACGCGAAATCGACTTTTGTTCTGTTCGGGTGCGCGGAGCTTCTTACTGACGGTCTTATGACGACCCTTGCCTCGGGGAAGTCCTCTTTGCCGATTGAGTATCTGGGCACGCCGTTGACGCTGGGGAGGACTCGCATCCGCGATTGGCTGAGGGTTGTGGAGAAGGTTGAAGCAAGTTTGTCGGGGTGGAAGGCTGCGATTCTCTCGAGGGGTGGCAGGTTGATTCTTGTGAAGTCCGTTCTCTCCTCCATTCTCATTTATCTTCTCTCCAACCGTAAGATGCCTAAGGGGATTCGGGCGCGGCTGGAGAAGCGAATGCGCTCCTTCTTGTGGGGTAACAATGCGGGCGGGAATAGGGGAATCCATCTGGTGGGATGGGAGGATATCTTGTTGCAGAAAAACAATGGGGGCCTAGGGGTGAAATCGTTGGCGCAAATGAATGATGCTCTTCTTCTTAAATGGGCTAGCAGGGTATAAGGCCCGGAGGATGACCTCGTCTGCGCGGTGATGCGAAAGATATACGGCATGAGGGGTGCCCCCCCCCCCCCCCGTTGACGGCCGCCATCAGTTCCCCGACCCCTTTCTGGCGGGGAGTAGTGAAGACTTTTGTGGACAACATCTCCCTCTTTAGACCGGTCCTTGGGAGGGGGGACACTTTCTCTTTTTGGGTCGATGATTGGTCGGGGAGGGGGGCCCTATGCTCTCGGTTCCCTCGTTTGTTCGCGATTGCTGGGGAGAAGTCCTGCTCGGTTGCGGAGTGCTGGGCCGATGGGTTTCGGTGCCCAACCTTTTCCGCTAACCTATCTGACCAAAGGTTCGACGATTTCTTGGCCTTGCTGGAGGCCGTGCGGGAAGAAGGGCCGCCGAGTGGGGGCCGGGATCACTGGTGTTGGAGGGAGGGGTCCTTCTCGGTCAGGGAGGCCTATGGTGCCATCTCCAGGCCTCCGCCGACCAACTCCAACCTGCTTGTTAGGGACTGTGCAAATATTTGGGATCTCAGGCTTCCTGAGAGAATTGGTATCTTTCTTTGGTTGCTCAGAGAAAGAGGCTGATGACGCGAGATCGGTGCGTCCGGCTTCTTGGTGTCGAGTCAGACATGTGCTTGATTTGTAGTGATGCGATCGAGTCGGTGGATCATCTCTTTTTCTCATGCCCCTTGGTTTTTCAAATATGGCAGGAGCTGGGTTCAGACTGGTGTCGCGGGGATGGATTCCAAGCTTTTTGGGACTCTATCCACGCCAATTTCAACAGACCAAGGGGAGAGCGGCTGTACCCCATGGCGATTCTTTGGGCGGTTTGGCGGGGGCGAAACGACTTGTTGTTCTTGGGTCAGCGTTTTTATAAAGAAAATGTAGGGGTTTTCGTGAAAAACTTGGTAGACGAGTGGGTCCTGTAGCGATCTGGGTGTAGTGGACTTGTATTTGTATGTCTTTTCTCTCCTTTTGTTATGATTAATAAAGTTTGGGGCGGACACCACCGGGTGTTTCCCCCTACCTTTTAGACTTCAAAAAACAAGAATTAGTTGACTAAACCTCGATTTCAATCAACGAGGACCATTCAGACGACTAATTCTTGCACCAGTTGACTACTCTATCAAAAAATAAGGCATCTAGGCGATTCAGGCATTTTCAGCCTACTAACAAATTTGGTCAATCAACCAATAGACCCTTCAGTCGACTAAACCAAAGTATTAGTCGACAACTTCTTGGTATGGGCATTTGTTTTGAATGGTAACAACTACGTTGTCCAACCACTACATCTCTTCATATATTAACATTCATTAACTCCCAATAACAACTATTTTATGTTCCTATTTAAGGAGATACAAGGCATTAATTTCATACATTCTTCCTACACAATACTCTCATTCTCTATACTCTCTACATACATTTTAAATGCTAAAGAAAGCCGTTCATTGTGCTCAACTCCATTTCTTGTGAGAGAAGAGAAAGAAGTCGTGCATTTATGCCTCATCGTATCAACCTTGCACAATTGTGATATGTAAGATCATTTCTGTTTGCCTTATATTGCATTGCATAATTTATTGAGGTAGAGAGAAGTTTATTTCCTATAATACTATACAAGATGCTCAAGTGCGAAATCCCCTCTTCCGGTTCGGAGGAAAAGTTTCGAGCTAATGGTTTTAGGATTTTCTCCCAACGAACCCTGGAATCTTTCAAAATTACCTTCTCAACCTTATAAACATCGTTACTATCCCCTTGACCCCATAAACTAGCTCTGTCTTACCCCACAGACCCTTCCGTTAATTTTACTTTTACTTGAGTCAATCCCTTGGGTTAATCTAATCATAAGAGAATGGGATGGTGGATCTTGCACCTCCTCATCTCCTTCTTCCTCTTCTTCTTCTTCCTCCTCTTTATTTTCTCTCTCTTCACCCCATCTCTATCCATCGACCAAATCACCAAAATTTTTGTATATTCACGGATAAATTATCCCTTCCAATCATGAAAATGATTTAACCCAAATTTTACGGACGATTTCTTGAACCGATTGATCAAATATTTGAGGCAGCTAAACAAATACATCCAATCCTTCTTAATCTCCCTTTACCAAGCTGCGGTGCCACTCTCTCGATACATCAAGAGGATGACAAGGCTCATAATGAATCGCTAGACTTTGCAGCTCACCGACAAAGGGACCTCCTTCGTTTGCACTAAGACCATGAGCAGCAGAAGAAGTCCAGGAGGAGGTTCCAACCATCGAGGAAGAGCTTACTTCCCCTTGTGCGCACATGAATCCGTTGCTGCTACTGTGAAGAACTCAAGGAGAATCCATCAAACAGCAACCGACCGATCCTTTTTCCGACACGAGAACATCGTGTGTATCATCTAGCACCGCGTAGGGACCCTTCGATGGAGCTCCAACGCTTAGTAGCTCATCCCCTCGAGACCACCCTTGTCGAAGTTAGAGCCACCGGCAAGACTCTCTCTCTCTCTCTCTCACCCACTTGCAAATGAACAAAGACAGAAGGGAAAGGTCTCGACTCATCGCAACCACCATCCATCTCGCCCCCTCCGCCTTGGGCTCGGACTGAACAAAGAAGGGCAGAGAGAGGGAATCTACAGTTGAGTGGGCAGAGGTCGGAGGGGGTACGGGCGAATACGGGGGTCGGTCGATGTGGTGGAGGAGGGGCGGAGGTCGAAGAGGTGGGTGGAGATGGTGTTGGGAGGGTGAGAAGGAGAAAGAAAGAAGGGCACTCATTGTAATTTTGATAAACAAAATGGGTATTATGTATAAAATAAATTAACAGAATCGGGTTAGTTTTAACGGCCAAATGGATGGGAGTTAAGCACAGGGTTTGTGGAGTAAGATTTGGCAAGTTTACGAGGTTGAGGGGATAATACAAGGCCGAGAAGATAATTTACAAAGATTCTAGGATTTGTGGGGCAAAAATCCCATGATTTTTAGTGTTGTTGTGAAGAGGAGATGCTATTATTGAAAATATCTTGTTCGTGGAAGCAACTCAAGAGGTTCGGTTAGATGAAATACCAAGTCAGGAAGAATCAGTTGAGGTCGAATCAGTTGAGGTCGTCACCCAGCTTGAATTTACTTATAAAGGTACATATGTCATATGTGGTTGATTGGTTGTCTTTTTATTCTATAAAATAACTCTTGCGGTTGTCGATATACGTTGTAATCTACATGCTAAATGGAACTTTAATTGTTCGATCACGCTCACTGATAGTAAAACGCTTCCATAGTAAATTCTAAATATATCGAGTTGTCAACTCGGCATGGTAAGGGGAGGGATTTGACTTGGTGTGCTCTTTAGTGCGAGCAATTTATGGTGCATCCCTTAATTTTCCAAGTCACTTGGGCTTGTGAGGCACCCTTCAAATTTTTAGAGGGGAATTCTATGTTTCCCAAGATCATCCCTCCACTGCAGTCGGTTCTTAGGGGGATAAAGTGGGTTCATTTTCTTGGACGGAGAATGGACCTTTGTATGAGCGCTTGCTTCGGTTCTTCACATTGGCATCAAATTCGAATGCGTGGGTGGCAAGTTCTTGGGATAATGAACGTTTCATCTCGCATTTCAGATATGACAATTCTGATCAAAAATTGGAAAAGTTGTCCATAATGGTTGAGTTGGCTACTAGTGATCCACCCACTTCTGTGGAGACCATTGGATTTTATGCGATGGCAAGTTTTCTAGTCAAGAATGCATACAAGGAGTTTAGCGAGCTTGTGCTCTTTGACCATGGGGGATGCACTTTGGATTTCAAGAGGATATGGTGATGGAAAGTCCCCATGCGTGGGAACGTATTTTCATGTGACGGCTGAGACATGGGAGGATCACGTTGTTGTTTCTAAATCCAATGCAGAAGCCGAATATAGAGCTATTTCTCAAGCCATTTGTGAGATTAGTTGGCTTGTCTCTTTTGTATAGGAACTTCTTCCGTCAGTTACAACTCCGGTTACTCTCTAGTATAACACTAATTTGACAACCAATATTGCTACTAACCTCATCTTTCATGAGCACACTGAGCACATCGAGTTGGACGGTCACTTTATCAAGGATGCATTGCGTGAAGAGAAAAATATTACTCCTCATACGTCTACATGGTTCAACTTGCAGATACTTTTACCAAAGCTCTTCCAAAGAAACGCATTTCATTGTTGATCTCCAAATTGGGAACGAGTGGATATGCTCCAACTTAAGGGGAGGGGGCATTGAGGTTTATTATATTTAGCATGTCTATAATTCTTATTTTCTATAAGGACTTTTTCGTATTTTTCTCTTCTTTGGTGTTTAGGGTTTCACCTCTGCAAAAGAAAGCATATCCTACATAAGAAATATTCATTCCATCCCACTTTAACAACACTGACACTAGCTAATGAATAGCAGATGGGACTGCCCAAAATGGTGCACTCACTTCATGTATACCATGAGAACACCAATTGCAACTATTTAAACACTTTTTTAATGAAACTATTTAAATATGAAAAAATAAGTTCAGGTTTAGCGTGCATGAAATATAGATGTGACCTGAAATAACTCACTCGGCCTTTGTTTGTTTTGAGGACTTGCAATTCATTCTTCTCCAGTATTTGCAGAGATGTATAGGATAGCACAATATGAAGAGCAAGATTTATCATCCATCCAACATATCCAAGTATTATTGCAGTCATCAACATGAACCAATCATAAGTTTGAAAGTAATATAGCCCAGCCAGAGACAAATTTCTTAAATTTTGTGACATCTCCAAGGCAGTATCATAGTCTTTGGTTGATATGAGATCTTCAATTTGCTGCAAAAGTGAAGAATAACTTTCTAGCTGTTTGAAGGGCTTGAAGTACAAAGAAGAATCCTGTTTTAGCTCTGATATTTTGATTAAGGGATCATTCGATGATAAATGCACCTATAATAGAAGCAATTATATTATCCTCGTGAAGGAATTGCATTTCTCAGAAGTAAAAAAACACACACCTACGTACTTGCCCCTCTTTTATGAAACGAAACTCCGTGGGCATCCTCTTATGAAAATAACATTCTGAAAACCAGAGCATGTATTTTTAAAAGACCTTACAGGAGAAGAGCCCAATCCATGTATTGACAAGACGTTATAGGGGAAGAACCCAAGTCATAGATCAAAACTGAGAAAAAAAAAGTCCCAGCACATAAGCAGAGAACGATAAAACATCTGACCATGCATGGATTTGACCTCGATGAGGGCACACACTTCCACATGTTGGGCAGAGACATGCACTGTATGTGCTCTCCTCAGGCGCCTGGGCACTGCTGGCCTGCAGGCTAGGATGCCTGTGTGCCTGCATGGGTGGTGCTTCTCCTACAGTGTTGCAGGCTGCATGATTAGGTTCTAGCATGTTAGCACTTGGCACAGTGAAGAAGCCGCAGATCACTGCAACACAAGATGATGCCGGTAACATAGGCAGTGCTGCCACCGCTGCTAAAAGACAGGTTTTCATGGCGATGTAACGGATGCTTGTTTGGGTTTGGGTACTCAACCACCAGTCTAGGGCCATTATTCCGATACCATGTTGAGAAAAGAACATTCTTAATACGAGAAACTTGCCCCTCATAGAAATACAGAGGTGGAGAAATAAAGGTAAATGAACATAAGAACGGCAACTCTAGTAAATAAATATAAGAACTGCAACTCTGTGTTATCCCAACATTATTAGGCCAATTGTTGCTTATCGTGTATGCATTTTGATCGATTGGGTATTATCCGTCCGAGTTCATGCATTCACGAAATTAACAAAAAAACAATACCTTAATGTTAGGAGAACCTTTTTTTTACAGAAGCAAGTTGTATACCTTTTTAAAGTGGGGGCTCGGAATCCTAATTTATAATGGCATTTCTTCTTAACCAATCATGTCTCCAATACCATGAGAACTGAAAACCCAACATCATCCACTTATAGGTGACTGACCATGATGCTAATATGATCTTTAAGCAGCTGGCCTTGTCCATGTCATCAATCATGTGCCAACCAAGATGCATCCTTAGTTAGTCAAGTGTGCCTAAACTTCCCATCTTAAAAGGGCTACCAATCTTTGTATATTTAACAAAATTATAGTACAGACAGTAAATTAGTTTTTCAATTTTTCAAGAAGATGAAGAACGGACATTAGGTAGGGATAAAAACCCCGAAAATATTTTATTTATTTCAAATAAGAAAAAAAACAAGTACAAAGAGTATAACTCCTTTTGCAGGTGTAAAGACCCCCACGATGCATACAATTCTTTTGTGACATAAACCATATTTTCTGCATAATAGCTTCCACTTTAAAAAAGAGTGACTTCCTCTCCAATCAACCATATTTTGGCCAAAGAAGGGCAAGTGGCTTCCCCCTATCTTGAATTTTGATAACACCTCTGGTTGCCACCATTTGATCTGATCTCCCAGAACAGAAGTTCCTAAATATGGTGCGCGTGCTCAGGGTCAACTAGTTAAGTCCCATTGATCGCCGAACCAAGGTTGTGCACGCCTCCCCACCCCCCCACACCCCCAAATACACATGTTTGACATGCTCTATGTAGATCACTATTCCACTTCTCAGCACCAAGGTAACCAGTTTCCATCTGCTTCAAGAATCATACATGCAACCTTACCTTCAGCAATGCCTTCATCTTCCAAATCCTTCAAAAGTCTTGAGAAAAACCGGAGTCAAGGAGGGGTGGTTATTCCCTCAGCACCTACTAGGCTCAACACAATCCCAGATGTCTGGGGAAGCATCACTAGGCACGATTTTGTCCAAAAACAAGATGAGAAAGAAGTCATCCACTGTATCATCCAAGATCGGAGCAGTAAAACGGGTAACTAGACTCATCATAACACTGCATCACCACCACTTAAATGTCCTCCGTGAGTGCCACCAGCCTCGAAAACTGCTCCGCTGACATATCTTCCCCCAACCAAGCATCTAGCCAGAATTTAAAATCCTCCCCATTTCCCAACCATCTCGCAAAGTCGCAAGGTGTGGCTCTACCACGAGCCCTACTTGCACCATACCCTTCAAGAAGACCAAAGTCCTATCCTCCAAAGATGAGGAATTCCAATAGCACCTCTCCATAATACAAGTACACCAACAACACCCAAAGCATCTTTAGTATCCATTTAGCAGTGTCTCAGCTTCATCATGTCCATTTTCTTTTCTTCTTGGTTCTACAAACCTCCTCCCACTTAACTAGACGATATAGCGTAGAATTGGGAATTGGGGAAAATTAGGGTTTTGATTTTAAGGTTTGTCGTATTTTTCATTTCGTCTAATTAGAGTTCAATCAGGGTTTGCCATCCAATTTGAGACAATTTGACTCTATATGAGATCTCATGTGTCCTCTAAATTAGTTGCCTAAGTGAGTAAATTTAGGAGTCCAATTAGGGTTTGTTAGAATAGATAAGTTTTTTTAAAAAAAAATGTGTAAGTCCCTCCTCTTATATAAAGCGATGGCAGGCATTGTTTAGGAACAGTTAAAGTTAAATTAAAATTGGATTTTTTTTCTCCTCTTCTCATCCTCTTTCTCTCTCCCTTAGTAGAAAAAAGATTACAAGAAGAATATTGAAAAAGAGAGTAAATCTACAAAATCAGAAAACATTTTTCCAACAAATTCACATGGAAATCCACAATACCAGTCACTGATATTCAAGGATTTGGGGATTATCCTCTTTCAATACATGCACTGATTATTAAGGATTTGGGGATTTTAAATTTGCATGTTACTACTATAAATAACTGGCTGAGAAGTTTGGGAATTTTGGGAAATTATCATCCGATTTCTATTACCGTTGAATCAAATTATAGATGAATTCATGATTAAAATTTGGAAGATTGAAAAAAAAGTTGGAAGTTTTGCATTGATTTAAACTTAAGTCTATGTCTAATGAGTAGCTCGTAATCTCTTAATTAAAAAAATGGAAATTTTGCATTGTTTTGAACTTAAATCCACATCTAATAAATGACTCCTGATCTCATGATTTTAAATAAGATAATTTGTGATCAATGACTGAAAATCTTCCTGATCAATCCGCTAGGTATGAATCACTGACCAGGGATCATTGTTGCATAAGATTGTTGACAAGATGCCTACATCTGTGAAGTTAACCACAACAGAGATTGAGAGAGAATGGAGGAAATCAAGTAATGATGAATCAGTGGTGGTAGTTAATTGTGTTGGTCATGGTGACCTTAACACATGACTGTACAAGGGTGCAGTGACCCTCACCTGGGCGGGAGTATGAAGCCCAATTAGTGCATTGGCCACCTAATGCACGGGTCTATGATCCAGATCTTTTCTCGATTTTTCGTTGTTTTTCGCCTAGTTGGGATCCAAAAGTTCTCTTTTTAACCAGTTTTGTTGACCCCTCCGTCATGTAGGGTTTTTAAGATGGAGGACCCTTAGTTTTTTCTTTACGAGCTCGTTTGTTCGTACTAGTCGAGTTCGTCTAGAGTGACTCAATCCGGAAAGTCTCCCTCACCCATTTCAAGGGCGTAGTTGTGGAGTGTGCCTAGCCCTTTCTTGAATCACACTTCCACTGGGAGGGTGAGACGAAAGGGTCTCTTCGGAGGCTTCCTCACTACTTGAGTTTGGTTACTTTTGATGTTGGTTACAGTTGAGCTTGGTTACTCGTGAGTTTGGTTACAGTTGAGCTTGGTTACTCTTGAGTTTGGTTACAGTTGAGCTTGGTTACTTTTAAGCTTGGATCTATTGATATTGTTGATGTTCCGCCAGCAGGTCCTGACAAGGAAAAGATCATGAGATAGAAATCATCTATACTAGAATAAGAGCTACTAGTATGGATGTTAGGAGAAGCTAGTGGACATGTTGAGAACTTAGTTAGGATGCACTATACTCCACCGCATGCGTACGGAGGCACCCCAACCCTAAGACATTTTTCATGCCTTAGAGTCATAGTGTGAGGTCATACTCAAACCAAGAACACATATTATCCACTAAGCTTGAAAATTAGAGAAAGAAAGGATCAGATCATGAAACTCATTATCTATCTCTATTGAGAACTATCAACATGGTTTATAAATAAATGAAAATATGATAACCTAAATATGGATCATATAATCAATAAATGAAAGTATTATGTATGGTTGTCGACTACCTAACGCAACCCCTGCAAGAGTGGGATTTGAACCCTGGTCTTTTGTGGTATAGTCATACTGTACTACCATTAGACCATTAACTGGGTACTCAACCGCCAAGTAGCTTGTTAAACTTAAATACAAAATCCTATCTACTTGCTTTCTTTTGAAACCACATAAATACATGTTTTTTTCTAATAAATTAGATTGTGCTCAACTTTTTTTACATTCGTTTCTTCCTAAACGTGAATGTCAAGCAAAGCGTCTGTGACTCAGTAGATTGACAGCAGGACCCGAACTTCCGCAGTTTACTTTCGACGATACATATTATAGCTTTTGTTCATAATAATGTAAAATATCTTATGTGCATCTCACCCCTCCGAATTTCCCCTAAAGTTGTTGAAGCCCTAACATCTCTGTGCCCCATGTCTCGCCGCTGATTTAATCCTTCATAGTCATTGAATTGTTCGTGTCACCAATGAAACGTCGAAGGTCCTTCTCGATTCAGTGAAGAAATCTTGAAGGTCATTGTGAATCCCAAACAGCACCAGCAAGGCACCGATCACCTCCCCCATAAAGCAAGTGCTCAAGAGATCCCTAAAGTCAAAATGCCTTCAACCCACCTCCTTGCATGATTTTAGATTTCCACCAAAGCGAATGTTTTCTTCGCATTAAGAAAAAGTTCATGCAGCATTTGCATTACACTAGCTTCTATTTAACCTGAATTTCACGAATAACAGCCAAAACGAAACAAAAAGAAATAGCATCCGGTTTGCATAATAGGGCATATTGGCATAAATATTCTTAATTTAGTAAAAAGCAAATGAGCTGATGAACCAGCAATGAACTATTTTAATTAGTATAGAGTAAATTACAGAAATGTCCATGAACTATACAACCAATTTCAATGTCATACTTGTAACAACATAGTACCTGAATTTTAAGATTTGTCTAAATGTGATCCTTGACTATTGAAATTTAAGATTAGAAATACGAAATGATCGACTAAATTTCAATAATCAAGGATTACATTGAGATAAATCTTAAAGTCCGGATACCACATTGTTACCTTTCAAGTATGACATTGAAATCAAGTGTATAGTTCAGAGACTTTTTGTATTTTACTCTTAGTTATATTACTGCAGCTCAATAATACAGGCATCAAGCTATTAGGGAATATACGAGATTTGGTCTTGACAAGATATAAAACCATGTTTGTCTTGAAAGAAAATAAAGCAAATGACAGGATATAAAATGATGTCGATCTGAAAATAAGCCCCGTTCAACATGAATGTAATAACAAGGATACGAGATTTGCGCAGAAACTGATTGAGGATTTGCTTTGAATTGGCTAAATCTGCTTCAACTTCTTCAGCCTGTAAAAGTTGTCAATTATTAGAGAAGTATCCATGAGCTTAATGTAGCATGCTTGGATCAGTGTGAAGAGTATTAAGCATTCAATCATGAGTCAGAACTGGAAAAGCTGATTGATCTGGCAGCAGACTTAAATGATACAAGTACTGACCTTTGACAAATCAAGAAAACCCAAAGGTAACCTTCCAACAGAGTTAACTGGACAAGGCAATCCTACTACAGTTGCCTGCCAAGATGGAAGTGTGAACATGACAAACTAATGCAGTTAGGGTCAAGATATGTCTAAATATATATGTTGTCGATGATAAGTAAAATTACCATCAAAGGTGCTATATCAGCCTGATTCACATCAACCCTTTCAAGGCCATCAAGATTCCAATCTGAAGGAGTTGACAAATGGTGACTGTGTTCATCGACAAAGTGAAAATCATCATCAGGCTGGCTACTGTGGACCACCCATTTTGGACTCTGAATACCAGCGCCCCAGGCTACAAGTGGGGTATCTGTATTTGTGGGATGCCCATCTCCATGACTGCCTATCAGAAAACCATGGATGATCAGGATATCAGGGGATGAGAGGAAGGGGGATCTTTACAAATTAGGGATGATATCATTGATGAAATAAGAAATAATCCTGCCAGTGATTTATTGGGACAGAATCAGCATTAAGCATTTAACAATGGGTGTACACATTAAATACCTACAATCCTACATCAAACTGAAGGAAAGCACTCTTTTAACAAGAGACTGGCGTCCAATAATCTAATTGCGTATTTTCAAATGAATCTCATCTGAAATTAATGATAATTGGTCCCTTCTGTCCAGTATACCTTCTGTATTTTATTCCAGCTATTGACCTTTTTTTATAAAACAAGGGACACCCATAACAGTGCCCATCCCCACAATATATTAACAAAAACGACATTCAGTTTACACAAGATTTGCAAGTCACCCGACTGGACTGATTAGTCGGTCCGACTATTTTATTCGGTGGAGTGCCATAGTAGAATACTCGGGCTGACTAGTCAAGCAGCTAATGAGAAATAATGTTTATCATTATAATTTGGTTTTTTATAATCTTCTGAAGTGTAAAGTGAAAGTTAGATGTGAATAGTTTGATTATACTACAATTAGTATTTTTATCGTGCTAATTAATAACCACATCTTCTTAAGTGTAAAATGAAAGTTTGTATTCGACCACAATGCAACTTGCATTTTCAGAGCTACTAAAATCATCGGTTTGCTTTTATATTTTATTTGAGGATCTAATTGCACCTCTTTTAGCCTTTTGTGTATCATACGCATTGCATGTTGTTGATAAGGCTATAGGATTTTCTGTATATTCATTTATTCTAGGCTAAAAGGTGTTTCTGATTAATATCTTTCTTCCCATACAGAAGATCAACTCCTTGGCAAGTTTTTGTACCTTGAGATATTCTACATAAAGACCTTTCTTCGTTTAGAGTTAAAAGTAGTCTCTAGTAGTGGAGAGTTTGTAAGCCCTAAGTAGGCCAAGTTTAGGCACAGGATGTAGCCCTTAAATAGAAGGAACATGTATGATTTTTTATGCAGTGCAGTTGGTTCATTTCTGTTATTTTTTCTATCTATTATACTGATGGTTGTTTAACGCAGATAATAAAATGTAATATTATTCCACAAAAACACTATCACCCCTGCATCTTCACACAGATTACGAATGTGAATTCATTTACTGAAGTGATCAGAGTCTGACTTCAGAAATTTGTATCAAACTATTAGATTATTAATGTAAAGTCTAAACTGAGAAATATTGAAATAAACATATCACATCAATCCTATGAATGGACAACTGATGAATGCCAAGTGACCAAAATATCACTGCATTGTGGACAAATCCTATGAATTGACCGTTGTTTTGCTGGAAACAAAAAAAAGAGAGGTCTGGGAAAATTGTGTATTTTTTTTGCAAAAAAAGGGAGGAGAAGAAGAAGAAAGACGGAAAAAAAAGAAGAAAAAACTAAAGACTAAAAAAAGATAGCAACATATTGAAGAAGAAGAGAGAGAGAATTGTGTTTTTACCCCACTCATCTCCCAACTTGGTCAATTATTGCCATGTTCCCAACAAGTTTGGGAGAAAGGAGTGAGAGAGTGGAGTGCATTTATTCTTATATCTGAGATTACCCAAAATAAACTTTGCATCATGTCCATCTTCATCTGCTCGTAGCTCCTTAAAATGAAATCTCATCTTTAGGGTTCCTATGTGAGAGAACTGACTTCTTGAGGTCCACGTAGGTGAGACTCATTCTTTGAGGTCCCTAAATGAGAGAAGCAATGATGACTTCCATGTGGGAGAGGCTCTTTCTCAAAATTTCCATATAGGAGAGGCCCACTTTCGAAATCTTCGTATGGGAGACGACCACTCCATTTATGATGTTTGGCATTGACTATGTGTTAATTTCTACTACTGTTAGGGATCATCCTAGAATTGCGATGCCCGTTAATTCAATGCATGAAGATCAACAATCCAGTACATCTACTGCCTACCAGCCATAATCAACGAGTATCCTTGCCAGGCACAGTATCCTCCTAGTGTGACTTCCTCGCGCAGGTTTCCTCTTAACAACTACTTCGACCTGGTCTCCTCTCAGCTCTATTAAAGATGTTCCGAGTAAAGATGAGCCAAATAGTTTCTTTTGTAACAAGACACGGTCTTTTCAGCTCCAGCTCAAGGGGGAGTGTTATAGTCTGACTTAATTGGCCATTGGATATCCCATTACAATGTTATCATACTTAGTTTCGTGTTGATTGTTGATGGGACTTTAGTGTATTGGTGGGACTATATATAGTGCCCCACGCCCGTTGTATTCATTGAGAAACATAACAGAAGAAACAACTCTTGTAACTTTTTCTTATGGTTTCATCACACTCCTTAGGGAGCGGGTTCCACATAAAATTAAAATTTTCTTCTTGCTATTTGATCCCGCTTTAACAATATGTACATAAGAAAGTGGTTCATGGAGTGAAAGACTACAGTAAAGAGAATAAGATAATCATAGAACAGAAAAGGAAGATAAAAGAACTGTACCCTTATCACTCATTCCATGATCAGCAGTAAAAATATAAGCGGTTTTACTATCATTGAAATAATTTTCAACAAGATTGTATACACTTTCAGCAATGTGATCCACCACTCTGACATTGTTCAGATAGATTGAAGAGAACGGCCTGTGTGCGTGACCATTTGTATCGCAACCTAGTAAGTGGAGAAAAATGACTGTTTTATCCTGATGAAGTAATTGGTTTAAAGCAGTATCATTGTGTGACTGGTTCAAAAGGTTGTGCAACTCATCATAAGACCATTGATCCAGAAATGATGCATCTGCAAAACAGACGGTTGCAATGAGAAAAAAATAAATGTGTGAAGGTTCTGCTTTAATATTTAGTATTGCGAAAAAACATGTACTTTGCGATTGAACAAACAGTACTCCTTAATGGTAACCCATAAAACTAACCCGCAGCAAAATCTTCAAACTCATGTGGATAACTTTTCCAAATACTGTGTGGCAAGGAACTGCAGAATATGGGAACGATATCTGGACTACCAAAAGCAAACGTATGCCTACTCTTATTGAAGACAGAATCAAACTCCACTGGATTAGCTTTCCAACCTGTAATCATGCATAGAAAAAATTAACCAGAGTCCTCAAACGTGAAGGCAATATGATCAAACTGCAAAAAGTACAGCAAAAGTCAGTTCGGCAATCACCAGTTCAATCCAGAAACGATGATAAAAATGCAAAACTGCAAGGACAATTAATGATATATAAGCGTATAAGTTATTAAACGATCACTGCATAAAAATCGCAGCCAATAGTTTCATCAGCTACTTGGAGTGAAATCATGTCGGGGAACTTGGAACTTTAAAACATGGCATGCCTGCTGTTGTCATCGTGTATTTTTTTTCTGGGAAAAGAAGAATGTATCCTCGACAGAAGATCTTCCGATGGCAGCGCATGGATGTGAGATTACCAGGCTAACAAGTCTTGATGAACATAACTGAAATTACAGTACAATATTCTAACAATGATGTTGGTTAGATGGTGCACCATCACTACGTTCATTATTATCTAGCTGGAGGGATATAATATTGAGGATAATATCAGTGCAGATAATGTGAAATCTAATGGGTCACGGTGATCGAGGTCTGTTTGAAGGAAGCGTCTGGAATCCTGTACCAGGCCCTTTTTTGAAAGGATATATAGGGACATTTAGATATTGGAAGTGGTGGAGTGCCAATACTCTTCTTCAGAAATACATTCCCATGTCACTAGCAAATTTATATGATAACAAGGTTTTAAATCTCAATTTCGATTATGTTTCGAGATGTTGAAAAAACAAAACAATTTCCAAATTTCGACAAATTTCGCCAATTTCGGCCGAAATTGGCCTAGATTTGTGAAGGAAAGGTATATGTTGAGATTTCGGTTTCGGTTTCGATACGGTGTCGAAACTGAAATTTCGCCGAAATTTTGGTGAAATTTCGCGAAATTTGAATACATGTATGATAGCAAGGAAATAGAAGCAACCTTTGTATGCCAAGTCTTGGGCCTCCATCATTTGGGAGTAGGGTCGAAATCATGAAGATGGATTTCTCATGAGAAGTGTTGCATCGGTAAGAGATAAATTGAAGAAGGCATGATTCGTATATTTTTAATCAAAAAAAGTGGAAACACCAGCAATGGTGTCCACCCCAAAACATATTAATGCATGGTGAAGCCTTCTCCCACTGTAAGTAGGGCCGGCTACAAGGATTCTTGCTTAAATCCAAGTTGAGATATTCGACTATTTTTACGCGGGTTGTCAACCACCAAATGCAACCCCCATGTGGGGGGATTTGAACCCTGGTCTTTTGGGTGGTGGACACGCTGCACTACCACCAGACCATTTAAGTGGGTACCACAAAATATATTAAAGCGTCAAAAAAGAAAACTTACTAAAGTCGGATCTCTAGAAGAGATCTAACCAAGTGGATTTATATTCTCAGCATAAAAACACTTGCCTCTATGTCGTTACGTGTAAGGGTGTATATGGATCGGATAAAATCTGTATCTGATCCAATCCGATGTTATCTATGGGATTGGATTGGTTCAGTTTTGTCATTCTAATGAATTTGATCTGATTGATGTTTTGAAAATCCGTTAAATTATGGATTCGATTGTGTCGCTATCAATATATGATCCGATCTGTTAATATTATATATGATAACTATTAACATTTACATCCTTTTTGCTATTCTACTTTGTGGATTTCACCCACATCCTCCTTAGTCAAGTGACACTTCTATTTTAATTTAACATGTATCATGCTAGAAATAAAAAGAAAGATAACTTTAAGATTGAAATACAAAAAACTCAACTATCTTATTCTATTCTCATAGGCTAACCTCACAAATTGACAATGCAAGTATTGGGCCTTGCATTTCCTTCTAAAGTGGAGCTTACTTTACCATATACTTCGATCCAACTGCCTAGGACCACCTTCATTGGCTTTGTTTGTTGTTTGGAGATGTGGGATACAACCCTCTTTACCATTCACTTTTAACAACAAAATGCCAAGCATGCACCAGATGTTGAGATTGTTGCCTTCTAGGTCAAATTCTTTCTCGATTGTGTACTACCTTTCGATTACATTCTTTCAGATAAAAATCAACTATAAATTTTTCTATTTTTCTTTTATAATGTATTTAAAAGCTTAAATGGTCCAGTGATAGTGCAGCGTGCCTACCACCCAAAAGATCAGGGTTCAAATCCCTCTTTGTGGATGTTGCGTTAGGTAGTCGACAGCCAACGTAAAAAATAGTTGAATCTTTCGACATGGATTTGAGCAAGAATCCACATAGTTGACCCTACTTAAGTGGGAGAAGGCTTCATCATTTTTTGTAGCGTATTTAGAATTGTTGTAGTTGAATTATTAATTGGGTTAATCCATTGTAGATAACACGTCAAAAATGCAATCCATATGTTATGTTCTAGTAATATGAGGATAGACCGTGAGGGGGAGAATATTTAAAAAATGGTGAAGACTTCTCTCGTTTTAAGTAGGGTCAGCTACAAAATCTTCCTCAAATCCATGTTGAAAGATCTAACTATTTTTTACACTGGTTGTCGGCTAGCTAACACAATCCCCGCAAGGAATGATTTGAATCCTGCTCTTTTAAGTGGCAGGCACAATGCACTACCACCGGATCATTGAAGTGTGTGTGAGGGGGAGAATATATGTATTAAAAATATGGTCTAGTTTCATCCAATCCGTCTGGGAAGACTGTCTATTTTGACATCAACATTGGTTTACATCAAGGTTTAGCTTTGAGTCCATTTCATTTTACTTTGATTATGGACGAGTTGACAAGTCACATTCAAGATGAGTTACCTTGGTGTATGTTATTTGTTGATGATATTGTGTTGATGACGAGACTAGAGATAGAGTAAATGAGAAGCTTGAGGTTTGGAGACATGAGTTGGAGAGCAAAGGAGTTCGTATGAGTAGGGCTAAGAAAGAATATATGGAGTGCTCCTTTGATGGAAGCAATGGTGAAGAAATCGAGGTGAAGATTGGTGATGATAACATTCGGAAGAGAGATTCTTTTAGATATCTAGGATCTATTTTGCAACATGATGGGGAAATTGATGAAGATGTTACTAATAGAATAAATGCAGGGTGGCTAAAGTGGAGAGGAGCATCTGTTGTTCTCTGTGAAAAGAAAATTCCTTTATAAATTAAAGGAAAGTTTTACAAACCAGCTGTGAGACCGGCTATGCTCTGTGGATCTGAATGCTGGCCTGTGAACCATCGACATGTGCAGAGAATGGCTATAGCAGAAATGAAAATGCTAAGGTGGATGCGTGGACATACACGTAAAGATCGGATTCGGAATGATGCAATCAGAAAGAAAGTTGGTGTAGCTCCGATCGAGGATAAGATGCAAGAAAACCGTCTAAGATGGTTTGGTTATTTGCAAAGAAGATCAGTGATGCACCAGTTAGGAGATGCGAGTGTTGGGATGTTAAGCTGATAAAGAGAGGGTGAGGACGGCCCAAGAAATGTTGGAAAGAAACTATACGAAGGGATCTTAGTTTTATGGATATAAGCCCAGGATTGACCCAAGATAGATCTGAATGGAGGCGAAGAATCCATGTAGCCGACCCTACTTAATTGTGGGAAAAGGCTTTGTTGTTGTTGTTGTTCATCCAATCCATAATACGATGGATTATATTGGTTTGTATTTGGATATTTAATAGATTGGATTGAGCTTGACCGAAAAAGTTATAATCCATTAAGATTGAATTGGACATGGATTAAGGTAAAATTCGATCCAATGTGATACATGTGCACCCATGGTTACGTAACAACCGTATAACCGAGAGTGTTGCCATTGGTCTCTGCAACTCGACCATGGGTCTGAATTGACTGGCCACCAAGCAATTTCAGAAAATCGCATGCAAAGAAATATCTGCCCGGCAAATATAAGCCGCATCTCAAATCTAGTAAAAAGGTACAATCCTCGCCCGATGCAAACAAGGACGTGCACATCTTGGTCAATACCCAAATCAACTTGCAATCTCATTCATTAACCCTTGATTAGGCATTCAATTTTGAAATGAGAGCGCAATAACCCTTCTTCGTAGAAATGACTGTAAAGTTGGATAATTGAGAATACAGAAAGAAGTTTTAGAATATCTAGCACTTGAATTGCCTTGTATCAAATTATTTATTTCACTTGGCGTATGTTCACAATTTTTCCACCTAACCTTCACATGAAAGAGGTCGGAATTGACTCAATGATTGAACTAAGTAATTTTCAGCACATAGTTGTGCCTCAACTATCTCAATGTTATTTGGTGAAGCAAGAAAATGATTGAAGATTGGAAGAGAGGCATCGTGGTGCATCTTATAAGAACAAAGGACTGAAGGAGACATTCAAAATTGTTCAAATTACAGAGGTATCGAGCTGAGCAGTCACACAATGAAAACTTGGGAACGTGTGATCGAAAGAAGGTGAGGAAAGTTTCCAAAATAAAAGAAAACCAATTCGGATTCATGCCAACTATTGAAGCCATCCACTTGCTGAGGAAAATAATGAAGATTTATAGAGCTGAAAGGAAGAACTTCCGTATGATTTTTATTGATTTGGAGAAGGCTTATGATTATGTCCCACATGAGATATTGTGGAGAGTTTTGGAGAAGAGATAAGTACATGTCACATACATTAACCTCATAAAAGATATGTATAATAGTGCTTCATCTTGTTTAAGGATACAATCTGTAAAGATTGACTATTTTGACATCAACATTGGTCTGCATCAAGGTTCAACTTTGAGTCCATTCCTTTTTACTTTGATTATGGATGAGGTGACAAGTTACATTCAGGATGAGATACATTGGGCATGTTATTCGTTGATGATATTGTGTTGATTGATGAAACTAGAGATGGAGTAAATGAGAAGCTTGAGATCTATAGGCATGCATTGAAGACTAAAGGATTTTATATAAGTAATGTTAAGACTGAATATATGTAGTGCATTTGATGGAAACAATGGTGAAAGAATCAATGTGAAGATTGGTGACGATAACATTCAGAAAATATACTATTTTAGATACTTCGGATCAATTTTGCAGCATGATGGGGAAATTGATGATGATGTTACTAATAAAATAAGTGCAGGTTGGGTAAAGTAGAGAGGAGCCTTTATTGTTCTCTGTGAAAAGAAAAATCCTTTGAAATCAAATGAAAGTTTTACAAAGCAACTGTGATACCCGGCTACCTGCTATGCACTATGGAACTGAATGTTGGCATGTAAACCATAGACATGTGTAGAGAATTGCAGTAGCGGAAATGAAAATGCTAAGGTGCATATGTGGACATACATGTAAAGATTAGATTTCAAAAAAGGCAATCAGAAGGAAAGTTGGTGTAGCTCCGATTGAGGATAAGATGCGAGAAAATCACTTAACGTGAATTAACCATTTGAAGGAGGTCAGTTGATGCACCGATGAGGAGAAGCGAGTTTTTGGACGTTGAACCGGCTAAGAGAGGGCGAGGAAGGTCCAAGAAGTGTTGGAATGAGACTAAAAAAAGGGATCTTGGATTTGGATCTAAGCTCGAAAATAACCCAAGATAGATCTAAATAGAGGAAAAGAATCCGTGTAGCCGACCCTACTTAATGTGGGAAAAGGCTTTGCTGTTATTGTAGTAGCATTGGAGCACATATCCTCTGTTAATGTTTTGCATGACATTGGCACCACCACCACCCCCTCCCAAAACCCCCCAAAAAAGACAACAAAATGTGAGGAGGAGAAACCTCGCCTTCGTAGTCACACGCGACTCTGCAATCCCCCGAGTACCTGAAGGCCATGATGACCTCCCATTACAACACACCTATGCCGCTAGCACATTTGTCCTATTGCACGTTAGCAACATTGCGTGTCTGCAACCTAATGGCAACAACTTTCTGCACCATAGTGGTGTTTCCCATCTCCCATGTCAGCCTACCTCATGTGTGCCACATCAATGCTCTGCAGCAACCTCACCTTACCAGCATCATCGCATCCAGCAACACATATGCACCACCTCTATAGGTCAGGTGGCCCCTCGCCTGACCTGGATGTGTCGATGCACCACCAATGTTGAACTACAGCATTCAATCTCACTCCCACAGTCCCACTACACATTACCGGCCAATTCTGTTGTGCCTCGTTGGTGGTGTCAGAAAAAAAAACGGTATATTTTCTCACATTTGAGATTAATTTGAGTGGAAGAGGAGTTTTCTTGACATAAAATCCATTTTTGCTTATAATTACACTTATTAAGCTAATCAAGATTAACTGGTTAAATTTCTCCAGATAAAAACCAAAGGACCAGACCTAGTTCAAGTTCACAAACAGTTGGAAAGTCGAAGTACTGTTTCAAATACACCCACTGGTGTCAACCTAAACCTCGGAGATTATGCTATTCGAGCATATAGGATCTCCAGAAAATCGTCATTATGCACTACACTTCGTTCATCAATTACGTTTATACAAATAAACTCCAGAACCCTACAGTGTGTAGCAACTGAACTACGGGAAACCCAGTTAAGGCGTCAGATGTCGCCTTCACTGGATGATTTTGCCACGGTGTTTAAGTGTGGCACTAATTACGGCATGAGCTACACCAGATTTCGAGTTATTACTCCACATGGAGACTGTAACTAAGTCATGACCAATTTCTTGCTAACTTGGTCCTGAGCGAAATCTCGCCTTCCCAAACGTCCAAATCATACGCTGGTTAAACATGGGAAACTGCTCCATTGAAAGGATTATTCTACAAACAAATGCAGGCATCGATACCCTTGGTGACCGCGCTCGGATCCTCGTAGAAGCCAGCGATTATCGCCACATGCCCGGGCCTCGACTCTGTGGGTGGCCGTGCGTGGGAGACACCCCAGCGGCCCTTCTCCGTCATCACCTTCCTCAGGAAGGGGTTCCTGAATCGACCCTCGTGATCGGGCTCGAAGAACTTGTCGGCGCGCAGCCCGTCAGCTGGAACAGAATCAGATCGAGTCAACCCCATTGTGGAGATAGAACGAGTCAAAGATGCGAGCTTTGGGAGTAGGGGAACTTGCCGATGAGGAGGACAAGGCGCTCGGCGGGGGGGTGGATGCGCTGGGGGACGGGGCGGGTGCCGTGGACGATGGGGGACTTGAAGTAGATGTCGAAGATGCTGAGCATGTAGACGGCGTGGAGGGCGATGCCGAGGAGCACCAGCCACGCCTCTCTCCGCTTCACCTCCGCCTTCTCCGGAGTTGATCGCCTCGGAGCTGTGGATTCGCCGCGCGCCGTACCTCCCAGGATCCCGTCTCGCGCCATGTGAGGAGGAGGGGTGCTGTGAGGTGAGTGATGGTGTCGAGAAAAAGGAGCCGGATCAAGATTTGGAGGAAAGGGAGAGATGCATGACGGGGGGAAAATTGCTGTTAATGTTATTATAAAACTGTATCGCACGAGCATGGCACACCCTCTAATCTTTGTCAATAACCTTTACGATCATTGAAATATAGTAATTCTTTCCTCACCTCCATAAACAGGGACGGAGCCATGATTAATTCTTAGGTGGGACCAATTATGAAAAAAATCAAAACACGTTTATTGATATTCTATTATATAAAAAATAACGAATAAATATCTAAAAGAGATATACATAATACATAATTTATAGAAGAATTGCTGGATGATTTTTATTACATGGAAATCATCAATAATATCTTCTATGTTGACTTTCTTAGCTATCTCCTTATAGATGTAAATAATCGTACATCAATTAAGATATCCATCTTCTATCATGATCATACGGTAATATCTTATTCTAAACATGATCGATATTTATGAAACTAATAAGTATGAGTAGACGGTAATGGTTTTCACAATCAAATGTTAGATTGTCGGAAGAGAATGCTAATACGATAAATTTTTAATATATACATGTCGAATCATATAACACTCCTTTACCATATACTCCCAAATTTAACATCACAATCTGTAATCATGAACAAAAGAAACCCACCAATGTTTTCATTTTTATCATATTGTAGACACTTTTATACATGTATATCACTATGAACAAGATCACTTGATGAAACTATATCATCATTCAAAATAGTTGGACAACATGTAGAAAATCCGCACAATATGATGTGTGTGTGTGTGAATGACAAAAAGCATAAACCTATATGTATATGCATCCATGAAAAATTGAATTCATGTCCACCATATTCATAAACGTAAAATAGTAACATGTATCCGAATGGAGTATGATTAACCATTCAATATAAAGTTAATCATTTATCCACCATACTCATCTAAACTATCACAATATAAAGTTTACTCAAAATTCACTGGAATTTAATAATCATATAGAAAATAGGAAGTTTTGTTTTATTTTTATGAAGATGAGTATCTCGGCACCTCAAGACACCACCTTTGAGATTTGTGTGGATCGAGTAGCACGATACTACGCGATTCACAAAACTCGACCCAGAAATTTGATCCGGATCCCGCGTCGATTAAGAGAAAACTAATTTTGGAAGTTAAGGAAAAAGCGATCAAAGTAGGATTTCCTTGTACTCGCACTGAGAATAAATAAATGGATATGGATGAACTCTTGACATGGGATAATGAGCTTGTGGGAAACGAATGGAAAAAATACATTTGAAATTGAAAGGGCAATGTTCTTACATTGGAAAGGAGATTAAAAGAAGGGAAGTACAATGGGAGGTGCCTTGATAAGATAGAAAGAGAATTACAAAAAGAATTGAAATTTGAGAAAAAAGAGACCATAACTTCATATTTGGAGGAAAAGGAAAGGTAATTTTTTGAAAAGTTAATGAGTGAGGGGACCGCAATATATGCATGGATTTCTATTTCTGGTGAGGAACAATATATGATCTCTCATTTGGGGAGGGGAGGCATGGCCATTACCCGCCCCCCTCTCCCTCTGTCCATGCTCGTAAACTTGCTCCGTCTTACCCCACGAACCCTGTCGTTAAATTGACACATTTAGATTTAACTTCCTTTGGTTAAAAATGAGTTAATCTAACCAATCCATGATCGAACGGCTAGAATTAACCAAGAAAATAAAAAATAATCGTCCCTCCTCCCTCCTCTAACAGGTTCCTCTCCCGCTGCAGCACAGAGGGGAGGTTCGGCTAGAGGAGGTTGGCAGTGGACGAGGTCGGGTTCCACCCGAGGTTGGCACGGGTCGATGGAGGCAGCATGCGCTGGAGAAGGGCTAGAGCCTTCGAGCAGGGGGAGGTGGTGAGCAAGATGGGCTTCGACTATGGGTGGGGTGGTGGGGGGAGGGGGCTTCTAGTGCCGGGAGGGCTTCGCAGGTGGAGGCGGCATGCCGCGGGGGGGCTTCGAGCAGGGGAGGATCGAGAGGCGGTGGGCGGGGCTTCGACCTGCAGGGGTGTCGAGCAGGGGAGGTCAGGGGGTGGGCGGGGCTTCACTCTAGTAAACAAGGATGTGCGTATAGACAAGAGAATAGATGTAATACATTGCATATATCACGACCACCACTCATGCGGTTTGGATTAAATGCTTTCTTAAAAACTTGAGAACGGAATCGACCATAAGACCAATTGAAATGTATTATGATAATCAAACTGTAATAAACTCGACCAATAATGGGGCTAATAGTTTTAAAGGAAAATAAATTGAAATCCAATATCACTATATACACGACATAGTGGCGAAACGATAAATTACGACAACTTGTATACCTACAAGTGATATGCTAATAGATTATCAAACCAAGGAAATAACAACATGCATATACATTAAACATGTTTGTTTGATGAGACTCGGAATTGCATGAGTTAAAAGGAAGAGGTTTTCACAAATAATGATTCTTACTGTAGAAATCTTTATACGATACATGAACAATGGGACTGTAAATGACCTTTTTTCTACACAATTATTAAAATATTCATATTTAATTAAATAAGTGACATGTTTTGATATTTAAAAAAAAACACCATCTATTGGCATCTCATGTACCGATTTGAGGGTGTAGTGCCCGAATCGGTACCTCATGTGCTGATTTGGGGGCAACTAATTCCCTATTTTCATTTCCCTCTCCTCTCCCTTAAATATATATTTAGGCCATGCTATAATGAGATCAAATAACTTAGTTCAGACAATACTCTTGAATATAAATTTAGACCCCATCATAATGAGCCCAAATAAATTAAAAATATATTAATACTTATTTTAAAAAGAGACATCTTTTATTTTTGATTTTCTGTACCAATCTTCTTAGGCCATTTTAAAGGTACGTAGGTTTTTTTTATTTTCTAAACATATTCTTTTTCAAAGATTCTGCATATGCATACGTATTCTCAAAACGATAAGGATGATTATGCATATGCATATCCATTTTCTGAAACAATCCTTTTTCAATTATTTTCACATTGTAGTTTCATAAAATATTTCTATGAACAAATTCTTATCCTTTACGAGAATGATAAGAATCCATAACACAGTATTATATGATTCGTGTGGATAGAAGTGTACCTTATAATTAAATAATAAATAGAAATTAAATATGAACATATTCACCGTGACATGTTAATAATATCAACATTCCATGTTTTAACATATGTGCATTTATAGAAAAATGTATATATTATACTCAAATCATATAAGGATTACAGTTTTTCAAGAAAAAAATAAAACGGATTATAATATTCTAAGTTATCCATTTCCTTAGATTTTTTAGGCCTCCTCCTCCTCCTCTTTTCGTCATTTTCCTCTAGCATTGCCTTCCGTCTTCATGTGTTGTTCCTCTTGCTTTTATTCTCATTGTTCCTTTATGAATGTGCCAGTAAATGACCAAGAGGATGCAATGTAGATGAGAATTTCCTCCAAGGTTCAGTTGGTCGAGTAACTTAATCTCTTTGTGTAGGCTCTATGATCCTTACTCATATTGATGGCCTGCGAGACGGCTCTAGATGCTGCAATGGCATTGTCATGGGAATACCAAGAAATCATCTTTTTGTTGCTTATCTCAATTTGACGGACCACGGCAAATATCTCAGCATGAAGACCTTCCAAATTGTATTGAGTTGATTGTATGAGCTAAGAGAGTTCATAGTCAAATTGACTTGAAGGACCAACATACAACGGTCCTACAAACTACGTTTGACTCGAATCTACAATATATCTTATAAGTAAGAAATAATTACATCTATTAATAAAAATTTTAATATTATAAAAAAGTAAAAACTAAATTGAAATATCATGATAATAAAACACAATTCATACATGAAGCCTCAAAACACCGATTGTTGTTGAGATCCTTGTCCGGTGAATCCCACATAATGCATACGTAAAATATTTACATTGTAATCAATACCTAAGAAGAAAAAAATAAATTGAATTACCATGATCAATAAATAAAATTATTACAACCCGAAGTCTCAAGATGTTAATTGATTATTGTTGAGATCTGTGTTCAGTGAAACCCGCGTAAGGCATTCATAAAATATTTCGATTATAGTGAACACGAATAAAAAGTTAATCTAAGTTGAAATACTGAGATCGTCAAATAAAGAAATTTTGAAGCTGAAAATCAAACGTTGGTTGTTGTTATTGCTGAGAGCCCTCTCTGCTATATCTCGCATGGTTGATACCTAAAGAGATTTACATCATATAATTATGAAAATAAGTTGGACAAAAGAGAATTAACTAATCATAAAGAACTAACGAAACATGATGCTCTTATGGTATGCGACTCTTGTGGCATTTATTACTAGTCACAGTGATGAAGTAGATGCATTAAAGAGAACATGTTTACTGTATCATCAAAATATGTAATTGTATCATCAATTTTTACCTTCATCGTAGATAATAAATCTGTTGATTGTCTAATTTCATCTAGACTAGACCTTCATTGTAGAATCGTATCCACCTATTTAATATATGACTCAATGAATCAATAAAATATCGTAAAATCAAAGACAATTACATAAAACATACCGGTCATCTTTCTATTGGTACATGAGGTTGGTAAGATATTGTAGGAGGTGGATTTTACGTCTGGATCAACCTTCGTATTATGCTCTAGTACCATTGCACGTACACATCATTGAGAGATAACATGTATCCTCTCAATGGATGTCGGGATACGTTGTCACGTCCCAAACTGATGCATAACGTGATTCAACAAATGCATAGCTATCGCAGCATAGCATATCAATGGTACTCTACTCATTCAAACAAGTTGACTACTCCGACAGATCTCGTGCAATTGTGTGACTCTTTCAACGACTTAGGGTGTCCAAACCATCTACGTTCAACAAATAAGAAAGTTGCTTAATCATTAACTCGATTATGTTAAATTGAGTGTGTAATTTATTTCAATAATTATGTGATGAGTCTGATGGGTGTCCAACTAATTACGATAAAATACCAACGTCACAATCTGTATGTTCTCCTTGAAATTTCATGCGCATATCCATTTTGGGGTAAATGATCCTCCTCGGATCCATGTACGATGTCTCACAACTGGCCAACCTATATGCACGTGCTCTCATGCCCAAAACTGCACGTTATCCATGTTAATCAAAATAAGTCGAGTCACCCGTGTTAATCGAAGTAAATCAAAATAAAGTAAACTATGCACACTTGCATAATTGTGAAAAATCATAAATTACAGGCATGCATATCTTTGCACCCCTGTCCAACTCTGCATACATGCGAGCTAAAGCAGCAACACCCTAAGCCATTTGAGCACAAACCTCCATTTCATGTAAATGAAGCAGGTATCTGCTTGAGCAAACGAGCGTTATTAATGTGTAAATCAATTGAGATCTTTATGTTTATGATTGAATATGCTTATATGAGATGGACCATATCTCCATTATTATCTGCGAGAACTCTACACCCAATATGGTAGAAAAACTAGGCTCTCACCCTACGTGTTGCTTCCTCCTTATCTTCAACATCCAATAGTGGATCGGAATATATAAAGAAGGCATCTCTGATCCATGATAGCTTCACCTTTCCACTATTTATGCGATCAGCAATAGCACCTGACAAGCTAAAACAAAGTAGTTCCCTTTCTCCGGACCGAATATCTGGGCCACTAATAGGCAAACAATCGACGTTCATTCCACTGATCTATCCCATATCATGTAATGCAATAGTCGGCTCACGAAGTCATAAGTGAAATTGTAACCAACCCGATCGCCAAAGAATGATGCGAAAGCGAGAACTCAACGGGCATTTCGGATTCGTTACTCATAACATTAATCATAACATAGAGCGGTAAAGAATGAACTTAAAAAAACTTCTTTTCCATGCTACCAATAAGGACATGAGTCCAAGAGTTCATTAAATAAACTAGATGAATCACATCTACGATTTCCTTATCCCAATGGGCATAATGACATCCTTCCAAACCGACCCAACAATAGTCCCGTATCGATTATACTTCTTGAAGACATTGATGTCTCCCTTTAAGCGTAAATAACTTAATATATGCGTTCCCCTGAAAAAGAGCTACAATGCATGTTATGAGCTTAACGCTCAGTATGTGCCGAGATGAGGTCAAGCCGGCTAGCGTAAAAATCAAGTCACATCTAACTATTACATTCATAACATAATGGTAATCATTCCAACAATAAAGACTTATAAATTTGGTTCTATATTAATGCTATATTGCGTAGACTATTTGACTAAATACAAACCAATATCATACATATCGTTAATTATTTTAGTGATGCATACGAATTATATTTCTTTCGTATCCATGCATTGCATATCATACTTGCATGCATACCTTTTAGGTTTACCATATTAGCATGTACGTCCATAATGTTAACATAAGTACACATATACCATTAACATTATCTTAAATTGCGCATACGCCGTTAATATTAACTTACGTTGCTGTATGCCTTTATCCTTGATACAATTGCACATATTCCCATATCATTAATATAAGTGCATACAGGCTTATAACCTTAACATAATTTGCACGTATGCCTATATAATCAACATAATTACACACCTGACCTTAGCTTAACATAAATTTGCATGTATGCCCATGTTATTAGCATAATTACACATGTGCCCTTAGCCTTAACATAAATTGTACATATGCCCTTGCACACATGCACTTAACATTAACATAACTTAAACATATGTCCATAACAGTAACATGATCACATATATGCACAAAATATTAACATATATTGCACATATGCCCATGACATTTTTCATGTTTATAGTAGTCTTGATTGTTAATTCTTAGGTGGCTTTGATGGTTTACCGCCGGCACAAGCGGTCCATAACAATACATAACATGACAGTGTAGCTATGACTGTAGAGGACTTATCTTTTGCCTCATGCTCTCGGAAGACGTTGTCCCTTTAGGCCCCTGATAAACAGACTCTAGAGGTGGCTCCCACAATTAGGTGTAAGACTTAGCTCTGTTTACCATTATTGTGTCATTATTCTTAATATCTTTGTAAAACCTTACAAACATTATTATTATTATCCTTGTTATTTAAAAACTATAAACAACAAAATCATATCATTAATCTCGAGTATTCTTGAACTAAATTCTTATGACACGATATAAGATGGTTACTTGAATTACAATGCATATTGTGCATTCCACCTATAACTTAAGATCCGGGTGTACATTATAACATATCATTCCAATGGAATCACGCACTAACTAACAGTATATTATATATGTAAATATTATATCTTTTTATTAATAAGTGGAATTAAATAATGTTAGAAATCCGTTAACAATGAATAAACAAGATGCATTGTGAAGTTAATTGACCCCCACATTCATGTTTGATGAATACCAATATCCTACGACATACAATCAACATTATGTTTAGATAATTAGTTAAATAAATGCTAACATGCAAAGATAACCTTCAAGATTTTCTTCCTCTTCGGTTCATGCTATCGAAACATATACTCCATGTAATGATTATTTGATCGGAAGGAAGATAAACCTCATCATAGTCAGCAATTTGGTGTATGGGGCTTATACAATATTGATCATAATATCATCCATAATATTTAGACAGAAATCACTCATAAACTAAAATGTTGGTTTAACAATTAGTGAGAATGGTTGTCCATAATTAATGAACAATTTTCATCAGTGCATATAGAATCAGATATATGTATTATTCGATGCTAACTAAGGATGTCAGGATTTTTCTCTTACGGTCATTAATGCATTTAGTAATATATCATGTGATCTGAATATTTGTGCACAACCAGCAATGAATCTTACTTTCGGTTTATGATGTGAAACGATATTATGTGGTACGAAGCCTAAAGGGTTTGACACATACCTCGTTGATGCAAGAAATTCGTCGACCAAGATTCCATCAATTTGAACCATTGTCGACCACGTCGTTGCTCCTCCAATTTCATCATATCAGAAGTCCAACGTTGATGGAGAGGGTCATCGATGCTGAATTCGGAAAAAACATGACGAAAGAATGTCATCGCCGACCTCTCTCTCTCTCTCTCCAGACTCTCTCTCTCCCAAAGGCAATGTGTGGGGAAGTCATTGGAGTCCCATGGTATTTACAGGCACAATCCGTGAGATAATTAATAATAATAATTTGGACTTAATTAAGAGATAAAGAATAACCAACTTGAGCCGTTGGTTATTTTATCCCCTTTTATCTTATCATGTATTATCTTCAAGGTTGATGCGATTTAGTTTTTATTTTGATTATTTTTATTTTCTTCAAAAAGTTCATCCGTTATATGTATGAGTCTCTGGTCACCACCGCTCTAGTAAACTTGTCAACGAAGAAGGGTTCATCTGTACCATTCTCATGTTTACTACACACGAAAATCCATATACTTCAAGAAGTCTTTCGATCATTATACTCTTCATATGAATATTCTCGTTTAATATATTGTCGTGCTCAACAAATCAAAACTACACAAAATCAACAATACAACATTTATAATATCTCACATGAGAATGTATTATGTTCACAATAGAAATACTCGAATGAGTTTAAATACTAACCGAACTGGTGGTTGATCGTCGAAAATCGAAGTGCGTAAATCGATATAAAATCGAGTCGTTGTGCACCACATAGAGGATGAATCAATAATAAAATTTATATCCGAAACTCAAATTAACAGAACAATATTTACCGATCATGCGATGTTTTCGTGATACAAATATAGGAACAGATCACATTAGGGTTCTGTGTATGGAAGTTGGAAGGGAACAACAGAAGTCATGCACCCGTGAGTTTCTATATCAAAGTGGGTATTTTATGTGCAATATCCAATGAATGCATCATTTCGACTTTCACAATATCAAGTGTGAGAATTCGCACCACATGCAATGTTGCATATACGTTTTGCATGGGATGGAAAACATACAATGTGGGAGCAATGGTGGGCCCATCACTAATTAAAAAGTTCTGGTCAAATAACAAGAAGACCCATGGAATATGTAGGATTGTTGAAAGGCCCTTGGATTCCTTGATACTTTGCAAAGAAGTATTGTAAAATAGTGTTTAGAGTAGGATGGGATAGAGTTATAGTGAGATAGGGTTAACTATGATGAGAATAATAAACGTGAATGATCCCGAACCCTAACCTCGTGGAGTTATGCTCAGATCCTGACAATCGACCAGAGAACTAGACTAATGACATATGGAGTGAAAAGCACACAAACTCGCCACGATAATGCTCAGGAAGTTCTTATTTGGACACTTTATTGTAATGAATCGTAGATTCATCACCCCCTTATGCTTGTCTCTTGCTAGTCCCGAGCAAGACAATTTATCAAACAACCAAGATGAAAGAAAGGAACTCTAATCTTCTGAGGTTTTCCATTGAGTAAACCCATTTCATATCTCTCTACCTAGCAATAGATGCGATTTGAATCTTGAACTAAGAGTGAGGACAATTTATTTTACATATAGTAGGGTGATGGATTCTCTAAAGATAGATGTCGCTTATGTCAAACAGCACCTGAGTATCAAGTTGATCTTAGAATTCAATTGATCTATGAACTCTCATTTGACATAATTTTAGACCATGATGAACGGGTATTGATCTACAACTTGAAGTCTCCCAATTGTCCAAGTGCTCGGTTCGTGTGCAAGCCCAGAATTTTCTTAGCACTGACACTAACTGCGGGAGGTACAACTTCCCTTCCAAGTCGAATCACCCCCGTTAGCTTTATTAATGATATGGTTGGCATTTGTAAGCTTTATTGAGTAGGGTTCGACCATCTGCGTTCGAGATACGCCAACTCTGGCCTTACTGATGCCCTTTATCCACCTGCTCCTGTAGATTTTTAAATAGCCTCGACTATTCGCACTAGTTTGCTGCCAATTCTGGCACTGCTCGGGAGTAGTGGAAGCATCTTTATTGTTAAAAGTAGAGCGTACCTACATTATGTGTGGAGGTATTTTAAAATACCTTCAATGTACGGATACTTTAGCTCTGCCAACTTAAAGATATAGCTGTTGGGGTCATGTTTCTCCCTTAGAAGGGCCCAACTCCCTAAGTATACGGGCCAAGAGTCATGGGTGGTAGGGATTGAACACTTGTCTTTCTAAGATCCCTCAATTTGATAGAAGTGTCAAGTGTGCTTGACAATGTTGTTCAGATGGTTATCTTCATGTCTAACAAGGGATTCAAGGTCATCTGGTTTCTAATCCAATATGTCTCTCGGGTAATTAAGCTAAAATAGCCTGAATGGCCTAAGTTGCATCAACCTCTTGAGACTCCTATATAATGGTGAGGCGGGGTCCTCAACACAAGTTCATGGGTTCAAAATCTCATCACATGCTTGGATAAAAAGTATGAAGATGAATGTGCTCAAACGGAAAACAAGTAGATCGGAATGGAAAGGGGTTTTTTTTGTTTCAGAGACAAGGTTTTGGAAGAATTTCAAAATTTTGCAATTTTTTTTGGTTTTTTAAGCAAAAACACAAAATATGAAACAAGAGATAGGATGACCTGAGGAATCCTAACTACCCCCCTTATGCTTGAGATGTGCCATGTCCTCATGGTCAACTATATGGAAGGTAAATATATCAGAGGACTCAGAATGCAGATGTGGTAAGGTGGTTCAGAAATCCAAGGTTCCATGCAAACTTTGAAAAACATGATTTTTTTTGAAAATATGCATTATGTACACGGGTGGACGACAATGGGTGGAAATTTTGTTTTTTTTTGTTTTGTTTTATTTTTCATTTTTTATGGGATTTTTGCGAAGAATTAGGGTACTCCCCTTATGCTTATCTGTGACTTAGTCCCAAAGGACATAAGTTGGCATAAATGAGGTTCAGACACAACATAAATGAAAGATAAAAAGCTAAACAAAAATGGAAGGGGATAACTATGGGGTGCCTACCATAAAGCGCTGGATTTCACGCCCCCAGCTGGGCACACAAGTTAGAGGTACACTTTACCTCGAGTGTGTGTTGCATCCATATTGAATACCTCGCATTGTGGCTGGAGGTCTAATTTGGGAACCATGAAATTGAGTGGAGCACCCAGGTGGATCTTAGTGTGGGTGAGAATAGACGGAAGAATGAAGGTGTGAATGAATTGCAATTCCGGGATCACAAATGAAATGTCTTGTATACCTGATGGTAGTGGAGAGGGGTGGACTTGACTGAACATCCTGAAGAAGGTAAAGGAGTGTTGCGAGATGGGATGAGGCTCCTCTATGGGTAGAATGAACTCGGTCTGTTCCGGTGATTCATGATTGTAGTTGGGAAGATCGAGGACTTTCAAGATGTTCTCGGATTGAGTATGGTCGATTTGTTTTGTGGCATCCTCGAACATATGTGATGGTGTCTCTTTCTCTACCTTGAGATTATGATCAATGCCCATAATGGTCAATATGTCATCCTCAAATTCTGAAATTTCCTTCGACCATTTGGGGCTGCCCTCAAAAATTGTATTATGTGGTAGATGTGAGGATATATAAGCAGATGATGTCTCTTTGTATGAGTGAGATTCTGGGAAAAGTAACTCCAAATAATGGTCTTCCCCAACATCTAGCAATAAAGAACTTGTACCCAAATTATGTGATTTATTCAACCATGGTGGAACAGGATTGGGAAGAGAATAATCATACCTAAATGGATCGGGGAAGTCCTCAATTTCACTCCAAAATGAATCAAGAGAGTGTGACTCATCCTGGTCTGTAACCGACTTGATGAACAAGGGTGGAAAATGAGGGTCGGTCATCGTTGTTGGCAATTCTTCTGGATCAAGTTGGTTTAGAAAAGGTTCAGAGATGCCGTGTATGGGCTCGTCCATGCGAGATTCAGCATGAAGGACATCTGACTCATGGTCAGGGGAACAAGGAGAGAAAGTGGCGGGGGATTGCTCGTCCCTGGAAGGAAGGTCAGGGGCAAGGTGGTAAGTGTGTTTTTTCTCATGATGGTTTAATTTTTGCTTATTTTGCGCATAATCACAGTATTGGTCACTCGAGATGGATTGGAACTTCTTCTCTGGGGGCTTATCCCTATCCATAACTTTAGGCAGATTGGATTGGAATTTAGGGATCGAAGATGTAGGGATGAGGTACTGTAAATATGACTCTTCAGCTTGTCTCATTCTGAAATCTAAAACCTCAAGTCGTTCATCAAATTCCTCAGGGCTTATTGATTTAGCCGAAAATCAGGTGGTCTTAAGTTCAGCACAAAGCGTGAACTCAGTCGGTGTGTTGACCACACTAAATCCGGACTAAAGTCAACAATTAACCCACACTAAAGATCAACAAATTAGAACTAATGTGGAGTTAAAATTTATTTTTAACTCTGCACAAATGGTGTATAGTGACAAGTATGCAGAGAGTTCGAACACAGGGAGCAAGCAGGGTAGATCCACAAAATGTGCTAAAGTGTGTGTGTGAAGTGAAGTGTCTACACTAAGCAAGCAAGCAAAGGTATTTTTGTGGGTTTTTAATTTTTAAATTTTTTTATTTTATTTTAATTTTTTTTAAATTTTGTATTTTTATTTTAATTTACTGATTTTATATTTTCTTTTTGTATTTTATATTTTTATATTTCTTTTTCAATATTGGAAAGTAAAGACAATATAATAGAAGGCAAGCTAAAATATTTATAAAACTAAGTAAAAATTACCAAAAATTCAGAAACAAATTGTTTTTAGTCTTTTTAGGGTTTTTTACTGTTTTTGTGATTTTTGGAAAATGTTCAAGGTGTTTTTGGTATTTTTAAATACTGAAATAAAGCAAAACAGTGCAAATAAGGCTGGCTGTGAGCAAAATGAGAATTAAAAATAGCAACCAGTAGCTCAAAATGTTCACACTATTTTTCAAATAAAAAGGACAAAATAAGGAACAAACAGAAACTGAGTTTTTGATTTTTGGAGTTTTCTACTATTTTATATATTTTTTTTTGAAATTTTTGAGTGTTTTTAAATTTTTAGTGTTTTTCTTTTGAACTTTTTAATGATTTTTGGACTGACACTAAAATAGGATAAAATAGACACTAGGTGATTTTTTTGGAATTTTTGGAGGTATTTTACTATTTTTTTGGTATTTTCTAAACTAGACAGTGCACAAATAGCAAGCTTTTGATTTTTAATAAATATGAAAATCAAGTAAAATCAAAAACTAAAAGGTTGGCGTCAAAACACACATGTCCAGGAGCTAAACCCTATTTTTGGGGAATTTTTGGACTTAAAAAGATGGTCTAATTAATTCATGCAAAGATCCAAACATTCAACCAGCCTGGCAAGGACATATATGCAATATATCAAACATCCAGGGGCATACACGCAATTTTTCCACAAAAGTTTACACTGAAACTTGCATTTTAAGGATTAAAGATGAATAACAAAACCCGCAAGGGTATCTGAGCAATTTACCCACCAGGGCGCGTGACTCGCACGCGCCTGGAAGGGGTATTTTTGCAATATTACAAAGTTCCAAGGGGTTCAATGCAGTTTCTCCAAAATATTACAACTTAAAGCAAACATTCATGGACTTAAGCGAAATAAATAAACCCTAGGGGGGTCCCTGCAAAATACCCAGCCCCCTCACGCGCACGGACACGTGAGGTGACGTGGATTGGACCTAGGTGCAAATAAGAAAACTACGGGGGACTACTTGCAAATATTACAAAAATATTTAAACTACAGTTTAAAGTTTATGGATTTAGATGAAATACAAAATTTGGCGAGGGGAAAAGTGCAAAATACCCACGCCTTATCTCCTCGTGCGCGATCGAACGACGGAGGGCCGCTCACTCATCCACGTGGCGCGCGCACAACGCACGATGACGGTTCGACGATCAGCGGTGGAGATCAGATCTGGCGAAGAGATCGACGGACGACGCGTGCCAAGATCTGACGGCTGACAAGCGGTCTGGAGCGGGCTCCTGATCGAACGGTGAGGAGGCAACGAGGACGAACAGGGACGCTCGCCGGCGAGGCGAACTTCCCAGCTCAAGATCTCGGGTCTCCGGCTGCAGCGTGGGCTCAAAATCGACCAGAAGACTCCTGGGAGGTCCGGCTATGTGCTGGGAGGCTCAGGTTCGTCGGAGATGCTTCGATGTGCTGGCGCGAGGGCGGCGGAGCTCGGAGCTCCAGGTATCTCCGGCGAGAGCTGCAAAATGCCTTCCAGGTACGTTGACTGCGCTTTGACCTGCAAAACAAGGAGAGAGGGTCTAGGGCAAGTTGCCTGGACCCCGCGGAGGCGTAGGGATGGTCGGAGGTGATCGGTGGAAGGTGGATGCGCGACAGCCGGAGGTGCGCTCCGGCGACGAGATATGGAAGATGGATCGAATGACGGAAAGCTAAGATTTTTTGGGGTTTTTGATGCTGAAGCTACGAGGAGTTAAATGACATAAAAAGGAAAGGAAATAATGGATGCCTCGAAGGTGGACTACCTGAGGAAGAAGAACCTCGACGCCGGTGGTCGGCGGAGGTGGCGGAGCCGCTACAGAGCCTCCTCGACTCGCCTGAAGGTGTGGATGCGGAGCTGTCACCTCCGGCTACTCAAAAAGCGCTGCAGGGAGGAGGATTAAAGGCTAAGGAGGGTTCAAACTTGGGCTCGAAGGCGGCGGGTGGTTTTAGTAGGAGGCGATGGCGTCTTCTTCAAGCGAGCTCCACGCGCGCATCATGAAGATATGGCTGGATCTGAAGATATGGCGTGGGAGAGTGGATATCAGGGATAAACTTCCGAGAAGGAATCAAGGCGCGAGGACAAGCGGATCGAGCGCGAGAATTTCTTGAAAATGGGGCAAAATCGCGGGCGTCAGAGGTGGCAGACTTTGGTCGAGGAGTTGACCGGGGTCAACTCTAGACCGCGCCTGGTTGGTCCACGTGGACCAACCAGGAAACTCAGAGTAGAAATTATTTGAAAAATCAAAATAAAATAATAAATGAATTTATTGATGTTAGGTTACAAAATAAAAAATGTTTATTATTTTATGAAGAATTTTTCTGTGATTTTTATTTATTTTTATGAGACGTATTTTTACAAGTTTGCATTTATGCCCTTTATAGTATATATATCTATATATTTAAGTATTTTATTTTTATTTTGTGATTTTAATTTTATTATTTTTATTTCTTATTTAATAAAATTATAAAATACTTTTATATACATAAATATATTTTTATTTAATTTTTCTAATATGTTTTGTATATTTAATAAAATACAAGTATGTTTTGTATAGGTATATATATAGGTAATGTATCTATGTATTTTATTTTTAAGTATTTTATTTTTGTTTTTATTTAGGTTTTTATTCTTATTTTAATGTACATTTTTATTATAAGTATTATTTACAACATTATAAAAATATAAAATTGTAAAAATAATAGATAAATAATAAATTGAATATTTTAATCGGTACAATGTACAATGAGGGTCCAAAAGTCAACTTTCAAACCGTAGCTCTACCAAATGCGAAACCACCGCCATTAATTAGCTTATTTTCTTCTATATACAATTAAAGGTGAGTACGCTGCATTTGGAGTTTTTATTTGTGAGATACGGGTCTGGGAGGTTGGCATTCTGGAATTTTATTCAGACCATAACTTTTTATCTGTACATTATTTTTGAATGAAATCAATTTTGTATTTTTCTTTATTAAATTATCTACAACTTTCATGTACAAAGTTTCTTTATTTGATGTATAAAAAGTGGAACCAAAAATAGGTCCCAAAATGAATAAAGAATGAATAAAATGTATAGGTGTATTATCTGTATTTCTGACCTTATCTCCCCCTACTTTATTCCTTGTCGACCTATTCATCAAGATGCCTAGGTCTCGGGGTTTCGGGTCATAAAATATTTACAATATTTTATTCTTTTTCTTTTCTTTATTTATTCTATAATTTTGGCCTTAATTACAGTAATTTATACACTGGTTAGATGCACATGCATGAATGCTAAGATGATGATTTTAATGCTATTTACAGGCATTTGCTAGGGTTTTTGGTGCCAAAATGATAGAATAAAGATGATGAAATGTGGATTCATCATCCCCCTATACTTTACCTTTGCTAGTCCCTAGCAAACACTTATGCAATAAGTGCTGAAAGAAAAAGAAAGAAAAGAAAAAGAAGAAAATTGGTAAAGTTTAATTATCAAACTTGTCTTCACAAAATCAAAGTTTGGAGCTTAAGTCGGACCTTGGGAATTTTAGTGCGGTCGGAACCTTAATGAGAACCAAGTTTGAAATCCAACAGTCCTTGAGAATCCCAAAACTCTGTCCAAGTCTCCTCAATAGCCAGGTCAGAAATACTTCAACTCATACGCAAACTCTTATGACTATGAATCTGACTCGTACAGTGTAAGTGATATGTAGCTCCCCACCTCAGAAGCAACAAAGAAACACCCTCCCTCAACCTGGTAACTCTAATGCCTCGGTCTAGCAACTCTTTCCTCGAGAAGCGGGGTATTCCCTTCTAAGTTCAAGTGCAACCGGCTCAAGAAGAGGGGATAGAAGTATAGAGTTTTGGAAGCTTAGCCAGTGTAGCTAAGTCTCCCGCTGCAAGCTTCATGAGATGTAACATGGATACCATAAGCTTTTGCTTTATTGGACTATGTACACTCCGGTGGGGTTATTAAATTTTCAATCCGACCCACCACTTTTTTGGAGTTCTTTTTTTTTTTAATTGCATCTGTACAACATATCTACATGGTGCAGCTTATATACAAGAAATTTCTTCTTGAGCCAGTAGACTATCCCTCTTTTGAAGCTTTATTGCAACCCACGGCTTCTGTCTTTAGCCTTCATCACCACTAGACCAAGTTGAGGTGCACTTCCTTCACTATAAGAAGAAGAGAGGTTCCGCCTAGAAGTACTACCCTCATATGCTACCCCAAGCCAAAGGAGACTGCCTCCTCACCACCTCATCCGTGGAGAGCTATGTGAAAGGTGCAGGTGTCCAAGTTAGGTCATTATCAACAAGAGTCGTGCGTGTGCTCCGAAATATTCTACTTAGGCAGTCAAGAATCCATTGAACGAAGTCCCGTGATCCTCAAAGAATTAAGTCAACTAGACCTGAAGTACCTCAAACCCCGTTCCTATAAGGTTCCTGTTATTAGGTAGATTATAAGGTCCAATCAAGCTCCAATCTCCGGATTTTACTTAGACTTGTTCAACTATCAAACTCAATCCGAAAAATGTTCATGCCATGCAATGCTATGCAGAAAATATTTTTGTGATGCAATTTTCAAAGATTTTGAACTTTTTATGGATTTTTGAAAAGATAATGATGATGCATGCAGATGCATTTTTTTGTATTTTTCAAAAAGATTTTTTAAATGTTTTTGGATTTTAGTTTTGCAAATGTTTTTGGGAATTTTTGAAAACAAAAAGTTTTGGCTAAAAACTAGGTGAAAATATGTACACGGGAGTGCTTCTTATATCTACAAGAAGTGGATTTTAAGAATTTACAAGGGTAAGTGATCAATTTTATACATATATATAGGTAGTGGATTTTGGTGTGATGTTAGTATTCCTCAAACTTATTTGACACAAGCTTTTCACACAATTTTTGAAAACTATAGTCCAAAATATTTTTTACAAACATTTTTACAAACATGTACGCACATTTGAAAATCATTTTGCAAAGGCTTTCAAAACAGTATATATAAAGGTTTTTCAAATATTTTTGCAACCATTTTTCAAACCATTTGCAAATCATTTTTCAAATCTTTTATTTCACATAAAGAAAATGAATTTTACAAATCACACATTTTTACAAAGGTTGAAAACATGTAACAAAATATTTTCAAAATAGTTTTCAATAGATGTACACAAAGATTTTCAAACCATTTTGCAAAAAACATTTTCACCTGATTTATTAATCAGTAATTACAAAAAGAATTTGAGGAATAACCACATCTTTTTATTAAAGAATTTTAATGAATTTTAAAGAATTATTAGCCATATTATTAGGAAAATACGAAAGTACGAGTTATGGCTAAGGTATATACGCAGTATATACGACCCCCCTATACTTAGCTTGAGCTATGTCCTCATAGATCGGAGAGAAAAGAGAAGACATAACTCGTACTAAGTATAGGCAAATCTAAAGAATGAATGAATCAATGAATGAGAAGTTGACCGTCCCCCCTATACTTAGGATCAAAGAATCCTAAGTATAGCAGACTGTACACAAAGCAGGGAGGGTCAAGGGTGGGAATGAACAGATCGTACTCAGATTGTCTCCCCCTATACTTAGGGTAAGATATCCCTAAGTATAGACAAGAAGAGGAGACAATGGAGAGGATCAAAGAATGGAAATACTCGGGGTGCACACCCCCCCATACTTAGGACAAACTACGTCCTAAGTATGGAAGACTGTCTACAAGGGTGGCACCTTTTTGATAGATGAAGAAGATAGAGAAGGGAAAAGAAGAAAAGAAGAAAAGAAGAAGATGACTCAACAGATGAAAATGATATGAACAAATGGATCTGTACAGCGGCAGATGGAGTTGATCACCATGTATGAGATGTAGATGATGAGAGTTAAAGGACACATCTCATACCAGAAGAATGGGGGAAACGTCAATGGTCGGCGGATCATGATCAAGATATAGTTTCAAGCGTTGACCATTGACGCGGAAGGTAGAAGAAGATGACGGTTCGGATATGTCGATGCTGCCATTGTCATGTACCTTCCTGACCACATACGGTCCTTTCCACTTGCTCTGCAATTTCCCTGGGAATAATTTCAGCCTGGAATCAAACAACCATACTCTCTGATCTGGCTCAAACTGCTTATGGCTGATATGCGAATCGTGCCATGTCTTCACTTTTTCTTTGTACTGTAGGCTGTTGGAAAAGGCTGTATCTCTCAATTCCTCCAGGGCTGCCAATTCTGCTCTTCTCTGGTCTCCTATACTCTCGGGATCCAAAAGTAACTCAGTGACTGCCCAAAAAGATTTGTGCTTAATTTCCACTGGCAAATGGCACGGCTTGCCATAGACGAGACGAAAGGGAGATGTCCCTAATGGATTTTTGAAAGAGGTCCGATAGGCCCACAAGACCGAGTCCAAAAGCTGTGACCAATCCTTTCGGTCTGGGCGGACAACTTTCTGCAAGATAGTCTTTATCTCCCGATTCGATACTTCAGCAAGACCATTAGTCTGAGGGTGATACGGAGTGGCAACCCGATGGTCAATGCCGAACTCGTCAGCAAGGGCCCTAACCTTGTCATTGATGAAATGAGACCCCCCGTCAGAAATCAAAACTCTAGGTACCCCGAACCGTGAAATGATATTTTTCCTCAAGAATTTGCACACGGTTTTCGCATCTGCGGCTCGGGCGGGAATGGCCTCAACCCATCGACTGACATAATCCACAGCGAGCAAAATATGCTCGAATCCCTGACTCTTAGGAAATGGGCCCATGAAATCAATCCCCCATGCATCAAAAACCTCACAGAAGTGAATGGGTTGCATGGGCATCATGTCTCTCTGTCTGCAGGTTCCCATTTTCTGACAGTCAGTACATCCCTTTACGAACTCATCAGAATCCTTGAAGAGAGTAGGCCACCATAGGCCGGATTGAAGCACCTTTTGTGCTGTTCTTTTTCCAGAATGATGTCCTCCTGCCTCAAGCTTGTGGCAGTATGTGAGGACGCTATGTTGCTCTTCTTGAGGAATGCACCTTCTCCAGATACTATCCCCTCCTTCATGATAAAGGACGGGATCCTCCCAATGGTAAAACTTGGCCTTAGCTAGGAAGGTCTCAAGTTTCTGCCTGGGCCAACCCTGAGGGACTGTCTTGGCAACAAGATAGTTTACAAAGTCGGCATACCACGGGAGTGAGGTGACAACTAAGATCGCCTCATCTGGAAACGTCTCTGTGATAGGTGCGCTGGGCTCAGAGTCCTCAAGATTCTCCAATCTGGAGAGATGATCCGCCAACACATTCTTGACTCCAGGCTTATCCTTAATCTCAATATCAAATTCCTGGAGTAGAAGGATCCATCTGGTCAGACGTGCTTTGGCATCCTTCTTAGCCATTAAGTACCTGATGGCGGTATGGTCGGTGTAAATGGTCACTCTAGATCCGAGAATATAAGATCTGTACTTATCTAAAGCAAAGACTACGACCAGCATTTCTTTCTCAGTCACAGTGTAATTCCTTTGAGCGGCATCTAAGGTCCGGCTGGCGTAGTGAATGGCAAACGGTAATCCATCCCTCCTCTGTCCAAGCACAGCCCCAACGGCAAAATCTGAAGCATCCGTCATGATCTCGAATGGGAGAGACCAATCGGGTGGCTGAAGGACAGGAGCTGAAACAACCATATCTTTGAGCGTCTCGAATGCCGCAAGACACTTATCATTAACAATAAACTCGGTGTCTTTGGTCAGCAAGTCAGTGAGCGGTCGGGCAATTCGACTGAAGTCCTGAATGAACCGTCGGTAGAAACCGACATGCCCCAGAAAAGACCGTAACTGACGAAGATTGGACGGCGGATTGAGTTTTCTGATGATATCCACCTTGGCAGGATCGACCTCCATGCCCCTGTTGGAGACGATGTGCCCAAGGACCGTCCCTTGAGTCATCATGAAATGACTCTTCTCCCAGGATAAGACAAGATTGACCTCTATGCAGCGCTTCAGCACACGATCTAGGCAGTCAAGACAAGCATCAAACCCGTCGCCATAGACCGAGAAGTCATCCATGAAGACCTCTAAACAGTCACCCACCATGTCCGAGAAGATGGACAACATGCACCTTTGGAATGTCGCCGGAGCGTTACATAGACCAAAGGGCATCCGTCTGAAAGCATATGTCCCAAACGGACAGGTGAATGTCGTTTTCTCCTGGTCTTCGGGCGCAATGGCCACTTGATTATATCCAGAGTACCCATGAAGAAAACAATAATGGCTCTTCCCGGCTAGCCGCTCGATAATCTGATCAAGAAAGGGCAGCGGGAAGTAATCCTTCTTAGTGGCCTCATTCAATCGTCTGTAGTCCACACAGACCCTCCAAGAAGTTGGTACTCTGGTAGTGATCTCCTCTCCAGACTCATTGACCACTGTAGTGACACCCGTCTTCTTGGGTACCACATGTAACGGACTTACCCATTTAGAGTCGGAGATGGGATAGATGAAATCAGCGCTCCACCACTTTGAAATTTCTTTCATGACGACCTCTCGAAGATTCGGAGTCAGCCGTCGCTGGAACTCACGCGATGGCTTAACGTCATCCTCGAGATAGATGTGGTGGGAGCACATCTTCGGGCTCAGCCCCTTGAGATCAGCTATATTCCAACCGATTGCCTTGCGGTTTCTTTCAAGAACCTCCATCAGACGAGATTCTTGTTCTCCAGTCAAATCTGCTGAGATGATGACTGTGTGCATATCTGGCTCTCCTGCAAGGAATCTATACTTCATTGATTGCGGTAGAGGTTTCCGTTTAGGACAACTGGGAGGCGGCAGATCTGGCTTCTGATATGTCGGGGTGAATGCTACCAGGTCTGCATGAGAGAACTCTCGCTCTGCATGAATTTCTGACGAAAGGCGGCTGACTGAATTATCAATAAACTGTACGGGCACGCACTCTGTCACGGTTGTTGGCTCAGAATGAATCAGACAAGACATCGGATCATCGAAATAGGCCCATTCAACATCTGAATATGAGGGATCAGAAGCAGAAGAACAAGAATTGGAATCATCGGCACCACTCGTCACCACACTGTCAGCCTCAGGTGTATCCGTATCCAGGGATGTGCTCTCCCGGCTCTCGATTGCCATGAGCTTGCGATACAATGAATCGGTAGGCAAGGCGAGAGTCGGTGCCACATGGTCTTTCCAGTTAGATTCATCGTCAGTCATCTCGAAATCACGAACCTGGTGGACGTCTAGCTCTTCCTCTGTCATCTGCGCGGCTTCACTAGATTGCTCGGAGCATTCTAACTCTCTGGCTCTGGTTTCCTCGATCGTCTCTATTTGTATGGTCTCGCCCTCTACGCGAAAGCATACCTTCCCACAATCATGGTCGGTCACCGCCTTGGCTGTGGCCAAGAATGGGCGTCCTAATATGATGGGGGCATCAGTTACCGACTCAGGGATCTCCATGTCCAACACAACGAAGTCCACAGGGAATTTCAAGCCCTGAATGGTAACGACCACGTCTTTCAATAACCCCTTTGGCCTCTTTATCGACCTATCAGCAAACGACCGTTCTGCTTCGAAGAAGAGGGCCAAACTCGAACTGCTTGAGTAAGGCTGCTGGAAGGAGGTTAATTGAGGAGCCGCTGTCTAATAGAGTACGATCAAATTGCTGCTCTTGAATCTCGCATCTGACATAGGGAGCTCCTGCGTCTGGTCGCTTGGCTGGCAGCTTGTTCTGAATGGTGCAGCAAGTATCATGAGTGAGCATATGGATTTGGTCTCTGCGCCTCCGCTTTCTTCTGACAGTGGTTGTCTCTTTCAAATTCTTTTTGAAGAAAGGGATATGCTCAAACGCTTCTCGTAGAGTTAGCTGAATGTGAAATCTGTCAATCATCTGATTGCCGAACTCTACCTCCTGGTTCTTTTTAGGATTTTCTTTTTTATTCCCCTTCACCCGGCGGAGTGCCTCAGGGAAGGGGATGGTAGGGGCCTCCTCAGATGGAGGACTAGGAAACGGTCCCTGTGCCTGTGAAGATGGAGAATCCACACAAATATCATCATGCAACACATATGGATTTGCAATTTGAACAGGAACCTTTCCTTTATTCATATTTTTGTTCTTTTTGTTACCACAGTCCATGGATACAAAATGTGGTAACATCACAGTGGGAGGCTCAACAAAAGTAGAGGTGGTGGCCTCAGTACCACCACCGGCACCTGCATCTGCGGCATCAGCACCGCGCTTTGGCTCGCTATCCAAAATGGTGGCATCAACACCACCGTCTGCGACTGGTATCACGACGGTATCAGTACCGTCGTCCTGGACTTCATCATGGGTGGCATCAGCACCACCGTCAACATCATCATGAGCGGCATCAGCACCGCTCCTCTGCTCCTCTGGCGCTCCTGATCCTGCCTCTGGGTGTCGCTCAGAAGAGGCGCCACCGGCTGGCATCCTACCGCTCCTAGTAGTAACAAAATCAGCATCATGATAGGAATAAGATATGTCACTCACATGATCACTAGGAGAGGTATCCTCTGTAAACTCTACCCGCTCAGACTTTCTTTTCAGATTGTTAGGGTTAGGTTCAATCTGAGCGGGTATGGCGGCCTTGCCCTTCATGATCTCCCGCATCTCCTGCCGGAATTCATCCATTTCTTGCCTGAAAGATGCTCGATGTTCAGATAGCAAGCGGGCAAGATCATCGAGTGTTGGGTTCTCAAAGGCTGGACCCTGAGAACCGGATGTCTGTCCCTGCTGTAAATGGGGCTGCTGCTGTTGCTGCTGATACTGGGGGGAAGGCTGGTGATAAGACTGCTGAGGCTGCTGTCGCTGCCTCCACTGCTGTCCCTGATAGGAGGGACGAGGACCATTCTGGTATTGCTGATAATGGGCATATTGGGGCTGTTGCTGCTGTGTCTGCTGGCTGCTCTGCTGTCCTTGGACAGGAGGGTGCTGTTGGGATGAGGATCCACCATTGCCCCAACGGAATCCGGGGTGATCCCTACGAATTGCGGGCTGGGGGTACCGGTCGTACCAAATCCCGTTGACTTCCATCAACGGTTCCTGCTCGAAGGAGGGTGGAGGAAGAACTGCCAGTGGCTGCTCCGGCTGATAAACCACCATCTGCGTGTCAGAAGATGGCGGTTGCTCTGGGTGGTACTGCAACAACGGAACCGGCTCTGCCTGGACGTGATTCACCTGACGGTACGAGATAGAGCCCTGGTTGGGGTTGCTGCTGCTAGAGGCAACTTGTGACCTAGGAGGCTGTTGGGCATGAGATTGGGCCTCCTGAATGCATAACATCTGGGTTTTTAGGTCACTCATAACTTTGGCAATTTGGTCCATCTGGGCCATCCCTTGATTCTGTTTTTTCTCGAGGATCTCCATGCGGTCCAGCTTCTCACTAATGATGCCCATGTCGGCTGCGGTTGATTCGGCTTGGGCTGCGGCTACCGACACTGTGTTGGGACCGGCATCGATGCGAGCGATCCTCTGAAATGTTCCGCCTCCTTGCGGTGGCTTTTGTTGGGTGTAGACACGGGCCTGAGTCATCACTGTAGAATTTTCTGCCATGCCCTCGTAGATGGCCCAGACATCATCTTCACCCTTAGAAAAATAGGATCCACCACAAGAGGCGTTGACAAGCCCCTGCAGCTCCGGTGTCAGCCCGCAGAAGAAACTTTGCACCAGGTTGGGCTTGGAGATGTCGTGATGTGGACACCGGTCAATGAGCTCTCTGAATCGATCCCAGGCTTCGTGGAATTGTTCATTTGGGATCATGACGAAGTTGCTGATCATTGCTCTAGCTGCGTTGGTCCGGCCGAGAGGATAGTACTTCTTCAGGAATGCGGTCCGGAGATCTGCCCATGTGTCGACGAAACGCCCAAGATGTTTGAGCCAATAGGCGGCTCTGTCAACCAAAGAGAATGGAAAGGCGATCATCTTGATTGTGTCCTCGGTCGTCAACCGATCATGGATGGTGCTGCAAATCATCTCGAATTCTTGGAGGTGGAGGTGCGGCTCTTCGGTCGGCAACCCATGAAATTTGGGTAAAAGCTGAATGGTGTGGGGCCGAAGCTCGAAATCTCCGTGGATGGGTGGGAGTCGAATCCATCGGTGAGTGAGGGATGCGGCTGGGTTGTGCAATTCCCTCATGATAGTCTGTGGCGGTCTCTCGCCGTCTGGATCGCCTCCTCCTGCGTCTGGTCCTCCTCCTCCTCCACCTTCTCGGTTCTCTCTCATCTGAGCAATTTCCCTCATAAGGTCACCCATGAATGTGCCCTGGTCACGGATCTGTCTTTGCATAGTCTCCAGGGATGCTAACAAGGAATTGTTGATGGCTGCTTGATCAAATAGGAACGGAGGGTGCTCCTGATCATCTTCATGCTCGCCTCTGTCTGCCATGGCTGGATTTTCTGAAAAAGCAAAAGAGGCCATCTCAGGTGCTGTCGAATGAGCGGAACACTGTGATGCACTGTATTCAGACACTCTTGGACTGATGGAAGAAGAATGAGAAGGGTGGTCGAGGGGGAACAGGGTGGATGTAAACTCAGGCTCGGAGAGCGGACTCTCCGAGGTATTCCTAGATGAATAAGGAGGAGTGCGGGATAACGGTGCCGACAAAGTCGGCCTAAGAGATCTCCGTCCCATCATCTTGATTTAGAGAAAGGCGGATGAGATCTGGAATGCAAACAGGATGATAAGTCAAAACCCCAGCTTCACCTACTCAACACTTGAGCTGATGACCGTGAGAGTTCGGTCTGTTATCTTGTCAATTTTTATTAGGTGATCAGTCAATCTATCAGAGCGTTAGAGCGAGCTGTTAGGTATCCTACTTTCCTAGCCGACTGTCCCAATCCACGTCAGATCTTTCCCAGCCAGTATGAATTGCGGACCGTAACCCGGTTGCTCCCGCTAATTCAATCTGTTAAGGATATCGCGGTCCGCTTTACCGGTTACCGGAGAGATCCTCACTGGAGAACGACTAACCACGACCAGTAGTCAACCAAAATTTCAGATGTGGTTCTATCCTAGTGTCGAGGCACTCTCTCGCAGCAGATAAATCAAACAAGGAGGGGATTACTCTCCCAAAACAAAATTTTTGGTGGGATGAGTTTTAAGGTCGAGTTTGCATTAGCAGTCCCATTTTTTATTGTTTTCACCTTTTTAGGTGTTTTTCTGAGCAAACATCGTCTAACGAATTTTCCAATTTCCTTGTCATTAAAATTCAATAAAACTGGGGGAGGAAAGCGGAAAAGCCGATGCGCGGTCAAAATCTATGATGCATGCAGGGATAGAAATGCGTACCTTGTCGCCAGCACTCTACATGCAAAGTGATCCGCGCATAATTTAAAGATAATAATTTAAACTACCTATATGCATGCACGAGGAAATCGTCCTAAGATGAGCAACTCTATTAACGTGAAGAACAAGTAGCTATGACAAAGAAAAGAGTCCGGAGTCCGGTCTTGGCTCACCCCTCCTCTTCTCGACACATCGAGTTCAGGAGTAGCGCTTAACAGGGTGGGCTCGCGGCACGTGGCCTCTAGTCCAAGTCAAATGGCTTTTTCAAGTGAATTTTAGCCAAGTCCAATTACGTTCTATAGGTGCAGGCAAGATATTAGGGATTGGGCCTTAGCTTCTTAGTTCGTCACGGTCAACAAAAATTCCTATGTCTAGGGGCTAAATCCTCGTGAAACAAATAGAAATGAAGGCGAGAAAACCGCGAAAAACACAAAACCGCGGTGAGCCCCCAAGTGAACAAACACTTGGAAGTTAGGCCCGGTAGTGTCCAAGTCCGAATGTACCTGTATTATTACAAATGATAAAAGTCACTCTCTCACAGAAATAAAATGCAAGCTAAACCAATCACTCTCTCTCAATCCTCCTGCTCTCTCCTGCCGGCTTGGCCCAAGAAGGTCGGCTCCACTTCCCAAGGATGCTCCGGATCACCTAAGCAATCCGCCTCGCTCCGCGGTCCCTCGCAAGAAGACAAGAAAAGAGATGGTCAGATAGCTCAACAAGATATATCAAAAATGTAAGAGATGGAAAATAATGCTATGGTAAACAAACACACAGTTAATCAAAATGTAAACTACTCGCTGTTGCTCCCCGGCAACGGCGCCATTTGATTTAGCCGAAAATCAGGTGGTCTTAAGTTCAGCACAAAGCGTGAACTCAGTCGGTGTGTTGACCACACTAAATCCGGACTAAAGTCAACAATTAACCCACACTAAAGATCAACAAATTAGAACTAATGTGGAGTTAAAATTTATTTTTAACTCTGCACAAATGGTGTATAGTGACAAGTATGCAGAGAGTTCGAACACAGGGAGCAAGCATGGTAGATCCACAAAATGTGCTAAAGTGTGTGTGTGAAGTGAAGTGTCTACACTAAGCAAGCAAGCAAAGGTATTTTTGTGGGTTTTTAATTTTTTAATTTTTTTATTTTATTTTAATTTTTTTTAATTTTGTATTTTTATTTTAATTTACTGATTTTATATTTTCTTTTTGTATTTTATATTTTTATATTTCTTTTTCAATATTGGAAAGTAAAGACAATATAATAGAAGGCAAGCTAAAATATTTATAAAACTAAGTAAAAATTGCCAAAAATTCAGAAACAAATTGTTTTTAGTCTTTTTAGGGTTTTTTACTATTTTTGTGATTTTTGGAAAATGTTCAAGGTGTTTTTGGTATTTTTAAATACTGAAATAAAGCAAAACAGTGCAAATAAGGCTGGCTGTGAGCAAAATGAGAATTAAAAATAGCAACCAGTAGCTCAAAATGTTCACACTATTTTTCAAATAAAAAGGACAAAATAAGGAACAAACAGAAACTGAGTTTTTGATTTTTGGAGTTTTCTACTATTTTATATAGTTTTTTTGAAGTTTTTGAGTGTTTTTAAATTTTTAGTGTTTTTCTTTTGAACTTTTTAATGATTTTTGGACTGACACTAAAATAGGATAAAATAGACACTAGGTGATTTTTTTGGAATTTTTGGAGGTATTTTACTATTTTTTTGGTATTTTCTAAACTAGACAGTGCACAAATAGCAAGCTTTTGATTTTTAATAAATATGAAAATCAAGTAAAATCAAAAACTAAAAGGTTGGCGTCAAAACACACATGTCCAGGAGCTAAACCCTATTTTTGGGGAATTTTTGGACTTAAAAAGATGGTCTAATTAATTCATGCAAAGATCCAAACATTCAACCAGCCTGGCAAGGACATATATGCAATATATCAAACATCCAGGGGCATACACGCAATTTTTCCACAAAAGTTTACACTGAAACTTGCATTTTAAGGATTAAAGATGAATAACAAAACCCGCAAGGGTATCTGAGCAATTTACCCACCAGGGCGCGTGACTCGCACGCGCCTGGAAGGGGTATTTTTGCAATATTACAAAGTTCCAAGGGGTTCAATGCAGTTTCTCCAAAATATTACAACTTAAAGCAAACATTCATGGACTTAAGCGAAATAAATAAACCCTAGGGGGGTCCCTGCAAAATACCCAGCCCCCTCACGCGCACGGACACGTGAGGTGACGTGGATTGGACCTAGGTGCAAATAAGAAAACTACGGGGGACTACTTGCAAATATTACAAAAATATTTAAACTACAGTTTAAAGTTTATGGATTTAGATGAAATACAAAATTTGGCGAGGGGAAAAGTGCAAAATACCCACGCCTTATCTCCTCGTGCGCGATCGAACGGCGGAGGGCCGCTCACTCATCCACGTGGCGCGCGCACAACGCACGATGACGGTTCGACGATCAGCGGTGGAGATCAGATCTGGCGAAGAGATCGACGGACGACGCGTGCCAAGATCTGACGGCTGACAAGCGGTCTGGAGCGGGCTCCTGATCGAACGGTGAGGAGGCAACGAGGACGAACAGGGACGCTCGCCGGCGAGGCGAACTTCCCAGCTCAAGATCTTGGGTCTCCGGCTGCAGCGTGGGCTCAAAATCGACCAGAAGACTCCTGGGAGGTCCGGCTATGTGCTGGGAGGCTCAGGTTCGTCGGAGATGCTTCGATGTGCTGGCGCGAGGGCGGCGGAGCTCGGAGCTCCAGGTATCTCCGGCGAGAGCTGCAAAATGCCTTCCAGGTACGTTGACTGCGCTTTGACCTGCAAAACAAGGAGAGAGGGTCCAGGGCAAGTTGCCCGGACCCCGCGGAGGCGTAGGGACGGTCGGAGGTGATCGGTGGAAGGTGGATGCGCGACAGCCGGAGGTGCGCTCCGGCGACGAGATATGGAAGATGGATCGAATGACGGAAAGCTAAGATTTTTTTGGGGTTTTTGATGCTGAAGCTACGGGGAGTTAAATGACATAAAAAGGAAAGGAAATAATGGATGCCTCGAAGGTGGACTACATGAGGAAGAAGAACCTCGACGCCGGTGGTCGGCGGAGGTGGCGGAGCCGCTACAGAGCCTCCTCGACTCGCCTGAAGGTGTGGATGCGGAGCTGTCACCTCCGGCTACTCAAAAAGCGCTGCAGGGAGGAGGATTAAAGGCTAAGGAGGGTTCAAACTTGGGCTCGAAGGCGACGGGTGGTTTTAGTAGGAGGCGATGGCGTCTTCTTCAAGCGAGCTCCACGCGCGCATCATGAAGATATGGCTGGATCTGAAGATATGGCGTGGGAGAGTGGATATCAGGGATGAACTTCCGAGAAGGAATCAAGGCGCGAGGACAAGCGGATCGAGCGCGAGAATTTCTTGAAAATGGGGCAAAATCGCGGGCGTCAGAGGTGGCAGACTTTGGTCGAGGAGTTGACCGGGGTCAACTCTAGACCGCGCCTGGTTGGTCCACGTGGACCAACCAGGAAACTCAGAGTAGAAATTATTTGAAAAATCAAAATAAAATAATAAATGAATTTATTGATGTTAGGTTATAAAATAAAAAATGTTTATTATTTTATGAAGAATTTTTCTGTGATTTTTATTTATTTTTATGAGACGTATTTTTACAAGTTTGCATTTATGCCCTTTATAGTATATATATCTATATATTTAAGTATTTTATTTTATTTTGTGATTTTAATTTTATTATTTTTATTTCTTATTTAATAAAATTATAAAATACTTTTATATACATAAATATATTTTTATTTAATTTTTCTGATATGTTTTGTATATTTAATAAAATACAAGTATGTTTTGTATAGGTATATATATAGGTAATGTATCTATGTATTTTATTTTTAAGTATTTTATTTTTGTTTTTATCTAGGTTTTTATTCTTATTTTAATGTACATTTTTATTATAAGTATTATTTACAACATTATAAAAATATAAAATTGTAAAAATAATAGATAAATAATAAATTGAATATTTTAATCGGTACAATGTACAATGAGGGTCCAAAAGTCAACTTTCAAACCGTAGCTCTACCAAATGCAAAACCACCGCCATTAATTAGCTTATTTTCTTCTATATACAATTAAAGGTGAGTACGCTGCATTTGGAGTTTTTATTTGTGAGATACGGGTCTGGGAGGTTGGCATTCTGGAATTTTATTCAGACCATAACTTTTTATCTGTACATTATTTTTGAATGAAATCAATTTTGTATTTTTCTTTATTAAATTATCTACAACTTTCATGTACAAAGTTTCTTTATTTGATGTATAAAAAGTGGAACCAAAAATAGGTCCCAAAATGAATAAAGAATGAATAAAATGTATAGGTGTATTATCTGTATTTCTGACCTTATCTCCCCCTACTTTATTCCTTGTCGACCTATTCATCAAGATGCCTAGGTCTCGGGGTTTCGGGTCATAAAATATTTACAATATTTTATTCTTTTTCTTTTCTTTATTTATTCTATAATTTTGGCCTTAATTACAGTAATTTATACACTGGTTAGATGCACATGCATGAATGCTAAGATGATGATTTTAATGCTATTTACAGGCATTTGCTAGGGTTTTTGGTGCCAAAATGATAGAATAAAGATGATGAAATGTGGATTCATCACTTATACAGTCGGGTGAGGTTTGTTTGAGTGTTCTGAGTTCGCGAAGATCCCTAGTAATGGCTTCTATTTGACCTAGGAGTTGAAGGCTGAATGGGTCGACCGTAGAGGTCTGAATTTTGCTCAAAATCTTAATTTCCTTCATCTTAAATAGGGGAGGTGACAATGAGGGTGGAACAATTGACAGAAAATCCAAGATGAATTCACACACCTCTAGCTCACCCGTCAAGCAAACACACTAATCAAGTTCCAAACAATTCATGGGCTCTATTTTATGGTGACCACATAAATTTAGTCCTCTTCCAAATTATGAATTTTGTCACGTTGATTAGGACCAATTCAAACTAGCGCAAATTTAGTGATCTTGATTCTTTAAGTAAGAGAAAAATCACAAAGATGCAAATGATGCGTGCACAGTTAGAGATACATACCTGGCTCCAGCACTCTACTATGCAAGATCCTTCGCAGTAATTTTAAATCTAATCAGGCACATGCAATCCTAGAATGCTATGATCCTAGATACGTCTAGCAATATGCGTGCACGAAAGTATTTTTGGTATATTTTTTTGCAAAATTTTAATTTGTTTTGAAAACCGCCTAGATTAAAAACAAACTAATCTAAATGCAGTGCAAAATTAAAACCTAAGTTAAGAAATAATTTGAGGGGTTGAGAGGAGAAGAATGTCCAGTCCAAATTACAGATCAGCAGAAAAATACAGGGAAATTTAAACTAACTACGAAATGAAACGGCATATAAAAAAATTTGCCAGAATGACGCGCGGTCCTAGACAGGTACGCCTGGTGTCGATGGATACAATATGATCATCGGGTGGTTGGACGAGCTTCTGCTAGTCGCTTCACAGTCGAACCGAGTTTCCTTCGAGCGTCGAGTACCTGAAAAGAAGAACGGAGTCAGTTTGGCAAATCGAAAATGCAAAAGAAAAGAAAAATGGACACATACGCTTTGCCTCCCCGGCAACGGCGCCAAAAATTGATCGTCGAAAATCGAAGTGCGTAAATCGATATAAAACCGAGTCGTTGTGCACCAGATAGAGGATGAATCAATAATAAAATTATATCCGAAACTCAAATTAACAGAACACACATGAGATGTGTGTGTGTGTATATTGTGGAGAGTCACGGGTCGAACACAGGGAGGCAGTCTTGATGTATCAAGTTACTTCTTTTCGTTGCTTGAAATGAAAGGGGGAAAATACTTCATGGGGAATAAAACAACAGAGATATCTAAATCAACATATCCAAATGCAATCCAAAAAGGACACGACGAAAATGAAATGTAAGATGTGCATTATAGATCAACGAAAATTAATGCAGTCAAGCATAAAAGATGAAATAAGAAATCACGGAAAATGAATGGACCGATCAATCAAATATAATGACAGTGAAAGTTCCTAATAGCAAACTGAAATAATGTGAAATATAGGAAACGAATTCATCATAGATGAAGGGATATTAATGTTGATTTCTGGTCTTCCGAGGTCCGAGTCCTGGCCTTGCATACTTTGCTATTTGTGTCAGGTGTGAAAATCACAAGGACTCCCACATGAGAAGGCTAACATTCCTCGAGGGGAAGGATGGTTTGCTCGTCTTGATGGTAGTCTCGGAATCGTATGCCCATTTCGTCTTATCCAACCTGCTTGATCACGATCACAATCGAGCGTGAGACTGTGGTCCTCGTAGTTGTTATTTCAGATAGCAAGAATGGTTGAGCACATGTTGGCTTCATCTACGTGGCTTCATCTACGTGCCCTGTAGTGGAGAAGAACTAAAACAAAATGACTTGCCAATATGAAAGACAGAGAAATTCAGCAATAAAATAAGAAAAGGGTGAACGTGGAGTTGGGATCCGAATGAAGGTGCTGCTAAATTTGGAGAGAACGGCTTCTCTTCCTGGAGAAAAGAAAGCTTCCTGACGCCCCTAGTTGTACGTGTTTTCTCCACTCGAACAACCCAAGACCCGTTGTTCTCCCACGATGCAACCTCCCTATCCTTTTATCTCTCTCGTTCTAACAATCCCGGCGTGATTGATGGTAGCCCTCAGATTCAAATGTACGTAATTTGTGCGTGGTCACAACCAACTCGCAGGTGGTTACAACTAACTTTCTTGATATGCCGTGAACTCTCGTTTATTTCCTTCCTGCGCACAATACTCGTACTGTAACTGTTGGTTGTTTATCAATTGGAGGGCGATGATTGCATAGCCATGATCGTGTATTTACCGATCATGCGATGTTTTCGTGATACAAATATAGGAACAGATCACATTAGGGTTCTGTGTATGGAAGTTGGAAGGGAACAACAGAAGTCATGCACCCGTGAGTTTCTATATCAAAGTGGGTATTTTATGTGCAATATCCAAAGAATGCATCATTTCGACTTTCATAATATCAAGTGTGAGAATTCGCACCACATGCAATGTTGCATATACGTTTTGCATGGGATGGAAAACAAACAACGTGGGAGCAATGGTGGGCCCATCACTAATTAAAAAGTTCTGGTCAAATAACAAGAAGACCCATGGAATATGTAGGATTGTTGAAAGGCCCTTGGATTCCTTGATACTTTGCAAAGAAGTATTGTAAAATAGTGTTTAGAGTAGGATGGGATAGAGTTATAGTGAGATAGGGTTAACTATGATGAGAATAATAAACGTGAGTGATCCCGAATCCTAACCTCGTGGAATTATGCTCAGATCCTGACAATCGACCAGAGAACTAGACTAATGACATATGGAGTGAAAAGCACACAAACTCGCCACGATAATGCTCAGGAAGATCTTATTTGGACACTTTATTGTAATGAATCGTAGATTCATCAGTGGTTGAAGAGATCGATGCTCACTCTGCACGTAAAAGACTTATGCGTCCACTGGACGTGGTACTCTATCCATGCTCCCATCTACATTTAACAATGTACCGGATTAATAAATAAAAATAATGAACAACTCTGAATAATGTATTTATTAAAAAAACAAAACATTAACTTATATGTTACCTATAATATGTTACGGTTATTTATTTTCTCCGTGGTTGACTTAATATGTTGTTTCCTCTATATCATGCCATGTGTTTGAGTAGGAGCACATGCTTCTTGCATGCGTGCTTCCCTCTACATCTTGAAACATACTAATCTCCAGGATATTTCCTCTCGGATGCATGTAAATGTCATCCACAGTCGTCGTAAATACATACAATAGTCATGATTTTCTTGTTTGAGACTTCTGACTTATAATGGACATGATTTTTCATACTCCATTTTGAAGGCCATATTACAAATCATGTTTTGACTTATAACTCCTACAAAATCAATAATGTAGTCCATACTTGTTGGTAGGATCACTTTTTTAATCTAGAAAAGTAATATCTTCTGCCTCTGCAATTTCATGGTCAAAACACATTAGGCAACTCTTCCATCGGTACTTCGTCATCATCCTCATTGTTGGCATGATAAGAGAGACACCTATCTTCGTTGTCTAAGGACTAAATGCTAATGAACCAAATCCAAACCCATGACATGTATAAGGATTAACGTTTCATCATTAGATAAATCAGATTCAACTATAACTTCACCACTATCTTCTTCAGATATTTGTGTCGACATTCTTAACCACCGAATCATTAGTTGACTTGATTAATTTATATATTTGTTAGTTTAAACATCGTAAAATCATGATTATTACTTAATTTAAATTTGACCATATTACCTTGACAAGGACAACACGATTTCCTAACCAAGAGGGGCAACTTCTACGAAAATGTGAATGAACCTCACTTTGTCGATTGAATCCATCATCGTCTAAGTGAATTTGTCATCATGAATTGGTGCTAGATAAAATATTGATCTTTCATATGACCACTTGCATGTTAATGGAAGGATGTATCGATCGAGCGGAATATCGATGGTTTTGGAAACTCGATCCAACATATCAAAATGAGTTATCTGATGCGGGAATATAACCATACGTTTTTGTCCCCTAATATAGCTTACATGATCGTCGGTTACATTCACCGCTCCATCCCAATATAATAAAAATGAACATTATTGGACGTCATATCTAAAATTAAATTACATGAATTGATTATTAGATAAGGTTTGAAAATAAAAGAACACAATCACTGCATTTAGAAGGATAAAATCATGCAGACGAATACATAACTATTTTTATATCTTCAATTGTTTGGTAAATAATTATTTTAATATGAATCTAATTTAATATGTAATTTTATTTATAAAATTAAAATCAATCTTATAATACGTAAGTATTTTCAATTTTCCCAATATTATTTCATTATAGCATATAATTTATGCAAGGAAATTAATTTTAATTTCCAAAGGATGCTATTATTCTTAAATATTCAACTGTGTGAAAGACATTCACATAGATGAATAATTAATTTAACGTGTAATTTAATTACGGAATTAACATTATTCTCAAAATACATAACTATTTGTAAGTTTTAAATTATCAATTCATTTTATTATGCAAATTAATTTGTGAAAATTATTTTAATTTTTAAAAATACGTAACTATTTCTAAATTTTCAATTGCGTGGAAGACATTTATAAAATATGTGATATACGCATAATTAATTTAATACATATTTAATTATGAAATTAAAATTATTCTTAAAATACGTAACTATTTTTAAATTTTAAATTTATCAATTTATTATAATATATAATTTAATTATGGAGTTAAAATTATTCTTAAAGTATGTAACTAATTTTTATTTTCAATTTATCAAATTAATATATAATGTAATTTAATTATGAAGTTAAAATTATTCTTAAGATACATAAATATTCTATTTATTCAATTTATCAAATTAATCTATTATGTAATATAATTTATGAAATAAAATTCTATTTTAAATTTAAGTAACTATATTTAAATTTTCAAATATCTGCAACACATCTAAATAATTAGAATACAATTATGTGGATATTAAGAGATGGTTAGGTAAATTACTACGTATAAGAGTTTAATTTTTAAAAGATCAGAATGTTTAAAGATATAACATTTTATAAATATTCAGATGGTAAAGGAAATTATTCAGCTAAATTGACACATCTCATTAATAACTAGAATTGGAATTTTATATGTATAAATTTAAAGTTACATGAAGTGAAGAATGTCTCCAAAGTGAGGGAATAGATCAAAAAGACAATAACCAAATATTCGGAAAAATATTTCCTATATAGATAAAAGGCCTGAAAAAAATCGTTACGGAAAAGATTGCACTCGATTCGCTCTTACCTGAGTAGGAGCAACACACTCCAGTCATGATATTGAGACGAAGAATTGAGACGATGGTGAGGAAGAAATGAGGAGAATGGATAGGATGAAGAGGAATGAGTGGAGAAGATATGGGAAGAGGGCTTCAACTATTTATAGGGGAATTGGGATGGCCATTGGCACGGTTCCCTCCCGAAATCGGCCCCTCAGATGTCGATAGATTGTATTTAACAAAACTTGTTGCCTATTTAATCAAATAAGAATATTTTAATAATCATTAAAAAAGGCCCGATTGTAAAAGCTTTAATCACATCGGTTTGGTGAGAGATGTTAGAATGCGTCTCGCAGAGTGATTGAGTGGTCAAACCAACATCGATGATTGCACAAGACCGAGGATCTCACGGAGACGCCAACCGAAAGGGCCTGACAAAAGGAGACATACATTGCAAGGACTTACGCCCTATAAAAACCTCCTAGAAGATGCAAGCATCGACGAAACATTGCTCAACAGGAGTCCCCATCTGATCCATCATCCGTCTTTCTCTCCCAATTCCTAATCAAGAAAAGCAACAACATAGATTAATCTAGGAATAGAACGTATCTAGATGAAATATTTATTTATTTATCTTAACATAAACAACTATTTTTTTAAAAAGCACTTACAACATTTTTTCACATTTATTACCTGACATTCCAAAGATAATCAAAATTTTCCCACAGGGAGGGAGGATAAAATCTCCTGACGGGGGTCGCCTGCCTTTGCTGTTTGCGCTCATTCCTAGACTCCCATTCCATCCTCATCCTGCTCCCCACCAACACCACCCGCAGCGGCCCCCGACGACACCAACCTCCCCGCCAGATAAGCCCCTCCATTCTCATTCGCTACAAATGGGCTCCACCCTCGCTGCCTCCTCCTACTTCTCCCCCACCCTCTCCCTGCGCTCTCCACTCCTCGCGCCGCGCCGCCCCCTCCCCCTCACGCCGCCACAGCGCTCCGCTCGGAGGTGCCTCGTCCTCACCACCAGGGCCGCCGCCCCCGCAAGGGGAGGAGGTGGCCAGAAGGCGTACCGGCAGTCCCATTCGCAGGCGCCCTCTCCCGCAGTGGCCGTGAAGGAGATTGCGAATTTCATCGTGCCCGCCGGAACGTTCCTGGCATTCACATTGGTAAAGTTCTGCTCCTTTTGTTCTCCAATTTTGGCTTTTAAAAGGTGACGGAGCCTCTACAGATAACGTGATGCCCCTTCCTTTTTCCGAGGTTAAATCTAACTTCTTTCAAGTCAATCGACTTTTAGAACGAAAATGTTGGATGATTAGAACTGAAAATGGACATGATTAGATTTTATACATAACATGGTTTAGAATGCTTAGCCTGTCCTATAAACCTGACTTAACATGGTTGAAAGGTGATCAAATACGTTTACTTTTACTTTGTTCAGTTATCTGTCCCCCGAGCTGTTGGTTTCCTCCTTCCAAGTAGGTACCTCGAGAAGACACGACATCCTTCCCTCAGAACACTCATTCTCGTGTTAAGATTGCACAACAACCTATCCAGGCTCCACACATGCATTATTATTATTATTTAAGAGGTGGGATTCATAAATATATGCATTAAGATATATACAAACAATAGATCAAGGTGCACAGCATGCCGATTTATCATGCACGTTGTTGACTATGTGCATCTTGATATGCCCGGCCTGTTGTGGTTCCCCTGCTGTTGACTATGTGCATCTTGATATACCCGGCCTGTTGTGGTTCCCCTTATATCACTGGTATGCCTCCGGCATGCGGGGAATACTATCAAAGCGGGGGAAGTATTATATGATACTTCACATCATTTCCAAATATCAGCAATACAGGTATATTGTGCTACACCATTGCCGTGTTTGAGTTTTTAGAGATTTATTTGATAAAGGGTTCTTGGGGGGTATAAAAGCTGATGGAGCTCACTAGGTTAGCCTTTCCCTCCTCTCTTTCTCGTTCCTTCCTTTCTTTTGCTTATCTCTTGACTCTTATTATTTATCAATCAAGTCTCTGCTTCTCTCTTTATCCTCCATTGCTCCTCTCTTAAGTTGTCAGCTTCTTGTTATTCCTCCACTGATTTATGCTATATTATTGCTCCTCTATTGATTCTCACATAGGACTTCTCTTGTCTGTCTGCTATTTACTTCAACCCATTTGCTGTTGACTGACATACTAACTTTTCTTAAGATGAAATTCTTTGATATAGCTGACTTCTGGCCGAACAAAAATACACAGTATTATATTTTGAGTTGGTTCATATGAAGGTCTTACTATAAATTTCTTTCCATTGAAATTTATTGATTTAACGCTTGTTTTCCAATTGTAGCAAGATATTTCTTTTCTGGACCACGTGAAATGGCATTGATATCGGCACTTAAAACCACAGCAATAGCTACTTTAATGGTCTCAAGGATCGTGGATACCTCACTTGTATTGTGGTTGAGTGAATTGTAGGCTGGAATCTAGCAGTTGTTTGCGACGAGTTGCATTCCCAATGGCTGAGGGGTCTATTAAGTTGTTTTGTGGAATAACAATGAGCATCTTAGCTCTCAATTTTGTGAGACATTTTTTAGCGAAAAGAGGGACAAACACGCTCAAGTACTGCCCCAAAAATTAATAAAAAGTAAGAATCGGTACATGAGCCAAGACTGAAGGAGAGTCTTTGCATGTTGAATACCATTTCGATATAAAAACACTTAGCATGGAAAATAACACCATTGTAAGCCAATCAAAGCTCCCAGATTAAGGCCACATGCAAGAACTTTTCTGCATTTGGAGTCTGGACGACGATGAGAAGTAAAAAATGTCTCCCCGATATTAGACTGGTTACAGAAGTCCAGCCCATCAAAATCCATTCACCATCCAAGCTTTCATAGCCCTCTCCCACCTGAAGAAAAGATGCTTAGTCGACTCCACGTCTTCATTACACAACACACATGAGCTGCTGTCACCATGAAAGAATCTATAGACCATTTGTCTATTGCGAGCAGTCTACCATGCACCATAAGCCACATGGCAACCTGGATGGCAGATGGGATTTTCATGTCCCAGATAGTCATGCGATCTCTAATAAACTCGTCTTGAGATGGATCAGTCCTGTTATTTAGCATCTTATACGCTTTCTTCAACGAGAAATCACAGCCCCTCCAAACCCAGTGGCTCTACCTATTGCCAGGCTGTCGAGGGGGTTGATCGCTTTCATAAGCCCAACAAACTCTAGGAAGCATTGTTCTAAAAATTCCGAAATGAAAGGTGGCAGCGAAACACCATCCGCTCAGATGCTGGACACGAGAGTACTATTCTTCACCACCATTGCATAGAGACGTAGAAAATGCGTAGCCAAGGTTCCACCATCAATACAATTTTCCGTCGAAAAAGCAATACTACAACCATCTCCTATTACTGGGCGAAAAATGAAGCTAGAGCAAACAAGATGATGTCGATTCCCTTCCAAAATGCAGAAGCATAATGCAAACGATTGATGTCTACAGAACTTTGAGCATGCATTCCATAGATTTCATGGGTACGTGCTACGTCATATTCAGGATCAAGAGCTACTAGAAAGACCCCAGTCATCACAGAGTCTTTGTATGCCTTGAGTTGCTCTGGTGTAGCAGTCAAGGGAATGTATCCATGTAACTTCTCAAATATACCCCTCAAAAAAGTATAGAGGGTGTGAAGGGGGCGATCATTCTGCTTCGATGTGAAGATATCATGCTGGAGTTGCAGTACCTTCGACCCATTCTTCGCCGGAGAGTATGTAGCGGCAATAATGTCCCATATAGCCTTTGCAGTAGGCTGGCTCAGGATATCATTAATTATCTCCATGGATACAATCCCGGATAGCCACACACGTGTATACACATGATCCACCTCCCATGAGGCATTTATCCCCGTCTTGTCAAGTTGCTCCTCTATCGTGAGGATGTGCTTCTTGCCATTGCATTGCATCAAACTCATGAATTGTATGGCCCACAGTTCATAATTGATTCCATCAATTTTGATGATGGGTGTTGGACCTTTGAAGGTACCCAAGGATGGGACTTCTGCTTTGTTGTCGAACATGATGACAAATATCTTCAAGACTGGGTCAGTAACAAGAAATATCGGCATCTACACTGACATACATGAAGATGGTTGTGGGTGTAGACTCATACCACAACCTCTTCCATTCTTCTGAAGATTCCTTTGGGTAACTAGAGGGTTTTAGATATTCACATCACACCCTAAGTGCCCAAGAACACGGTATCAATTCTCTATTGGTGATGCTAGAGCAGGGATCACACGGTCCTCACAAGCAGCTACAGGAGCCCGGTCGGGGCGCACGACGATGCACGGTTACACGTGTGATGGTGCGCGGGCGGAGGTGTCGCAGGCACATGTGCGGGCGAGCGGCAATGCGCAGGCTCACAATGCAACGCAGGTGCGGTGTGGGCGGAACAACATAGGCGCACACGAGGACCAGCGACGATGCTCGGGTGGCGAGGGCCAGCGGCGTAGTAGGGTTTTGATGGGGGTAGGGCTTCAAGGCACAAGCTCTGGTCTAGGACCGTCACTCTGATACCATGTAGAAGGAAATGATAAAATTGTATTCCATCTAACCCTAGAGCTATCTTATATAGGACAAAAGCTCAAAGGATAAATTACATAAACATGACAAGAGAAATAAACAATATAAATAAAGACAGCGAAACATAAGAATCTTAACATGAATTGCCTTCCCTTTTTTTAAAACATTGACCTGCCCATTTTTTTCACTTTCAGGCCCTTACAACAAAGAAATTTTTTTAATAAAGGGGCATCGAGCCTCATCCCATTCATGTATGCCTCTAGGGTTCCCATCGTGGGAACCCCTTTTGAATCCCGCCGCCTCGAAGATGCGCTCCTGGGAGCAGAGGTCGGAGGGACGGCACGCAATCGCTAACTTGGAGGCTCGTGTGAAGGACGCCAAGATCTGTCGGGAGGAGGGGCGACACCTGGGTGGAGACGCTTGGAGGATCAAAGGGAAGAGACCCACTCGCATCGACACGGGGAGTATCGCCTAGAGAGGAGTATCACCTACACGTTACGGGTTCGCCGTCGACTGAAGAAGTGTGGCCATCGCCGCCTGGACTCTTCACGTCGACTAGAGGCATGATCTGGAGGAGCATGAGGTCTGGACATTGTTTGTGATTGGACAGATGTGCGAGGGCGATTGTCCGCCGGGGAGGGGGAGTCGTCGCTCGATAGATGAGTCGGTCGCCTGGAGCACCCCCTTGTTGGGAGCGCACGATCTGGAGGATTTAGGCGCAACCACGAGAGGTATCGCCTGCAGGAGAGATTTGGGATCTGGGGAGGCTCCCTGCGTCGCTGAAGATGGGGCCTGCCATGGAAGCATGCGAGGGTTGGGGCTCACGCACGATGGCTAGATATAGGGTGGGCCAGGAAATCAGACCTAGGGTTCCGAACCTGGAGGTCGAAGCATGTCACTGAAGAAGAGAGCCGTAAGAAGAGCCGCATGTGGCTGAATGCAGAAATAATCTAACAAGAACCCTAGACATAAATCTCGATTCTGAAATTAAAATACAATAAAACCTTCGAGAATCGAACCCGTTCCGATATCATGTTAGAAAATAAACATGCAGAAGCGAATCATGGAAGAAGAATAAAGATTGAAGAACACATGGGGATTTACGTGGAACTCTACTCGCTAAGCAGCAGGATGAAACCGTGGGAAATGCCTACATCTCCAAACTAGTAGATGTGGGATTAAAGACTGGATGGGGTAAATGGATCCTAGAGGTATCCATTTACCCATCTACAACTTAACAGGCGCACAACCAAATACCGTGTAGAAGAACAATATGATGCTATGAGACAGTGTTCACGAATTCGGTTTGTGTGACCCCATATGCATGTGTGTGTCACCTTCATCGCACTACTTTGATGAATCCCTCCATCACGTGCCCATTGCGCTTATGCATGCTGCATATGCGGACTGTGTGGTCGTCTACGATTAGGTTTAATCACCCGATTCCAGGCTCTACCCTTCTTTCTCCATCGAGCAAGATCCTCGCTAGGGCTTGAAACCTCTCCATTACCGCCCTTGTTTCTCCTCCAACCTATGCCTCTTCCAACGTCCTCCACCGCCGCTTTGAAGCGATTCCGCCACCATGCGGCCCCTTCGAGCACTGCTGCTCCGCTTCCAAGGCCGAGGGAAGTTGCTCCACCAACCAGCTCGAAGACACTCAGCCTCCCAGCACCTCCCAGTGGCGTTGCTCTGCCTCCCAGCTCCTCTTTGCGAAGGCCAATCACCTCCCAACTCCATCCAATTTCTGCCAGGGAACACTAGAACCCTTTTTTCACTTTTTTCTTCTTATTTCGTTATATGTTATTTTTTGAGTCACTTATTTCATGTCATTGTTCTGAAATGTATCAAATATATCAAATGTGTGTTATAGTATGATTTGTGCCATGTTCTGAAGTGGTGTTATGATGTGTTCATTAGGATTTAGAGTTCGAGTGCCATCCCTTTGGGGTATTTATGTTTTTCTTTAATTTGTTAACTGTTAACCCCAGACCCCTATATGATATGGCCCAGAACATACTATTCAAAATATCAAAGTATTATATTCCATAAATACCTTTTCCTTTGCTGGAATTACTAGAACGAATGGTCTGGTATTTTTAGAATAGGCTGATGCTCTGTAGCATTTATTCGGTGAAACTATTCTTTTTTTAGTTGGAAGCAACTAATCTGGATAGATGGGATGTTGCTGATGAACTCTTGCTTATGTTATACCTCAAAATCTTTCACATTCATGAATACAAATGAGACATACATCTTTGCACATATATTTCGCGTTGCATAAAGAAGGTGATTTATTTATTTGCAGAACTATGTGAGATGATTAATTATCAATCTGTATGTCTTTTTTCCTCCTGTTTATTGGGAAGTGGCATGTAAGATGATTGATTATAGTTGGTGAAGTTGAAATTCACAAACATAACAAATAAACCATGTTTGTGGTGTTCCTTCTTCATGACATACATTCTTTCAATTTTTGAGCATCACAAATGATCCTAGTTGCATTTGCTAGCCGACTTTTATTTAGATGTGAATCTGTGCCCGCTCGTGAGATTCTGTTCAGTTTGTTCACATCCTAATTTTCTTCCAAAAATTTTCCATGTTTGCAGGGTGGAAACAATATTCATGCAAGTGGAGTAAGTGAGATTGCACTTGTATTGAAAGACAACTCTGTCATCACAACGGTGGGTCCTCTATACTGGCTGCTTTATTTAATTTCGCGTGAATTCGAAATGTAACGTTGCATGTTCACTCCATAGTTAGAATTGGGTTACAATCCTATTGGACTGGAGGGGGCAAAAGCTTTGTGTGAAATTTTGAAGTTTCATGGGAAGGTTCAGACTTGGTTGGTGTCAGGTAACACACAATGAACTGCTTTCTGCAATATCCATGATGTGGTACTCAGAAACATTTCTCCTTTCGCAGATAGGAGCTAAAGGTGCAGAGTTTATTGCAGATGCTTTAAAGTATAACACGACTTTATGCACCTTGGACCTTCACGCTAATGGACTTGGAGATGATGTAATTACTAGCACACTTGGAAGCTGCTGAGATCAATATATTATTCTTCTGGCCGTGGATGGTTGACATATTCTAAATTTAAATCAATTTCAGGGTGCAGTGTGCTTAGCAAGGAGCTTAAAAATTGTAAATGAAGCTCTATCTTCTCTTGATTTAGGTTTTAATGAGATACGGGTAAGCTCGCTCATCAGATGCTCCGTTTCTCTTATTGATGTTATTTCTAAGCATGATATCATTTATTCGTGGGAGCAGGATACAGGGGCCTTCGCCCTTGCACAGGCGCACAAAGCCAATGAAGATGTTACCATTGATTCTCTGAACCTTGCTAGCAACTTTCTCACCAAATATGGACAAGTAACTGCATTTCTTTTTTTTCCCGTCAATTTTTTTATGTTATTAGATTACATATAATGCTTGTTATTTATACCTATTTTTACGGGTTGCCTTGACAGAAGCAAGAGATCATGTGTTTGAAATGTGCGAGAAAGAGATCAACATTTACTTTTAGGCGCCAGAGCATTAGTGTCTTCCATTTCGTTTGTAAAGCCTAGGTTGCGGTTTTCTATCGTCAGAGGTCCATTTTGGGGCATCCATCTTTTTGTTTATGCGGAATCATTCTGAAATTTTATCTTATTTCGTATATCATATTTTGTTTTCTTTATGTTTATGGTATATAAATGATCATTAGCTTTGCCATGTTTTCCATCTTGTAAATAACTGAATAATCTTTAACTGATAAGCAGAAAACAATAATTCTAATACTCCTAGTGAGTTGGAGCATGTAGGTCTTTCATGCTCAGTTTGAATACAGAATCTGGAATGCAGATATTTAGCAGACTTCTCTCTCTCGTTGCAGTAGGCACTTGCAATTGCCATAGGTACCTGGGAAGTTCTATGCTGACCTATCTGTATGTTGGTATTCTATAGGTATGTGTGGATTGTTTTTCTGTCTGAGTGGCAGCAGTCTGAAGAGAGTAGCAATCTGTCTGACTATGCTTGTACTCTTGAAAATCGGCAAGGAAAGGATGTTCTTGTTACCACAGGTGAGCAGAGCTCACAAAAAGCTGGAGGGAAATAGTTTTGGGGGTTATCTGGGGACCAGGACCCTTATCCTTCTGATATCTGGTGATTGTTCTCTTCCCTCAGGGGACATGAATACAGACCCTACTTCAATCCTGATGTCAGGACTCAGGATTAATAAAGTGCCATGTAAATAATCCCACGCGTGGTATGGGCCACAAGTCTATTTTAATTCTGCACCGGATTTGGATGCTATATATTTTTACCTCTCCAAGCAACTAGGGAGAACAATTGAATTTATTATGCATTTTTTGTTATAGGGTTTTATTCGTTGAATCACCACAGTTTTGTAGGGGAGAAAAGAAGATGAGGAGGATGGCTTCTCGAGGGACAATGGAAGGTGGTGGCGTCGGCTTTGTAAAGGAGATGGGAAGGTGATGAGTAATGCTGCGAAGTGGAGGGCAGGTGGCACTAGGTTTGAAGTGATGAAGGTGGTGGTCTAGATGGTGAGAGTTGATGCTGTCCTATGTGGGGGTGTAGTTTGAGATGGTTGGTATTGACGATGGTACTGCTTAGGACTGAAGAAAGCTTCGGGTTTCCAGTAGAGGTGGTGTTGATGATGCAGATTTATGGTGGTGAGAATCAATGGTGGCATGAATCTGATTGAATCTGTGGGTTGGAGACTGAGGCGATGTGTTGGCAAAAGAGCCAGTGGGGCAGTAGCTGGAAGTCAAATGCAGTGGCTCCGTTGGTTGCTATAGGCAATTTGTTGCATGATGGACCTCAGGTTGGAGTTTGAGTGTCAGTTGGGTGATGGGTTTGATAATAGTGGTGGAGATCGGGCAATGATAGCATGATTGATGATAACAAAAGGATGTAGGCAGCAACGAGTTAGCGAGGGTGGTGGGGTTGAGGAAGGTGGCATCGGAGGTCTAGCGGGGGACATGGTTTATTGGGGGAGAGAAAAGGGACGGAAGGGGGGTGTAACTGTTTTAGAACAGTGCATATTTTTTTAATATAAACACATTTCTATGCAAGTATTTCAGGATGTGTGGTTGTGTAAAGCGGTTTTTTAATGGATATCAAGCTCTCGTGAAACATCATTTGCACCTAACTTGTATGAATTTCTCGATGCATTTGATAATGCATTACCACGTGTTATGGATTTGCAGATTGTGTTTCCATTTGCTACAGCTTAAGCAGTTTGCTATGTGGAAGCTCATTTGTTTGCTAGAGTTCAAATTCACTCTGCAGCTCTATAAATGCCGTTAATGACATCAGGTCCCCTCTTGGCTGTCATTTATATTTATTGGTTCACACATTTGTGCAGCAAATATCATGGATTTCTAATCAGCTGACAATATTCAATGGTATTGACCCTCTCAATCAGTTTTGTCTTTTCAGCATGAATTGCATTACATCAGTGTGCATTCCTGAAGCACAAAGAAAAGGAATAGGGAAAAACTTATCCATCAGACAGGCCATAACTCCAGAATTCAAGTAGCGCAGTGCTATTACTGTGTTTTGCATTCATTTTGGTTGGTTTGCTGTGTGCTTTGGAAGATGGAAGGAGCGATTCTCGCATTATTCATCAAGTAACTATGTACCATGTAAGTCTTTACTGTCTTCGGAGATTGTTCCAGTGGTTGCATCGTACATACTGCATTTTTTATATGGCTCTAGTCTAATGAATAAATTGTTATGGAAAATTTTATTGGCAGCTGCAACTCTTGCTAGATTTCTAATCAATGGAGTCGAATTGTCGACCTTTTGAAGATGGAGCAAGTGTTAATATTTTACATGGAGGTCGGTCGCATGCTGGCCCGATGCATTTCCCCATGTTCGTTCCTTGGTGGTCATAGTAAAATGCCTGATAAGGGGAGTTAGGTAAATGGCAGCTGTGAAACCAGTGATCTGTTCATCTGATGTGCTTGAGGAGTTCCTTTGCTTGCATCAGGCACTGCATCACGCTGGATCTTCGCTTTGATTTCCCTGGTCCCTCTCCCCCCTTAATTAGAAAAAAGGTTGGTTGTTTTCTATCCATGCAAATAAATTCCAGGATCCTGTCTGCATTTCTGGAAATCTCTCTGATGGGATCAGGACCCTATTCTTGGAATTATTCGTGGTTGTTTCGTGCATTCCGTAATAATGTTAGTCTTTCTTCATTGCCGGTGCGAGTGCTGCAGAGGTAAGTGCCCTCGACAATAATGTTATTCTGGCCAGCGAGTGCGTATTGAGGATTTGCATTTAGATATTGAGTTCTGATAGTAGTAGACTAGTAATAGAGAAACAGACTTATTTTATAATTATTTTTTGAATGCTTGAAGTCTGGATAAAGGACTCTTTTTTTATGTTTCCAAAGCATCATTTTGATTATACATTCTCATTTCTGTAGATTAGCTATCACTGATTGTGTAGGTAAAGTACTTGAATCCATTACATGTCACATACGATCTTGAAAACGAATGCATTTCAGACGGTTTGATGCGGACATGTTTGGACACTCCTCCGACTGATGTTCGATGTAGTGCCAGAAACATGCTCTCTTTTTACACTGATCTGTTCCGATTACTTCAATTGTGACATTGAACAAATCATATACAGTTAAAAGTAATCTTGAGATAGATCTTGTCTTTATTAGTTTGCATATGTTTTGATATACTTTGAATACTAGCCATTTGTTTATATGAGCATTCGGATCTAGTTTGCATCCGGGAACCATTTGTATTGGGAATAATATGTAAAGTCCTTAGGGTTATGGTTCTATGTATCCTCTGTATTTTCTAGCTCTACAAATAGTGAAACTAATCACCGACGCCCAAGGACTTACCCTAGTTACGGGTGAACCTTGTCAATCTGTGTTTGCTTGTTTGAGCACATTTGTGTGTGTTTGCTTCTGCCACTCGCAAGTCGCAACAGTATGAATCCTATTAAGGTGCATGGTGTAAACATTCAAGGAGATCATGGGAATTGAATACATAAAGGCAATGCTTCTTTTCTTGAATCCCTTTTTATGTACGCGCAAGTTCATACTTCAAGCTAAGCTTGTATGTGTGTGCATGAAGGTAGGCACGCCACTACCACCTCATGCAAAAAGATGAATCGAAAATATCGAGGACTTTGTAGCTTGATTTACGATCCGTACTTTTCTGAATTAAACTAGTAGAACCCTCATAATACATATTCTACTCATGGTGATACATTAGGTGAAAGTCATCTTTGACAGTATATATATGCTATTTGCATTGTTTCATGTGTGCCTTTTTGTCATCGTCAACTGTTGCAACTCTAAGGGTGCGTTCGGTTCGGGAATAAGCAGGAATAAGGATGTGGAATAAGGAGAATAAAGGTTCGTTCTTTGTTCGGTTGGAGGATAGAAATAAGGAGAATAAGGTGAAATAAAGGTAGGTAATGTGGGATAAAGATAGGAATAAGAGTGAAATAAGATGAAATAATGGGGAATAATTGTACCATTGAGAACTGTGTCGGAAGGAGAATTGACCCCTTATTCCAGGGCCTATTCTCCAACCAAACAGAACCTAAAGAAAAAAACTTTTCTTGGTATAAGAAATAGAACTAGTCTGTTTTTTATCACCTTCCTTGCATGTGAATAAGACCGAATCTATCGGTTTCTAAAAAAGAAGTTTACCAGGGGCTCTTATTGCATTACTTCTAACAGGGTTTTCATTTCAAATCCTCGTGAAAATCCCAATCTCACAACATGACAAAGAGGCCCTATTCCCTTAGAAAAACACTGCATTACTCCTATCCAAAAAAAAACTACTCAACACTAGTAGCAGCAACAGCAAAACCCATAGCAGGCTAAACAACTTTGACTTGTATATATCCGCCATCTAGGGGCACTTGGTTCTGTTGCCGTGCGTCAAGGTACCGGTGTAGCAAGGCCCGCACTCCTCCTGATTGCCGCTGGTGCCGTGTGGCACGCATCGGCAGGTCACGCAGCAAGACCCGCAAGCCCTGTGGCAAAGGTTTGGCCTCGAGTGCTTCGCGCATCGATCTATGCACAGTTTAGGGCAATCTGCACATACACACAACTTAGAGTTGCATAAGGTATTCCAGCAGCTGAGCCTAATCTTACTATACACGGATTAACAATTAGTTACTGATCGTGAATTAAGATTCTCTAATTTAAATCATAGACGGTAACTGCTTAATTTGACTTCAATATTTAAGAGAGAAAGAGGAGGGGTAATTTGCAAGTGTTGAGATTCCCTCGTACAGCAGGAGGAAAAATATCTAGGGATGTGTTAAATGCACACGAAAATATATGCTGACGCACGGTACGTGATATGAAAAATGGCAGGTACGTAAATATTGTAATTTTTCGAGTTATTTCTTATAATGGGTACCCATAGAAAATTATTTCCAAAATGGGTTCGGACCGAATATTCTTTTTCGGAATGGAGATGTATCGACAAATCGTTTGCCGCTCGCTCATGTGAGCGGCAAACGGTTTGTCGTGATGATGTGGCATCGGCGGAAAATCGTTTGTCGTGCCTTATGTCCAGAATGCTCCCTGTCGCAAACGTCGAAGACCGCATTGTCTCCTCCACCGAGCCACAAGGTGCGACAAATGATTTGTCGCCGATGCCACATTACCACGACAAACTGTTTGCCGCGCCACGTGAGCGAGCGGCAAACAGTTTGCCGATACATCTCCATTCTAGGAAAAGTTTCGATCCGTACTCATTTTGGAAAATAAATTCCAATGAGGATGAGAAATAACTCTAATTTTTCAAGGAAAATAAATTAATTAATCATAACGCAACTAAACGAACTTTAAAAAAATTGTCGCTATTTGCTATTTTGCAATGTTTCTTGGTAGTATAATATTTTTGTTCACAACTTTGTCCCTGGTTTCCGATTCTTGAAATGTAAAATTTTGGTCCCTCGAATTTTTCTAGAACAAAATCAATGCGCCATTTTGCATGATATAGGGGATTATGTAACGATTTTCTGTATCAGAGGATGTATAAATAAATAAATATGATAACGAGGAGGGGAGGTTGAGATATTTTGTGTGAGTTGCTGTATGTTTTTACCAAGTCCCCCACTGCAACCCTAGCGTTAAAACCTGCCGGGCATCAACATCACATGGCTCAGATCTCAGTGTTCCCCCCATCAACCACCCACCCAACCTATGCTCTGATCTATAGAGACACTAAGATGTAGACAGCTCCCACGAAACCAATATCATAAACTCGCTTCAAAACTGTAATATGGTAACGATAATACATGTAAATGCCAGTTTAAGATGAATCATTACCTTTGATATCGACATAGGTAATGTTGGGAGCAGAGGTTGGTGTTGTGGGTTTGGTGTGATTGGACGGAATCGGCGCCGGAGCTGGAGAGATTGGAGATGGAGTGATGGGTGCAGGGGAGACCGTCTAACCCAAAAGAAAACAGTACCGCACATCAATCCACAACACTGCAAGATTTGGAAACAAGGGATGCATATGTATGAAATGGCTACCTTTGCGGATGGGTCCTTCTCGCTTGATGAGACCTGCAATACAGGAAGATTTCAGGACCTGAGTAGGAATTTCTGATAGATAAATGAAAGGGACAGGAACAGGGCTGTGGAGATTCTCTTCTTACGCTTGAGGATAGGAGGACGAGGAGGGAGGCCAACATAAACGCTGCCATTTTGAGCGCCATTGGAAGTGCTTCTCTTGTTCTTTGTTCTTCTCTTGGTGTTTGGAGATGTGCAGAGGGGGGTCTATATATAGGGAGACTGTGACGTCTCTGGTTTGGGAATTTGGTGGCTTGGAAGGGAGTGGAGCTCACTACAGTAAACTATAAACTATCAAAATTTTAAAAATAATAATGGAAGATGGAGAACAGAGCATCGTAATAGTAGTCTAGTCTTAAGTACAACCAAAATATAACAATTGAAACAACTATAATTAAAACAGTGATTAACGAGAGATCCATGGTCGCTGATGATCCTTTGGAGTAAACTGCAACACATGAGCATCTGTCTCAAGCTCAACAATACCTGAAGAAAAGTATGATTGCAGATGGACGAAGGCAGAGCAATGTTTATGTATCGGAATTAAAGAAAGAACACAAAGTTGGGAATCACAGCCGCTGTCAAATACTGCGCATGCACTTGTACTCAGCCTGCAGGTTATGTCGAAATCATGTAATCAACTTATTTGATTCCCATCTATTCTTTATCGTTTAGCTTCTTCGATTGTAGTTATGTTTTGTTATCTGGAGACTATGTTAAATTAAACTTCCATAGGAAAGGGATTAGGACAGACAACTGCTGTAATACAGGAGAGCCGCTCGATACGGATAAGAGCTGGGATAGCCGGTGAGTGGCTCCCTTACATTACAGCAGGTGTTGTTACAACAGATGATCCGCTCTGTTCTTGTAATGTCATTTGGTTGGAGGGTTTATCTTACAAAGAACCCTTTTTGGAGGATTAGCTATTGGTCTTTTTGTTTGTTTTGGTGTTTGAAATGTTAGTTTTAGATTATAAAATTGCTGTAGAAACTTCTGGTTTAAATGGAAGAAGAAGAAAGAGGGTATTGCACTGGAAGAAAAAGATTGATCAGAGTCTGTAACAGGGCTGATGAGAGGTACCATGGTGCATAAATTTCACCGACAGGATGGCCATATTGCTCTGGTATGGGATTGTCAGTGCCAGCTGGTTTTATTAAAACTTAAATGGAATAGAGATAGAGAGAGAGAGCAGCTGATGAGAGATGGTTCTCTCTTTCTCTTCAACAACTTGTCTACATTATGTGCCCTTTGGTTATTAGTTAATAATATCAAAGAGAGATGCTAAGGTCATCAACTCACCTGGGAGGACGTGCAGTATTGGAGTCCAGCTCAACTGTACCATGTTTTCCTTTCCACCTTGTGCCAAAAATCATATTTAGTTTTTTTCTTCACTTGTCCATGCTTATATTTCTAGCAAGATCTGGTCCCCGTTAGTAATGTATCGGGCTTAAATCCTCGGTCCGTTATCGAGGAAAATTGATCTTGACAACTTGTTGGGTTCGGATCCAGATAGATCCATTGACAACTACCCAAAATGCTTAAGCTCAAGTTGTCAAGTAGTAATCCCCACCACTTATAAACCACACCCACACTTCGTGAATTTTGGGTATGGCACTATGTTTGAGGTTGGGGTGTTACAACCTCCCCCACTTATATTCGCAACGTCCTCGTTGCAACATGGCACATCACTTATTCCCAGTGACAGTGACGGCTGCACGCTCCGAGTAGCATTTTCCTCCAACCTCTTTGTAGGGGTGACTCTACCTCTCGGGTAGCCCTTTCCACTGTCAGAGGGAAATTGGCTCTGTTACCATTTGTAACGTCCCGGGCTTAGGTCCCCGGTCTGTTATCGAGGAAAACTGACCCTAACAACTTGTTGGATTCAGACCCAGATGGACCCGTTGACAACTAACTAAAATGCTTAAGCTCAAGTTGTCAAGTAGTAACCTCCACCACTTATAAACCACACCCACACTTCGTGAGTTTTAGACATGACACTATGTTTGGGGTTGGAGTGTTACACCCTCCTTAACATGGGAGATGAGTAGTCTGTAAGAAAGAACTCCTAACAGGAAGGCATCTGGTTTTTTGAGCACTAATTCTAATTGATGTGATTATTTTAGCTTCATGGTCTCTAAATTCTCTTGTGAAGAGTGTTCAAGTAATTAATCCACATAAAAATAATGGAAAAGATCATGTTGATTCTGTCTGTACTGTACTGTTCACTGCTAAATGTTTTTGATAATGGGTGCCAATGTTTTTTAACAGGTTTCCGAGTGAGTTGGTTGATGCCATTTTAAAAATCAAACAGTGCAGAAATTTGATGATAATCACTGAGATATGAAAGTTGCAGAAAAACATATTAAAATAATGATAACAGGTGATTATTGGGTAGGCTCCATCTGGGGTGGGCATCCCCACCAAACACATGGTTTAGTGCTCCCCACTCTGGGACAGTGCAGCATTCAACCTCTCAGATTCATGCAAAATGTCTGTGGATGTGAGGGGATGCAGTGCATCATTTTGTGATTTTGATTGCCTGTGAGATGGAAAGAAAAATAGAGGAGTGGGTTTTGATCTGCAGACAGTTTCCATGTGCTCAGTGATGATTAGTCCACTGGACAGCTTTTATTATTTGGAGCTGTCCTTTCTGGTTATTTTAGGGATCAGGGGCTGGATCTAGGGTTTCTGTAGGGTTTTCTTCTCAAGATAAATGCTCGATGGTTTTTTTATAGAAAAAAATTAAACCGGGGAAGTAGGGCTTGGATCTATTGGTGTGAACAATGTTTGAGGACTGAATGAAAAATCTCGTGGAAAAGGTCAGATAATGGAATCAAATTAATTGATGATATCATCATTCCTTAATCCGAGTTAAACTTAATTGGCAAGGGAAAATGGTTAGAGTATATACACTCAATTATGCTTGAACGTGCTCCTCGCGGTTTACTGCAGATTTGTGCGGATCGAGCAGCTCGAGCTTCCTCGCGGTTTACTGCAGATCTCTATTGTACTCAGAGGATCCATACCCGTTTGGTTGCAAGGTTGAGCAGGGTTGGGTTGGGTTAGATTACCCTTGTGAATAGTAAACTGTGAGGAAGATTGGGAGGGTTGGAAGGAGGGGTACCCCGAGTTGGGTCAACCCAACCTTGTCCTACCCTGCAACCAAACAGACCCTTAGAGCATGCAAAATTTATAATGTGGAGGGAGTTACTTGAGCATGATGATGTTATAAATTTATGGCATGCAAAAGAAGTGTTTAAAATATATGGTAGGATGGAAGAAGCTTCTAGCATGGTGGTTTACCGGTATAAATCTAAGACATGGACGAAGAAGTTTCTACCAAGGCACCATTAATTTACGGTAGGACGGGAGAAGTTTTTCTGACACAGTGCTACGAATTTACAGTAAAATGGGAGAAACTTTTAGCAAGATGTTGTTGATTTACCAACAAGGATCGTCTGTTGCGGTGATGTGTCTGCATTAATCGCTTGATCGAGCAACTCTCACGATTTTGCATGGTACGGACTCATAAAAAGTGCAAAAACCATGCAAACTGCTTGATCAATATCGAGCGGCTCCAGTGGTTACTGTAGACTCTGCTGCGGTTCCCGTTACAGCAGATGATCGGTGCCCATAGATTTACTCCGTGACGAGAGAAACTTTCAGCAGAGTGGGTGGTTATATCCACTTTGCTGTTCATGCAGATGTTCATGTAAGATCGGACCCATACTTCAGTATAATTTTGGATTTAAGAACAATTTTCCTTGCGATTTATACTTCATTTGCATCGATTTTTAGAGGTTTTACAGCAGGAGCTGCAGCAGCATCTCCATCTTTAAAACGAAATGGACTGGAACGGCAGTGAACTGCCTATACAAATTGAGCTGAGCTATACAATGGATGATTCTGACGCGGCTATTAATAATAACATCGTGCATTAATTGGGATGGCTATTAATCTGAGTCCAGAGGGAGACGAGCGGAGCAATGGGCTTCTACTTCATACAGTATAACTCCAATTCCTTCTCTTGGGATCGAGAATCATCTGCCATAACCTGTGTACGAACCATCATCAAAACCCGTTTTTGCAAGCATAGCAGTAGCAGCTGTTTGATGTAGATGTATCTGAGATGCTTTCAGCATTGTCGGACTGCGACGATCTTCGCTAATAAGCATGGTTTCGAATTTCGTGAAATTTCGGCGAAATTTCGATTTCGACACCCTACCGAAACTGAAATCGAAATATCGATATATACGCTTTCCTTCACAAATCTAGGTCAAAATTGGCGAAATTTTGTTGAAATTTTGAAATTATTTTATTTTTCACCATCTCAAAATTAGGCTTTCGGAATCCTTAATTCATTATTGTCTTCTTTTTTTATCTAAGTTTTCTTCTTCATTTTCGGTTAAACACACAACTGTCATTCCTTTGTTAAATCATTCTTACTCACATTCAAATTAATATCATTTAATTATCTACATAATAAGACTAATTTCGAAGGAATAGAAATTAATATAAGAAACTTTAATTTTTGGGACCTAACTATATATTGTACAATTATTCAGTCGTTGGCCTATTATTTTATGCATATACTTTAATCTTTTCAATTCATTTATTTTCTTTATTTTGTAGTCTAACTAATGACAAATAAAACAAAAAAATGGGAAAAGCTTGAAAAAAGCATAAAACTAATCTTGCATATATTGGCCTATTATATATGTGCGCATGTATATGGATCCCATACATATGAGTGCATTAAATTATATAAACTCCTTTGAGTCCCACGATTATATTGCCATAACTGCAGTGGACGATGTAAAACAATCGATAAATATAGGGAACTACATTATTTCAAAGGTCGAGAATGTAATTTACAAAGTTTATAGGGTTTATGCGGTAAACATCCCTTTTAACAATTGTTATTTTTATGTTTTTTTTACAAATACTTGTAAGTTCTTCAATGTGTTCGATATTAATATTTACATGAAATGTTTTTGTTTCACCATATTCTTTAAATATTTAAGAAAATCATAAATATAAGATCCAACTTATATTTCCACAACTAACATGCCAGACAAAATCAACTAAGTTTGGATGCACTGTATATTAAAAAAAATACTCCGAATAAACTAATTCATCTCTTAGATACTTGGCATCAATAACAAGTGATTATATATTTTTAGAAATCAACATTCAAATTGTATATACGAAATTATGCATAATGATACTATCTATCTAATATTTTAAAATGTCAAGAATATTTATGTAAAATATAAGGGAACTTGCAAATAATTTAATATTCACAGGGACATGCATGTATAATCTAAAAATTCAGAAGCTCCTACCAACATTAAAGTTAAGGTTAATTACTTACTGAAGAGTTACATCATTTATTCAATTCAAACACTCCTATTAAAACGACCATACAAAAATTTATTTAACTTTTGATCGTATTTTCAATAAAAATTTTAAATTAGAGGAAAAATAGTTAGGCTCGGAACCTACCTCTATTCTACTTTATTGTCAAATGATCCCCACAAATGCTTCAATCAAAAGCATTACACCATTTTTAAAAAGTTATTTGAAACGTTATTTTGATTTAACTATACATTTTCTGTTAATTTCTTTGAAATCAAGAAAATAATAGCTATTCGAACTCGAACCCCATATATTATACAGAATGCCAAATGGTACACCAACATGCAGATACAACATGTATAGGATCTAGAGCCAAATACAACATGTCTGGGATCTAGAACAGATCGTCTGATGTAATCCCAGTTACAACAAACCTGCTGTATTTTTTTCTTTTGTGATTTTGTTTACAAAATCCAACTTTATAGGTTAAATATTGGGTTAAAGCTCTATATATCCTCCAAATTTCACATTAATGGGAGGTTATTTGCTATTTTATCTTAATCTTTGAAGATCTGAACAATATTTAAGCAACCTAAATTCCATTTAAAAAGGACTCGAGTCTTGGAATATTAAGATATAATAACAAATAACTCTTCGACTAACGTGAAATTAGAGGATGTGTAAAGCATTAACCTAATATTCAATCTATAAGGTTGGATTTTGGAATCGAAAGCGCAACAAGGAAAAAAAAGAATTACAACAGGTCTGCTTTAACTGGGATTACAACGGACGATGTGCTCTCCTATAGGATCATTCAAATTATAAATACCATGTATGAACACTCTAGTTACTGTTAATAGATTTTATACATTTTCAAATAGATATTATCTTTGGAAAATATGATAGAAATGTATTTTACATCGGGGTTAACTATCGTATATAATTAGGTAATTGTCTTTACTAAAAATCCAATTGAAGCCGCTATCACATTAAGTGCATCATGATTCAACCATTTTGAAAAAAAATCCAAATTCAAAGAAGCCAACATTAATGGATTGCATTTAGCACAACTAAAAACAACCCAATTAAATGGAAATAAATTAAAAAATAAGCATATTTAAGACAACTAACAATAAATGATTTATTTTTCTTTTTATTAGACCATCAATAAGTTAGAAACTTTGGTATTGTAGTTCTAAAAAGTTGGAAATGCTACACAAAAATCAATGAATTATACACCGGATTTCAATATCATACATGGACATTATATTGACTATTATGGAATTTACTATGATAAAATATTGAATTAAAATGTAATTCACGATCCACAAATCCTGTCCTTTTGTAACCAAACCCCTCGGAAGAAAAATCTCCATCCACGTGGGCATCATCCACCCGTCCAACCCCAGCCCCTAACCCATCCATCCAACCGTCCATCAGCATGGCCCCACCCGTCCCCACGCAACGAAACACGCGTTAATGCCGGTCGTTATCAGTCTCCAACGCGCTTCCGCGGGTCCCACCACCACCCTCTCCCGCCCTCTTCTCATTCTCTCCAAAACATCTCAAGAATTAGGGATTCAGAATCTCTCGTTTTCCCCCGTTTAGATCCCTTCCTCATCGTCCTCTCGATCCGATGTCGCAGAAGCGGCAATCCGAGGAGGACCCCGCCGGCTCCGGTGACAAGCGCTGGAAAGGCGGCGCCGCCTTCCGGTTCCGGGGGTGAGTCTCCCTCACATCTTCGATCTGCGTATGGAAGACCGCACGAGGGCGTCGGGAATTGTTTAACGGAACAGTGGGCTGTTAGATTGAATTAAAAAATTAACCAGTTACAGTGGGTTTAGATAATATATTTTTTCATCTGGTAATATTCGTCTCGATTGAAGAGCATGATTGAGATGAAGGTTTGACCGTGATAATGATGATACCGAGGTTATTTTTTATTTTTATTTATTTGAGTGCAGTTTGGTGATGGATGTGATGAGGGTTAATAAGATGCAGAACCTTCTGGGGGTGCTCGAGCCGCTGCTCCGGAGAATTGTAAGTTGCTGTTTTTTTTTGTTTGAAGTTTTTTATGTTCTTATATGTTCTATGAAAAATATTTCCGTACAGTGGTTGGGAGTTGGTAACATTGGTTTTGAACAAATAGGCATATTTTTTTTTGGGGTGGAGTTCATTTTAGGGGCAGTGAGGAAATATATTCAATTAGACAACAACCCTCTATGGACATCTCCTTCGGTAGCTTTTAGAAGAAGAAAAATGGAATAGAGTGAATTTGATTTAATCAGAAAGATCTACATCCGATCATCTGTTAGCTAGATAACGGAGTTAAGAGTAACACGATTCTGAAATAACTCTTGCAGAATTAGCATTAGTGTCTGGAGTTTAGTCCTTTTCTTCATCGCTTCCTGATCTGACTAAGACACCATGGTTTCCTAAAATAAGAACAAGCAGGACTTTGCAAAACTAACAAATTGAGGAAGGGGTTGCTTTTAGACTTGTCATGTGAGGTTAGAAGGGGTCCTTGGAGGGCTTTTTGAAGGATTGAAGAGCAATGAATGCAAAGCAGACAACTTATCAATGGAAGATGCTATATATGACCATCACCATGCCAGACATATCCTTTGTAGTTGCCAAAGTAAGTCAATTCATGGAGCAGCCAAGATAGACCCATATAGATGCAATCCATATGATTTTGAGGTATCTGAGGACCTCACATGACACTGGTCTTTTGTTTAGCAGAGGCACATCCCTTGTTGTTATAGCTTGTGCAGATGCATACTATGCAGGATGTCCCAAGGACTGGAAGTCAACTTCTGGATTTGTAGTATCTATAGGGAATTCATTAGTATCATGGAAGAGTAAGAAACCGACAATTGCCCTAATCGAGTGTTGAATCAGAGTACAAAGCTATGACACATGGCAACACATGGATGATGTGGGTTATATCAGTTCTGACACCTGGCAACACAATGATCCATTGAGGTGCCTCTTATGCATTTCCAATGCGACAACCATGCCACATTGTTCATAGCCAATAATCCAGCCTTCCATGAGCGAACCAAGCATATCGTGGTAGACTGCCACTACAATCGAGATATGATCCGGAAGGGCCTCATTTATACATCCCATGTCAATTCTAGTGAGTAGGAAACAAACATGCGTACCAAGGCTCTAGTTGGAGGACCCTTTTAGAGATGTTGTTCCAAGTTGAACCTGATTAACATCTATGCTCCATCTTGTGGGGGAGGGAGAGTGTTGAAGAGTTTTATGTACAATTATTTATTTCTTCTGTCCGTAGTATCTAATTTACCCATTAGGGTTTCTCTCTTAGATAAGAGAACCCTTTGGCTTTATAAATAAATATAAGTATTCTCTTCCACAAGGACGTCTACCTTTCGACATCTCAAAATCAATCCCGATGATATCATGATAAATGAGAACCTTTAAGAGAATAAAAATAGAAGGTTTGGACCTGATGGGTCGGGAGCATTTGGCTGCGGAGGGAGGGGGCTGGGTCAGAGTATGCAACCGGAACATCGGAAGGGAGGTGCAGTGAGTGTAGGGCGACCGGGCGATTCCGGCGGAGGATCGCTTGTGCATCGTGGGAAGAGCTTTGCTGTTCCTTTCGGCAGAGGATGCTACCGATGCAGATCTTTTAGGCACTGGGCTCGCCAATGCCGTGAACCAATTCGTTGCTTCCATTGTTGAGGGTTCTCTCATAGGAGCGGTGCATGTCGACAAAGGATGCAGTCAGGAGGGCCGATGGTGCTGGTGGGGGAGGGCTGCGGGCAGGAGGCGCTCTTTAGGGGCACGTCGGACGTGGGCCCGGTATCAGCAACATTGTTCGGGGGAGATAGCTCCCGGGAGGATAGTAGCTAGAGGATTGAAAGAAATGGAGGTGTTCGCCGCAGCTTTTTTGGTGCAGGTCAAAGCTGGCAGACGGTGTTCGCTGCCCAACTCGGTTGGAGCGCGTACTCTTCAGAGGAGTCCCAATTACTCATCGAGAACCGTAGAGGTTGTGCATCATGCTAAACAAGGCCAAGGACGTCAAGGAGGTGGAGTCTCCGGGGTTACATCCGGGGGAGCCGCCTGATCCCATTCTCAGGGTATGGAATTTTTCCATGGCAGGGCTGGGTCAAAAGAAGCTCACGTTTGTGGGGAAGGTGCTCCAAGTGGACATCATTTCGGTGGAACGGAGCGGCATTGCTCGGAACAAATGTTTTCAAGGGGAACAACGTGATCGGGAGGCCCTGTTGGTGTTGCCGACGAGAGAGGCGGTCGCCCCTTCGGAAAGACGGTCAAGCTCGGCAGAAGACAGAATGATCACCCCTACGGAAGGGGGAGCATCGATCGTGGCGGAAGGGCGCCCACATGGGAAGGTGGAGCGGCGCTCGCGGACAGGAGGACCCCTCGTTTCCCGGGGGATATCCGCTTCAGGAATATTTGCTTTGATCAGAGTTTGGGAAATCGCGTCCCCAGGTCGGTTTGGCTCTTGCCTTGTAACGTAGGAGTTGGGGAGTCGGTTTTGGTGAGTCGGGCGGATGATCCGCATGTTTTTATCGGGCCTGGGTCCGGTTATCGCGGTTCTGCGAGAGAATGTCGCGGCAGCCGGTTGGGCTCTGGAGCTATGAACTCGGGCGGGAGTGGACTATTCCTTAACCCGGGTATAGGACTGGGAAGCCATACTTAAGGGTCGCCATTATGCTGGATGTCGATGGGGGATCAAGGCTACTTTCGACATGAACTTCATTGAGGAAATGGTAAAGAACCCGGTTAAGAGTCGCACTGAGCAGGTGGTTCGACCGCAATCAGTGGAGAAGGGGCGGGGGTGCAGGAGCCTATTTCGGCCTGGGCTACAGATGTTGTGATTCAACTTGGGGCTGGGGAGTTGGGTGGGGGGAGGAAGTCGGAGGAGACCGCATGGAGAGAGCAAGGCGAGCAAAAGCACTGTGAGGGTAGGCGAGAAGAAACCGAGGGGGGGTGATGAGCGGAGGCGGAGAGGTGGCTGGGGGGAGTGTTCGCAGGGCGTGGTTCCATTTTCCTCGAACGCAGAGGGAGGGTTGGGCAAATTTGGTGCATACTATGTCAGAAGGTCAAACGAGAAAGAACGTAGGAGACAACAAAGAGTGGCGTTGCTTGTGTTGTCCGAACTAGAGGATGCACCTCAGGGGCAACTACCTCAGAAGCCGCTACCAGTGCAGCTCGGCCCAAATCGCTTCCAAGCGTTGGATCGTTCTGTGGCTGACCGCCTCGGCCTCATCCCGCCCATGAAGGTGTGCAATGAAGGTGTGCAATGCCTCATGTCTTTGAAGATACTTTCATGGAACGTCAGGGGATTAGGACGGGCAGAGAAGAGCCAGAGAGTGAGTAATCTTGTCGGGGAGTTGGCTTCAGATATTTTCCTCCTCTAGGAGACGAAGATCGCTAGGGGGTTGGGGGAAGTGGGCAGGGAGCTGGATGGAGGCGGGAAGTTCGCAATGACGACGCTGGATTCTCAAGGAGCGACAGGAGGTCTGTTGTTTGCCTGGAACAACGACGCCTTCGACATACTCGAGGAAAAGCGACCGCTCTTTTGTCTGTCGATTTTACTGAGATGGAAGGTGGATGACCTTCAATTTTAGGTCATGAACATCTACGACCCGAATGACGTTGAGAGGGGAACCCTGACGGCAGATCTGGAACAGTTGGGCGAAGACTTTGCGTGTTCGGTTTGGTTAGTGGGAGGTGATCTGAATGTGACTTTGCTCCCTGATGACCGTCTGCGGGGGGTGGAGGGGACCCGAGCTCGGAGGACCTTCGGGGTGTCCTGCACTTGTTGGGCATGAGTATAATTGACGTGGCAAGCTGTGCATACACGTGGCGGAATGTCAGATCACGCTCTAGGTTGGACCAGTTCCTATTGTCCGTGGAGGGGGGGGGGGTGAAAGGTTTCCGCTCTCTAGAGCGTGGGCGCTTCCGCGGTCGCAGTCGTACCACACGCCAATTCTGTGGTCGTCTGGGGAAGAAGGGAGATTTAGATATTTCTTCCGCTTTGAGAAGAGTTGGTTCTTAGAAGAAGGTTTCAGATAGGCAGTGGAGACCCAATGGAGAGGGTGCATGCCAGATGATTCTGCAATGGTGAGACTGGTTGCTAAGCTTCGGTCCTTGAAGGATTTCCTCTCAAACTTCAGTAGGGAGCTGAAGACAAGGCTGCGGGCTAAAAGGGCAAAGGCCCAGGCGGAGGTAACCAGGCTGGACGGCGTTGACGACAACAGAGGGCTGGACCAGGAGGAATTCAAAAAAAGACGAGATGCTAGAAGTGCTTTTGATGGAAGATAAAAAAGATGAAATTGAATGGCAACAAAGATCCATACAGAAGTGGCTCAGAGAAGGGGACGCTATCACATCATTTTTTCACCGTGTGGCCTCAGGGCGGCGGAGAAGAAACTATATTCACGATTTGGACGTTAATGAGGTCCGGGTGTCGGGTGAGGCCGCGCTTGGGGGCACGTTAAGGGGTCACTTCGTCCAAGCTTCAAGGAGAAGGAGAGGTGGAGATTAGGGATAGATGGGGACGGGCGTCTCGTCCTTGTCGGCGGAACAGGCAGATGGCTTGCTAACACCTTTTTTGGAGGAGGAGGTAAAAAAAGCGATATGGGACTTGAACTCGGATGGCCCGCCTAGCCCGGACGGTTTTCCGATGTGCTTCTATCGTAAGTTCTGGGAGCTGATAAAAGGTGAAATTTTAGAGATGATGAATGAGTTCAGAGAGGGAAACAACGACTTCGAGAATATCAACAGAGCATTGCATTTCCTTCTCCCGAAAAGGGAAATACCAGAGAGGATCGATGACTACAGGCCCATCACACTCTCCAACATCGTGTATCTCATAGTTGCGAAGGTTCTGGCAAAGAGGCTGAGGGTGGTGATGGGATCAGTGATACTACAGGGTCAGTCGGCATTCATACCTGGGAGACAGATGGCGAATGGTTTGGTCATGGCTTCGGAGATTTGCCTAGACTGGAAACAAACGAAGGCGAGAGGGGTGATGTGGAAGATTGACTTTGCTAAGGCCTACGACTGCGTGGACTAGGGTTTTTTTGGATGTCTTTGAGAAGGAGAGGCTTCCTAGAGACCTGGATTGTCTGGATGAAACGATGCGTAAGTCCACCTCTTCCTACTCTGTTTTAGTGAATGACATGCCCGAAGGGGGATTTTTCCAGCCATAAAGAGGAGTGAGGCAGGGTTGCTCGTTGACACCAATGCTGTTTGTTTTGGTTACGGATGCGCTGGGCATTTTGTTTAAGCATGCGGTCGAATTGGGGTGGACCGAGGGCTACAGGAGGGGGGACATCTCAGTCCCCTTGTTACAGTATGCTGACGACACGATCTTGCTCTTGGGAGGGACAGAGGCCTAAAACGTGAACGCGACGCACCTGGTTGAGATTTTGGATCATTATCTGGCCTCGAAATAAACAAGCGTAAGTCGTCGGTGATTACTTTTGGGCTTGGATTGTCAGGTGCTACAGCTTTTGTCGCGCAAGCTTAGGCCGATGGTGGGGGATAGACGTCGATTTAGATTTTGGAGGGACGATTGGACGGGAGATGGCCCGTTGGAGGGGAGATATCCACGCCTTTACGCTATGGCTGCGGATAAGGAGAGCACAATATTCCATTCAGCTGTGGATGGTATGTGGGTACCGATCTGCGTTATCAGACCAGCGCACTGAGGAATTTCTAAGGTTGCAGGAAGAATTACCAGAACCAAGGGAGTCGGGGTCAGATGATGATCACTTTGTCTGGACGGATTCGCGATTCACAGTCAGAAAAGCATACGAAGAACTGAAGAGAGAGACGGAGGAACGGGATGGCGACTTATGCTCGGACGTCAAAATTATTTGGGCCTCTAAGGTTCTGAACATAGTTAAAATCTTTCTGTGGTGCGTAATAAAGGGGCGTCTTTGGGACAAGGCATGACAGGGAAGGTTACTGGGCATCGAGGACACCAGGTGCGACAGATGTCTTGGGCTGGAGGAGGATTCAGAACATATCTTTTTTCAGATGCCCGGAATCGGAAGGGGTTTGGAGGACACTAGACGTCCACTAGATCTGGAGTGAGGGAGTCACGGAATTCTGGAGATCTGTCGGTACGATCGGAGGCAATTCGATGGATGACTGCTCAAGGGGATTTGCGACACTATGGGCAATATGGATGGCAAGGAATGATTTGATTTTCAACAGTAAGAGGTTTTATTCTGAAAATGTAGCTTCACATTGTATTGCGCTCCACTGTTCTCGAGTTCACAGTAATGTACTGTATGTTTTTTTTAATATAAATGAATTTCTAAGGCGGTGATCCCTTTAAGGGGAGTTCACCCGTGTGTTACTAAAAAAAAGAGAATAAAAATAAAAAATCAGCTGCCTGTTGCAATAGTTGGCCGAATATTCGGGTTGGATCGAATATTGGCCGAATATTAATATTCTATTTTGTCACTCCACAGAATAAGAATACTCACCCAAACATTTGATCTATTTTGTGTGCCTCTTCCGCCCACCTTATCTTTCGCATAGAGCGTGACATGAAGTCACCACCTATCGCCCATGCTAGATCCAGGAATCTCTCCCTAATTCCGCACAACTCTTCACATAAAATCGCATTCGAAGATGTTCTCGAGATGCCTTATATCGATGAAACGATGAGGCGAGATTGGTCCGCCTTGTTAATTAAGAGAACTCAAATTGAGTGAATCAAGGTTACCTCATCAACCATCTCGGATTTATTCCCATTCCAAGAAGCGTCCGCTCCCCTTGAGCTTCCACTCGCTAACACCACTCTAAATTCCGTGAGATGAGGGCTAGAAATAGAGTTCCCTCTCCCAGAGTCATATGAATCGATCTTTGTTTCTTGTAAACTAGCTACATTAATCTTCCACGCAACTAACATGGAGCTAATTGCTAACCTCTTCTTAGGTTGGCCTAGCCCCTGCACGTTCCATGATAAGAGTTCCATTGGGAAATTGAGAGGACAATCCCCGTCATCTGTACCCCCACTATTTGTGCAATCTCCAATTCGAACAACCTCTCTGAAGCATCCCCTATCACATCAGGTGTTCTCAAACTTCCTCCGGCAACGATCCCAACAACTTCCACCATCTCCCCCTCCTCGGTACTAGCTTCCTCCTAGTTTTCACTGCATTTCTTCAAATCCAAACACTCTACCCCAAATTCTTGAGAACTTCCCTCTTCTCCCACACACTCCAAGCTTCCGGTTTCCTAATCTAAAGCATCCCCTCATTGACGCTTTCGCGCGGAAGCATCACTGCTGCTATCTCGCATCCCGCCATGCTCCTGAAAATCTTCCCACACATTGCATATGCTTCTTTACTCTATTGTGGTCCACCCCTTCCTTCACCTTCACATGATGAGGGACAACCGTAGAGACCCTTCGAAGTTCCACCATCTGCTCATGCACCAGATCCACCGATGCGCCGTCGTTCAGATATACCACCATACCCAAGGTGGCCCGCTATTGCCCAGGCCACAGTCCCAAAGAGGCTCGGGACTTGGGAAGTCTCCACCAATTGCATTGAGTTGTCTCCACAATCTACCATTGACAGATCGTCCATTGGGTCAAAAAATTCATCCATATTCGAAATCTTGGAGCCGGGTCTTGCATACGAGAACAATACCATGTTCGAGTCATGGAGATCTGTTCGAGTTAATATAAGAGGAGGCGGATCCATGTAACCTGTATAGTTAGTCAGGTTTTTGAGATGGCTCGAGCCCACAAAACCTGAATCGGATCCTGTTAGAGCCACGTTCAATATGAAGGCAGCAAGATTAGGGTTTGCCATTAATGCCTCCAAAATACCGCCTTCGAATCACGCAGTCTCCGAAAATTCCACTGCACAATCCGACCCATGAGCTTCTCCGGTAATCGCTTCCTTCACCGGCGACTCCTCCGCCACCTCGAAGAGTTTCGTTCAAAGGAATAAGCCAAATCGTCACAGACCTACGCCTGAGCCACAACTCCTCCTTTGTCGGAACCAGCAGTTTGGATCAACGCATAAAAAAAAATGACAAAGCCAGTGGTTTGGTTATACGCATCAAAACAATGACAAAGCTGACGGTTTGGATCAACGCATCAAAACAATCACCTCGTACTCCTTACACGGTCGCATACTGAAGAAGCAGAGAGCTCGACGACCTCTCCTACATATAACATCGCCTCTTTGAGGACCTCCACCTCCCGACATCCCAACGTCAACAAATCTTCATCCCCCTCACCCAAGGCACCATCTAGGTATCGAGACCGTCTCCGCAGGATAAGCCCTTTGATTTTGGTATCCAACATTCTTCGATGCCTCCCTTTAACACCTCTTTCACTCCTCTCGATGATAAACCCCTCAAATAGAATAACCCTCCCAAAAGGCTGAGGACATCTACTGTCATTCCGGCCATTCTCGTTGCCGAAATCCCTTCACCGAGTTTTCTTAAAGCCTCCTCCTCGCCCTTCCCTGAACAAGAACCATCCAACGGTTGTTCGCCCACTGCTCCTTCAGATAGCCACTACAAAATGGAAGTGAAACCTGCTTCCGGTTGATTTTTCTGGTGTTCCTCCCCCACCACAGCAGCCTCGTGGGACATCGTGTGCTCTTGAACATGCACTTTCTTCGACCAGGTGCCCTTAGTCATGCATTCTCTCCAATGGTGGCCCATGCCGCCACATCGGAAGCACAAAGGTTCCACTGCCACGCAATTCTTGGATAGGTGGTCCAACACTTCATAACAGAAACACTTTGATGCCGCTCTGCGACCTTTGTTCTTCAGTTGCCACAACCTCTGCATCTTCTTCGCATCGTTCCAAGGGCCCTCCCCCGCCAACTCCTCCGTAACGGATGTCCTCCAAACCTTCTCCATCATCCGTTTGCATCTCCTCACTATTCCCTTTGATTAAGGTGGCAATCCGATCGCCAGGCCCCAAAGGTCTCCTAGCTCCCTTCTCCACCTCCTCCCTTTTCTCTCCCACCGCTTCCGCTCGTGACCTCTGTCATCCTCCTGACCTCTCTCATCCTCGTATCTATTCCGCCACGACCTCCACTAACCAAGATTTTTCTTTTCCCCTTCTTGTAGATTTATACTTGGTCATCTTTACTAATTCATGGTAACATGTTTTGGGATTTTTAAGGTTGCTTCTGTAGTTATTTCAATAGAACTCATTTAATTTGACGAAAGAAAAAAATCATCTCATTGCTTTGGTTGTATAAATCTCCTTTTGTACAAGATCAACTTGCTATGTGCTGAATACATGATGGATAATTAAATGCAATATTAACTCAATTTCCCTGCATCTGAAGTTGAAGTTAATTTACATGGGTGATATCATGGTATTAAAAGGCGCGCCTCGAGGCGGTCGAGGCGTACGCCTCGAGGCGAGGCGGGCCTTTTAGCCTCGAGGCGTGCGCCTCGGCCTTGTCCAGTGAGGCGTGCGCCTCGACTGGCTGAGGCGTAGCCTCGAGGCGTTCCGCGTCGAGGCGGTCGAGGTGTTTTCCGAGGCGTTTTTGTTTTTTTGAAGATTTCTTGTATGATTTTGATAGTTACATGGTGGTTTGAGAAGCTTATAAATATATACTTGTTTAGGATAATGATTATACAAGTTAAATGCCTAAATCTGATGTTTCTTTCGTACCCATAACTCCACATTTATTATTAATTATGTGTAACTATTTCAGCAAACTACTTCATATTTACTATTAATTATATCTAACTATTAATTTATGCAAAATGTATGCTTAAATTTGACCTCTTTCATATTCATATGCTTGAATTTGACCTATTTCATATTCATATTTACCATTAACATGCCAAATATTTTAGTGAACACTTACTATTACATCCTTAAACATATACAAATGTGTATACGTATTCGAATCTCATAAAACCGTTCTGGTAGGGTATGGTGCAACAGGGGGATGCATACAACCGTTCTTCACCTGGGTATAGTAGAAAATATAGTTAGGATTCAAATCATATGATTCATATCAACATCTTGGATATTTATAATGACAACTATAGCCAATCCCTTTTAGATAATTTTTTAGTGATAGTTATAAGTTATAAACCAATGATTTTCTTTTGATTAGGTAGAAATTTAGAAAGGTTTATGGCATTGAGTCATTGATATATCCTTTTTTTCATGTTCTTATCTTCATAATATCATCATATATTACATTGTTATATACTATATGTTTGTCAGATTATATTATTTCATCAATAAATATATGTATTATTATATTTTATATTTATTTTTCTATACAAAACTGAGGCTTACGCCTCGACCGCCTCGAGGCTACGCCTCGCCTCGTTTCCAGGGAAAACGCCTCGTTCCGCCTTTCGTTTTTCAAACCTTGGGTGATATTGTGGCAGACAATGCGTATCACTTAATTGTTGTGAAGTTGTTCTGTATATATGTATAATCATCCTTGTATTCTATTGTGGTGTGGAGGTAAAGATCTTTTCCAAGATGCTAAGGTGAAACATGACAGTTTGTGATGTTTTACCATTATCCTTCAAAAATTTGAAGATTACACCGCTTTCTTGATTAATTACTTTAGGACAAGGAAATGACATGAATTTTGTGTTTGCCATTGTTGGCCTTCTTTTATCTTATATAGATATATTGTGATTGTTCAGAGTTGCAGTTATGACCGAGTCATGGTAGTATACTGCAAAATTTAAATATTGTTTTTCTCAGGTGAAAGAGGAAGTTGAACGGGCTTTAACTACGCATCTTGTTGGCATTAAAAGGTGTGATGCTTAACTGAATGTGATATTGTTTTCTAATGTTTCCATTTTATGTGTTATTCTTAATTGCCAGTGAACTTTGCGTGGTAATATATTTTTCTTTTTTAGGCAATGTGGGAGCCATTTACATCCATCATCTTCTGGGAGCTTACTATTACACTTTCGAAACTACGCTTTGTCATCCTATTTTCACTGGTTCAAAAATTGAAGGAGAGGGTGGTTCTCTAGTTGTGGCACTACTTGATTCGTTGACCGGTAATGTTGTTGCAACTGGTCCAGAGTCATCATCGGAGGTGGAAATAGTTGTTCTGGAGGGGGATTTTGAAGGTGACAAAGAAGATAACTGGGTATATGAGGAATTTACAAACAATATTGTCAAGGAAAGGGAAGGGAAGCGTCCTCTTCTTGCAGGGGATGTATGTTTGCATCTTAAAGAAGGTATCGGTGTGGTAAATGAACTGTCATTTACTGATAATTCTAGCTGGACAAGAAGTAGAAAATTTAGGCTTGGGGCAAAATTCAAAAATGGTCATGTTAATGGAATCCGAGTAAAAGAAGCTAAGACTGAGCCTTTTGTTGTCAGAGATCACCGTGGAGAATGTGAGTGCTTCACCCTTTTTCAATATGAATATGATTCATATCTCCGTTTTGCAATTTGGATGTCATTTGCATGTGATGTCAGTTTAGTTACTGTTATTATTTTCGGTTTTCAAACTGTATCCAATATCATCATAAGAATGCCTCCCTTTCGAGCGCGTTCCTTATTTCTTGAACCCTTAAGTTATGGATGCATTGAATTTTAATACCATCATTGCAAAATAACGAACCTATACCCAAATTGTTATTGATGAAAAGTTATTATGGCAACTTGTTGGGTTTGTGTTTGATCCCATGGCGAAAATGCTCCAACACAAGTGATTAAATAGTAATCCTCATCTTTTATACCTCGCTCTGGTATTTTGCGAGTTTTCCGTGGAGATTATGTTTGTGGTGGCACAACTTTTACTTGCTACATCTTTGTTGCTATATAGCCTAGTCATTGTTCCTAGCAACAGTTGTAGGTGTATGCGATTACTTACCTAATAACTAGTTATAGAAGTGACACCACATATGAGTATCCCTATTTATTATTGAAGAGATCGTGATTAGATCATTAGATCTTCCCCTTGTATTAAAATCATTGTCATTACCATTAGTTCTCATACTAAAACTTTTCATTACCAATGAAACTATAGATATAATTGTCATTGTAATTGTCAATGCATTCTGAAATGCAACCATCAATATTGATTTCAAAATGAAAATAACCGGATATGAGTTCATTCACCCATCTATGTTCGAGACTGCTTGTACGACCAGTAAACCGCTTCCGCGACTACCATGGTCGAGATTTACTTCAAGGATCTTAAACCACATCTCTCTCTCATTGCAAAACTTCCTCAGTATCATCAGCAACTCAACGTGAAGTCGTTGGGGAAGCAGATGTGCTCGACCAACGAAGGAAGACGTGTCCCTGAGACCCCCCCTCGGCTTCCGAACTGCTCTTATATATATTCCACTCGCCCAACCTTCCGTAACATCTTAAACTTAGACCCAAGCCTCAATTGAGGAAAACCAACCTAATCAACTTATTGGGTTTGGACCATTTGGATCTAATGACCAATATGCTTTATCTCAAGTTGTCAAATCCTAATACACATTTTTTATTAGTAATAATCAATTTTCTTTTGTTAGTCTGCTCAGGAGGGTTTGGAATAAGGTGAATGTGACCTGGGTGGACATCTGCTACTTTTTCGGGATTTTTTAAATAAGCTTTGATGGTGCTGCCTATTGATTAGGGATGAACATGGGTCAGGCCTGGGTCGGGCCCTACAGGGCCTAGGCCCATTTATATTTGTGGGCTTTGGGCCAGGCTTAGGCCTACTAAATTTTTTTGAAGAACCAAGCCCAAGCCCATCCCAAATACTATGGGTCGGGTCATCCCATAATGTCTCAAAAATCAATTGGGCTTGGACTGACCCAAAACTTATGTTAGGACTTGACAGTCCCATATACTTGGCGCACCCTCATTTGGTTATTTTGATTGTAATCTTTATTATGAAGTATTTATTAGTTATTTAGGTCTTTATTATTTAGTTATCCTAGTGTTTTGCACGGATTTGGTCATATCTATGATTCTACAATATCTAATGAAAAGAGTTTCATAGAGATATTAACGACATTCTATAATATACGTTATGGATCTAAAAAATGGGAATATGACATGGCCTCAAATGTCGATTTTGATGTTGTTTTACCGAGCTCGAAAATGGTATTGTGAGAAATTTCACTAATTAGGGATCAAGGAAATCACTCTAAATACTATTTTTTTCAAAACTTAAAGCTTCAAATATATCCTTTAATCAATAAATGAGAATATAAATATACATTTACTTAAAATATAGGATTAAATAGAAGGTTTTTATAATTATTGACTTTATAATCATCATACATGTTGATATAAAGTAGGAAATGTAATATGTAATGTATGCACTAAAAATTTGGTTATGAAGAGTGCATAAATAAGTTGAAAAACAAATCTATAGGCTCAATAAACTCATAATTCATAATGCATTAGTACTCACACCATTCTTTGTTTTTTAAGAAGAAAAAGGTGTCGTGCTTAAAAGATGCCCACCTAAAAACTTCATATTCACAAGTTGATGTATCTCAAGTATTGTGAAGATATTTATGTTTTCCATTTTTCATATGTATCTCTTTCTTATTCTCTAGCTCTGTTTTCCACTTATGTAATTACCCATAGGCCTCTCTACTATATAAGAGAGTCTAGGGTTCTCAGAAATAACGTGGCTCTTATTTTTCTCCAACATGGTATCAGAGCGGCGGTCCTAGACCAGAGCTCTCGATTCCCAAAAACCCTAACCCTACCTCCAGCCCTCTCCTCGCGCATCGTCGCCTCCTCGCCTTGCGCGTGCCACCGCCGAGTGCGTTGTCGTCTCGCGCTTCTCCCCGACAAGCCTCACGCGCACAGCAGGCCTCCTCGCACACACGTCTCGCGCGCACAGCAGGTCTCACGCCCGCACAACGCCTCCTTGCGCCTTGCTCGCGCGTTCCCTCGCGCACCTCCTCGCGTACCGCCTCGCGCGTTGTCTCGCGCTCACTGTTGTAAAAGTCGGCCGACTAGTCGGTCCGACTAGTCGAGTCGGGGGGTACCCGACTCGACTAGGCCAAATCGGCCAATAGTCGGTCAGACCCGATTAATCGCCCGATTAGTCGGCCTAGTCGGCCGACTAGTAGGCCGAACTTTTGCATAGAGATTTCTCGGCTGACTTTTGCATAAGGATTTCGGATATATGTTTCGGCGCCAACCGTAATCTCGATTACCCGTTTAGAATTAGATGAGTTTTAGGGCTTGTTGTTAGACAATAAAATGAGATACTTAAGGTTACATGCTAATAAGTATAACTCACAAATAAATTAAAAATATAAAAACAAAAAAACACTAAAAATGTTAAATAAAAATTATAAGAAAATTCTGTATACTTTTGTACTTTAAATTATAGTTTTTCATCTAGATATAAAATATCAACTAATTAATATACTATCCTGGATAATTTTACTTAAAACTTTGTGATTTAATTTCATGTTGGTTAACTTATATAAGATTAGAATTGCGTTTATTACGCCTAAATGTTCGTTAACTTAGACACTTCTTGTTGATTTGCATGATAGTTAGGTAACTTAGGTTATTTACCTTTTGTGGTTGTTGATTAGCTTTGTATTAATTTATTTCTACCTTCAAATCATGCTATGTACCAAACATTTTGTTAACATTTTGTTCGTGCTATGAACCAAACATTTTGTTCTTAACTTGCTTCGTTTTTTCTTCTGTTGCTATAATTTTTTAAGCTCTCAAAAATATTAGAACTGCTAAATATATGAATATGAATGAGAGTATATGTTATAAAACTTGATTTTTTTTAAAATAATTTAAAAATTCAAAACCGACTAATGCCCGACTAAATCCGATTACTCTCCCGACTGCCGATTAATCCTTAGTCAGTGACCCTGCCGACCGAGTACCGACTGTCGACTTCTGCAACCTTGCTCGCGCTCACAGCAGTTCGCACGTGACTTGTCTTCTATGCGCGGCACCCTAGCAAGCTTCGTGCGTATCAGCTTCGTCAGTTGATCGATGGGTTGGTGTGCATGAGTCTACACGTGCACCCAAACCCATATATGTCTGTGTAGACACACAAACTTTGATTTCCTGCACCCATGGTAGTCTTCTTCCGGCAATATGTTTGAAAACAAGGTCGATGTACCCGGCACTGGCGCATTCAGAGGTCCAACGCCTATTGTGAAAATGGATGGGACAAATTATGAGCTCTGGGCTATGCAGTTCATAAGCCTGATGAAGTCGAATGGTAAGAAGCATATCCTTACGGAAGAGGAGCCGGTGGAGAAGACTGGGGTGAATGCCTCGTGGGAGGCGGACGATGCGTATGCCAAAGTCTGGCTATCTAGGATGTTGACGATAGAGATTGCCAACGATGTACTGCATCAGCCCACGTTTAAGGCTATGTGGGATATTCTAGCGGTGATATATTCGCAGGCGCGGAATGAAAACCAAGATACTTCAGTTGCAACATGATATTTTTACAGTCAAACAGAATGGGCGCCCTCTTCACTCACTATACACATTTCTACGAGGAATGTTTGAGAAGCTCCACAGCTTCATGCTGTTGACGGCCACTCCTGAGCAGCAGAAGACATACAGGAATGCTACCATGGTTGGTGTATTCCTGGCTGCCCTTGATCCAGAGTACGATGCAGCCTGGTCTCAGATCCTTGCTGACGCCACTATTCCTCCTATGGAGGAAGCTTTTCGCCAACTGAGTCGAATCACTGTCTCATGCTCGACTGCGAGCCAGACACCTTCAACAATGACAGCCTCCAGAGGAAGAGGTGGCTCCTCTACTTTTTGTGGCCGTGGCCCTCGGGGTCGTGGGGGTCGGATTCGTCAACAATGCAGTTATTGTCGTCGCCCTAGTCACTCTGAGGATACATGCTACTCTAAGCATGGCTTTCCAGCATCGGCTCGGGTAGCAGAACAAGTTTAGTCCCCTGCACCTTCCTCTGAGGACCAGCGATTCGATGATCTTGTTGCCAGACTGAGGAATATCATGCCTTCTGATACAACTCCTGGAGGTCAGTCAGATGTGGTTGTCTCTGCATCTGCCAGTTCACCTGCTACAGCCAATACCTCAGGTAGTTCTTATGCTCTCACCTCTTGTGATGGATCTATGATTACGAACAAGATTATGGATTCTGGAGCGACACATAGGGATGAAACGGTCGGATACGGATACGAATGTATATATAATCATATCCTTATCCATTTACAAATACGAATACGAATGCGGATACGAATATTGACGAATGTGAAAAATGTGTTACCATATCCTTAAAAACGAATACGAATGTAAAAGGAATACGAATCAGATACGAATAATAACAAAAATAATTTACTAATATACTTGTTTAGGATGGTTTAAACATAAAATAAGATATACCAGATAATGTAATTTCATAAAAAATATATCAACGATGGTGAATGCAATCATAAAATGTTGTTACACACATTTATAAATAAATATATTACTATACTTATGTTCGAAAACGAATATACGAATACGAATGCGAATATTAACGAATGTTAAAGTGACATCCATATCCGCATCAATTTTAAAATGAATACGAATACGAATGTCAAAATATGTATAAAACGAATACGATAGCGGATCGGATACGAATATATTCACATTCGTTTTCATCCCTAGCGACACATCATCTTTGTGGGGACAAAGAGCAGCTCATTGCATATAGACCGGTCTCTTCATGACGAACTGTGGTGATAGCCAATGGGACACATTCCCGATCACAGGACATGGAGAGATTAACTTGACACCTTACATGAGACTGCAGAATGTGTTATATGCTCCTGATTTCTCTATGAATTTACTGTCCATTAGCCAGATTACAAAGGATTTGAATTGTCGAGCTATTTTTGTCTCATCGTCTCTTGTTTTTCAGGACATACCCTCGAGCAAGGTGATTGGCTGTGGCCGTGAGAAGAATGGTCTCTATCATCTGGTCCATACTTTCTATGTCAGTGCATCTCTCCATTCTACAGGATCAGACTCTCCATATACCTGGCATCGCCGATTTGGTTATCTCCCTCTTCAGAAGATGTGTCCGTGGTCTTGCCCCAGATTTCTCCGAAGTCGTCCTTTCAGTGTGAAGATTGTCAGTTGGGAAAGCATCATCGGTCTACTTTCCCGAGTCGTCAGAGTCGGAGCAGTAGCTCCTTGCTTGAGTTAGTCCATATTGATATTTGGGGTCCCAGTCGTGTTCCTGACCACTAGGGACACATGTTCTATCTTCCTGAGAAGGAGTTGTTCTCTCTTACACCCCGTGTCTTTGGCTGTGTTTTTGTCCTTCAGTTGGTGTCAGGTCTTGATAAGCTCTCTACCAGTGCTGTCAAATGTGTGCTTGTGGGATACTCCAGGACACAGAAGGGATATCGTTGCTTTGATCCGCTGCGTCGAAAATACTTCATTAGCGTCGATGTCACATTCTTTGAATCTGTGATGTTTTTCTCTCCTACAGGTGACAGAATGACTACTTCCCATTCTGATACTGAGATCTACATGTCACCTCCTCCTATGATACAGTTACCTTCTATACCGTCTCCCCCACCACCACTTGTCATACCTTTACCTCCACCTTTACCACCTCCAGTAACCACTGTCCCCCCTTTACCAAAGTATTATACTCGTCGGTCCTCCTCTGTTCATGGTCATGGTCCGTCATCCAACATGCCTCAAGTTTGTTCTGATAACTTGATTTCTAACGGTGAGTCTGAGGATCTATTGATACAGGGATCGCAGCAGGATGACGTTCATGAAGAATTGGACGTGCCTATCGCTATTAGGAAGCAGAGGCGTACTTGTGCATCCTATCCACTTGCCTCCCAGGTTTCCTTTCATCGTCTTATAGACGATTTCCAGAGATTTGCAGATGCTCTATCTGCAGTAGAAGTTCCACGGAATTACTAGGATGCATTACAAGATAGCAATTGGCGCCTTGCTATGGAAGAAGAAATGGCCGCGTTGCAGTCCCGTGGAACTTGGACACTTGTTTATCCTCCTCTCGGAGCGTCTGTTGTTAGCTGCAAGTGGGTGTTTACTGTTAAATACCATGCAAATGGCAGTCTTGATCGGTACAAGGCACGACTCGTGGCACGTGGTTTTACTCAAACCTATGGAGTTGATTACTTGGACGCGTTTTCTTCGGTTGCTCGACATTCTGCTTTATGTGTCCTTTCGGTTGCTGTAGCACGTGATTGGCCGTTATTTCAGCTTGACGTGAAAAATGCATTTTTATATGGAGATTTACAAGAGGAAGTCTATATGCAGCAGCCTCCGTGGTTTGCTGCTGAGGGGGAGTGTCAACAGGTTTGTAGACTCCATAAGGCAATATATGGCCTTAAACAGAGTCCTAGAGTGTGGTTTCAAAAGCTTTCAGACCTGATTGAACGACAGGGATTCAAGAGGTCAAATACATACCATTCTTTATTTGTGCAGAAGACGCCTAGAGGTACTGTTGCTATCATGGTGTACGTTGATGATATTGTTGTTACAGGAGATGATGAGCAGGGAATCAAGATGGCAAAAGAATTTCTGGGTAGTCAATTTGTGACTACAGATCTGAGCACCCTAAGGTATTTCTTGGGGTTTGAATTTGCTAGAAATGCACATGGTCTTGTGATGACCCAACGAAAGTATGTTACAGATATACTTGCAGAGACAGGCATGATTGGCTGTCGTCCTTCCACTACTCCCATGGATCCTAGCATGAAACTATATGATGATGATACAGATGAAGCCGATAATAGAAGATACAGAGAGATGGTTGGAAAACTCATTTATGTTACAATTACCAGATCAGATATTGCATTTGCAGTGAGTCGAGTGAGTCAATTCATGGAGCAACCTCGACAGGTACATATGGATGCTATATATATGATATTAAGATATCTAAAATCATCTCCATGCTCAGGATTACTGTTCAAGAAAGGAGAAACACTCTCTGTATATGCATATGCTGACGCAGATTATGCATGTTGTCCTAAGGATAGGAAATCGACTTCGGGATATGCAATATTCGTTGGTACTTCTCTCGTTTCTTGGAAAAACAAGAAACAAACAGTTGTAGCAAGATCAAGTGCTGAGTCCGAATACGGGGCTATGGCTCAAGCAAGCACAGAAATGATGTAGGCTCGAGCAGTACTAGGTGATCTACATGTAGAGGCTCCTCTACCCATGGAGTTACACTGTGATAAGCATGTTGCTCTATTCATTGCAAACAATCCTGTGTTCCATGAGAGAACAAGACATATTGAGGTAGATTGTCACTACACCAGAGACATGATTCAGAAGGGGCTGATTTCTACTTCCCATGTCAGCTCTGGAGAGCAAACAACGAACATCTTCACCAAGCCACTGCTCAGAGGATCATTCCTGAAGTGTTCATCCAAGCTGAGCATGATCGATATCTATGCTCCATCTTGAGGGGGAGTGTAAAGATATTTATATTTCATATGTACCTCTTTCTTATTCTCTAGTTCTGTTTTCCACTTTATGTAATTTACCCATAGGCCTCTCTACTATATAAGAGAGTCTAGGGTTCTCAGAAATAACAAGGCTCTTATTTTTCTCCAACAAGTATGAAAACTAGGAATCATGTAAGATCTTGGTGTTCTCTATAACATTTTCTGCAGGTAACCTTTCACCCCACAAAATCACCGTACATTTGGCTATCCACATGAACTACACGATGTCTGCAATCTTTATTCTGACAGACTTTGTCCCATTACGTTGTTGGTCCCTAAAATCCAAAGGCAGAAGTACAATTTATTGAAACCATGTCCAAATTTGCCCCCTCCCCCCCGCATCTCCCTGGATGAGTTGCAAAAAAAGAATAGATGAGAAGTATCCTCAAGCGCCTTCTTGCATCGCAAGCACGACTCTTCCACCTCCTGAAGAACTTGGCCCAGAGCAAGCATCAACCCCTCTTATCAAGATAAATACAACGACATACCTTAAATACCACGTAACATTAGTGTCAACAAATCTAAACCCCCACCTCGATCTCGGAGACCCACTTGATTAACAAGGTCGTGTTCATAATCACCTCACCCCAAGGCCAACATCCTCCTTCGCCAATATCATCTTTCAGTTTATTAGAGGCATATTGCGACTCTCAACGGTACTCTAAAAAAATCTGCACATCAATCTCTTCAGACATCCTCGAACTTACACAACAAGCAAGCGAGTAGACAGTAAAAGCACCGTCATAGCATAAAGCACCACCTTTAGGAGCGCGACTTCCCCCTTCAACAAATAGGACACTCTCACCATGCTCAACTTCATCTTCTCAATCATCAACAACCCATCACATTGCCTCAGTCAATCACTCACATAGGGGAGACTTAAGTAGTTGATCAGAAGTGACCCCTCTGAGTTCCAAGAGCCATTGCACATGCCTCAATCTTCACCTTCTTCACAAAAAGGACAAACATAGATTTGTCTTTGTTGATCCGTTAATCCAGATTTCACACCAAACAAATCCAAGATCGCAACTAAACCCTCTGTAACTCTCAGTTTCCCTTGCCTTACCCTCCACTAGGGATGAGCATTGGGTTGGGCTGGGCCGGCCCAGCCCGAAGCCCAACCCAAAAAGCCCAGCCTAGCCCAAGCCCAAACGAACATTGGGTCGGGCTTGGGCCTAATTTTCAGGCCCGGAATTTTTTTGGACTGGGCTCGGGCTTGGCTTGGCCCAGCCCGACCTGAAGAGGGCCCGAACCCAATATCCTACACGTATGGAAACTCTCACCTGTCATGCACACTCTGTTCATGTATCCTATCTTCATACAATGTTTATAAATCAAGAAAGTCATGTGTGGGACGTATGAGTTGAAGATCATTGTATTTTATTTCAGAATTAATATTTCTTAATTAGTCTATGTCTTTGATTCTGGTGGTTATTTTTGAGTTTTTAGTGTTTATTTTTTCTATTATAATATTTTCTATTATTGAACCTTTACCCAATACGAGCATTATGCCCATTTTTTGAACATGTAGTGCCTAGTGCACCTGTTGTTGTTAACTATGTAAACTTGGTTCACACTTTCAATTTCTGTAATGAGAGACGTTTATGGTATATAACACTGAGTGGACTTGTATAAAATGAGAAATCATCTCCGCTAGAATTGAATTTTAGTTGTTTCACAAGTATTATGGCATATGTTTTAAACAATTTTAGATCGTCTAACTTGAATTGAGATTGACTTTAAACACAAACTCAAAGTTAATACTATATAATGGGTTAAGATGGGCCGGCCCGGCCCAAGCCCGACCCATAGGAATTGGGCCGGGTCTGGGCTTGGGCCGAACCAAAAAAAATTGCGGGCCTAGGCCCGGCCCAAGGCCCGAAGTTTTTAAGTGGGCTTGGGCCTGGGCCCTTCAGGGCCCGACCCATGCTCATCCCCATGGCCTTAAATTTCAGCGAAATTCGGTCGAATTTCTGTCGAATATCGATATCCAGTCGAAATCGAAATTCCACCGAAATGACCGAAATGACCGAAATATGGGGGTCCTAGTATAAAAAATGACCGAAATGACCGAAATTCAGGTCGAAATTCCACCGAAATTCCATCGAGTTTCTGTTTTGGTCGATACCGAAATGATGACCGAAACCGACATTTAGGGCCTTGCTCATCCCTACCCTCCACAATGGAAATTGTATCATTATCGTAAAGAAACAACATCATTGAAATGTCCCCTACTCAAACCATTGCAAAATTCCTCATCAACCGTGCGGAAACCATCCTCGAAAGTTCATCTACTACAATGACAAAAAGCAACAGAGCCAGTGAACACCTCTCTTGTACCCCTCTTTGGGGATTGGAAAAAACCTCCTAATGGCCTGTCATTCACCAAAATCGAATAGGAAGTTGTTGTCACACAACGCGCCATCCATCCAATCCATTCCTTAGGAAAGCCTCATCACGAGAATAAAGCCCATATGAACTATCAATATACATAATCATACGCTTTCAAAAAATCAACATTCCAAACCAAAGCAACCCCTTGACCTCTTTCCACCGTCAGTTAGTTACAATCTCAAATGCCATCACCATCCCATCCACCATGTACTCAATAGGAATAAATGTTGTCTACATGGACTCTATGATGGTATCCATCACCATGCATAGCCAATTCATAAGGACCTTCACCATGATAAGATAAACACCATTGGAGTAGAATATGTTGCATATCCTCCGCCCGATGCACAACCTCCTTTTTAGGATGAAGGAAAATGAGAGAGTGATTGAGATGCTCAAAGCCCGCGTTCTTCTAACGTTGCATATCAATGATCATACCAACTTTTTGCCCAATAAAGCCCAACAACTCTTGGAAAAGATTGGGAAGTTGTCTTAGATTAGGGGAACCATTCACGTTTAGGCCAAACACCATCGTGCAGGCCTCCTCAAAAGAAAAAGGTTTCACGAACTCTAATCTTTGCTCCTTAGACAACCTCCGCACATGCATACCATCCTATCTCGCACTATTATGTGGAAACCTCGTAGTCAACTCATGAAAGTGTTCATCCACAATCGCCCTAATGGATATGCCATCGTCCACCTCACCATCCTCAATAGAGTGAATCAGGGTGCGCCTTTTCCTCCTACTAGCTGCCCTATAAATAGGGCTAAAACTGAATATATGAAATACATTTGATGGAAACAATGGTAAAGGACTAGAGATGAAGATTGGAGAACTATAACATTCAGAAGAGAGATTCTTTTAGACACTTGGGATCTATTTTGCAATAGGACGAGGAAATTAATGGAGATGTTACTCATAGAATAAATACAGGTTGGCTAAGGTGAAGAGGAGCCTCTACTGTTCTTTATGATAAGAAAATCCCTTTGAAAGTTAAAGCAAAGTATTACAAAGCAGTCGTGAGACCTACTATGCTCTATGGATCGGGATGCTGGCCTTTGACACATAGATTTGTGCAGAGAATGATAGTAGCATAATGAAAATGCTAAGGTGGATGTGCGGTCATACATGAAAAGATCTGATGTGGAATGATGGGATCATAAGGAAAGTTGTTTTTGCTTTGATAGAGGATAAGATGAGAGAAAATTGCTTAAAATGTTTGGAAATTTGCAACGGAGGTCGGTTGATGCATTGGTTAGAAGATGCGAGATTTGAGATGTTGAGCCGATTAAGAGAGGGTAAGGAAGATCCAAGAAGTGTTAAAATGAGAGTATCTGAAGGGATCTTAGTTATTCAAATTTAAGCCTGAGAATGGCCCAAAATAGATTTGAATTGAGGCAAAAAAATCCATGTAGCAGTGGCTTTGTTGTTATTGCCATCACTCTTCCTCAGCCACATCTACTTGGACCATTACCGTCACTTCACCTCCTGTTTATCCTCGAGGAGGATCCATTGAGGCTCCTTGCTAGCCTCCTCCTCTACCAATCTGTGGTATATACAAGTGTGTCGAGGCGAATCATATCCTCTTGCACTTGCTTTCTTCTTTCCCCTCGCCAAGCTCGTAATTCTAGCTTGAACTATGATAACATTCTATGCAACATATTGGAATCCATCCATGTGCAACTCAAGGAAATAATCCAAGTAGGATCGTGACTATGAACTCCTTTAGGTGAAATGAGAGTTTGTGGCATCTAAAACCTCACGAAGCCAAGCAGAGGGGAGCCAAGGTCTACACCCCATCTCTCTCAAGGATGGTCATCGTCAAACAGAATGACATTGAAGGTCATGACCCACCAACCACCACATCTCTGGAAAATGGGCGTGCACCACCTGTTGCTTATCCGTTATAGAGTCGCAACAAAGGATCCATAAATGGCCCATAAACAACAGACATTAGGAACCGTGCCTCGTTTGATCATCGATGTTGCACCATTGGTAGTGAGTGCCTTACATTCACCAAGCCAACCAGCTCCAAAAGATTATCGCTCTACCACACCATAGTACGTCTCGATGCTCCAATCGAAGGGACCATATGAAACTCATATCCGTAAGCCAGCCACCGACCTTAAAGTGAAAGCATGTAATTTCTTCAAGGTTTTCTCGTGCAAACAAATCTCATATGTCCGCCACTCACAAGCAGAGATCCCTCCGTCCTTTTGTGAGGTTTCCCTAGGCCCCGAACGTTCGAAGGGTTGAACTTAACCCTGTAACCATGGGAGCCATCCCTGCTAACTCAACTTCCCCATACCTTGCAACTCGATTTCGTAGGGCCTCCATCTGTCCTTCATCACATGAAACCCACCTATCATCCTCAGAGACCTTACCTCATTGGTCGTCTCATTCGCCTCGTGTCTCTTTCATTGGAACATTTGCAAGATCCTCTCTTGTCCAACCTCTACGAAGCCTCATCATTGCCTCCCCTTGTGTCCTTGATGCTACAATCCTTTTCCCTTCATGAAATCAATTCCTTACTCGTCTCGCTCTTCACAATTGGTGGACAAATCCACGAGTGCATGCTGCATTTTCGGGGTCGGAGCCCTTAGCACCTCTCTCGCACGCCCTCCAGGGTCCGGTTAGCAAACTTAGAGCCAATGCTTCCCGGCAAAACCATTCCTTGGCAAAAGGCCTTAAATGTCGGATTTTGATTTCGTTTCGGTTACTGATTTGGTCGAATTTCGATCGAAATTCGACCGAAATTTCGATGATTTCGGTTGGTTTTAAACTAGGACCCCAAATTTCATATTTCGATCACCTACTGAAACCGAAATTCGACGGAAACGCGAAATTTAATCCCAATGCATGTCCGTCAAGAAATGACATGGCATAATCCCAAGAGTTACGTGTTTTGTACAAATCCACTTTGTAAGGGTCTTTCACCTAGCACCCACAGCGATGAAAACCTCAATTTTCTCATCCTTTGACCGCTCTATTCTCGAGGATGAAAGAAAGTAACCCTTGGGCTTCATTACTATTCACACTGCTTCCCCAATAGACTGTTCCTTCATCCTAACTTCTGCCATTGCGGCCTTTGCTGACTGCACAGTTGTCAGAAATATAATAATTGATACTTCCAACAGGAAAATTGTGCGCTTGATCCGAAACTCCAAATGTGATGGGACCACCTTAATGAGGCCCTTCATCTTTTCGATAATATCGAACATCTCTATCAGACGGAGCCCATCCTACACCACATTCACTACCTCCATCAACTAGATAACACCTCCCTCACCATCACAAAACTACTACAATAGAATGGGAGACCCTTCACTAAGACAAAAAAAAAACAGTGAACCTGCAACCCCACACATCTTGAAGCAAAGGCCTCCACGGGTTGCTGAATTACCAAGATGCCATAGAGACCCCAAGCATACCACCGAGTTCCTAGATCGTCAGACCTCGCAAGCACAACATCCTTGGGTCATTTCTCACCGCACTACTTGAAAAAGCCATGCATGACCATTCCAAGGTTTCGTCCAGTGCTACCTCACACTACTCACCTATTAGAGTCCCATTAATAAAAAAAGGTCTCCAATCTCGCATTCTTCTTCCGGATGCCCTTCTTTGTGCATCCCATCTTCCCATGAACTGCCACACCGCCCCTAAAGCATAAAAGCTCCATGTTGCACGTCTTTGCAAAGTTCCCATCGTCACCACATCAGAAACACTAACGACAACCATGATACCTTTTATGCACCTTCGGGGATGGCCACTATCCTCCCTTAGAACTCTACGTGACCACCATCAACTCCTACGGGAAGGGGTTTCACCTTTGAGAACCGTTGTCTAGTTGGGAGGCCTATGTGCCCTTCAAACGCCTTTGATTTCCAACCCACCACCCTACACACAACACCATCTAACGTCTAGCACCACCACCACCAACTTCCAAAACCACCTTTTAGCATCATAGCCCCCCCTCACAGTCGTCGCCCAACTCTAGCAGAACCTTAAGGCCCCCGCTGCCCCACCTTCCTCCTCTCAACCACCCGTACCTTCTATTCCCTCTCCATAAACTCCTTCTCCTTGTCCCTCTCATCACACTTTCTCCCACTCATCCTCTACTTGGTTTGGTTCAAGAATACCTTAATCTACTCACTCCATTTTTAATCTAAGAGTGGAGATTCAACAGAATCATGATATCCTTGTTGGGTCCACATACCCCGATTAATGTCATCCATATCGCATCTTAACCGAGTTTTTATATTTTGCCTAATTCTCTCATGTTATATAGGAGGATGCGGCTTTTGAGTCCAGCATTTCCTGCATGTATGGTCAGCCACAAGTAGGAGGAAATCAACCCAAGAATAACTGTAGTTGAATGAAACATAATCACAAGGAGGATGATGCAATGAAGATGCATCTTGAGTAACACATGATGAAGATGATGGATCAAGAGTAGATGACATCTATGGGGATGGAGGTGGAGGCATTGGGGAATAAAAATACGAAATTATCTCATTTCCCACATCGCTATGCGAAGAGTATCTAAAAAGTGTTTATATTTTTCTTAAAGTCCCCGATAACTACCACTGTTGTGAATAGGAGGAGGACAAACATTGAACTAGTTATAGAAACACTATATGAGTCATTTTGATCGGGACTTATATCCTTTTAAAGGGGCATGATGTTACACCACAACATCGAATCATCTCCTAGGTCCATGTGCAGGGATCCCACTGAAGATATAAATTTTCATTTATGGCATTGTCCTGTTGCCGCCCTTGAGGTTGCTAGTGCGAATATGTTGGATAGGAGTAGTAGTAATCTATCTGCTTTGCAGATCTGGACCTAGGCTTGAACTCGTAATATCTTGTACATGAGCATTTGTCTTGACCAATATATTATTGTTTGGCCCTTAGTCCTCCAGATCCGCGTCCAATATCATATGCTCCCCCACCTGCGCTACCACCAAAATGTGCCCCTTTGTTACAATTTCATATTGTTGCATCATCATCGGGTCTTGCGTTGTTAGCAGATTTGGATGTCGACGAATCATCATTACTCCAACCCTTTGGTAGGGTCGTGAGGGGATGATCTAGCAATGTAATCTTCATGTATGAGGCAATTGATCTGTTTGGCATTCCTCTCTCATCAAGCACAATAGCATGATCGTCATGTTTATTTTTGCAAGATCTCTTTCTCATCGTTCATCTTCAAGATATATGCAGGGTCGATGGCTTCTATATTGTTATAAGCATCTTGTTTTTTACTAGGGATACTTGGGTGGTGAGCAAGGGTGATTGATGTAATGGAGCTTACTTTGTAAGATCTTCTGGTTTCTAATATTGGATGACTCATGACTACCCATCTCTTGTACTCATCCTTCAGCATTTGGAAACTGCTAAAAAATTGGCGTGAAGAAATATTTTTTTGGGAATAGTAGAAGCTTGTGTAAGAACTAGGTATAAGAAACTACTAAAAAATTGGCGTGAAGAAATATTTTTTTGGGAACAGTAGAAGCTTGTGTAAGAACTAGGTATAAGAATCTGATAATCTTGGGGGTATGTCTAGAAGCATTTATTGAAACTAGTGCCCTTCCTTATATCTTTACCTATAGGGAACTTTGCTTCTGTGCACTTGTTTTAATTGGGAACTCCAAAGTCTGAGATATTGGTTGCGCAGAGAATGCGATGTTTACACCATATTTGCCTTGTCAGCTCATTTAAACCAATGGGAAGAGGTTTAAATACAAAGTTCCTTTTTTAAAGCTCTTGGGTGATCACCCTTGGTAGTTGGTCAGTTGTGGTTTAGACACAAAGTTGATCCTTAGTGTTGGCATCGAAGTGCATATCTTCCTTGTATTGAAGTGTAATCCTTAAAGTGAAAGTCCTGGGGATGCATATTTTTGTATGGTCTGTGCAAGTAATTTTGGATAATGGTGGTGAGAGTGTCCTTATTCTGTTATACAGGGCCCATCTTAGTTTTTTTCCAGTTTTTATTGTGTTGTATAATTGCATATCATATTTGACTGATATAAAATAGAGATTTTACTGCCACCCACCATCACTGCATGATGAAGTTTTCTTCCTGCTCTTATACATCATCACTTTTGCAGTGTACAAGAAACATCACCCACCATCACTGCAGGATGAAATTTGGCGTCTGGAGAAAATAGGAAAGGATGGTGCCTTTCACAAGCGTCTGAGCAGAGAAAAAATAAACACTGTACAGGATTTTTTGATGTTGTTGTCTGTAGATGCTTCAAGACTCCGAAATGTGAGTTCAATTATCTTCCTTCTTTTTCGGTCTGTCATGTGATCTTATTTGAACATATTATATTGCGTGTGAAAAGTGTATATGTTGCATTTATACGCTTTTGATGCCAATTGGGGAAAGCACCAACCTTTATGATCCACACAAAGAAGCATGCTAGGACTTAATCGGGATACGCATACTATTTTCCTGCTTTTATCGATTGTAAACTTGGGATTTTCTTCTGGTTCCAGCATGAAGAACTCTTTTACAAAAAGGTAGTTGAATATGAATAAATGGATGGAGAGGAGAAAATTGAGTTGGATATATATATATATATATATATATATCTCGATACCTGCTAGATGTGAACTGGATTTGATGAGTTTGATTAAAATGCAACACACATATTGATATTTATTTTATTTTTATTCGAAGTTAGGGCGGGTTCTAGTACCCACAAGGCTATACCATACCCATACCTGCATGGGTAGTAAATTTAAAATCCAAACCCGTCCAACAGTAGATGGAGGGGTTTCAGGTCCTTATATGGGGTGGGTTCGGGTCGGGTACCCAATGGGCATACTGAGATTGACATCCCTATATTAGACCTGACTTCGCTGGAGATGTTGTGCGCCAGGAGGGAGCTATTGTGTGCGCACGAGGTTTGAGGGAGATGGAGGTCCGGAAGCTACTGGACCTTAGCAACAAGGCTTAAGGGTGTGTTCACTAGCGAAGGCCAAGGATGCAAGGTTCAGGAAAGCGGTATGCGTATGCGTTCGGACAGGTCACTGATTAGCGATTAAGCGGTATGCGGGGGCATATGCGGGGTATATGCGGTTCTACGCGGTTTTCTTAATTTTTTATTTAAAAATAAATAAATATATGCAAAAGTGACTACAACTGAACAGAATTATGTATAATTGTGGTCCAACAGAAGTTCTAAGAAAATGACTTTCATATATAGCTCAAAACAGTCTCTATCAACAAATATTTAATACTTCAATAGAAAAGTTAGCAGACATAATAATTGACAGCAATCACCAAAATATTTAAGTTTCCAAAAGAAAACTGAAATTTAACACAAATAGCATTAGTAGAGTACTAATTAAAATAGCATAAGAAAACAGAAATATTCAGGCGATAATATTCTACATATTACAAAGAAATCCTAATCTATATCATCATCAAATTCCACTTCGATATTGTCTTCACTATCATCTTCACTGTCTTCCTCAAATGGGAACTCTTCCTCATTTAAGCCCGACGACGAGGTTGAACCAGTAGCATGCCTTTGGCTTTTTCTATGTTGTATCAAATCTTCTGCACCAGTTGCATCAGCCACTAAGTTCCACGTCAACCCCGATCCTTGGAATACCTCATCTTCTTCATCTTCCCCACCAATCCAATCTCTCACGTGGGTTCTATCATTTGTGGCAAATGGATCACTACGTTTTTTAAGATGGCGATCTCTCAACTTGGCGTTGAATCTGACATACACCAAGTCGTTTAACCGCTTGAATTCAAGCTTGTTCCTTTTCTTCGTGTGAATCTACAAAATAAAGAAAAACATATGATTTACCACCTCATTAATGATGCATAATATTTGACATGTGTGGCACCAATTTTACAGTCTTACCGCCTCAAAAGTGCTCCAATTCCTTTCACAACCCGAGGAAGAGGTTGTCAACTTTAGAACTTTCATTGCCATTTCTTTCAAATGTGGCGTTTCCATGCCATGCAATCCCCACCAACGGGCTACTTATAAAAATAAATAAGTAATAATAGTTAAATATATAAGTGTATGAAATCTAATGAGATAAATAGTAATACTTTAATATATAAGTGTATGAAATCTAATGAGAATTTATACCTGGATTGAAATCATCATCAATGATGGACCTCTGTTTGACAGCCAAAGGTTTGCCAAATGATCCTTCTGCCCCTTTCATATAATGGAAACTCCTTCCTAGTGATGATATCTTGGATCTCTAAATCAGGATGAGGTCAAGCAACGCTCCTATTTGAAGTTGCTTGTTGAAGGTTGTACTTTGTCGGTGCATCGGTCAGAGGTGATCCTTTCTCCATTGAGGGCGACAATGCAAGGTTTAGAAGTCGAAACATCATCAATTTTGGAAACCAAAGCGCCACATCTTTTCGCGGAACTGTTGCCAAGGAAAGAAATTTCTAGAGATCTAAAGTGTGGATCGAGTCACACCTACACCGCGGTCCTCAACGTGTCTGAGGAGAATCGGGTCGGATCCTCAGGCACGCTTTTTTATATTAACGAAGATCTGATCTGTTATAACATGCGGATGGATACGTTAAATGGGCCTTTGGGCCAGACCGTTGCGAGTTTGAATGTTGATTCGGATTCTAGGGCTCTGCCTAAGGGTTTTATGGAAAGGGATCCTAATCAGGCATCATTTGTGAGAACGGTAGCACCTCTGGGGCACCCCTCTCTACGGTATTTCCCCCCGAGCAATGGAGTTGGAGTAGTGTCTCTTGCGGTAAAGCTGAGAAGGAGTTGGAGTAGTGTCTCTGCGGTAAACCCGAGCAATGGGTTGGAAGCTACAAAAAAATTGTAATTTTTGACTCGTGAATTTAGATGAGAATCGCAATTCCATTGAGTACATGTTGCGAAAAAATTGTAATTTGACTCGTGAGTTTGGAGGGGATTCACAACTCCATCAAGTATGTGTGTTTGGTATTTGTATTTGTTATTTTATTTATGTTTATATTTTATATAGAAATTGGATTATGACTATTTTCTTTATTTTTTCCATAAACTCGATTATGATTTTGGGCGGGAATTGCCAGTTGGATCTCGGTCTCGCGCCCGATACCGAGCGAGCACCCACGCCGGGCTCCTTTAAGTAATGCCCAACCTTCTCACACCTTCATCTCGATCTCACACCTCGCTCGACTTCTGCATCCATGACCTCACCGCCTCCCTAATCACGACTCCGCTATCAACCCCATCCGTACGCGGTCCACTGCCACTGATCTTGGCTTCGCCAACAACACCAACTAAGCTCGGCTATCACCTCGTCGCCACCCCACCTTGGCACAGACCGCGACCCAATGTTGTCGGTTGTGCTTCTCTCCTATCTCGGTACCATTGGTGACATTCCATTCCCAGTAGAGGACTACCTCGGTCACATGTTGTCTTCTGGCTCCATTCACGTTCCTGCTACCTACTATCTTTCTACCCCGCATATAATTTCATCTTTGTATCTATGTTTATGTCCCTCTTTCTCCCCACGTTTCAACATCAACAAACTCGTACTCCCAAGCAGAAACAAACATCTCCCCTCGCATCTCTTTTGATTTCAAAAATTAATGCTTTCTTATTTGAAACAAGTTTGGGTATTATTGCAACTTTTGTAAGTGTGTACTGAAATCTACAACATATTAATGATTAGAAACTACCGCATTTGTTACAACTTGTTCCTCATGAGTATTTTGATGAATCATTTTACGGGTACTCGCGGGTACCCGTTACCCATTCAAATAGTTCAGGTACCCGTTGGAGTGGATCGGGTTGATCCGTTGTTTCGAAAATGATGGGTCAGGCCGGTTCATGATCGAACGGGCCAGATAACCCGCCCATGAACACCCCTGGCCACGTTGGTGTCTCCTTCGTTCATCAAAGTTTGCCCTGGATCGCTGGCGTGACTCTGACTCCTGCTTCCTTTCTTCTTCTTCCACAATCTTTTACTTCTTGTACTGAGATTATTCGATATCTTTAGGTCATTAAGGTATGCAGTCCTCGATCATGTGCAGCTTATCAACCTTCACCTGCGCCTCTTGGCGCTTCTGATGACATTGCAAGCCTATTCACCTGAGAGCAAGGCCTTAAATGTCGGATTTCGGTGACTGACCGAAACGAAATTTCGGTCGTTTTTTCAACTAAGTCCCCCAAATTTCGGCCGATACAAGGCATTTCGGCTGGATTTCGGTTACCCACCGAAACTGAAATTCGACCGAAATTCGGTCGAATTTCGGCGAAATTTGAGGCCATGCCTGAGAGAACTCTTCATATCCCCTCTGAGCTCACAAACTTCTTAGCAAGGCGGCCCATAGCAGTTCTTCCACTTACACCCCACCCGCACTGATCAGCCAACCAATTTCTGAACCCCGGTTCCAAGTGCCGGGACCTCCCAAATTTAATAAAGGATGACATACATAACCCCATTCCTGACTCACAAAGGAGGGGCGTATGATCCAATCTGCTTCCAGACATCCCTTTCACCCTGTCCAACTGAAAGCTCTGAAGACCAAGAATCTGAACAGTTTGGAGCGAGATCCTCCATGTAAATTTTTGGTTTGCCGTATCCAATTTCAGTTGAAACTCCCCAATGAGTTACCAAAACTCAGCGGACCCCTGTTCTCGACCACCGGTATCACTGGGTCCAGCTGCAAGCGTGGTGCAATTAAAATCTCCGCCCCACTAACAATTGCATGCCTATGGAAATGATTTCATTCCAATTATGCACATGTACTTACCTATTTACATTTGGCCTGACTATCGATGTACACATTGGCGTATTCTATTTATTATTTTCCTTTGGGAGAAATAGGCAACTGAAAATCATAAACTATAAGAAGATAATGACTTTTTGCATTCAAAAGGTATACATATTCCTGAATTTGTTTCCTATATTTAGTGGCATCTTGTGATTAATGCAAGCATCTGATGGTGCCATATACTATAGACATAGCTAATAGTTTGTTAATTTGTGCTTTTAGAAAAAAGTTATATTATTTATGCTTCATTTATCCTGCATGTTATTTTTTCCTAGAGTTGGATGTGAACTTCTCTCGAGATAAAGGGACTTTTTCAGGATAAATTATCTTAGGCTAAGTCATCAGATCATGATTATATCATCTATTATAATATTATCATCCATTTCTTATCTCTAAAATCAGCCAATCAAAAATGAGGGATAAATCTCACTTATCCCTTATACCTTATTCCTTGTTTGAATGAGGGATAGATATCTAGAAGAGCGCCAGGACAACTAAAATCCTTCACATGTCAATCTGAATTTATTTTTTATATTATTTTCATACATTCTGAAATAGTTAACGAGAATGGATGAGGTCGTCATTTTTTTTGTATTATATAACCATTGTAATTCTACATCCTTTATGTATGTTGTGCTACCATTGCAAATGCTAGAATAAAATGCATAAATGTATTCTGTAAATATAAAAATGCATACATGTAAATAGAGATGAGGTGTTTTTAGTAGCGAGGCTTCTCGTGGCTTATTGTTTCTTTTGCGCTAAATGTCCTCTTTTCATTTACATCAGATTTTAGGTGGTGGTATGTCTAATAAAATGTGGGAGACCGTTGTGGAGCATGCTCGAAAATGCGTACTCCCCAAGGAGGTGTATGTCTATTATGAAGATAACCGGCAAAATAATGGCATTGTATATAACATAATTGGAGAGTTGAAGGGTTTAATCTCTGAACAGCAATACACTCCTGTCACCGACCTTTCCGATGTTCAAAAGGCATGTATTGTTTTGTTTCATTTTCTTGCTCTGTGAATTATCTGTTTAGATGATGCTACATCTCATCTGCATTTCTGATATCGTATCAGGCTGATGCGCTCAAGCTTCTGAAAGTTGCTTATAAGCACCCTCGCCAAGTCTACCCACATGCGAGTGAAGATAGTTCATCGCCGTCACTTTCTCCTATTCCAGACAGCTCATCTCCACAGGTCAACTTCTATGATGAGTGTTCTAGCTCTCAGAGGGCTGGCATATTTGGCAGCTCTCTTCCAAGCATGCCGAATTCGGATATGCTGTCATCATTCCCGATTGACTGTATGAGAGGCATGGATGATTGTAGAGATCCAACATGTACATCAAGCTTCCTGCAGCGCGATGATTACAATCGATACTCTCCTTCCTTTGATGACGAGCTTCCTCTGTTCATGTTTGAACAAAGCCTTCCACCTGATTCACCAATTGGTATCACAAATACTGGTGCTGAGTACTTGAGACCTTGTGGCAAGTTGCTTGATAAGAAGCTGAACTTAACGAGCACTCTCGATTCCGTCGCAACCAAAGGAATGTCGATTGGGTGGGGACCACTCGTATTTGTGTTGAATTGGAGATGCCGCATAAAGAGGATTGTGGCTTCAAAGAGAAGAGGTCAAATCCGGATCTAGATCTGTTTTCTGAGTTCCGATGCCCTCTGCTGGAAACAAGAAGGCTCTGGCTTCCATCAAGCATCAGTGCATCACCATGCAACTCAATTTTATTTTTTAACTGGTGTATTGTGTAGATATTTCGATTGGTTATATGAATATCCGCCAATTTGCGCTTTTCCTGATTCGTTCAAGCACGGGCAGTAAGTGCACATGTTAATTTTTGTAAATAACTAAACAAAATAAAAACAGAAGCTGTTCAAATTGGTCGTCTTAGAAGCTTTACATGTAGATGAGTTTGTGTTGCAGTTACCTTGTGTATCTATACATTGATCTCTTACAGGAAATGCTTAGGATCTTGCTGTAGGGATCTCATTAAGACGAACTGTGAGATCGGTATTCTAAGCAAGTTTGGAGATGTTCCCCGTCCGACCCAACCTTTGCAACCCGGCCAGGTATTTGACCAAGGAGTCTCTCTTAACGCTTTTTTGGTGTTGTGAAGCGATGTTTCACTTCACTTTTGTGGTTTGCCAGGACCAGTGTTCCGGTAGCTCTTCAACCACGAGTTCATGAACCTTGCCATGTTCTTGTTGTGCCGCCAGTCGATCTTTGGTTGGGAGCACAAACCATGTAGCCATAGCACTTTTGGCACAAGGCTACCAGCATCCGAACATACGCTAGCATACACTGCAAGCGCATGTGCTTGTCACCTAACTTGGAAGGCCTCTTTCTTTTACTTGGCAGCCTGCACCTCCATGTTTGAGACCAATCGCATTATCGACTCCATCCTCTCAGTAATGGTGATTCTTGCATAATGTCTTTTTTTAGCAAGCCTGGGAATTTTGGGGGTTGGGGTATCTCCTCTCATTGCATAAAGAAAGATATTACAAGGTAGCACAGATGAGGCATTTAGCCTCTACGAGGTACTTCAAATGCAAAATGGCCAACATGCCCTGCAAAAGTACAGAACTAAGCGCTAACTTTTAGCCTCTTAAGGGTGCGTTTGGTACGCGGGTTAAGGTGGGTTAAACTGGTAGAGGGTAACCCGTTTTTTGGTTTTGGTATTTGGATAAAGGGTTAAGCTGGGGGTGGGTTAGAAGTGGGTTTGTTGTGATATGATTGTATTGAAGTTTGAAAAAAGTGAGTAGTTATTGTAATATGATTGTATTGAAGTTTGAAAAAGTGAGTAGAATGGAGTAATTTATAATTTTTATATGATATGATGGTATAATATATTATTTTTTTGATGAAATTGATAATGGAGAATTGATTTATTTAATTTTTTAAAAAAGATAAAAGGTGGGGCCCACATAGGAGTGAGAAGGAGTGGGGGTAAGCGAGGTAAACTGCCCCTCTACCCGAACGGGCTCTAAGTGCTTTTTCTTTGGCCTTTCTAATTGGAGTTCTCTTTTTAAGCAACTCCTGTTTTCTATGAATCTCCCAGAAATTGTCATCCAGAAGACTTACCTGAAGGCTCCCTGAAATTGTCATCTGATTCATTCTCAACTTCACTTTCTTCTCTTGCACTATAACCTTTTGAGATCTCAAGGTTATTTTAAGGAATTTCCAGCACTTCAGTATTCAAAAAGCAATGCAGTTGCTGCTGTTCTTGCTCTTTTCTCAGTGACCAAAGAGGAACATAAAGAAATCTTCAATGCCCTCTCCTTGCTCTTGCTTCTTTTGCAGTTGTTTCAAAAGAATGTGAGGAGCAGATCCCCCAGAAGGTTGTTCCTGCTGCTGTTTTTGTTTTTGCCAATGTGGAGAGTTGAATGTCTTAACTGGAGCAGAATCTCCACATTACATAAGTTTTCCTTCTCTTTTAATTTGAAAGGGATGGAAGAAATGTTCCCATACAGATCTTCCTTTATCCTGGAGTATTTCACCCTTTTAGACTTTGTTTTTGACCTCAGTCCTGCCTCCTTGATGTAGTCATCAAATCTTATATATTCAGTGTTGCATATCCCTAATTCCACTGCAAGAGGAGATACTGTAACATCCCGAGCTTAGGTCTCCGATCCGTTATCGAGGAAAACGGGTCCTGATAATTTGTTGGATTCGGGCACAAATGGATCCGTTGACAACCACCCAAAATGCTTAAGTCCAAGTTGTCAAGTATTAATCTCCACCACTTATAATCCACTCTCACACTTTATGAGTTTTAGTTGTGGGACTATCTTTGTGGGTATGGGTATTACAACCTCCCCCGCTTATATTCGCAACATCCTCGTTGCGATATGACACATCACTTATTCCCAGTGACAGTGACGGTTGCACGCTCCGGGTAGCCATTTCCTCCTATCTCTTTGTACGGGTGGCTACACTCTCGGGTAGCCCTTTCCACTATCGGAGGGAAATTGGTTCTGATACCATTTGTAACATCCCGGACATAGGTCTTCGGTCTGTTATTGAGGAAAACTGGCACTTACAACTTGTTGGGTTCATGCCCAAATGGATCCGTCGACAACCACTCAAAATGCTTAAGCTCAAGTTGTCAAGTAATAATCCTCACCACTTATAACCACACTCAACTGTGAGTTTTAGATGTTCTCATGTTACTTCAAGATTCTGTTGTTAGGTATGATCCTTTTTTGTGTCAATCTGCGAAGGAGAAGTCTTAAACTCTAGCTCTTCATGTTCCTTATACAAAGGAACATAAAAGGAGCTGCATCCACACTCAAAGTGTTCCTGCATAGGTTTCAGCTTAGAAGTTGATAAGAACCCCCTCTTCAGCATCAAACCATCTGATCTGGATTTTGGAAAAATCGATCACAGAAGGTGGCTGCAGCAAAGAGGGAGCGCACGATTCAGTATCTTCCTCATGTAAGGAAATATCGAGATATATCGATATCAACATGGGACTGATATGGGTACCGATATGGCGATATATCCCGATTTCCAGGCATTTTCTTCACAAAAGCTCGTCGATATGGGCGATATTTCGACGATATATCGTTGAAATATCGTATCGATACGATATCGAAACGATATCGATACTTCCTCCACTCCATCCTTCTCTTGTTCCAGTTGCTGATGTACATGAGAAATCCCACCATTATCTGCCTTTTTCTTTGATTTCTTCTTGTTTTTAATCTTCGTCCAATCTTCCTCAACGTGTCCGCTTTGCTGCTGCAATTTTGATGGTTCTTGATTCCTCTCAATTGCGTGAATCCCCAGCTCACTGAATTCAGCTTGTTGTTGCTGAATAATTGGGAAAGATACATCAACTTCATTTGATCCAAAGGAGTTTTCTCAGAAGAAGCTCCTTTTTGTTTATAAAATGTCCATCTTATCTCTTCCAAACTGCAAGTCCCCAACTCCCTTTTGTTGACTTTCTCATGAATCATAAACTTTTTGGATCATCTTCAAAAATCAAAGGAGTTGAATGTTTTTGTAGCTGCAATTGCTGCTGAAGCTGCAATCCCTCTTCTTGCTTCTGCTGCTCAGAGGTCCAAGGAGGTCAATCTCCATATACTATGACGGGATAATAGTATGATGTCACCAAAGGGTTGATCTATTCGAGAAATTTTATGTATAACTAGATAAAGAGTGCACTGGTTATATAAATGCAAGAATATTTACTTCCATAATCTCATTTTTTGGTTGTGCCGTAATTAAAGATCTAATCCCATAGAAATGATAAATTTGACTCCTTAAAATTCAATAGGGTGGATACTTTTAATTTTAGCCATAACATTATAATAAATGGAAGTGAAGAGAGGTTTTCTTAACTTAAGGACATAACGCGCACGGACGCACACGCCCGCATTAAGCGCGCGCATTAAGAGTATAAAACTTGCATGTTCCCACCTCTTTTCCTTTTTTTTCATTTTTTTAAATGAAAGTTAGTGGGTTGTTGATCACCGTATATAAGAATGATGTCATTTCAATTTAACTTAATTTGCAACTTCTATCACATCCGTCGAGTATATTAAAATTTAAAGGTATTATAATTGTTGAAATTGATCCTTTCAGATAGACTTGTTAGAAATGTTTGTTTTACACGGATTTGAAATACATATATTACTGATTATTCAAGTAGATCCTTCGATGTCTCATTTTAAATTATTGAAAAATGGAGGGAGTATGTTGTTGCATGCTCCCAAGGAGCGCTCGTGCATGCATGCACACTCACATACAGAGAGGGCATTTCCAATGTGCCTTGAGCCCATTAGGTTCCTAGTGAGCATCCCTTTTTTAGATGAACATCTTTAGGGTTGTCAGGAGAGCTTGAGCTCGATGAGCTCAACTCAAGCTCAGCTCATTAAGAGCGCGTGAGCTTGACTCGAAAACTTAACGAGCCCGAGTTCGAGTTGGATTTGCGACTCGTTAGGGTTATCGAGTCGAGCTCGAGTTGGGTCGTTCTTAACTCGATAACTCGATATACTCGCATGATTTGAGTCGAACTCGAGTTGGTTATGCATATTAAACCTTATATTGATATGTTTATATGGTGCATATGTTTCTATAAATTACAGATAGAGATATTAGTTCATGCAGAGGTGGATAGACATTCCAGGGCTCGAACTCAACTTGAGTCGGAGCCAATATTCCAAGGCTCGAACCTTCGTTACACTTATCGAGCCCGAGCTCGAGATCAGGTTTTCTTATCTAGTTTGAGTCCAAGTTGAGGTCGACTCAGACTCGTTGAGCTCGAAAGATACCCCCAACTTCAGTTGATTATTATATTGATCAATATAGTTAGGTTAATCAATCTTCTTGTTGTTTCTCATAAGATTTTGTCGCTTCCATATAGAGAAGCACCTAACAAAGTTGCAAAAACCCTTGAAAAACTTAAGTGCGAGTAAAAACTTAAGTTCAGAAGCCCTTGAAAAACTTGTATTATACTTTACACTAAAATTAACGAGTAGTAGCAGTAATCAAATCTTAATCACTGTAAAGGTTTGTCACCGTAACTAAAAATGCCTTAGTTACCGAATCGCATTCAGATTCAAGGATGGAACGGAATTAGACGTTTCCTTTATTTGGTAATTGAGAAAAGTATAATAAAAATAATACAGGTTAGATAAAAATAATTAATCAAAAATCAATAATGTGTGAGACTTGAAATTTTATTTCTTCTTGTTAGAATGTTTATTATTGTTGCTAATAGCGGAAGCAATCATGCACAAACATAATCAATCAAGTAAGAAACAAAACACACTAGATTTACAAGGTCATCCTTAAATGGCAGCGATCGGCTTTCAAAAGAATATACAGGGGATACAAAGAACCCTAAGCTTAAGGAATTTATATACTACTCCCTGTACAGATGGTTCAATGGATCGCAAACATATCCGAATGCACAAAAGCACATGCACCCTCCATGCTTGTTGATCAGGCGGTGAAGAATTCTCGTTTGGTAGGGTATGATAGCATACAATGATTCTCCAACTAAGTCCGGCAGAATATATGATTAGGATTCAATACATATCAACAATTGCAAGCTTGTCGACAATGTGGACCTTTGAGAAATCGAAAATCTTTGGTGGACAATATTTATTGAGTTTTTTCTATTATAATGATGTATTGAAAATCTGTTGTACGGGTGTTGACAAGGTGCCTAACACGTGGCGGTCAAGAAAATGTTATTTTCCCTTATCTTGAAATTATAGATTTGCCTTATATGGAAGAAATGGTTAGGGTGAATTACACAAGAAAGGTTTTAACTATGTGTCGATTTTCAAATAACATTACAAGAAAAATAAGTTGTAATTATAGAATTATGATCACAGATGCAGAGCTTGTGGCCACAGAATTAGGCTCTGGCCACAACATGTCATGGCCAATAGCCATAGTTGCAAGTCTCGTTGCGAGAGTTCTCTAACCATGAATATGTCTTGGCCACTACAAGTAACCACATAACTTGTCATGGCCACAACTCTTGCGTGAGTTACCTCCTTGCATATTTGAAAACTTTGACCACGGAATTGTAGCTACGAGAAACTAGTGGCCACACAATTATCGTAACTACAAGTTTCTGTAGCCACATTTTGTGACCACAACTCATTTTTCTTGTAGTGTAAAGACAACAAAGAGGAATCTAATCATACTTTTTTTGTCTCAAATACAAGACTCCAAGCTTCTTCAATTCTTGTATATCGACCGGACTTTAGGCACTAAACATGAAATTTCAAAACTCTATTTGTTATATTTGAAAATGGGATCCTTAATTGAAAATATGCGTAAACTTGAACTCTTTTTTTATTTATACAACTAGTTACCTGAATTTTATTTGAACAACAGTTGGAAACATAGGCATAAGATATGAGACCATTGGAATTTCAAATCACAACTTATAACTTCTAGAAGTCCCCATAACTCCCAACGACATCCAACTCCGAACTAATGACTTCATGGGTGCTGAAGAAGAGTAAGAAGTCATCCTCCACCTCGTGCTTTGTCGAGGGCCGAAAAATCCCATGAGGCATCCAACTTCCCGCTTGTCTCCTGTTTCGATACAGAGCCGCTCGTCACTCTCATCAAGGTCCAATGCTAGGTCATGCTTTGCAAGTACATCGCTGAGCTGATTGTGTGTATGTTCTGCACCATCAATGGTGAGTGGGCGACGACAGAGTTAACGTATGCATATGGGGTTCACTGACGGTAGACGGGTGTCGCGGGGATGGCCCCTGTGAATCTAGCCGAGCTGGATCTTTACTTGTGGCATCTGTGCTGTGATGGTATCATCTATGATGACCACATTGGATATCAATTCGGGCAGGGTTAGAATAAATTGGATGATCTGACTCGTTTGAGCTGAAACATTAGCCATTTTCAATTGCAGGTGAAGACAGAATTAGTGAAGTAGTGATCGTTTGTCTACTATCAGAAGTGAACGTATTTTGGCAATATTTCATTTCTTACCTTAAATAATCATACTCATGTGTAGGAATGTGTGAATCAAACCAGAGCTTTTGGTAAGCGAAGCAATATGAGCATCTTCGACAACACCCGCACATTACATCCCCAGCAAAACGTTGATATCCTGCAAGTCGTTGCTTTTGCGCATGATGGATGGTCAAGCAGGTATGTACCGATAGTTGCATTTCCTGATGGAGAAGATCAAACAAAATAGTTCTATGGATCATAAACAAAACATCACCCAGGAAGGCATATGCACCACTCCTCCCTCTGTTTTAAATTTGGCCTTCTGACTTCTTTTAACAAAACAGTAGGTAAAACAATCAGGAGTATGGCAGGTGCCACTTATCGTGCTTCAATCCTCGACATAATATTACTAGACGAGTAACATAGAACTATTTACATCGTCTACCAATAAAATAATAGATAGAAACTGTTATAAAATATGAAGAATGCGGAAGCGAACATGGAAAAGATAAAGAACGAAATAAGAACGCGGGATTTTAACGTGGAACCCTACTCCGTGAGGAGCGGGATGAAACCACGGGAGAAGCCCTCAAAGGGGCATATGCTTCATTGCTTTTTCTCAATGAGTACAAGAGGTCTGGAGCTCCTTATATAGCCTTCCCATAGCCTCCAAGTCCCACCATTGGGCGTTATGGGACTAAACACAGGATGGGGTAAATGAATCTTCTACAGGATCCATTTACCATGCTACAACTCAATAGGTGCACTACCAAATACTCCAACACTCCCCCTCAAGCTGGAGCATGCAATGCTCAGCTTGGACAAACAAACAGAAAGAAACTCAACTCACGCTACAGGACACTACGGACAATATCAACCCAACGCGCACATGCTGCAGTCGAGGACGTTGCTTCTCATGCCGTGCAGGTGAGGAGGACGAACGGGCTGGAGTGTGAGTCAACAGAAGACTCGGAATCTGACCATCGAGTCTGAAACTGCACCTGAAGTCTCCTCGTCGGAGAACTGGGTCTCTCCCATCTGGCTCAGAGAATGGTGCACTGCTCTGGTGTACCTATGATACCACATGAAAACTCTTGCCCTCAAGGGAATGGTCCTCTGCTCTGGAGTCCCTATGGTTCACATGAAAACTCTGGTCGAACAACAACAAGGATGATGGGGACTACGAAACAAAAGATGGCAACATATGCTCATCTGACAATACGACCTCATCCTTGTGCGTGTCTGAAACTGAGGACTCGGAAGACAATCGTCGAGTCTGAAACCGAACTGTAGAGTCTGATCATCTGGCTGGCCATGTAATCTGGACTGAAGAATATGGATCTGAATCATCTGACAAACTGGCCTGTAGAACTCTACACAAGACTCCCCCTTTCTCCCATACTTGTCGGAAAACATGGATGTCGACCAAGTTGGGAGAAGACAAGATAATATGGGGGTAAACAAGAACAACCAAAAACTTGCGGCTTTTCAAATTTTTTTAAGCCTTCGATTTTTTTTATCGGCTTTTCATCTCTCTCTCCCTTTTTTAAAAAAATTACATACGACTTTTCTTTGTATGCGACTCTTTTGAAAGGAAACTCTACTTTTTTTTAACCATGCGTACGGCTTTTTCTTGTACGCGCCTTTTTTTTATAATTTTTGTATAACAATGAAACGTGATCCAAAGTCACCTCTCTTTCTCCTCTCTTTCCGCTATATATTTTTTTCCTAAAAATTCATTCGGCCTGATTTGGCCCTTGACCCACCTTTTTTTTTCTTCACGCCCAACAACTGTATTGGGTGTTAAATATTTTTTTAAACGGGCCAATTTCCCGTTTGTAACATCCCGGACTTAGGTCTTCGTTCTGTTATTGAGGAAAACTGGCACTGACAACTTGTTGAGTTCAGGCCCATATGGATCCGTTGATAACCACTCAAAATGCTTAAGTTCAAGTTGTCAAGTAATAATCCTCACCAATTATAACCCACACTCACACTTTGTGAGTTTTAGATGTTCTCATGTTACTTCAAGATTCTGTTGTTGGGTATGATCCTTTTTTTGTGTCAATCTGCGAAGGAGAAGTCTTAAACTCTAGCTCTTCACGTTCCTTATACAAAGGAACATAAGGAGCTGCATCCACACTAAAAGGAACCTGTAAAGGTTCCTGCATAGGTTTCAGCTTAGAAGTTGATAAGAACCCCCTCTTCAGCATCAAACCATCTGATCTGGATTTTGGAAAGCCGATCACAGAAGGTGGCTGCAGCAAAGAGGGAGCGCACGATTCAGCATCTTCCACGTGGAAGGAAATATCGGGATATATCGCCGATATATCATGGGACCGATATGGATACCGATATGGCGATATATCTCGATTTCCAGGCATTTTCTTCACAAAAGCTCGTCGATATGGGCGATATTTCGATGATATATCGTTGAAATATCGTATCGATACGATATCGAAACGATATCGATATATACGGCCTCCACTCCATCCTCCTCTTGTTCCAGTTGCTGATGTACATGAGAAATCCCACCATTATCTGCCTTTTTCTTTGATTTCTTCTTGTTTTTAACCTTAGTCCAATCTTCTTCAATGTGTCCACTTTGCTGCTGCAAATTTGATGGTTCTTGATTTCTCTCAATTGTCCGAATCCCCGGTTTACTGAATTTAGCTTGTTGTTGCTGAATAGATGGGAAAGATACATCAACTTCATTTGATCCAAAGGAGTTTTCTCAGAAGAAGTTCCTTTTTGTTTATAAAATATCCATCTTATCTCTTCCAAACTGCAAGCCCCCAACTCCAAGTTATAACTGCAAGAATATTTACTTTCATAATCTCATTTTTCGATTGTGCAGTAACTAGAGATCTAATCTCATAGAAATGATAAATTTGACTCCTTACAATTCAATTGGGTGGATACTTTTAATTTTAGCCATAATATTAAAAATAAATGGAAACGAAGAAGGTTTTCTTAACTTAAGGACATAACACGCACGGACGCACACGCTCGCGCACACATTGGGAGCATACAACTTGCATGTTCCCACATCTTTTTCTTCTTTTTTTCCTTTTTTTTAAAATGAAATTTAGGGGGTTGTTGATCATCATATATCACAATAATGTCATTTCAGTTTAACTTAATTTGTGATTTCTATCACATCCATCAAGTTTATTAAAGTAAATTATTATAATATTATATTCATATATAATGCTAGAAAATGTGAGTATCTTTTGCAGAGTTTTTTTTGAAATAGATAATCATGTTATTCTATTGAAAGATTTGACATTTTAAACGATTATTTCATTGATATATAAATACATATTTACATATATGTATCTGGTTTTATCGATTCGACCCGTTGGACCTGTAAATTAAATCTAGACCGGTTTTTTTCGAGTCGATAGGAATGGGTACCCACGGGAAACTATTTCCCAAAATAGGTATCGGCCAAAACTTTTTCTCGGAATGGAGATATATCGGTAAATCGTTTGCCGCTCTCCTACGTGGCAACAAACGGTTTGCCGTGGTGATGTGGCATCGGCGGCAAATGAGCATTTTGAGTACAAGGCACGGCAAATGATCTGCCGCTGATGCCACGTACCCATTTTGGGAAATAGTTTCCAATGGGTACCCATTATGAGAAATAACTCTGTCGGAGAGGATGTCGTGTGACGGTGACGAGCCATTGGAGGATGTGGAGCTGTTGGGACTGACGTCAAGGACTCCGACGAAGCGTTCGGCGAATTAGACCACCTCAAGGCTAGTGTCGACGGCGAACTGAGTTGTGGGGAGGAGCCTACTTATCGAGAGACTCGGAAAAAGAGCAATCTCAGGAAGATCATGTGTCGTTTGAGCCGAGCTCCATCGGATCGCTTCGTCCGATATCCATACTGGAGTTTGGTTGCAGTGGCCGAAGATTTGTGAAGATACCATGTGAGTTTTTGTAATTTCTATGGTTTTGCTTAGATTTATTGTTATATGTGATCGAACAGTTTTTGTTCTTTGTTATCAGCGAGTAAAAATAAAAAAAGGGAGAGATTAATTTTGATTTTTATTGATCTTTCATTTGTTTGAACGCCGATTTTGCATGTCAATATTGTTCGGACAGCAACTGATTTGTGGTGGATTGGAAGCAAATTAAGGAGAGAATATGGATCAATGTACAAGTTAGAAGTAAAATTTAAAGATTTCTAAGAGGAATGCAATGTTTACAACAAGAGAAGAAGATATTACAACACTTCAAGAAGGATGACACTTGTGGACTCTTGTGATGACAGTGGATGTATTGCACTTCTCGTTATGATGATAACGAATAAAGATCTCTTGGGTGGTATTTTGGAAGAAGAATCTAGAATTTTCTTCCATCTCCTCATTTAGGTATAAATATCTAAATCTTTTGGTGGGAGGTGGAGAATTGTCTAGATATTTTCCCCACCTCTGCTTTCTTGAAGTTTATCTCCAAATGGATCGTTTTCTTAATAGTTATTTGAGAAGAGATCTTTAAGTACACATATTCATAAGTAGGGATGAGCATTGGACTGGACCGACTTAACTCAAGCCCAACCCGATCGGACACAAGCTCAAAAGAACAATGGACCAAGTTTGGACCTAAAATGTTGGACGAATTTTTTCCCTCCCCAACTTAGATCTGTGCTTCGATGAGCTTTTAGGTGTCTTCGTCGCACGTGGGAGTTTACTCCCTTAACCCACATCTTCTCTCTCCATGGGGGCCCCATTTTATTTCCTTTTAAAAAATAAATAAATCAATTCTCCATCATCAATTCCATAAAAAAATAATATATTATACCATCATATCATATAAAAATTATAAACTACTCCACTTCTATTTACTTTTCCAAACTTCAACACAATCACATCCCAATAACTACTCACTTTTTCAAACTTCAATACAATCATATCACAACAAATCCACTTCTAACCCACCTCAGTTCAACCCTCTATCCAAATATCAAAACACAAAAATGAGTTACTTGCTACCAGTTTAACGTACTTTAACCCACATACCAAACACACCCTTAGGTTTTGCTTGAGGGGTGCAAGTCATCTTCTGCGGATACGGACTCATGGGAGTAAATGAATAAGCAATTTCTACTGTTTGTGTTAATAGAACCCTTGCAGCCACCTCTTGTATAATGAACTTTCTAACGGCATTGGTTTGCTGCATCATCTGTTGTAGCCGCCATGGAAAGCCAAAATCTTGATGTTGTTTAAACATCCATGGTTGGTAATGTAGTTCTTCGCCCTTAATGGCCTATGCCCATCCTATTCATGATCTCATTTGCAATAGTAATCTAAATGGGCAAATTACCAAATTATATTTCAATAAATATTCTGATTTTTTATAGCTTAAAGTTATGATCACACAAAATATGTTTTCCTGCAGCCATTGGGATGATGCCGGTGAATATATACTGCGCAAGAAACAGAAAGGACAACAAAGGAAATCGAAGGTAAGAAATAACTAGAAGTCAGTAGGATTTAATTTGGCTCGAGTGCAGGAAATTGAATTACCAATGTTTGTTTAATATAACATGCGTCTTAATTCTGTATCGATATTGGATTCTGTATAAAAGCTTGCAGATTAAGATCATGTCCGAGCCCATTTGCTGGAGGGAGACCCTTCCTAATGCCACCGATAGATACAATAAGCAGCTGTGCATCTCTGTGTATCCATTTCCAAAACATTAGGCTCGGCCTCCGCCACCGGCATCTCGACGGTAACGGCACCGCAAGAGCGACAACCGCGTGGCCCCAAGACTCAGCATGGTCAAGAGCGTCAGCAGGTCTCTCTTTCTCTCGTTTTCCGTTGCCATTTACAACAGATTACATATCTGTATGTTTGATCCGTTGTCATAATCACAGCTATGTTACTGCTACAATTTTACTTGGAGGCATTGCTGCAAACCACCGTGCGGAAGGCGGAATACATCGCAATGTACGTCGTGGCCTGCACCTGGTACGTTATCTCAGTCGATTGGGCTGACCTCGAGATGCATGATGGCATTGATCAGCATGGCCAACTTAACGCAGCATAAAACTCGTTGTCGCTTGTCACCCTCATCAAGGCCCGACTCAAGACTCTGTTGCACGCCTTGGCTAGTTATGTTCGATGCTAGGTCGATCTTCGCAAGGGGGAGTATTATTGCTTATTCTATCATCTTTGGAGTTTATATTGAAGTAACCTTGTTGGAAGTTCCTTGCTTGTTCTTAAGTATCAATGGGATATTATCCCGTCATGTTGGCTTGCGTCCAGAAAATCGCACCTCAACTGATTTCTCTAAAAATCGGCTAAACCAAGGTAAAAAAACTAACCGTCTGAATTAGCAACTAATTCATGATGTTTAACAAGAACCTGCACGCCATCTCCATCTGAATTCATAGGCAAGAAGTAAACCAAGTCCTGCAATATTATGCCAGATGCTAATCGAAATTCCATCTGCAATCCGCATCAACTGCTCGCAGGGCATTGTCTTTCAACCATCGTCCCAGGGAAAAAGAATCAAAATCCATGGATGGTGATGGATCCAGATATACCATCCTATTGCCTCGATACAAGACCTGAACTCGAGCAGTAACGCTCGAAACCAAAGCACAAACATGCAAATCAAAAACCCAGAGAGGCGCATATAGGAATGTGCGAATCAAACCAGAGCTTTTGGTGAGCGAAGCAACGCAGCTAAAGACAGGATCATATGAGCATCTTACACAACACCCGCCAGCAGAACGTTGACCTCCTGCATGTCGTTGCTTTCGCACAATATGGATGGCCAAAGCAGGTATGTACAGATGGTTGCATTTCCTGATGGAGGAGATCAAACAAAATAGTTCCATGGATCATAAAACATGTCACCCAGGAAGGCATATGCAGCCCTAACTATGTTCTAAATTTGGCCTTCTGACCTCTTTTAACAAAACAGTAGGTAAAACAATCAGGAATATGGTAGGTGCCACTTATCGTGCTTCAATCCTCGACATAATATTATGACTAGACGAGTAACATAGAACTGTTTACAGCGTCTTCCGAATGAAATAATAGATAGAAACCACTCCTCGAGAGGTCCTCGGAAATCAAACTGGACCATTGAAAACAATCCAACAGGATATCAAACAGAATGATGTAAAATGTAACGAAACAACAATTATGTTTTTGGATTTTAACATATATAACTCAGTCCCAACCGCCCATCATTCCTGCATCTTTGCAGTAAGGATAACGACTCTGTCATCCACTCAAACTCGAACTCATTAGTTATCCAAGCAAAGCCCACAAATTCATCTAAAGCCGAATCCAAGTAGAGCTCATCGAGCCCGAACTTTTTTTTGGCACCTCTAAACAATATTTGAAGTTTACCTTTGGCACCTCATTTCAAGTGCAGTGATGATACTGCTGAAGACACTCTTTCGCCGTGATCAAATGACGTGCATTGTGATGCAGCCCTAATAAAACTTCAAATTATGTCATTCTCAATCTCTTCTAGTAATTTTTTTTGTAAAATCACAGGTTGGGACCTTCGAAGGTCCTCTATATTGGTTCTATATGATGCCATCACCCATTTGAATGGAAGGATACATGGATAAGAAGATGGTCATCCATCACCATCATAACGATACCCATGACTCAACTCGTACATCGCCCATGATGGATCATGTTTTCTACGTAGTATCTGTGTCGCCTGTAAAAACAACCATGTTCCAAATGATCCGCAACCGGTCTCCCCACCTCCAATAATATGCTGAGTGCGGAGAAGTCACACATCCTGTTCTGTCTTTAGAAAATGACATCGCAAGAAAGGGCATCAGACCCCATCCCAACATTGTGCCACAGACCATCTCACCAGCCAGCCATGCAACTTCAAGTTCAGGGAAGCCTTCACTACCATATGAGAGAATGGCGGAATCGAGGGGATACGTTACCAGAACCAGGAAGGGAGGTTGTTGTAATATAACCCATTGATGTCATGCAGCGTCGTCATTAGAGGAAGTATTGTGTACAACAAGGAGAAAGTAGGAATACTAGGGGTGCCACCAAAAATAATTTGGAAGGTGTAAGCGGAGGAAGAGTTCTTCCAAGGTGCTTCCTGATTGTTGAGGCGGTGATAATATTGTGTTAGAAAATGAAGGAAAGGTGTTTCTAAGACATTCCCTGAGGCGTAGAGACTATAGCCTCGAGCAATTCCAAGTGAGGCTTGTGCCTCATAGAGACGCCCCCCCCCAATTATACTAGGGGGGAGAGGGATGCCTCTCATGATGTTATGTCAATCACCATGAGTTTCATTTGCAGTTTGTTGAATTAGATAATTCATGGATGAACCACGAGGCGTACATTGGCCTGATGGGAAGCTGGTGTAATTAGCTACCTGAAGTCTTCTCCAAGAAAAGTATTTAAGCATTCATCTTGCATAAATATATACACAACAACTAGACCTTTATAAACATCTAAAAATACTAATAGGATTAATTATTTATTTTAAAATGCTTGAAATAATCCCAAACGCCTCACCCTGCGCCTCGCCTCGCCTCGACCGCCTCGGGCATCTGAGGTGCACGCCTCAAGCAGGGGTCTGAGGCGGTCGCCTCGGGACGTTTTTCCTCCGCCCCGTTTCGCCTCAACGCCTCGAGACGCGTTTTTCCAAGCAATGCTTCCACTCATTGTTCACAGTTATCTTATGTGGAGAAATGAAATTAGAAATTTTCTTGATAAGAGTAGATGTGAATGTGAAAGGAATTAATGGAAGAAGAAAGCATAACAAGCAGCTGAAACACAAAAGGAGCATGATGAAATCAAGTCAACTAAAAAGAGAGTACAGGAATGTTTATATGAGAATATGTACATGATCACAATGAAATGATGAAAGCAAGAAGTACATAATTTTGTGCAACAAAGAACTGCATATTTACCTAACAGATTGATGCTGCGGAAAGATATCTAACAGAATTGAAGGCCAAGATCATATCACACTAATATATAGAATACAAATACAGTTGATTTTCCAAGCACCATCATTGAGAACCGTGTTACAGAAACGATTGCATTTGCTAGAATTTCCCTCATGGGATTGGAAGCTAGAGTACAATCTATTAACAATACAAACAGAAATAATACAGATGTACCTGATATATGAGCAGTTGGATGGGATGGAGAAGGTGAGAAAAAACAGCATCTTGAGGATACTGAATACCCAGACCGACAAAGAAGATCCGCAATTCCACCAAATATCGAGCTGCTAGTGGGAACCGGCAGCATCATCTTTGCCAAAAACAAGTGGGAACTCATCGTAATGCTCCGAGCCATCATGCTTCTGCCCCATTTCTTTCAGAGCTTGATAAACCTTGTACATGGAGAATCTGTCCTTGGGCCTAGCCACAACACAGCCGAGAGCGATCTTCAGTAACTGCATCACCTCATCGTCATGCCCCCTACCTAGGAGGGACCTGTCGATAGCTTCATCGAGGCGGCCATTACTCGAAAGAAGATTGACCCAATCCACCAAGTTCCCCTTGAAACCTGCTTCCACCTCCCCCACATCCAAAGGCTTCCTCCCAGTTGCCAGCTCCAAAAGAATCACGCCAAAGGCATACACATCTCCCTTAAGTGACGCCATCATCGTGCTCGAGTATTCGGGTTCTACATATCCTAACTCCCCAAAGTCACCATCCTTGAAAGCGCTCGTCTTTGCAGTATCGCCCGTCTTCTTAACTAGCTTCGACAGCCCGAAATCAGTGATCCTTGGCTCGAAGTCCTCGTCAAGAAGCACCACATTGGTGCACAAGTTTTGGTGGATCAGCGCCGGCTGGATACCATGATGAAGCCAGGCGAGACCACGTGCAGCACCGATGCCAATCTTGAGCCTCACCGCCCAATCCAGCGTGCCTTCTCCACCATGCGAATGCAACACCGACGACAGCGACCCTCCGGGCATGTGCTTGTACACAAGGAGCCTCTCATCCTCCACGATGCAGTACCCGAGCAGTGGCACAAGATTGGGGTGCCTCAGCTGCCCAAGGAGCCCCATCTCCGACCTGAAATGCTTCTCCGACATCTCGCACCCCGCACCCTCTCCACGGCAAGAGCGGACCCATCCCGAAGCACGACGCGGTACACCGTCCCCGACCGACTGGTAGAGATGACGTGAGCCTCGTCGAACTCGTTCGTGACGGCCATCAAATCGGCGAGCTTCACCTTAACGATCGGTTTATGGAAGAGCGAAACCTGCACGAGTCTATGCGGGCGGAGTCTCTCAGCCCACCGCGAGTCATGGCCGCTACCGCCGCGACCTCCGAGAACGGCGTCCTTGGAGCGAGGGCGTGCGAGGAACCAACGCCAGAGCAGGAAGCCGAGGAGCAAGGAAGCGGCGGCACCGAAGATGCCGGCGGCGATGATGATGATGAGGCTGGTTCTGCTGAGGCCGCCACATTTGCCGAGGGGGGAGCCGCAGAGGCCGGAGTTGCCGTCGAAGGAGTCGGAGCCGAATTTGGCGAGGGCCGAGGGGGATGGAGCCGGAAAGGGAGTTGGAGGCGACTGAGAAGTCGGTGAGGCGGGAGAGGGAGGAGAGCTCGGGGGGGATCTGGCCGGAGAGGGAGTTGGATGAGAGGAGGAGCTTGTTGAGGTACTGGCAGCCGGAGAGCTGGTGGGGGATGTCGCCGGAGAGGGAGTTACGGGAGAGGTCGAGGAGACGAGGTAGGGGAGCCACGAGCAGAGCTCCGGGGGGATGGGGCCGGAGAGGGAGTTGGAGGAGAGGTCGAGGTGGTTGGCGGGTGGAGCAGAAGCGGAGGGAGGAGGGGAGGGGCCCCGAGAGGGAGAGGGAGGAGAGGGAGAGGGAGAGGATCCGGTTCTCCTGGGCGTTCCAGCAGGACACGCCTGTGAAGGAGCACACGGAGGAGTTGGACAGGTCCCACGAGGAGAAGCGCCGGTAGGGTCCGCCAGGGATTCCTTCAGCCCGCGGAGGCAGCGGACGCCGTCCTGCTGCGGTTGGGAGGAGGAAGGCGGGACGAGGAGGAGGAGGAGAGCGAGGAGCGGAGCCATGGAGATCTGCCGGCGTTAGGGTTCTTCGGGTGGAGTCAAAGGAGGAGAAGGGTAGTGGTCAAAGGAAGACGGAGAGGATGAGTTGGTGGTGGTGGGGAAGATGGTACGACCAGTTGTCGGGTGTTTCCATTCGTAACTACGCAGGGTGTGAAAGCTGTGGGTTGGGTGCTATTTTGACTTGCTTTTTTCTCCTTGGGGATATTTACACCATTCTCCTATTGCCCCCTTGACCAACCCTCTACCTCAAGCTCCCGCATACTCGCCAGCAAGCTCCAACATCGGTAAACGGATACGGATATATCCGTATTCGATCCGTCACCGTATCCGTTTTATATAGATTTTGACATTCGTATCCGTATCCGTTTTAAAATGGATACGGATATGGATATCATTTTGATATCCGCAAACATCCGTATCCGTATCCGTATATCCATTTTCATTTATAAATATAGTCCTAGATTTATTTTAACCATATATAACATAATTATCTACCTCCTTTTACCATATTTATACAATTTTTATGATACAAACACATTTAGTAAATTAATATCATGTGTTTTCATCCAATTCATATATATTTAAGTCGATTCTATAGAGAATTTTTAACATTACTCGTGTGTGATCAATATCCGTTTTACATCCATATCCGTTTTTTAAGGATACGGTAAGATAGTTTTAATATCCGTCAATATCCGTATCCGCATCCGTATTCGTGTTAAAAACGGATAAGGATATGGTAATACCTATATCCGTATCCGTATCCGACCGTTTACATCCCTGTTACATCGCACACCGCTGCCCAGCAGCACTCGCCGTCCATCCTCGCACGCTGATGCTGGAGCCAGGGGGAAGGATGTGATATTTTTATTTTTCTTTTAATTTTGGTTAATCTCAACCGTTTGATCACGAATTGGTTAGATTAACTCAGTCATCTAGTTGAATTAATAAACTATATTAACGGAAGGTTATGAGTGTAAAATGGAATTGATTATTCAGAGTCCTGAATGTAATTCACGATTACACATGATTACAAATATAATTATAAAATTACTCTATGGGTGTAAATATCTCAAAAAATAAACAACGAGTAGATGATGTCCCGTGCTTGTTAATTCTCTAATAGACTCAAGTCTATTGGAAATACTTATATATTTATCATCTTCTTAGCAACAAATACATATGCTGGCATCTACACACCCACATTAAAATATAGAACTACAATCTTGGACTTATCGACAATTACATGTAAAGACATGTAATGCCACCTTTAACTATACCAAGTCAACCACTAAGAGAAATAGATGCATCCAATGCATTGCGAATAGTGATGCACCCATCCATCCAACACACATAGCTTATACAAAAACAATATATGTACTAATATCCGCACACGTGCCACATCTATATTCACGAAGTCATAAAAAAGGACTAGAATGAGATAATCGTTTCATCATATTCTCAATTTCCCCAAGATATCATGAAAATATCATATTAGTTCCATACTCTATACACTTTCCCATGTTTAAAGATGGGAAAAATGTGTATGTCCGCAGGGGTCGCTAACTTAGCTCCATTGTCTCTTTTTTTCACATATTTTTTTATTTTTTTAAATCTAAAATCGTGTAAATTCATTATTAAATTCATATATCATATCATTCAAATTTCATGTGAAACAGAGATTCCTACAACCTCCATCCAGACAGGTCAATTTAAAAAATCCTGTTACCGTTAAAAAATGACTGTATGGATGGATGTCGTAGGAGTCTCTGTTCGCACGAAATTTGAATAGCATAATATAAAGATATAGTGATGAATATTCATGGAAGAAATTTAAAAAAAATAAAAATAGTAAAAATGGGGCGGGGAGCCAGTTAGCTCCCCATACGGGGCAACCCCATTTATCTCTTTAAAGATATGATTTATTTGTTTATTTAACATTTGTCATTAAATATATGCTGCTTTTTTCGTTAATCATTTTTTCAAGAATACATTAACGCCCTATTATAATATCTTCATTTTAAAATCCGGAGAAAAATAAATCAACACAATTATCCATATCCATATCCCAAATTGGATATCGATCACAAGGTCATTAATGTGAATAATGCTATACAGTTAACCATACACTACTTAATTAACTCTAATCATCAACTTAGTTCGACTTTCCTCCTAATCGTTTTCAGAACCAACACACATTGGAACAGAGGGTTGGGTTGGATTGGGGGTACCCTTGTGAATAGTAAACTGTGTGGAGGCTTGGAGGCTTGGAACGAGGGTACATCGATGTACACCGGTATACACCAGCAAACAAATTGACCTCTTTGAGGTCTGTTTGGTTGCCGGGTTGAGGTAACCTGATGTGAATAGTATCTGTTTGGATGGTTATGTGGATTGGAATAAAGCATGTGATGTGATGTTACTATGATTTGTGATGGAATTCAAATCAAAAATAGAGATGGATAAAATCAGATTACATCGAGATAACCCGATTACCAAATGGACCCCTGGTGTGGGTATACTGACATTAGACTTGTTGTCCCCTCTTTTTTTTTAAAATACATATGAAAAATCCAATTGTATAAGTTGAGTCTCTCAATCATGGAAGGAAATATCGGGATATATCAGCGGTATATCGCCGATATATCGATATCAACATGAGACCGATATGGGTACTGATATGGCGATATATCCCGATTTCCATACATTTTCTTCATAAAGGCTCGTCGATATGGACGATATTTCGACGATATATCGGCAACATATCGTATCGATACGATATCGAAACGATATCGATATCGATACAGCCTTCCATGCTCTCAATATTGTCTATACACCCAACAATTTAGTAGAAAAACGATATATGTATATAGTTAATCTTAATTCCAGAAGAAAGTCAATATCTATAGAATTTAAAAAATCATATTAAAACTGATTAAATCATTGATATCCAAAGAAAAAAAAAGATGCTCATATATAGGTTTTTGAATTTTTCATTGGTATATTGAAAAAGGGCACAGACCCCTCAAACACACACACCCCTACCCAGTGATCTGCTGCACCCTCCTCCCCCGCTTCCACCACCACCGGATATGGGAGGAGTAGTCGCAGACGAAGCAGGTAAGCCCGCCGCCCGCCACTAAATCTCCACCTCAAATCAAAACCCTAACTCTCCTCTCCCCTTACAGCTCCCTCCTTCCTCGCCGACACCTCCGCTAAGGTCTTCGTCGCCGGCCACCGCGGCCTTGTGGGCTGCGCCGTGGTCCGCCGCCTCCTCTCGCTGGGATTCTCCAATCTCCTCCTCCCCTCCCGCTCCGATCTCGACCTCACCCGCCAGTCTGCCGTGGAGGCCTTCCTCTCCGCCGAGCTCCCCCGCTACGTCATCGTCTGCGCCGCCAAAGTCGGCGGCATCCACGCCAACTCCACCTTCCCCGCCGATTTCATCGCTGTCAACCTCCAGATCCAGACAAACATCATCGACGCCTCCTTCCGTTGCGGCTCCGTCCGCAAGCTCCTCTTCCTCGGCTCCTCCTGCATCTACCCCAAGCTCGCCCCCCAGCCCATCCCCGAGCATGCCCTCCTCACTGCCCCCCTTGAGCCCACCAACGAGTGGTACGCCATCGCCAAGATCGCGGGCATCAAGATGTGCCAGGCCTACCGCATCCAATACAATTGGGATGCAGTCTCCGCCATGCCCACCAACCTCTACGGCCCCAATGACAACTTCCACCCCCAGAATTCCCATGTCCTCCCCGCTCTCATGCGCCGGTTCCATGAGGCTAAGGTTGTGGGCGCACGGGAGGTTGTTGTCTGGGGCACGGGTTCCCCACTTCGGGAGTTCCTCCACGTGGATGATCTTGCAGATGCCATCGTGTTCCTAATGGATAGGTATAGTGGGCTGGAGCACGTGAATGTGGGGAGCGGGAAGGAGGTGACTATCAAGGAGCTCGCAGAGCTCGTGAGGGAGGTGGTTGGGTTTGAGGGAGAGATTGTTTGGGACACGACGAAGCCCGACGGGACACCGAGGAAGCTCATGGATAGTTCGAGACTAGCGGCGCTCGGGTGGGAGCCGAAGATCCCTCTGCGGGAGGGTCTGGTCGAGACCTACAAGTGGTACCTGGATAATGTCGTCAAGCAGCAGTAACATGCTATTGTGACGGTGATTCTTCTTTCTCACTTTGCTTCTTGTCTTGTTTAAAAAATCTAACATCTTATATGTGAGATGATGATATCGTATGTATTTGCCACTGTGGGAGGATTCATGAAATCTTACTCCCTCGTCCATGGTCATTCCTGTAGTTTATAATTCCGTAATATTTGTTCCTGTTTGTCTCTCCTGATAGTGGCAACTGGTAAGTTTTGAATCACAGTCTGTTTGACACGAGCTCATATTCTCAAACAATCAAGTTGGTTATACTGTGATGTTTTTCATGTTGACTTCCATGATGATAATGAGATAAGACATATTTTTTCTGAAGTAATCCGTATACATTGGATCTTTTCTTTTAAAACTAGGGAAAAAGAATGGCTAATTTCTTCTCTGTTTTGAGAATTTCCGAATCTTATGAGTGCTGTATTAGACAAGTTTTTTTAACTGCAAGTATATTTTATTCTTGCGTTGAACTGTGTTCATTCTTCAGGGGGATGGAGTTTACTTCAGCCATGGAATCACTAGAGGTACATTTTGTTGTTTAGATATTCAACATCGAACCTTGTCATGTTTATATATAGTTGTATTTATTTGCTTTCTTTCCCACTAGATTTGGAAGTTTCATTGTGTAAGAAATATGGAATCTTGTTAACAGACTATTTGCAAGAAATTGGACAAAGATGCACCATTTGTAGTGATTTCCATCTGTCTCTTGTTTGATTCTGTGGGTTGTTCTTGTTTTATCTCTCTGTTTTTGTAACATACGTTGGAAAATCGTAGGTGTTTTGGTATGCCTATTTAAACTTATTCCTAATATTCGTCATATTGCTCAATTGCTACCATTCCCCTGCCTAAAAAATAAATAAAAGGTGTGGATTATAGTCCTTAAATTAAATAATGTTAACCAGAGTGCACATCCTGGCTTAAACCATGCCAATGCCCAAAACTGAACCTTTTCATATGAAGTGGGTCAGATATACGAGTTCTTTACATCCATTCATGAATATCTCAGGTATTATTGAAACTAGCATCAAACCTTTTCATGTTAAGTTGGGATTTGTTGGGTGAATCCATATGACATTAAACCAGAACATCAATGTCTGAATACATTTATAAATTATCGACTATTCCTCTGTCTGAATGAGAAGGGGGGAGGAAAAGGATGAGTGAGGTAATGTTCTAAATTTCACCAATCACTACAAATGATTACAAGACCTTGTCCGAAAAGGTTCCTTGAACCCACTTAGAAGGACAGTATTTTTTTTGCAAAAGAGGAACCCTCACAATCATGACTGCATCACTTTGCTACGAATTAAAACAAAGTGTGGCTCACCCCAATTTTCTTCCATTATCACAGTCATCATTTGTCTTCTGAATCAAAATTTGACATTTGGTGTTGACCGGCATGAAGTTTGAACACTCAAGTTCTCGCAAACTCACTTTTCTCTTGAAGAAAATGTGAAGATACCTGTGCTTTTACTGTATAGTTTAGGATCAATTCATCAGTGGAAGAGGGAAGGAATTTAAATTCAGGGCATTGGATTGGGGAGAGTTATCCATGGCATCAACCTTCTTTTATTAGGATTTCTTCTCAGATAAGATATAAGTGAGGGTTATGTTATAATGATTGATAATGGAACACATTTCGGGATTTGCATTGATGCATTTAATTTTTAGGGCTTGTTCCCTCCCTTTTTGGCTTTGGCATGTGATGCTGCTGGAGGAGGGAGTTGAGTTGTTGGCATTTTACAATTTTCTCTCTGACCATAGATTTGAGTAACCACTGTGGATACCAGAGATCTTTGACATAGAGAGAAAGAGTTTGTCATCAACGAATCCTTATACTAGCAGACCTTACATGTCTTGAGGCCCATGGGTGATCATCCGCTTGTGAGATATTATAAATTTTTTGATCAAAACGAGAGTTTTAGTGAATATCAAGCTTTCTTCCTAGTTGCTATAGAGGATAATGGATCTAAGTGGGTTGTGGAGTTAGACACCGATTGTCCCCTTTGTTCCTCTGGCCATGAGAATGAGACAATCTTTTCTTTGGATATACAATTTGATTCGAAGGCGATATGTGTGGATCTTCCAAAGGTTGATGTTGGAATATTCGTGTATGCGCCCATTGAGTTGTAGCAGGGTAAATGGATCCTGGAGAAGATCCATTTACCCCATCCAGTGTTTAGTCCCACATCGTCTAGTGGTGAGACTTGGAGGCTCTGGAGAGGCTATATAAGGAGCCCCAGACCTCCCGTACTCATTGAGAAAAAGCAATGAAGCATATGCCTCGTTGAGGGCTTCTCCCATGGTTTCATCCCGCTCCTCACGGAGTAGGGTTCCACGTAAAATCATGGTGTTCCCATGTTCATGTTTCTTGTTCTTGTGCTCTGTTTATCATTCGCTTCCGCATTCTTCATATTTTATAACAGTTGACTTGATATCTCTTCATGTGAGGCAACTAGGAAGTCGTCCTCTAGCGTTGTTGCAAGTAGGAAGCGGTCTTAAACACTGGGCTTTGGCAAGATCCTTTATCGAGAAAGTCGTACTTTGTTCGATGTTGCAATGTGCTACTTAGAGATCACAGTTCATGGTATTGATGTTTGTGGTCCTTGTAGGCCTAAGGGAAGTTACATCAAGTGTATATATTTTGTAATATTTTGTTCATTTACCAGTCTAGTTTGAATTTCAAAAGGGGAAAACCATGGTTTAGGAAAATGAAAGAGGGTAAGAAGAAGTGATAAACATGTCAATCGTGTAGGATTTGGGTGGGGATGCATGGGACGAGGGATGGAAAAAGCCAAGTTATGCAAGAGAGAAGGAATCGGGTTAAGAAGAGGATTGTAGGGGCAAGAAAGAAAACCAATAGAAAAGAGTGATGAAACCATTAATTACAAAAAATTATATAAATAATTGTGTCCTTGATATCGAAGTTAATCCAGTTTTTTTTGAAAAGTAGAAAGTATGTGAGCTAAGGGGAGGCAACTCATCTTGATTAGATAATACCACATAATAGTTTAAACATGGATCAAGCCTTACATAAAGCCGTGGCATGCTTAATTATGTTTTCCATATAGTATATCTCATATCTGAAACCACTCCATTGCACACTAACTATATTGCCCATAAGACAAGTGCTTGCAAGCACCATGTTTGAGAGGTTGTGCAAGTATGAGTCTAGAGAAGACCAGAATCTTGTGATACTCATGTGGTCTAGCCAAGCATGCTCAAACTATTCCATACCTCCCCAGAGCACGTACAAGAGAAGAGACATTTCACATCCTTTGGAGTGTCCATTCACCTTGATCACACAATGTCGTGCTGCACATTGGTTTTACATGGTGGTTACATGTTGCATCGGTGCAACTTTAGGAACTAATGCATCCCTTGGTAAAAGTACATATAATAAACTCCAACTCAAATATATTTCAAATAAAATAAAATAAATTGGATGCATCAATTCTCTACATTTCGATAAAACTCGTTTCGTGATGAGTTGATCTTCTAGATAGTACCGGGTCTTGCGGATGACGTTATCTGTGAGGGTGGATGGGTAACATTGGACTATTGCTTTGTGGAGATTGATTCAAATGCCATGCTCTGATACCAGTTGACTTAGTCAAGAATCTTAAAGGGGGAGAATAGAATTGGAAAAGTGAGAATTTGTTTTTGAGGAAAATAGAAAAGTGAGAATGTAAGAAGAAGAATGTAAAGGAAATAAACCATGCTTCATTAAATGAAGCAATAATAAAATCCATATTAAGATGATTTTTATTAAATCCTAATCAGCAGAGAGCTATTGAACCGATTGAGTATTTTATCTTGTTTCACCTTTATTTAGTACTCTTTAAATTTTGTTATTGCTTAGACGCTCCTTGTAATTTACTCGTCACTCTTCTTCTATAAAAGAAGGGCCATCTATTCATTATTAAATAACAAGAACTTTATCTCTAACACCATGAACGATGATCCCACGTCAATGTAGGGGGTGTAAAATAAAATCGAACCCGAGTTAACCTACTTAGGTTTGGTTCGGTTTGAGGGTTCGATTTTGGTTTGATTTGGTAAAATACAAATGTTCAAGTTCAGTTTGGCTCGATCCTAGTTCATAAAGGTTTGGTTCTGTTTGTTAGATATTTGATATAAGAATAAACTTTTAAGTATATCCATTTTATACACATTTCACACTGCTTAAGGCTTGTTTGAGAATAAACCTTCAAGATTGTTATGTAATCTTTTTTCCTTCAATCAAGTTCTATAAAGGTTCATATAAATGATTTGGTTCATTCAACATTGATAGAAGTTTTATATTTAAAAGTTAATGAGTATTAACCAGATTATTAAAGTTCCATCCACGCATGCATGCACGCATTCATGCATCCATATGTAGATTCATACATATATATTTTGCATACTGACATGTTAAGTTTGACCGGACTTTTATCGATCATGAGTGAACCCACCTTATTTAACTTTGTTATGTTTATTTTAACTTTTGATGAAGTTTGGTTCATTTTTCTTCGAACCAAATTGTAATCGATTTTAATGAATCGAACTTGAGTCAATATTGAAGTTGATAATATTTTGACAGCCCTATGTCAACGTTATATACATACTTGCCCCTTTTTATATTTTCTTCTACCCAAAACCTTGTGGAGCTCAACAATAACCTTTTCACTACCACCAACTGACCCCTGTTAAGCGACATTGCACACAACCTCGTGTCGTCGCCACGTGTTTTCATTCTGCCACATGAACTTGGCACCTCACATGACCTATACTAAGGTCACTATGTGGTTTTATAGCCATTATCTCTGCCTCTGAATAACAGACTCATGCTTCTGTGCTAGACATTGCTGCACCATTCTTGATGCTTTGCATATGCTAAGGTGTCCTGATATGACTCTGTTCAGTATAAGTTGTCTTCTATCGCACATCGACTGGTGCTTTATTCACCAGTTCTTATCTCATTATATGGATGTGATCTAGCACCACTGGCACTAAGACCTCTGCTCTCCTGAAATGGATTTTGAGAACCATAATCAAATTGAACATTGTCTCCAATTATATTGTACGATTACATGTTTTTCATATGTTTGTGGATGGTTAGAAAATGTTCTATAATCTGATGGAGATTGTTCACTGATAAAGATTTTGAGAAATGTTAACACAACTATTTGGTGATGACTTGACCCATGAATAGTATTGAGCAGAAGATTGCAGTTGGTCTACTCTATAAGCAAAATACCAAGGATGTTTGGACTAGCCTTGAGATGAAGTACTAGTAGAGATCAAATGAAGTTTATATGGTTGGCATCTATCACATGATATGATCTACCAACCAGAATGACATATTCTTAGTGGAATATTATACTACTATGAAGGCTTTTTTTTCCTTCAAGAAACTAGCTATCTTCAAACTTGCTTGTTGTGATGAGTAAAATACTTAGAGAACCAAGCGACTTCTTAGATGGTTAGCGCCCTCGATATGCTAGATATCGATTACTCGCCTCTTATCTCTGCACAATATAGAGTTTATCTACTATTTTGTTCAAAAGATGGATGCTACTACTGGAACTACTATTTTTGCTGCTTGTGGTCGAGGTGGTGGCGTTATTGGACAAGGTCGCTCTTTCAATCGTGGTTGAGGTCGTGATGCTGACTGTTATCATGGTCAATTTACTTAGACACATGTGCAGTTCAAATGCACAAATCACTCTTCTGACATGTGCTTAAAAAGAGATTGTAAAGTGTTGAGATATTTATATCTCTTTATCTTTACTTTTGAATTTTCTATTTCTTCTGTTTCTTTATGTAATTTTACATTAGAGCTTTTCTCCTATATAAGAGAGCTCTAGGGCTTCGATGAATACAACCTTTATTTCAATCCTTTTCGTATGGTATCAGAGTGACGGTCCTGTACCGGAGTTTGTGCCCTAGAATCCCTACCCTACCTTAGACCCTAGCACGTCCGCCAACATCTACGCAATAGCGGTAGTCGCCGCCGTCGCCGCCGTCGCCAGGAAGCAACAACAGCGTCTACTACCGTCGCCGGCCGCCGCCAATCATCAAGGGGGTCGTCGTCGGCCAAGGTTGCTGCTGCCGACAACTCGGTTCTGGAAGGGTTGCCGCACCCCCTTTCTTGTGGGTCCTGCTAGGTCTGATTTGGTTCTTAGGGTGTGATTTTGATCCTTTAAAACCATCCTAGGTACCTAAAGAAGCCTTCAGTGGATAGAAGAGGTTGTGGTATGAGTCTACACCCACAACCGTCTTCCTATATGTCCATATGGACACAATTATTCCAGTTTGCAACCCCGGTCTTGGAGATTGTTGTCGTCTTGTCAAACAACAAACCAGATGTTCCATTCCTGGGTGCCTTCAAAGGTCCAACACCCATCGTGAAGATGGATGAAACGAACTATGAACTATGGGCCATGTAACTCATGAGCCTAATGCAATGTAATGACGCATATCCTCACACAGGAGGAGCCTGGTGACAATATTGGGGTTAATGCCTAATGGGAGACAGACGATGCTTATGCACGTGCATGGCTTTTTGGGATTGTGTCCATAGAGATAGCCAATGATATACTGAGTCATCCCACGACGGAGGCTATGTGGGACATTCTCGCCGCTACGTACTCTCCGGCAAAGAACGAGTTGAAGATTCTGCAACTTCAGCATGACATCTTCACGTCGAAGTAGAATGGTCGTCCTCTCCATACCCTTTACACTTCTCTAGGGGGTATGTTTGAGAAGTTACATGGTTACATTCCCTTGATTGCCACATCAGGGCAGCTCAAGGCATATAGAGATTCAATGATGACTAGAGTTTTTCTTGTGGCTCTCGACTCTGAGCATGATGCTACTAGAGCACAGATTCTTATTGATGCCACCATACCTTCGATAGAGGAGGCATATCGCAGGTTGAGCAGGCTCTCCATATCTTCTGGTGGTACTCAGCTTCCTTAGACATCTTCAACCATGGCGACATCTCGTGGTAGGGGGGCCCTACATAGTATCGTGGTCGAGGTACTCGTGGCATGGGGAGAAGGTAGTCGATCCACCCGTCAGCCTTGCACTTACTGCCGCATGCCAGGTCACTCTGAGGAAACATGCTATTCTAAGTATGGATTTTTAGCTTCTGCGTGTGTGGCAGAACATACCCAGCAGGTTGGAAGTTCGTCACCTGCATCTGATCGGAGATTTGATGAACTAGTAGCGCGGCTCAGGGAGATTCTGCTTGCTCTTGGGTCAACTAGTTGCCATTCATGATCATCAGAGGTAGCAGACTCAACTTCTGCGTCCACATCTGGTATAACATATGCTTTTGCTAGCTGTTACAAGGCAGATTTGTTGGAATGGATTACGGATTTAAGAGCTTCCGATCATCTTTGCGGTGATAAAGGATAGTTTAGTACTTATAGACCAACTCAATCAGGTAGATCAGTTGTGATAGCAGATGTGACACACTCTCCCATTATTGACCCGGGGGAGGTGCAGTTAACTCCTGCAATATGGCTTCAGAATGTTCTCTACGCTCCTGAATTTTCCATGAATTTACTATCCATTAGTCAAATAACTAAGGATTTACATTGTCATGCCATGTTTGACCCTTCTGCTTTTGTGTTTCAGGACATTCTTATGGACAAGGTGATTGGTTTTGGTCGTGATCAAGGAGGCGTCTACAGACTGGTACAATCTCCTTATACCGGTGCCTCTTCTCTTCACACTGGATTTGTTCCGCTCCATGTGTGGCATGTTCGATTTGGTCATCTTTCTCTGCAAAAGTCTTGTCACGTTCTTTCACAGATTTCTCCTTGCTCTACTTTCAGTACGATGCCTACCAGCTTGGGAAGCATCATCGGTCCACATTCCAGAGCCATCAGGGTCGAAGTAGTCATATTCTTTTTGAGTTGATTCATTTTGATATTTGGGGTCCTAGTCGTGTCCTAGATTATCGGGGGCATAGATTTTATCTAGTTCTCTATATTGTCGTGGGTATTCATAAGAACAAGTCTGATGCTAGTCTTGTTATCACTGTTGTAAAAGTGTGCCGACTAGGTCGATTAGTCGACCCGACTAGTCGAGTCGATGGGGTACCCGACTTGACTAGGCCTAGTCGGTCGACTACAAGGCCGACTTTTACATAGAGATTTTTTAAAATTTTAGTTTTTGATTTTTTTTAAAAGTAAACTTACTCTAATATGCTTAATGTTATATTTAAAGACAATTACTTCTTTTATTTCATTATGATAGTATATAAAATATACAAATCAATCTAAATATATAAGAATATGTGTACAAAAATTGATTTATATATAAAATATTTAAAAAATTCAAAACCGACTAATAGACGACAAAATCTGATTAGTCGTCTGACTGCCAATTAATTCTTAGTCAGTGACCCCATCGATCGAGTACTAACTACCGCTTTTTGCAACCTTGCCTGTTATTCAGTCCTTTATTAATGCAATAAGAAATGTGTTTCTGCAAATGCCAAGTTTATATGTCCAGATAATGCACTTGAATTTTGTAGTACTTAGATTTCTCAGTTTCTTAGATTCTATGGTATTGTGCATTAGACATCTTGTGTGTATACTTCGCAACATAATGGGGGTGGTTGAGCGAAAACACCGCCATCTTTTGGATGTTACCATGACTCTTTTGATCCATATACATGTTTTGATTCAGAGCAAAAACACCCCATTTTTTTGGAAAATTACTTCCATGAATTATTAATATTATATATTTATATTATGTCATTCAAATTTCGTACGAAATAGAGACTCCTATAGCCTCCATCCAGATGTGGTTGATTTCAACAGTTCAACGACCATTAAAAATGTCTGTCTGGATGGAAGCTGTATGAGTCTCTGTTTCACACGAAAATTAAATGACGTAATATAGAGATATAGTGATGAATTTTCATGGAAGCATTTTGCAAAAAATTTTTTGGGAAAATGGAGCGAGAGAAGCTAAGTTAGCTTCTCCTTAGGGGCAATCCTATTTATCCACATATATATATATATATGACTAAGTAGAGGAAGAGGATGATATGGAGCAGCATGCCCTCCATGTCTAATGATGTTTATAAAGATATTAGTGGTACACCAACGACTGCTACCAGCACAATTGGCATGCTAGCATCGTGGTTTCAGATTTCGCAAAATTTCTGCTTCGACAAGGAACCGAGATTTCAAGCGAAATGGTGATATGAGGGCATTTTCCGATCATTCCTTCGCAAATATTGGTCGATATGTGTGAAATTTCATTGAAATTTCGTCAAATTTTCGATGAACACATGAGGCGTGCTAGCGGCATCATGGAGAAATGACATTGGAGGCGTATCAATACGGGGCATGTTAAGATGTGGGGGCATGCAGGCGGTATAACCATGTCATTTGAAACTATGTTGTGCATGAGTGGCTCACCATTGATCTTTTATATAGAGTTTTGACAATGAGCAAATAATGATGTAATGGCAATCAAGGGGTGGAGCTTCTCCACTGCTTTTTTTCTTCTGTTTTTGCCATTAAAAGGTACTGCTAGAGCGTGGAGAAGTTTGTCTTCACCTCATCCAACTGTATATACTTGATCATCAACAAGCTGCTGTTTCGGTTACGTAAGGTGTCAGGAGCACAAGGCCTTAAATGTTGATTTCAATCACAATTTTGGTGACCGATTGAAACGGAATTTTAGTCGAATTTCGATCAAAATTCGATCGAAATTTCTGTCATCTTTTTACCAGGACACCCCATATTTCGGTCATTTCGATCATTTCAGTCGAATTTCGATTTCGACTAGATATGATATTCGACAGAAATTCGATCGACTTTCGCAGAAATTTTAGGCCATGATTAGGAGAGACATTATATCTATGGTGTGTGGATCACGTTTGTTGATAGCTTGGCAGTTGCTTTGAAGATGGTTTATTCTTGGGAGATGCACAAACACACGGTTTCCTCGGGATGGTGACTTCAACGAGGTTCATGACACGTGGATGCTTCTTCTTTTGGTCGAGGATTGAGAAGCTAAGTTTCCTAGATACATGGTTAACATGCATGAAAAGATGCGTGACCACTATTTGTTTCTTGTATTGGTGAACAGAAGGCCGAAGAGGTAGTCCAACCTCAATAGGGTTGTCAGACGAGGTTGCCCTTTCAGCCTCCTCGGTAACTTGTAGTGCAAATGCAACTTTCTCGAGGATGTATCTCTCTACATGGCCGATCATCAACAATGTTATGAAGCCATCTCCTGGTTGCTTAAATTTAGGTTGTTCAGCAGCAACTTGATCAGGAGTGGTGTGATCAACTGCTTGCTCGCTACTCAGTACCAATTCGAAGTCCACCTGTTAATGGAACCCACCCCTGTAACAATAGGCTTGACCCTTACATGAAGCATAGAGTCCTCACGAAAGATAACATTCCTACTAACAATTACTCTATACTCAAAATGAGATCATATTCTATATCCATTTACTCATGCACCGTAAACTGTAAAGTACCCCATTCGTTACATTTGGTTCTAAAATTCCTTCACTAAAATAGAAATAAGGAGCAAAGTAAAAGACATGTAAAATCGAATAACCAGATGATGATAATGCCATATCTCAAGGGGTGTCTTGTAGTCGATAATAGATGTAAGACTCTGATTCAATAAGTAACTCAACTTGTTCACGGTTTCAAACTATCAGGGCTAGAAAGTGAGAGCATGCACCTTGCTTACTCTAGAAGTGTTCTATTCATATGTTCTACGATTTCATTCTATTGTAGCATATCTTTGACAATACGGTATCTCGCAATACCCTCCTCTTTCTATAACCCATCAAGCTCCGACGAACATAACTCCAAGACATTATTAGTGCTCACACGCTTAAACTTCTTTAAAGTTTGATTCTCCACAAAGGTATTCCATTGTGTATTCCATTGCTTGAAAGTCTTGAATGCCTCGCTCTTCTACTTCATCATGAAAAGGCAGACTATTTTGGAGTAACTATTGGTTATTGATTAGAAGATATCTAACACCTCTCAAGGTTGAAAGATACGAGGGATTCCAAAATTTGCAACAATTAGCATGGATGTAATCAAACGTCTTCATCATTCTTTGAGAAGCTTTGCTGAACAGTTTCTTGCTGTTTTCCAAGCACACAATGTTCATAGATCTCCGACTTGGATCATTTAACATTTGTGAGAAGTTCTTTCTAAGTGAAAATGCTCATCCTTTTCTGACTTGTATATCGGAGCTGCATGTGGCAAAATTCACAATCATATTTCATGGCTTGGGACAAGAGAATCAATAACTGCAGACTCCTCCAGGACAAAGGATCTTTTACTTAGGTGCCGTTCGACACACGGGGTAATACCCCTTATCCCACTATTTCTCACTCCTATGTGTGCCATACTTTTTATTTTTTTTAAATTTAAATAAATTAATTCTCCGTCATCAATTCCATCAAAAAAATAATATATTATACCACCACATCGTAAAAATTATAAACTACTCCACTTCTACTCACTTTTTCAAACTTCAATATAATCACATCACAATAATTACTCACTTTTTCAAACTTCAATACAATCATATCACAATAAACCCACTTCCAACCCACTCTCAGTTTAACCCTCTATCCAAACACCAAAAACCCAAAAATTGGTTACCTGCTACCAGTTTAACCCACCTTATTTTTTATTTTTTTTAAAATTAAATAAATCAATTCCCCATCATCAATTCCATCAAAAAATAATATAGTATACCACCATATATAAATTATAAACTACTCAACTTCTATTCAATTTTTCAAACTTCAATACAATCATATCACAATAAACCCACTTCTAATCCCACTCCCAGTTTAACCCTTTATCCAAATACCAAAACACAAAAACCGGTTACCCCCGACCAGTTTAACCCACCTAAAGCCACATACCAAACACACCCTTGTATCATGGATGACAATTTTCCTTTATTTGTGCACCTATAATGCTCTTCTTGCATCATTGTAATTATTATATTTATATTATATGACTTCGAGAGATATAAGATTCTTCTTGAGGTCGGATCATATATAGACTTTCCAACCTCAATTACGGACTCTCATCAGCGACCTTTGCGATAATCTTATCCTCCAGACATAGCATGATCGATGAGCTTGCCTTTTCTTCTAGCATCAGCAACTTCGAGACATCAAATTTCTTCACTCTATCAATGTCCATTGGTCATTCTGATCAATTAGAATCCAAAAAATCAACTAGATTCGAATTATATCAGCATGATGGACTTTTTATTAATTTGTTGTATATGATTAAGATGAAGATTTACGTCGAAAGTATCTTGTACTTTTATGATCCGGTTGCTTCAATGTTGTTGACAAAAATCTAAAGATTCATGAAGTAAAAGCTTAATTGAAATTTGTGTCATTTTTGACATCTTTTTTCCTACTCTAATAAACGATTTATTTACAAGTCACTTGTAGTTTTAATACCCATTTGAATAAAGAATTTTATTACAATAATTAAGTGTGAATTTTAACAATCTTGTGCTGCAGTTTACAATCATAAATCAATATTTTATTAATTGATCGTGAATAATATTTCAGCAAAGTTTGCAAACTGATTTATTGTAAAATGATTAAGCTTGCTAATAGATTTAGATTATCAGCAAGTCAATGTCATGGTTTTGTCATATTAGAGAGAGACTTGTAACATGAATAGCTAGCGCCGTAAATGTCAAAATTTGCTTGGATCTAAGATAACCGATCAATAATTTCTTGAGAGTAATTTGATTCTAAACAAATTAAATTAGTAGAATCATTGTCCCAATAATGTATTTAATAATTTGCTTATTATGTCAATTTGTTCTGACAATTTATTCCAAATTAAATCAGTAAATTGATTGAAACGAGCAATAAATCAATTATTCTGACTCCAAAATTTGCAAAGGAGAGACTCGCAAAAGAATCATCGTATAATGTAACGAACCCGATCGTTCGAGAATGACGCGTAAGTGAGAAATTCAGCGTACATCTCAGTATAAGTGATGGGTCACTGTCATTGAGAATAAGTGATGGGCCATGTCGCAATGAGGATGTTGCGAATATAAGCGGGGGAGGTTGTGACACCCATGCCCCCTAACATAGTCCCACATTTAAAACTCACAAAGTGTGAGAGTGGGTTATAAGTCGTGGGAATTACTACTTGACAACTTGAGGTTAAGCATTTTGAGTGGTTGTCAATGGGTGTAATTGGGTTCGATCCCAACAAGTTATAGAGTCAGTTTTCCTCGATAACAGACCGAGGACCTAAGATCGAGGCATTACATATAATAAGAAAACTATGTTTATACACGCATCTATTGATAGGATCAATAGACAACAACAACAATGCCTTTTCCCACAATTAAGTAGGGTCAGCTAATGGATTTTTTGCCTCAATTCGGATCTTTTTTGAGTCATTGTCAGGCTTAAATCCAAACAACTAAAATCCCTTCAGATAGTCTCATTTCAACACTTCTTGAGCCTTCCTCGCCCCATCTTAACCGACTCAACATCCCAAATCTCACATCTTCTAACTGGTGCATCAACCGACATCCTTCGCAAATGGTCAAACCATCTTAAGTAGTTTTCTCTCTTCTTATCCTCTATCAGAGCTACAACAACTTTCTTTCTGATCGCATCATTTACAATCCGAACTTTTCGTGTATGACCACATATCCACTTTAGCATTTTTATTTCTACTATTGTCATTCTCTGCACATGTCTATGATTCACAGTCCAACATTATGACATATAGAGCATAGTTGGTTTCATAATTGCTTTGTATTACTTTCCTTTGACTTTTAAAGAGATTTTCTTATCACAAAAAATAGTAGAGGCTACTCTCCACTTTAACCACATGTATTTATTCCATGAGTAACATTTCCATAAGTTTCCCCATCTTGTTGCAAGATAGATCTCAAGCAATGTTATAAAAATCACCCGACTAGTAGGTCCGACTAGTCTAGTCAGTGGGGTGGCCGACCGAGTACCGATTAATTCCGACTAGATCCACTAGTCAACCAATTTTTGCTTGGAAATACCATGTTTCTTACTTTTTAAAAAGGAAACTTATTTTAATACGCTGAATATTTTATCTAAATTCAATTATTTCCTTTCATTCATTATAATAGTCAAAAAATATAAAAATCTATGTAAATATATATTTTAATATATGTATACAAATGACTTATATATTTACAAAATCAAAGCCGATTAAAGCCCGACTAAATCCGATTAATCGTCCGACTATCGATTAATCCTTAGTCAGTGACCCAACCGACCGAATACCGACTACCGACTTTTCCAACCTTGATCTCAAGTATTTAAAAGGATCTTTCTTCTGAATGTTATCATATCCAATCTTCACATCGAATCACTCACCATTGTTTCCATCAAATGTGCACTCCATATATTCAGTCTTAACCCTACTTATGCGAAAACCTTTAATCTCTAAGGTATGTCTCTAAACTTTCAGCTGCTCATTTACTCCATCTCTTGTGTCATCAATACAATATCATTGACGAACAACATACACCAAGGTTCATCATCCTGAATGTGACTACTCAAGTTGTCTACAATCAAAGCAAAAAGGAATAGACTCAAAGCTGGACCTTGATGCAGACCGATGCAGATGTTAAAATATTTTGTCTTCCCAGACTGAATCCTTACACAAAATGAAGTCTCATCATACATATCCTTTATAAGGTTAATGCATAATGCATGTCCTTGTCTCTTTTCCAAAACTCTCCGCAATATCTTCCACTGGACTGAATCCATAGAAGGCCATATCGTGATATATCAGTATCAATGGAAAGTCCATACCGATATATATATATATATATATATATATATATATATATATGAGTGATCCTATGAGAGCAACAAGTTGTGAGAGCATGAGAGGAATGATTCCGGACCACATGATTCTGTTTTCTCTTTCCTGGTCTTCTCTCTCCTGGGTGAATCATGTGGTCCAGAATCATCCCTCCCATGCTCTCACAATTTTTTGCTCTCATAGGATCACTCCTCTCTCTCTCTCTATACACACACACACACGGGATACTAGCCGATATCTCGCAAGATATAGGCAATATATATTGCTGATATCGAACCATATCGCTCGAAATTGATTGATTTCGAAACAAAATTTCTTAGATATCGACCAATATCGTCAATATTTCTCCGATATATATATATAGAGAGAGAGAGCGAGAGAGAGATCAATGATATTACCCTTGTAACCTTGATTTCACTATTTATTTTTCTACTCCTAGTATTAAAACACACCATGAATTATATATATTTTGTTTGGGTCGGGAACGCTGCCCTGCAGGGAGAGCACACTAGCTCCCCCTTGATCCATCCCCCCAGGCTCGCTGGCCCTCGTTTGGTAGGGTATGGTGATGGGTGGGGGTGGGGGGAGTGGGGGGGTTTGTGCATACGACGGTTTTCAATTGGACTTCACCCTCTTTGGTAATAGAAATATAGCAAGTCTGATGCAGATCAAGTTAGAATCACATGTTCGATATGAGATCGCTTTTTACGCTCTTTTCTAACGGACGGACCGATACCATATTGATATTTCCTACCTTGCCCTCCACAAAACTCTTGGTTCTAAACCCCTCATAACTAGGTAATCTCTTTTACAATATTGCATTAGTTTACATTTTTTTCATTTATTTTTGTGAATAGATAAATCTTTATACCAAAGAAGCATTATCTCATTAATCATTATCTACATTTTTTGAATCAAATGACTTATCTCAACGCTATTCGCTATCTTCCATGAACAAAACAGGTGTTCTAAGTGTGCTTAACTTAACTACTTTGGTTCCAATTCTAATGTTTATTAATCACCAATTAACAATGATATGTTCGATATGACCGATATGCGCGATATAAAGATTATAGATGATCTATATGTGTCATCTAAGTGTATACTTCTAAGATATTTAATGTTTTAAGAACTTGAATGAAATATATTTCCAATATCTACAAATCAGGAATCAATATTAACAATGATACGTTCGATATGATCGATATGTACGATATATGGGATATAAATGATCGATATGTGTGATATAAATATGTATTTGTAGATTCTTTGTTGTTATAATATTTTGGATGATCTTAATTTCTGAAAAAACGACAAAAAATAACTTTTTCGAGCCCCTTCTGACATTACCACTGATATCGTCGATATATCATCGATATATCCTTTTGCAGACGAGTAGATACTATATCGATATTTCCTACACCGACTGAATCATAAGCCTTCTCTAAATCAATAAAATTCACATAGACGTTCTTTTTAGCTCTATAAATCTCAATTGTTCTCCCTAACAAGCGGATAACTTCAATAGTCGAGCGACTTAGCATGGATTCAAATTGATTTTCGATTACTTAAGAAACTTTCTTTCGATCACACATTCCCAAATTTTCATAATATGGATAATCAGTTTGATACCTTTATAATTCAAACAAATTTTGAATGTCTAATTTATTCTTATAAAGATGCGCCACAATGCTTCTCCATTCTTCGAATATTTTCTTGCTTCGTCAAATAACATTGAATAAATTTTTGAGCCATGTCAAACTCCATTCACCTAGAAGTGATAGGATCAATAGAATGGTATAAAATTTAAGCATCAAAGAATAGAAGAACATCACCAATTTTGAGATTCCGGAATATTATTTTGAAAATGTTTCCAACTACCATCAGTCACGATGTATTTCTAATTAGTTAAGCAAGCAATCAAGAAACAACTACATTATAAGACGTACCTAGGCTCACCATTAACTGAACTGCTCATCAACTGCAATGGCGGATCTCTCTCTCATATGTTGGTAAACAATGTACTACAGAGGATAAAAAAGAACTAACCATAGAAGAATTATATAGCGTCCACGTACAAACGACCCACAAATCTGAATATATACGTCACTCGAAAACTGGATGTTGTTTACCTTGCCTTTCACCTATTATCGCAACATCCGCAGCCTCACCAAGTCGTTTGTATTGAGCCTGAACCCAACACCTAAACAACTCACAGGTATGTGGATTTAGAACATATTTGAGAAAACATGAAAAAAAACAAGAGTATATAATCCCATCCTAATAAGAAAATCTTGAAAACAAACAAGTAGGTTTTCCACATCGATCCACACCAAACTACAAATGAAATCAAACAAACATTCGATGCATCAAACGATCGAAAAGTCAGACTGAAAATTTTCATGTATAAATTCTACTGATGAACAACCTGTAACTGAAAAGAAGGTCATCATCCAAGTGCAACTAACAGTTCAAAATTAGATCAAGCACACAATTCTGGAATGCCACAGCTGAACAGTTAAAGCAAGTCTAAATTATTTGCTCACTTTAATTTCAGCTAAGCCACTAACTAAAATCTGGAACGGAAATTGCATTTCATGCACCAAGTAATCAAAGTAAACATTATCGAACTCAAAACATACCTAATATAACAACCTTCATAACTTTTTCTGGTCTATCTTTACTCATAGAGCTAGCTAATCTTTCATATTGATGCGTCTGAACACCGCTCGATATGTCTGCCCTCCATTCCTGGCGACCTTCTGCCCTTCCTCTGTAGCGCAAGACAATAGTTTCACGACAGGATCGGTTTCCAGTTCAGCCTCCGCAACAGCTTCAAACAGAGGGTGCTCCTCCAAACAAGATCTCATCCAGTCACCTAGCTCTTCGACATCAGTTATCGTGTAAATGATACCCCCTACCTCCATCGCATATGCGTACTCGTCGAGCAAGTGGAGGCTGATCACCCTCCTCCTGTGATTCTTCTCCTTGAAGTGCGGGTCAGGGAACAGGAAGAACATCTTCGAGAGCTGCGCCTTCTCGAAGTAGTTGGGGAGATACTTCATGGAATTGGTGCGAACAACCGATATATTCTCATAACTCCCCGGGTTGGAGGCTCTCAAAGCCGATATCCGTTCCTTAACGTACTCGGAGACCTGCGGAGGATTAGACAGACTTTTTAATAACAATTGCAAGAAGATCTTGGTGTCATTGACGAATCAGTTCACTATAAAAGGGGTAAATTCAATCGTCGTTGAAAAGACAATTATGATAATTTGCAAACATATTTAGAAGGAATCAAATATTAGCAACATCAATTTTATCATAACAAAATCATAAAATCTATACCTTATCCCGGAGCTCCATTCCCATCATGAGAGTGTCTGGGAAAAGAGTGGACAGGCTGATCAGCAATCCACCAAAGCCGCAGCCGATATCCGCGAATCGCACCTTTGGACCGGTTGCATCGCAGTCGACATGGGCATCCTTCTCTCGTGGGTAGAAATGGGGATAATGCTGCGAGTAATCTACTTGGGAAGGTGAGATGGGGATGGGGAAGTGGGAATCGCTGAGAGGATTGCTGTGAGCTCGAGCTCTGTAGAAACGCTTCCTCGGGAGGCGCCCCGAATGTCCCCCATTGAGCTCTTCCATCTCTCTGCTCTCGTGCATCTATCTATCTAATTTCTCAACAAATCTCAACTTTTTTTGATCTCACGCCGGCGCAAGAGCCTAGAGATGGGATTATTGTTCTAATCATATGATCAAAATATGTTTTTTTTACGAAGATCCGTTTGATTTAAACGCGATGAGATGATAGAAGGGAACTGACCTCGACGCGGAGGGGATGGAATGGACAGCAACTCGCCGAAACCCTAACTTCGCCAACTGCTACTGTACTGCTGAAGACGAAGGATGGATCTGTAACCGGATCCGGATCTACTAAAGTTTTTTTCTACCCCTTTTCCTCCGGCCCCGTAAATCTAGTGGAGCTCATGGGCCGGATCTTTGGATCTGGTTTTTGGATCCGGTTCCATCTTGGGATCTTCTTGGTGTGTTTTCCAATTTAATTTTGATATTTGATATTGAGTTGTTCACCTTCGATTTCATAAGGGTCTATTTTTCGTTGAATTATTTCATCAAAAATTTGATTTTATAAAGGTATTTTTGGTGAGTTCTTTTATTTTGATTCTATAAGAGTCGAATAGGACATATACAATTTTTTCCTAAAGTAAAGATTGAAGAACATGTAAAAATGGATCCCTAAAATTGATGGGTCCTAGGCCGTTGCACTCACAAACTACCCTCACGGACGACTCTGCCCTCCCCTTATCCTCCGCCATCGTCAAACTCCCCTTCCCCAACAGAAAGCCATACAGTTGTAGGTGCTAGACCATGGGGTGGGATAATTTTTTTTCTTTTTTTTTGCTTTTGATTAATTTCAATTAGATCATTGATTGGTTAGATTAACTCACTCACTTGGTTGAGTTGATGAACTAAATTAATTGAGGTAATAGGTGTAAAACGGAACATTTATTATTTATTGAGGATCATGTGTGTAATTTGTGACTATCCAAGGTTATGAATATAATTACGAAGTTACTCAAGGTTATGGGTGTAAATATCCCTTTCCTTAATTCCTGACTTCCCATGTCAGCAGTCGCGATGATTGGCATAAATATTTTTTTACCACTCTTTATACTTTATATAACTTATGTAACTAGTTTGCAACTTACGTGAAACATAAATTATCAAATACAATATCAAAAATGAGAAATTTGAAGTATATTACACGAATACATGTCTTATCTGACTTTTAAACATATATTTTTTATTTTTGACGAACCAGGTCGGGCTATTGACACTTGCCCATGGCCTGCCCATGTAACGTACGATCCAACAAGCGAGCCGAGCCAGACCGGCCCATACTTCAATTTTCTTGGCTCAAGCCCGACTCATGAGTGAATTGGGCGGCCATTAGTCAATTCTAAGCACAAGCCAAAATTGGCCGGGGCGCATTTCGGTTCGAGAAGTTTGGTCTTTCTAAGTATCCATCTTCAACCCATACATGGAATGGAAATCATCGATCGATTGTTTGGTTGATAATTAATATTGAGCATAGGAAAATAAAAACATCGTGGACACGAAGTTTAGAGATAAGATCAGCATATACAAAACTATGATGCGTAAAAGCCACATAGAAGATTCTCTATTGTAGTGGTGTTGTACTTGCTGTGGTCGCATGAGTCGTTCGATCGTGATTGAACGGTTCACATAATTTTACACGATACGAACACACAAAAAATACAAAATCACGCGAATCGCTTGATCAAGATCGAGCGGTGCACACTCCAACAACCCTCCGACCTGCAGCAGACAATCCGTCCCCTAAAAGCCAAACGTGATACCAGTGACGGAGACAAGGGGGGGCGGGTGGGTGCTTAGCCCCCCCAAGTCTCAAATGATGTCTTTATTTTATATACTTTGTATTGAAAAAATATAGCCATCAAGAGTTATTGTATATAGTAGATGTTGTTGATTTTTGAAATGCAATTAACTTCAACATGTATCAATATATATATAAAATAATATTATTAAAATAATAATCAAACTTTTTTATATAGAGAGTAATTGCATTCCACAAGTAAAACACTCAGAGTTCCAAATAAGGGGTAGTTACATGGTTATATATGTTACCATATCCTTATCCGTTTCTAAATACGAATATGGGTACTAAATGGATATTGACGGATATTAAAACTACACTACCATATCCTTAAAAAATAGAACAAGTAAAAAATGGACACTTTGCATAGAATAAGATTAAAAATACTCCATAGATTAGCTTAAATGTAGATGTACTAAATGGAATATACGCAATATAAATATAAAAATGTACAGATATCATTAAAATTATATCAAGTACAATGAAAGAAGGTACATAATTATGTTACATATGGTTACCAATAAATTCACAACAATATTTCTATATGAGGACAGATTTGCGGATATAGATACGGATACAGATGTTTGCGGATATCAATGTGATATTCATACTCATATCAATTTTTAAATGGATAAAGATACTGATGTCAAAATATGTATAACATGGATAGTGGTAGACCAGATACATATATTTATATATGTTTGCATCCCTGATTCGAAATGAATAGATACAATTATAAGTAATCATTATGTCTTGATCCTATTTAAAATGTGAATAGATGCAGACAGATATGTTGATGTAATAGCTCCGAATAAAATAACTTACAAATAAGAAAAGGGTAATGTACGAAATATTTTATAGAATAGCTTAAATATATTTGTATTGGATGGTTTATTCACTATACAAATATGTTAAATGTACTTATGTAATAATAAGTATATGGCAAAGTATCCATTTTAAACTAGATAAGAATACATATATCTAAATCTATATAAAATAGATACAAATACTGTAGATGAATATATATTGATATATTATTTTTGTTCGCATCCATACGTAAAAATTATTTCATAATACTTCCCGTTATATCTTAGATTTTGAATCTTTTTCTATAATATAATCTTACAGGCGAGTTTTTTGTAAATTATTTATAATTATACTTCAGTAAACATATACTTGGTACTCAATTAATTTAATACACATAATAAAGGTGCAATGGGAATACATATTAAAACTTTTCACTTCAAATATCGAAACACATTAATATGGAGGAGTAGAAAAGTAATTGCATGAAGCTCTAACATCATGGAAAAAAAGTTAATGAAATGTAGGTTGAGAATAAAGTATTTAAAATAATAAATGATTAAGAAAGAGTACAAGTATAGAAAAATATATTGTTATATTTTAAAAAGTTTGATATAATGTTACTTAACGACACATTATCCGAATGACATTCGTATAAAATCAAGAATTTCACGTAGATATTATTTTTAATACATTTTTCAAGGATAATGGTGTAAAATCTCAATTTTATAAGTTCTTTTATGTAAAATCTATTAAAAAGGTTTTTGTATCAAAATTGTTACCATCCCTTTTTACACATTATATAACTTTTAAACCCAATAAATATTGTTGGTAAAGATGATAATCGATGGTTATAAGAACTACATAAATAATATTTCAGCCCCCCCGAATAGATATTTCTGGCTTCGTCCCTGCGTGATACTGATACCTCCTCGCACATGCAGACTGCTCATCACTCGTAATTAGACACATCCTGCAAGTAAACATGCACCATAGTGGAACGTGCAAATCGGCAGACGTCCGTATTTACTTCTCTGGTGATGACCAGAACTCTTTACTCTATAGTTTTAAAATACCCACTTAATTACAGCCCATGGAGCACTGTCACGTGTACTAATTAAATCGGAGGTTCTAAATCCCGATCGATCTGATTATCATGAAACAGAGACTAATAACGTCATTATCCAGAAGATCAACACGATCTAATTCACGTGATTCTCGCTGATCGATGATGTCATCCTGGAAGCATGTGAATCTAAGTAAGTGGTGTCATAGGGCTCACATCTTTCTCGTTGTTTCTGTATGGGGAGTTAGATTTATGAGGGGGCGATTGCTGCACAGTAAGAGCAGATCCACAGAGAGATTTCTGTTCCGACTGAGCAGATCTGTCAGTAAACACTGCACTGCAGCACAGTGAGGGCATTTGACCTTGACCGGTGCATGCAGTGGACTATGTTTTCTTGCTGCATGCTTTGCACGAACTGTGATTAAGAGTCTTGTAAGTCTTGCTCTTCGGATCTAAGGAGATTTAAACTGTGTAAGTATTGCTGTAGGAAGTAGAAATCTGTTCAGCAGTTGTAACAAGTCCTGGCCTGTCGGAGGGTTGTTTTTGATGTTTATCTCAACTGAATATAAACATGAGATGGATCTGCTGTAAATCGAGAGTTTGCTTGAGACGCTCGATCAAGATCGAGCGGTTCGCATGAAATCGGGTTTTTGTAGACTCTTATTGTGTGAACCGCTCGATCTTGATCGTGCGGCTCGATCACACTCCCGATTTACAGCATCCTCTCTATGAAGAGTGTCACCAATACTCTTTGTCAAAAGCTAGGTAACCATATTTTTTATATAGCATATTATTCTAGTATGATGTGTGACGTCAATATTCGTTTGGATGTTTGGATGATAGATTGGCGGCGCAGCTTGTTGTCCGTCTCATATCAATATCTTTGTAATAACTTTTTGCTTTTTATAATAAGCATACTTTATTGTATAGTGTAGAGTTTATTTTAATCTTATTTAGGTTATAAGAAATGCTATTCCATTTTATTTTTTTTTCTGATCATAATTTTTAAATTTGTATTTGTTTTCGACTAAATTAAAGAAGACACATCTAAAGAAATCTTTTTGTACTTCTCACAATATATACAAAATCAATAAAAAATCATAAATTAATATCCAGAATCCCTATCTATGTTATTTATTGAGTAGACATGCAAAAATATTGATAAAGAATATTGTTCTTGTGGATTCATAAAAATCTCACAAGCTAAACTACTGACGCCTAGATATAATTAAAATGCAAGTTAAGCGAGAAAGAAAGACAATCACAATGTACACACATGCATGAGGTTTATCCTTAACTGAGTTATGTTAGGGCTACTGGTATATCCGTATTCGATCCGTCACCATATCTGTTTTATACAGATTTGGACATCCGTATCCGTATTCATTTTAAAATGGATACAGATATGGATATCGTTTTGATATCCATAAATATTTGTATCCGTATCCATATATCCATTTTCGTATATAAATTTTGCCATTGATTTATTTTTAATCACATATAACATAATACCTTCTTTTTCTATATTTGTATAATTTTATGATACAAACACATTTATCATATGTTTTCTACCCAATTCAAATATATTTAAGTCGATTCTATAGAGTATTTCTAATAGTATCGTATGCGATAAGTATCCATTTTACATCCGTATCTGTTTTTTAAGGACATTGTAAGATATTTTAGTATTAGTCAATATCCATATCCGCATCCGTGTTCGTATTCAAAAATATATAATTATACAGTAGTACCTATATCCATATATGTATCCGTCCATTTGCATCCCTAATCATATATCTGCTGGTGATATCCAATCTTAAGTTCACAATACATGTTAGGATTTCAAGATATCTCAACTTGTCAAGGATGTGGAATATAGATTTTGGCATAGTAATTGTGAAGAAAAGTTCTTAGTAAAATAACTACTTACCATACATTTTTTAAAATTTTTAGACAGAAGGAATTGTAATTTGTACCTTCAATGACATTTCATATGTATCCAAATGCAAAGGAATCTTAGTTATAATAAAAATGAAATTTCACCTCCTAGAAGCCAATAGAACATGACAAAGAGAATCAATCATAGAATCATCCCATTTCAACTACTACAAGTTTTTCTTATACCGATGTGTCTTTGCTATGCACATCTTTTACAAGATAAAATGAAGAAAGAGGGTAGATTTAACAAGAGTTTCAAAAATCTAACTGGTCGGTTGGATCGGGTTCAGTCGGTTTCATGCAATTAATTCAGTTGATTCGGATGAACAGACCGGATTGACCTGGATTGATCCAATGTTGATAGTTTGGTATTTTTTTTTAAATAACGATTTAAATAATAAAATAGTAGGTTTTTGCCACATGTACACTTCTTAACTTCTGCTATATTAATTATGCCCCTTTCTTCTTTGTAATGTAAGTTGTGCTACTACTTTCTTAGAGTAATTTCCAGAAACAAATATAAATAAATGATTACAATATTGTATTCATATATAATGCTATAAAATATGATTAAATTTTGTAGAGTTTACTCGAAATAGACAATCATGTTATTCTATTGAAAGATTTGACATTTTAAATAATTATTTCATTGATATATAAATACGTACTTACATATATGTATCCTATTTTATCGGTTCAAAAAACCGATTCGATCGGCCGGACCAGTAAATTAAGTCCGGTCCAATTTTTTTTTGAGTCAATAGGTATGATGATGCCATGCTAAGATCGAAGGTTCGACTTGGTTTAACCAAACCAAGATTGACGTCCGATTCGATTTTTAAAACCTTGACTTTAACACTCAACTATAACTCAATGATTTGAATCCAGTTACCATCAAAGAAGATTACCGCTGTGGTTTATTGATGGAGTAAACCCTTATATCAAAGATAATTAATCGATTATCCATAATTATGTAAACCACAATTTCAACAGTATATATATATATATATATATATATAATATTAACAAGTTTACCATATAGTCATATGCTTTCCTCTTTAACAAACAACAACAACAAAGCCTTTTCCCACAATTAAGTAGGGTCGGCTACATGGATTCTTCGCCTCCATTCAGATCTATCTTGGGTCAATCTCGTACTTATATCCAAAAAACTAAGATCCCTTCGTATAGTCTCTTTCCAACACTTCTTGGGCCGTCTTCGCCCTCTCTTAGCCGGCTCAACATCCCAACACTCGCATCTCCTAACCGGTGCATCAGTTGACCTTCTTTACAAATGATCAAACCATCTTAAACAGTTTTCTCGCATCTTATCCTCGATCGGAGCTACACCAACTTTCTTTCTGATTGTATCATTCCGAATCCGATCTTTACGTGTATGTCCACACATCCATCTTAGCATTTTCATTTCTGCTACAGCCATTCTCTGCACATGTCTATGGTTCACAGGCTAACATTCAGAACCATAAAGCATAGCAGGTCTCACGACTGCTTTGTAAAACTTTCCTTTAATTTTTAAAAGAATTTACTTATCACAGAGAACAACGGAGGCTCCTCTCCACTTTAGCCAGTCTGCATTTATTCTATTAGTAACATCTCCATCAATTTCTCCATCATGTTGCATCAATATTCCCGAGTCCATATCCATTTATAAAATCAGTACGATTATATCCGTCAATTTATTAGATGAGTTGTTTGAAAAGATGCTCATATACTAAACGAGTATCCATAGACCTAATGGTATCCAGATATCCACTATAAAATGAATCCAAAATCTGTCATAATATTTTTGATAAAAATATAATAGAGTCGAGTTATACAAAATCTTCAACCTTATAGTAGAATCAATATTAAACTAAATGAGGGCATGGATTTTAATTTTTGAGGATGCAGAAGATATATAGTATATGAGGTTATCAACATGTTGACACATAGTTCGTAGAAAACGCATAAGTTCGTGTGGGAATGGGTAATGGTGATTCAAAAAGATCTAGCTTTTACTAAATTGATTAAAAAATAAAATATTGATTATGGAACTGATTCGTCTATCTACAAATGGGATGAAAAGCTGATTGCGTATCAAATTATAGGTATCTCGTTGGTGAATAAGAATAACTATCAAATTAATGGAAAGTGCATACAAAAAATCCGTTGATATGATAAGAGTGATCTTGAAAAATCCATTTGTGGATTTTACATCCATCATTTTCTATAAGAATGAAAATTCTCTCGACTCAATATAGTTTGTTACGTCTCCTAATACCTTAATTTATTTTGAGTTGTAAGTAAACAGTACCACACTATTTGTTAGAAGGAAGATGAAAGGGTATCGAAGATGAAGATCTTGATGTCATAAGTCCATCGAAAAGGAGGATGTTGTTTAGAGCAATAACACAACAACAACATCAACAACAAAGCCTTTCCCACAATTAAGTAGGGTCAACTACATGGATTTTTTTGCCTCCATTTAGATCTATCTTGGGTCAATCTCGAGCTTATATACAAAATACTAAGATCCCTTTGTATTGTCTCTTTCCAACACTTCTTTGGTCGTCCCCGCCCTCTCTTAGCCGGCTCAACATCCAATTACTCGCATCTCCTAACTGGTACATCGGCTGATCTTCTTTGCAAACGACCAAACCATCTTAAGCAATTTTCTAGCATCTTATCCTCGATCGGAGCTACACCAACTTTCTTCTGATTGCATCATTCTGAAGCTGATCTTTACGTGTGTGTGTGTGTTCACTTATCCACCTTAGCATTTCCATTTCTGTTACAACTATTCTCTGCATATGTCTATGATTTACATACCAACATTCAGATCCATAAAGTGTAGCAGGTCTCACGGCTGCTTTGTAAAACTTTCCTTTAATTTTTAAAGATATTTTCATATCATAGCGAACAACAAAGGCTCTTCTCGACTTTAGTCAGCTTGCATTTATTATATTAGCAGCATCTCCGTCAATTTTCCCATCATGCTGCAATAGATCCCAAATATCTAAAAGAATATATCTTCGAATGTTATCGTAACCAATCTTCACCTCAATTCCTTCACCATTGCTTCCATCAAAGGTGCACTCCATATATTCAGTCTTAGCCCTACTTGTACGAAATCCTTTAGTCTCCAAAGCATGTCTCCAGATCTCAAGCTTCTCATTTACTCTATCTGTAGTCTTGTCAATCAACACAATATCATCAACAAATAAAAGGTAACTCATCTAGAATGTAACTTGTCAACTCGTCCATAATCAAAGTAAAAAGAAATTGACTCAAAGTTGAAACTTGTTTAGAGGAATAACACTTGTGGTTATTAGTATTACACTACAAGAAATTGGACCTAAGGCAATGAATAATTTGAATATTCGTTGCTATATCTTCCGATGTTAAAGATATAACAACGAATATTAGTCGTTGTCAAATGATTTTTTGTACTTGTAATTAACAACGAATATCATATTCGTTGTTAAAGGTCTATATAACGACATTTTTTTTGTTGAATTATTCGTTAAAATTCACGCTAATAGTTGCCATATTTAACAACGATTAGAAGAAAACAACAACGAATAATCGTTGCTATATGATTCGTTGCGAGAAATATAGCAACGAATATAATTATTCGTTTCGAATTTAAAGAAGTAAGCCACGAATAACATTCGTTGTTATATATTTGACTACGGAAGATATGACAATGAATATTAAACTATTTGTTGCCTTAGGTCAATTTTCTTGTATTGTTACCATAAGATAAGGGATAAGCCGGTAATAAAGATTGTAAACATAGAAATAATGCAAGCCTTATATACTTATTATATAAGGGTAAAATGGGACTGCCCTTGAAGGGAGCTGACTTTGCTTCTCCTGCCTCATTTTTCTTATATTTTATTTTTTTAAAAATACTTGAATGGATTTTCATCATTATATCACTCTATTATGTCATTAAAATTTCGTACGAAACAAAGACTCCTACGGCCTCCATCCTGATGTGATTAATTTAACAATTCTGCGACCGTTAAAAAATGACCGTCTAGATGGAGATCGTAGGAATCTCTATTTCTCTTGAAACTTGAATGACATAATATAGGGATATAGTGGTGAATTTTCAAGATTTATTTTTCAAAAAAATAAAAATTTAAAAATAAGACAGAAGGAACCACGTTAGCTCCTCACGAGGTAGCCCCATTTTCCCTTTATATAAGGGTAATTTATCCAGAGATAGGCGAATGCTGGGAGCCGATCCTCTGTTGTAGCCCCTACTGCAGCAGACTCTGCAGTAGGGGCTGGAGCCACTCGATCCTGATCGAGCGGTTCGCAACGATTTGCACGATAGAGCCCCACAAAAAGTGCAAATCATTGCGAACCGCTCGATCATGATCGAGCGGCTCCAACCCCTACTGCAGAGTCTGCTGCTCCTCTCGCGGTGAATGCTATCCCAGGAAAGGATGGTAAATAACCTTCAATATTTAAAGTAAGGCACCTCTGTTTAAAGTTAACTAAAGAGAGGTTGATTGTGGAATAAAATATAATCTGGTTACATAAGATCCCATTAAGATAGATGGGTAAACGTCCTACTTTATTATTTTTCTGCTGAGATGATTGGTGCACAGGCGACAGATGCTGCGGGCTGTGGTTCCATGCATATCAATAAAAATATATTGATGCTTGCAGTTGCATGGGTAATTGCTTGCTGCTTGACATGTGCCCAGCTGTGACATCTCAAGCTCCACTCTTCTTCTCATACTCAAGCGCAAACTATTGCACGAATATATTTGGATATTCCTGAACTAATTGCAGGAATATATTTGGATATTCCTGAACTAATCTGTCGAGTGATCGGTTCCTCTTTGTTATCCCGTTAATATTCTGCAGGAGGTTGTGTGTCATGGAATTACTGTCAGTTGTCACCTGAGGAGTATTTTTAAACTAAAATGACATCTTTAAACATATGATCTTATTACAGATAACTCGTTTTCCCATATCTTTATTGCACAAGAAGCTGTGGATTATGTTATTTTCAGAGGATCTTCTGTTTTTTAAGCAGAAAAAGAGATCAGAAAAATATCATGTAAGCTGAAGTAGCACTATGTATATCAACAGAAAATATTAGAAATGGAAATATATATTATTATAATATTTACATATTAATCTAATTTTTTTATATTTTTAATATTAATAAAAAGTGGAATAAAAATATATTGTGGTTTTTGTACAGACCTACATGTTAATATATATACTGTTGTTTTTGTGTTTTCTGTTTTTTTGTTCCAATTCCTTTGTAGTTAGTTAGAATACAAATTAAAGAAACAAAATGAAAAAAAACAACATTATAACAATATTTATATGAAATGATAGGTTAAAGTATGCATAATTGTACAATATATAATATAATTCTACAATCTAAATTTCACATATGGACTTCAATTCCTTTGAATTTGTGAGTAAAGTTTCATAGGGGACTGTATGAGGTAAAAACTCAATCTTTATTTCTAGATCTTCTCAAACTAGGGTTTGAATTTATTTGCAATACATATATACATACATACCACACACACACACATGTGTGTGTACATACATACATACATACATACATACATACATACATACATACATACATACATACATACATACATACATACATACATACATGCATGCATCCATGGATACATACATGCATGCATGCATGCATGCATGCATGCATACATACATACATACATACATACATACATATATGTATATATATGATTTAATGGGGCTGTCCCCTTGGAGCAACCAACATGGATGCCCTGCCCCTCTATTTCGACGTTTTTTTTCATTTTTTTGGAAAATATCATCATGTATGTCCATCCCTATATCCATCCTATATGTCATTCGAATTTCGTCAAAAATAGAGACTCCTATGTCGTCCATCTAAAACAAGTATTTTTATCGGTTTTAGAACTGCTGTAATCGTACCTATTTTAGATTGATGGTATATGAGTCTATGTTTCTGACGAAATTTGAAATGACATATATGAGGGATATATGGATGAATTTACATGGTGATATTTTCAAAAAAATTAAAAAAAAACGTCGAGATAAAGGGTGAGACAACCATGTGTTGGACATGTGAGCCCACGTAGAGCCATTATGCAATAAATGTTATTGCAAATATCATTCCCTGATCTGAAATGAAGAATAAATAATTTGCATAATAGGTCCCTCTGTACAATTAGGGTTATGTACCATGGCTGTCTTAATGATCATACAGCTGTTGATTCAATTATTGAATCATAGAGACTGGTGTTTGGATGAATATCTAAAGAGTTAGATTGAGGACTCATCAAGCACCGTCAAATGATTGTTAAGATGTGATCTCCAGCCTGAGTAGGAGATGGCAATCCTTTTCTCACATAGGCTGATATCTGACCGACCTCTTGATGCAGGTCCTCTGCATAGGAATAGAGATTCGGAGGTGTCAGATTAGTTAGGTCAAAGAGTTGACTTAACGAGATCGAGATAACCTAAGTCCTATGTTGAATGCTGTCACAGCATAGGCACGCATCCTCTGACCGGAGACAGATGTATTGCTATATGTCTGAGTATGTACATTTGACAGACCAATAGGTTGATGACCTAACCAAGGTCTATACACCGGCGCGTTGGTGTGCATATAAGGGCATATAAGTAATACGATCTCTCAAAGGGATCATACATGTTCACTACTGAACCGGAAGACATGAGCTCACTCATGAGATATTGGGAAGAATCAAATTCCGTGCACGGTCGTCTTGCTTTGGAAGCTTGACTGAATTTGTAGGTTTGATATATACTTTTGGAAAGTATATGATCAAGACCTAGGTATGATATATGCTTTTGGAAAGTATATGATTGATACCAAATCCCAATGATCAAATGAGAAACTTGGTGATCAAACCCTGAAGAAGACAGTATAAAATTGATCTTAATCTTCGGGTTGACCATGGGTCTTCCAGTATGCAGGATGTACAGGTATTGGGAATACCTGAAGGGTGATGTGATCATAAACGATTGTATATCCATGGCGCTTCCATTCCGAGGGAGTGATGAAACAGGTCTGGATTTTAGTGACTCCTTTCAGTAGAGAAGCAATCCGATTTTAGTCCAAGTGTTGGACATTGGTCTGAATGGGATTCAGATTCAATGAGAAGATTGGATTTGCGGTCTTGATTTAATCAAGCATCTATGGGAGGTTCGTTCGATCTGGATTTGAGATAATATCTCAATATCCAAGTCACTATACATGGAATAATACAATCGCCCTGTCCTTATCTCCAAGTATCTGCGGAGAAAGCACATTATTCATGAAAGGGTTCAAGAATAATTCTTTTGATGAAATATCCAAGCAAGGACTTGATGATTAAATGTGATTTAATTATCAAAGCTTAAATATGAATATGATTCATATTGAGAAAATGATTATCTAAGATAATTAAATGAGATTTAATTATCAAGGATTAAGAGAATGTGGATAGCACTATCCATGATATATGTATGTTATAAATATGATTTATAATATACATATATATAAGAGAGAGAATTTATGTAAATAGCATTTGTTAATTAATAATGTGAATTGGATTCACATTTGTTAATTAATTGGAAATGCAATTTACTAACTAGTTTGGGTTGTGAATATGATTCACATAATTTTCAATGGCAAGATTGAAATATTCACAAATTAATTTTGGAATTATTTTGGTGGATATTTATTGTAATTAATTGAGGAATAATATAATAAATAAAATGGAGAAAACAACCACCCTCATGGGTGGCGTCACCCATGAAGAGTTCATGGGTGACGCCCCCCCTTTTTAGGGGTTGGTTAACTCCACTTCATTTGTTATATTATCTCTTGATTAATTAAATTTAAATTGTTGTTATTGAACAACAAATCCTAGCCATTGATTTATCATGGACCAAGCATATCCCTTGGATCCATGTGTCCCATGGATTGAGATCCATTGGATCCTAAACTAGTATATAAGGAGGGCTAGGGTAGCCTCTCCATGGTACATCATTAAGAGTTGTACAAGGTGACAACTCTCTCTCTCTCTCTTTCTCATTCTCGCCCTCTCTCTCTTTCTCTTCTCCATTAAGTGGCCGTCCACTTTGTGTTGAGAAAGGAGAGACTCTCGGCTTCTTCTTCGACGACTCGTGGATCTCCATCTTCTTTGGAGTTGCTTACTCTAAAGGAAGACGACGGATTTCGTTTGACGAAATCGGGGGAGCCATCGCTTGGATCTTCATCGAGGATTGCGGGAAGGAACGTGACTCATCATCGCGCCCGCAAGTGCGTTCTTCGTGGATCGGACTTAAGATAGGAGGATCTCTACTTTGGGATCTCGCGATCACAACCACGCTTCAAGAGGTATTCCTTGTACTTTGTGGTTTGATGAAACGATCCGAGAAGTGTTCTCGTGATCATGTGGTTTCATCTTTAAAGTTAAAATTTTAATTTCCGCTGCATCTAGCATCTAGTACGACTAGTTGCTCCGATTGCATACGATGCGATCGACACGCTTCCGTGATGCGCTTAAGGATTCTAAATATCCTTCAAGTGGTATCAGAGCCAGGTTGAATAAGGTTTTGGATATGATCCATAGACCTTAGACGATTTGGTTCTTGAAAGGGTTGCGAAATTTTTTGCTGCATTTCAATTTTCACACCTCTGTAAAATTGAATTTTTCGGCTCTGTTTAAAATGTTTAAACACGAAATTTTCAATTGGATTTTGTTTCCCATTAAACAAGGAAACCATAGGACTTGAGTTTACTAAATTTGGACTTTATTTGCTCAAGATATGGCTTTTTGAATATGACTATATTCACTGTTGCGGGAACTGCGGATTTGAACGTAATTAATGAGATGATTACGGTTTTAATCCGCCTTGAAATGCGTGAATTATCACTTGGGTTCTTTAATAAATCAAATAGGCAATCTTTGGAAACTGAGTTTGCATTTTTTGGATTTAAATTGATCAAGATAAGTTAATTTTAGTGATTGGGGGTCACTGCTGGAAATTGACATCTTGGATCATGAACCTTGTGATAAGTCATTCAATTATCATGATGAAAATTAATTGTTAATTTTCTGGAATAATTAGTGATAAATATTTGTGAAATATTTAAAGAAATAATTATTTCATTGAATGACACTTGCCTAAACCACAATGATGAGATATTAGATCTTGATCATTGGTTCATCAACAAACATTGCCTTCATGAAAACCATAGTTTATCCTACAATTGTTGTAGGACAACTTTTACATGAAAACCCTTTTGCTTGAATAGGATTGGGGATTTGTCTAGCAAATCTCCTTATAATCAAAAATGTTTTGATTTATATTATATGGTATAATTTCGGTTGAAAAACCGATGAACATCTCAAAGTACATGATGGTCTATCTGGTATTATCCTTTCCCGAGGCGGATGTGGTGCCTAGTCGGAGAGCATTGGGGTAGCGGGTTGCAACGTATGTGGTCCGTCCCACTCTCGTCGGTACTGGCCATGACAGCGGGTAGGGACTGTATAATACCGGAGACAGACAATGTGTATTTTTCTAATTATTAAAATTCGAATAATACGTATTTTGAGAATATACCTACTATTCAAGTAAAAGACATGTTTGTTGATGATTGGATTAATGATTAATTTAATGTGATTAAATTAATTATATCCAATAAACACTCTATTTTGAATAGATGTGTATTTCCCTTGGAAGAATTAATTATGTGAAGTGATTCACGATAATTAATTATAAAATTTGAATATGAGGTGGAGGATCACATAAGTGACATCCATGGTCTCCCGTCAATGCAAAGGATTTCGTCGCCAGTTGTTGTGTATGGGAGACGCCTGTCCGAAGTGACAGATCCTGTGCATGATTTAATTGGATCGGGTTCTTTGCTTCTCGAAAGAGTAAGGCCGTATACGTAGTGACCCCAATATCGGGTCCTCATATTATTGGGGCGATATTGGATTGCGTATAGCGAGTATTAATCCTGTTGACGGTTGGTTCAATTAATGACGGGTCAACATTGCCTTAGGGGTGGTGGGCCCGGGTGTTAAAGACCGAATTGGGAAATGCAAGTTGGACTTGCAAGGCGGAATGTGTTCCCGCTTCTTTTTATCCGAGTTGTAGGTTCTCATATTATTGGGATGCAACGAAGATAGGAAAGGAGATCCCAGATCTTGCTAGAGATATAATGGTAAGAATATCTCTTACATTGAAAGTGATTAAGGGAATGAACTTTCAGTGTTGACAAGGCAAGACAACTTTGATATAAAAATTCCTAAATCAAAGTAAAATATATATATATATATATATAATATACCCTTATGCAAATTTCTTATTTCAGATAATCCTTCATTAAACCCACTCAATGTTATACTCAATGATAACCAGTAAAAATATCTTGGATTGGACTCATGATCCAGATATTGTACTTGCAATTGGACACATAATGTATGTGGTTGCAGTGTGCAAGTCCCCTCAACATAATGAGGAAGGGCAATTAAATAAGACAATAAGACATCACCTTAGGGTTTGTATGTCTCTATAGTCTTGATCTTTCATCGAGTGTACTTTGGAAGTGACATGTCGATGGTGATCGTAATTGTCGAATAATCCTTATAAAATAAAAGAAGATATTTTGGCATATATGCTCTAGACATTTAATCATGAATGACATGGTTCTCTGCATTATGCAGAATGGTAGCTCGAAAGAGATGATGTATTCAAAATGTTTGAATACCTACCTGAACCTAAGTCTCTAAGAGTTAAGATGTATGTAGATATGATGAGTGTCATCATTCTACTGTCTATACTCTAGTCATTCATGAAGCTTCATATTAATCATTTTGAATGAATTTAATGAAGCATGTATAAATGTTGAAATGCTCTTGTATTGAAATCCTTAGAATTCAACATAAGAGATTCTTTGTCTTGAACAATGGTTGTTTATAGATGAAGAGAGCACAGTGGAAGCATGGGTCGGACCCGAGTAAGAAGGAAAGTCAAAGAGTTGACCTACTTCTGTGACTTCCATATCACATCCAAAGAGTTGGATGAATGCCAATGCTGCAATAAGTTGATGTGTTGATAGTATGACTATCAAGTCTGTTTAAAATCCTTAGTGAAGGACTCAGATAGAGCATCAGAATAATCTACATGTAATCATTGACTCTGACTTTATTATTTCATAAGATAAAGTCTGACAATTGTATCCCAATCCTCTAATGACATTTGCAATTGGTTGCATATATATTAAAAGATTAGAAATTTGATCTTAAGGTTTAGTAGTCATCTACATGGATATTACTGTAATTGTTGCAGCAATCGCTATTGGATAGATAGACTTCATATTCTCAGTGGGAGAGCCCTTAGTCTTAGAGAATGTCTCTATGACCTAGATATTAGAATACCCCATTGTTTGTTTCTAAATGTTGGAAATAAACATGAATTCTGAGATAGAACTATCATAAAGAGTTATGATGGAAATATTTCAGATGGTAATCTAACATCTAGTGGACTCCACAAAATTAGAATATTAATGAATGGTTCATTAAGATTTCTAATCCTGAAAATCAAACCTTATAAGATCAATAGGAGGATGAAGATCATTTGACAATGATCTGGCATCAAGCCTTGGACATTTGTCTATTGATTTGATCAATAGACTAGTAAGATATGAAACTTTGGAATGTCTAAAATTTCAAATCTTACATGCTTGTGAATATTGTATTCAAAGTAAAATGTCCAATACACCCTTCTCTGGGAATGGTGTTAGATGTCGAGGTATTCAAGATCTCATACATATTGATGTATGTAGATCATCTATATCATAGTAAACATTATGGATATATGATATCTATTGATGATTATGTATGATATGAGATTTCTTCTCTTCACCTAAGAAACCTTTGAAATGTTCAAAGATTTCACAATTTTTGGTTTAGAACCAAAGTTTGAAGAAAGATGAAATGAATTTGATCTAAGCAAGGTAGCAAGTACCTATTAGATAAAATTCAAAGAATACCTTATGGAGATATGAATATCATTTCTATCTCACTCCTCCTGATAAACCTAAACTCAATGGAGTTGTAGGGAGATACAATTGGATCATGTGTGACATGATTTGGTCAATGATAAATTTTTAGCATAATTTCCTCTTAGTTTCCAGGTATATATGTGTAGTAGAGACTACACTATATATCCTTAATAAGATTCCATGCAAGTAAGCTGGAATCTAGCACTTGAGAGTGCTACTTCATTAGGAAAATAAAGTATGGTATTGGATACCTACTTTATGACCTTGAGATTCTTAAAAGATCTCATCTCTGAGAATGTGATTCTTGAAGGATTGAGACTCTTGAGAATCAAGATGAAAATGAAGTAAAGGAACTCATTTAAACTTGAGATGATAATGAGGCTCCTGAAATCGGAAACTAAAAGGATAATTAAAGATGAAACATTAATACCTCTTCAAATGAGTTTGAAGATGTATTCCATGTGTCAGTGAAGTCTGACAATGATCGGACTTCATGTGATGAAGCTTCTAAGGATCATGACATGGAAAGATGGATATTAGCAATAAAGTCTAAAGTAGACTTCATATACAAGTGTTGTATATGGACCCTCGAGGATCCACCTATAAGGGTAAGACTTGTTAAGGTGTAAATGGATCTTCAAGAAGAGAGGGAACCTGATGAGAAGGTGGAGACCTTCAAAGCTCGGTTCGTAGCCATAAGCTACACATCGGAAGAGAAGACATTGCTTGCGATGAGACTTGCTCTTCGGTAACCATGCTAAACTCATCAGAATATTGCTAACCTTAGCTACACAACTTGACTATTGCATCTTCAGGATGTAATTCAAGATTGCATTCCTCTTAAGAATACCTCTCTGAGGATATTCACATGAAGTAGCCCCAGGGCTTCATGATCGGGGAAAGTAATATGTGAAAGCTAAAGAAATCCATCTATGGATTCAAATAAGCTTCTTGTTGTCGGAACATAAGATTTGATGAAATTATAAATGTTATGATTTCAAATAGAATCTTGATGAACCATGTAAAGCTTAGTGGGAGTGCCATTGTGTTCATCGTGCTAAATGTAGATAATATCCTAATCATTTGAAATGATATAAGGATGATAATAAGTGTTTTATAGACTGGCTATTCCATACCTTGAGATATGATCTCAAGAATACCTCTTAGATCTTAGTTCTGAAGTTGTTCATAAGCAAAAAAGAGAGGGTATTGGGACTGTCACATTTGTAGTACACCTTGGACATATTCCATTCTTGGAAATTCCAAGAAAGGCTTCCTTCCCTTGAGATTTGGTACTGACCTATCAAAAGGGATAGCACCTCAATGAGTTGAGGAAGTGAATGCTAAAACTGTTGCACTTGTGCATCAGTTACGAGAAGCTTAGTGTATGCTTGATGTGTACAAAAGCCAGATATCTGCCATGCAGTGGGAGTAGTAAACTGTTACTAATCCTACAGATAGAACACTTGATTGCAGTAATAATAATATCTTCAAGAAATTAAGATTTTTAGATGGAAATCTAAAAGGTCTTAACTGTGGATACCTTGAGAGATAGTGATCTCCGGAATAAGGCTATTCTGATGAGGACTATGGAAATACTGGTTATAATAGTTATTGAGCAATAGTGTCAAGGACACTATAACTGCTTTGACTAGATTGAGTATTGGTTGCATTAGATGCAACATTCGCATTGGATGCGAGCACTGTTACCTAGGGATATGCAAGTGCCGTAAAAGGACTTGGCATAGTCTTTTGGGAACAGAGTGACTGATCAGCTTACCTAGCTATTTCTAAATAGCCTATGATTGTCACATGAGTGTGGGTTTAAATGATTAGCCCATTAATGGCTCTTTGGGCTAGTGGGAGATTATTGGACATGTGAGCCCACGGCGAGCCATTATGCAATAAATGTTATTACAAATATCATTCCCTGATCTGAAATGAAGAATAAATAATTTGCATAATAGGTCCCTCTGTACAATTAGGGTTATGTACCATGGCTGTCTTAATGATCATACAGCTGTTGATTCAATTATTGAATCATAGAGACTGGTGTTTGGATGAATATCTAAAGAGTTAGATTGAGGACTCATCAAGCACCGTCAAATGATTGTTAAGATGTGATCTCCAGCCTGAGTAGGAGATGGCAATCCTTTTCTCACATAGGCTGATATCTGACCGACCTCTTGATGCAGGTCCTCTGCATAGGAATAGAGATTCGGAGGTGTCAGATTAGTTAGGTCAAAGAGTTGACTTAACGAGATCGAGATAACCTAAGTCCTATGTTGAATGCTGTCACAGCATAGGCACGCATCCTCTGACCGGAGACAGATGTATTGCTATATGTCTGAGTATGTACATTTGACAGACCAATAGGTTGATGACCTAACCAAGGTCTATACACCGGCGCGTTGGTGTGCATATAAGGGCATATGAGTAATACGATCTCTCAAAGGGATCATACATGTTCACTACTGAACCGGAAGACATGAGCTCACTCATGAGATATTGGGAAGAATCAAATTCCGTGCACGGTCGTCTTGCTTTGGAAGCTTGACTGAATTTGTAGGTTTGATATATACTTTTGGAAAGTATATGATCAAGACCTAGGTATGATATATGCTTTTGGAAAGTATATGATTGATACCAAATCCCAATGACCAAATGAGAAACTTGGTGATCAAACCCTGAAGAAGACAGTATAAAATTGATCTTAATCTTCGGGTTGACCATGGGTCTTCCAGTATGCAGGATGTACAGGTATTGGGAATACCTGAAGGGTGATGTGATCATAAACGATTGTATATCCATGACGCTTCCATTCCGAGGGAGTGATGAAACAGGTCTGGATTTTAGTGACTCCTTTCAGTAGAGAAGCAATCCGATTTTAGTCCAAGTGTTGGGCATTGGTCTGAATGGGATTCAGATTCAATGAGAAGATTGGATTTGCGGTCTTGATTTAATCAAGCATCTATGGGAGGTTCGTTCGATCTGGATTTGAGATAATATCTCAATATCCAAGTCACTATACATGGAATAATACAATCGCCCTGTCCTTATCTCCAAGTATCTGCGGAGAAAGCACATTATTCATGAAAGGGTTCAAGAATAATTCTTTTGATGAAATATCCAAGCAAGGACTTGATGATTAAATGTGATTTAATTATCAAAGCTTAAATATGAATATGATTCATATTGAGAAAATGATTATCTAAGATAATTAAATGAGATTTAATTATCAAGGATTAAGAGAATGTGGATAGCACTATCCATGATATATGTATGTTATAAATATGATTTATAATATACATATATATAAGAGAGAGAATTTATGTAAATAGCATTTGTTAATTAATAATGTGAATTGGATTCACATTTGTTAATTAATTGGAAATGCAATTTACTAACTAGTTTGGGCTGTGAATATGATTCACATAATTTTCAATGGCAAGATTGAAATATTCACAAATTAATTTTGGAATTATTTTGGTGGATATTTATTGTAATTAATTGAGGAATAATATAATAAATAAAATGGAGAAAACAACCACCCTCATGGGTGGCGTCACCCATGAAGAGTTCATGGGTGACGCCCCCCCTTTTTAGGGGTTGGTTAACTCCACTTCATTTGTTATATTATCTCTTGATTAATTAAATTTAAATTGTTGTTATTGAACAACAAATCCTAGCCATTGATTTATCATGGACCAAGCATATCCCTTGGATCCATGTGTCCCATGGATTGAGATCCATTGGATCCTAAACTAGTATATAAGGAGGGCTAGGGTAGCCTCTCCATGGTACATCATTAAGAGTTGTACAAGGTGACAACTCTCTCTCTCTCTCTCTTTCTCATTCTCGCCCTCTCTCTCTTTCTCTTCTCCATTAAGTGGCCGTCCACTTTGTGTTGAGAAAGGAGAGACTCTCGGCTTCTTCTTCGACGACTCGTGGATCTCCATCTTCTTTGGAGTTGCTTACTCTAAAGGAAGACGACGGATTTCGTTTGACGAAATCGGGGGAGCCATCGCTTGGATCTTCATCGAGGATTGCGGGAAGGAACGTGACTCATCATCGCGCCCGCAAGTGCGTTCTTCGTGGATCGGACTTAAGATAGGAGGATCTCTACTTTGGGATCTCGCGATCACAACCACGCTTCAAGAGGTATTCCTTGTACTTTGTGGTTTGATGAAACGATCCGAGAAGTGTTCTCGTGATCATGTGGTTTCATCTTTAAAGTTAAAATTTTAATTTCCGCTGCATCTAGCATCTAGTACGACTAGTTGCTCCGATTGCATACGATGCGATCGACACGCTTCCGTGATGCGCTTAAGGATTCTAAATATCCTTCACCATGTTGACTAAGACGACAACTTCTCCTTGCTTCCATTTTCCCTGTCGCTTTTGTTCATCGGGCTATTAACCTCTTCACATCCCAATTCGGAAGGTTTGTCCTGATATATCTAATAAAAATAGAGATTTTATACGAAAAACATGAAGAAGAAAGCCACGTATCTTTAAAGGTCTTGTTAATGGAGATTCTATAGCAATCATGAGAGAACAGTCGAAGAATAAATCTCTTCGAATCAATACTAACACATCAAGGGGCCATTTTTTGAATTCCCCAACACATTTGTCTTGGAAGACAATATTGTCAATTTAATTCAAAAAATTGGAATTAACAAAAAGCAAACTATAATAAACTTATCGATATCCGAAATGACTCTCTGAAGCTAGAGTTGGACATGTCCATCCATCATTCATTGGGTCTTTTGCTACTGGATCTTAGCGAAGAAGTCATATGGGAGTATATTATCAAAGCACACACTATAAAACACTTATTGCTGCAATTAGGGATGAGCATGGATCAGATTGGGTCGGGCCCTGAAGAGCAAGACCAAAGCGTGTTTAAATAATTCGGGCCTTAGACCGGGCTTAAGCTCATAAACTTTTCTTGTTCGGCCCAAGTCCAGGCCAACACCATCTCCACCCATTAGAGATTATTAACTTTGAGTCTTTTTTTTCAAGTTAATCTCAACTCAAGTTGTACAAGCTAAAATTATTTAAAACATGTGCCATAATACTTGTGAAACAACTAAAATTCAATTCTACCAAATACGAGGATTTCTCATTTTAAACACGTGCCATCAATGCTAGATATCATGAATGTCTCTCATGTATAGAAATTGAAAGAGTGAAACAAACTTACCCAGTTAACAACAACAAGGTGCACCGAATCCTACATGTAAGAAAATGAGCATAAGGCCCATATTGGATAAATGTTCAATAATAGAAATGTTCTGATTGAAGAAATAATACCGAAAAATTCAAGAATAAATCAAAGACTAATTAATGAAAATTAATTCTAAATCGAAATACGATGATCATCAACTCATATGTCACATGTACGACTTTCTTGTTTTATAAACATTGTATTAAGACATGATACAAGAAGAGCGTGTACATGAAATAGGCAGGAGTTTTCATGTATGAAGATGTGGGAAAGGGTTCGAGCCCTCTTTGGGTCGACCCTTTGATCAGACCGGGCTGGGTCGAGCCATACTCGAGCCTGACACAAAAAAATTTAGGCTTAAATATTGGGTCCAAGCCCAGTCCAGTGTTCATTTGGGCTTGGGTCGGACCGAGCATTTTGGGCTAGGCTTTGGGCTAGGTCGGACCGGCCCATCCCAATGCTCATCTCTAGCTATAACCCTCAGGGTGTGTTTGGTTCCCGATTTGCCTCGGGGTAACCTGAGGGGGGTAACATGTTTTTGTGTTTTGATATTTGGTTAGAGAGTTTTCAGTTGAGAGCATTTGTTGTGATGCGATTGTATGGAAGTTTAAAAGTGAATCGATATAATTGTTAGATGATAAGATGATATAATATATTATTTTTTGATAAAATGGATGGAAAAATGATTTATTGAATGAGTTAAAAAAGGAAAGTGCCCCCCACATAAAAGAGAAAAGTATGAGTTTTGAGAGAAAACCTCTAAAAAAAGTAATCTCCAAGCTCGTACCCTAATGACTAAACTCCGAACATAAAAGACACAATCAGGATACTTATCAAAGATAAAGAAAGACTACTAAATTGTCAATTTGTAGCCAAATAGTTTGAAAGCAATCAAGCCTTTTATTCCACTCATTGCCGCAGCTAAAAAAATAGCAAAAAAACAACATATTTATTTATTTATTATTTTATTATAAAAATCGCAAAAAAATAATTTTATTTATTTATTTATTATTTTATTATTATAAAACATCCTCTGCTCACCCCCTTCACGTCCAATCACTTCCGTTTCCCCTCCTTTTCACCATCACCGCTCCCCTCACGGTGACGCAGCAAATCCCAGAGACCCTGGCACCTTCCTCGTTCTGCTGAACCGCGGAGATGGTTAATCTCCAATGACGCCGGCCACCTCCGCCACCCCGCGATGCCTCTTCTCCCCGCCGCCGCCTCCTCCGACGACCTCCTCCTCCTCTGCGCCGAGGACGCCGCCGCCTTCGCCGACGACCCGCCTCCTGTCGCCCTCCCCGATCTGACCGGACTCCAAGGCGAAGACGACGAGGAGGCGATAGCGGCGGCGGCCGTCGACGACCTCACCGCTGGATACGATTTCTCGCCTCTGTCCGCCCACCGGTCCCCTCGGCGCCGCTCTGTCGATTGGGTCCTGAAGGTAATTGTCGGCGCTGGTTCCGTCTCCGGCAGACTGTAGCTATGTTTCCGCTCCTCCAGCTAACAATCTCATCATTTTTTGTAATAAAAAAATTATAAATCCAATATAAGCAACAAAGTTGGACTTAAGTTGATGTTCTTATATATGTTTGCTTCTAGTTGTACTTGTTCGAGCGTTAGTATATGGATATATATATTTCTTTAATAAAGATTAAGAGGAAATATATGGCAATACAGGCATGGACATTCACTGTTAAAGAAAAAAGTTTGCGTTTTTAACGTACTCTTCTCCTGTTTATTGCATGTTTATCTGTTTCTAAATTTTGTTGTGGGAATTATATTGGGGGTAATTGTGTAAGCTTGTAGTAGTGAATGGATAGTGATTTTAATTGAAATAAAGTTGATAATGAGGTAATGAATATCCATCATGTAATTTTCATAAGTCGCTCTAATCGAACTGTCCTTTTTTCGGTAGATAGTATTGAGTGCTCATGACAACTACCCCCACTTGAATGTGCTTGATAGGGGACAAGAGAGGAATTTTAAAAATGAAAATTATAAAAGACCTAAAAAGTGCATTTTAATGCTTTTTAAAACTGTGGAAGGGATTTTTTTGCGCCACTTGGTTTATGGCTTTAAAGTGGTTGCAGGTTTTTTTAAAAAAATTAGGATTTAAATCCGATTATATTTTTATATGGATTCTGAGCTGTTCTTATCCTGGAATCTGAGTTTATGTGGTGTTTTTTCGGGGAAATTGGAAAGGTGGCATTTACTTTGAGATGTAAAAAGGCAGAAGATTTTTGTTATTGAAACAATCATTCACAAAAAAATGGAGGAGATCTTTAGATTCTATCACGAAATGGACATGAATACAACTTTTGAATTATATCTTTCTTTAAATTTTAGATTTCAGAAGAATTCCAGCTTATTTGCTGTTTGTCTCTTTTCTCCTTTATCTATATCTTTTTTGTAGTTATCATATCAAGTGTGCGATCAGTAGGCCACGGAAATATCTTCCGCTTATCCACCTCCATTCCCTCTTTTAGTTATCTGTGAAGTATCTAATTTTTAATCTTTTGCTTATGTACAGGTATGCTCATATTATAGTTTCCAACCATTAACAGCCTATCTTGCTGTCAGCTATTTGGATCAATTCCTTTCATGTCACTCACTACCGGTATTATACCTATGTTCCTGCTTTGTTCCATTTTTTTATTTCAAAATCCAAAATTGTTAGGTATGTAGCTTGGATCTTGCTTCAATGTAGTATTGTGCAAGCATCTAGATCATTTTTTGTTTAAAAAATGGACCGTAATCTTTATCCACAAATTGTATTCATCAAGTCCCAAGGTATGCGATCCTAAAAACAGGCTGCCCCAACTGAAATGAGATACGATAGCTTCTTTTACCATGCATAAAAGTAACATTCCTGCCTATACATTCTATTGAGTCAATTTTGTGATACTGTTGGATCAGATCATAATTTTATTATTGTCATTTTTATTGAGCACCTACTGCCTGTTTCATCATTTTTAAGCTTCCTTAATTTCTAAATCACGGCTTCATTTTGCTTTTTAGTATATGTCAAAAGAATGAAAGATAGTTTGGGATAAAAATGTGATTAGTGGAAAATGACCTTGCCCAAGGAGCAATATTCTTTGGCCTTCTTTATTGCCAGCCCTTTGAATTATGTGGGGAATGAAGCGGGTGGATTTAGATGAATGAAGGACACTGATTTTTTTAAAGGACAACAAATAAATAAAATAGCTATAGGAAAATTGACTGAATTGCTGAGATCAGAATACCATTGTAGAAAAAACTCTGAACATAAGAATGCCAATAATAACTAATATCTTCCAAATCAACTTATTTAAATGGGAGACATAGTTCCAAAACACGGGAATATTAATAATGTCAATAACACTATTTATTGTACCTGCCCCAGCCCACTGCTGCATGCATGTGGTTTGTGCCCATACAGGCTAGCAGATTCCCACGTTTCAAATCTATAGCATGCCATCAGCTAGCAGATCCCTGCATTTCTAATATTGAAATCCTTGTATTTGTCCATCTCTTGTTTGATATACCATCTTTTGTTTTATATTAATAAAACTGCAGGATCAAATCATAGTCATATAAAAACAATTTTCTTTATTTGTTAATAGGAACAGTCCACTGGATGGCCAATGCAACTTCTTTCTGTTGCCTGCCTCTCATTGGCTGCCAAGTTGGAAGAAACCCATGTTCCGGCCCTCCTTGATCTGCAGGTTAATTTGACTCATCATTGTGCGATTCTTGTAAAAATTCTGAGTAAAATTTAGTTGAAATCTTTGATGTTAATTCTTAAATAATATACGCAGGTGGATGATGCAGCATTTGTGTTTGATCCTCAAACCATCTGCAGGATGGAGCTTTTGGTGCTAACTGCACTTGATTGGAGGCTTAGATTTCCAACTCCGTTCTCTTTCCTCAATTTCTTTGCTCGAAAGGCTGATGCTCAATGCACGACTTTCAAACTCTTGACCTTGCGCGCCTCCATGGTTATCTTAGAATTCATAAGAGGTAATTTAGATATACTTGTCAGCAGAATTAATATTGTTGGTAAATGAATTGTCACCCGTGTTTATTCATTATTCTTTTCAGATATTGAATTCTTAGAATACCATCCTTCTACTATAGCTGCCTCAGCTCTGGTTTTTGCTAGCGGTGAGATTCCAAACCAATCATTTATTGGTCCTGGAATTGCTGGGTCATGGTGCCGTGGGCTGGTCACTGTAAGCATGATGTTTTTTTTTCCGTATGCAAACATGATTATATGTAAGATTATTGAATTTTGAAACTCGTTACTTTTTTTTGTAGGATGAGATCACCAAATGCTACGAGTCAATGTGTAAGTCTGCCTTCAACTGCAACCAGCAAAGGATTAAACCGAGAATCCAGCATTCCACAAGCACAACAAGGTCCCCGTCATCTCATAAAAGGAGGAAGCTGAACAACTGCCGACACGTGGAAGACGACAATGTTAAAACATAATAAAAGCAGGTTAAGTTATTAGGGCAGCAGAATCGGGTGGAAGGGCCACCGAAAGGGTACTTTATATATATACTAGTGTTCTGATTCTGATATTAGCAATAGGGTCGTCACTGGGTTTTGCAGATTCCTCAGAATTTTTTAGAGGAGTTTGGATTGTTAGGCTTTTTGTTACAAAAGCGGTAGGTTGGCATGTAGATTGATGTGAGTTAGGTTTCGTGGGTGAGGGGTGATGATTTCTTTTCCCCTTTCTATCCTACTTTCTTTTCCGTTGTTTCATCTTTTTCATTCGATATTCTTTTCATATAACACCTTTGCATCTGTTAGTGCCCATGATAGCACTGGTGAGGTTTGCAGATTCCCAAGGGAGGGGTATCTGCTCTCCTTTTCCTTTGTATGTGTGTGTGTAAAAAAACCAGAAAAGAAAAGAGGGGTGCAGGAGAATGAGCTGTAACTTATCTTTCGAGTGGTGAAGTGGAGGAAGTAGAAGTGGATATGATCAATGTAGGGACTACCAATAAATTACTGTTGAGTCATGACTGTGAAGGAAACACATGCAGGTTAAAAATAATACCTCTTCATCAGAACCAAAGGAGTCATCATCCTTAAGCCTCGGTCAAGTTCAACTCTGGAGCCTCTGCACGCCCACTGCCCATATTTATTGGGATGCCTCCCTCCCCTCTTATCTCTCTGCCCTTTCTTTTAATAATGGCAGTTGTATTCTTGTCTCTTGATTTGTGTGTTGTTGTATTCTTATCAGGTTCTTCCTGTCAGCTGCGTGCTTATGTACCCTTGAGTGCATGTTGTTAGCTGATCTTGTATAAACTAAGGAATGTTTCATGTTTTTCAAGGTAATTTTTTCTTGATGCAATAAACTTACCATGGTGATTGTACTTAGAGGGAAAGCTATCTTAATTAGTAATTTTTTAAGGTTGCTAGGATGGTAGCCATGTGTTGTCAGTCTGGTCATATTGTTGGATATCTTGGAAGTTACTGAAAGGAGCAGGGCTTGTGATGGGGAGTGAGTAAAAATGCAGAGATGAGATTGGGAAGTCTCCAAGGGAGTCCAAAAGCTCATGTGCAGCCTTATGGGAGTTGCACATGCAAGAGTCCAAATGATGGTAGAGGGAGAGAGAGAGAGAGAGAGAGAGAGAGAGAGAGAGAGAGAGAGAGGAGGGAGGGAGGGAGGGAGGGTGGGAGAGAGAGCTGGGGATGGCCCCATCTTAATATTCCTCCCTTGTGCCAGTTCTTGTTTTCTTGTGCAGTGAATCCTCTCTCTTGCTCTCTTTTTTTTTGTTGTGTAAGATTTTCCATTGTATTAATGTGAAATAAAAGAGTATACAAGAGGCAAAGGGGTTACCTACCAAAAAGAGTATAGAAGAACATGAGGTCATCTACGTAGATCAGGTGGGTGGGGGTGGCACGGCGCCCACACCCCAAAGTCTTGCGATCTCTCCTGGCAACAAAGAGCTCAGAGTGTGATGATAGGAATTCCATGCCTATTGCAAACAATAGGGGGTTGAGCGGATCCCCCTGCCTCAACCCACACATGCCTTTGAAGAGATCGGTCGGGGAGCCATTCACTAAGGTGGAGAAGGAAGGAGTGGTAATGCAGTTGGGAATCCAACCTATCCAAATAAGATCAAACCCCATTAACTCTAAGCTCTTCAGAATAAAAGAGTGCTCTATAGAGTCGAACGCCTTGGTAAAGTCAATCTTCGTGCAAGCTCGAGGGAGGCTAGCCCTTCATTCAAAGCCCACAACAAGCTCCTGCGCTAGCCATAGGCTATCCCCAATGGATCTTCCTTTAGATTAAGGGAAATGAGGTGCGGCAAAACTATGGTTAGGCGCAAAGCCAAGAGCATGGCAAAGATCTTGTAGGAGACATTGCAACATGAAATGGGCTTGAAGTCCCCCAAGCCCGCAGGAGTGCGTGCTTTAGGCACAAGGGTTAGGAAGGTGTGGTTAACCTCGCGTACCACACCTTGCTGCCCAGGACATAAGGCCACTTTTCACGGATTTCAGCTTCCGTTGAAGGCAAAATAGAATGGGCAACGACCTTGAGGTACCTTGGGCGATTTGCCTAATAATCAAAGTAATAGAAGGGCTTCTGTTGGCTGGCCACGATAGCCAAATAGATGAAGAAGAAAAGGTGGTCGCTCATCGGAAGTGGAGAGTATTTCAACTTTGCCTGCGAGAAGATAGTGGGCCATGCTTCATTGGCCAAGGCACGGTCAAGTCGGACCACTATTCTAGTGGGTCCAACCATCGAGTTGAACTAAGATCGAGGGTTGCCGATAGACTCCAAATCCAAAAGCCCATAAGAGTCAATGCAGTTATTAAAGTTCGCCATGGACCCCTTTAAGGGTGGCGATCACCCATATTATCAGAGCTAGATCTCATTGTGTTGAAATAACCAAGTACGACCCAAGGAACGTGGATGGAATCTCCATGACTCTCGAGATCCTCCCAAATAACTTTACGAACTGGCAGCCGATTTGCCCTGTAACCCACAACCAAGGCAAGGTCAACTGAGTTGATGCAGGAGAGGGAGATTAATTGTGAGGAGACCCGTAATCAGGGTACAAGTCCAACTTGATTCTTTCCAAATGATGTAAATCCGTCCAAGATCAGTGCCATTGTGGATGAAGTCCCAACCACAAGGAATGAGAAAAGCAGACCACCCACAGTTTTCAGGCTTAATCTTTGTCTCTACTGGGCCGATTATTTCAGAGTTCTCACAAGTAAGAACATCTAGTAAGGCCCTTAGCTTACGTGGCTTATTTAAACCAGACACATTGTAAACCGCTATCGACATTAAAGTTGGGAGCAGGGCTTGAGGGGCCAACGGACTTCAAGGATCCAAGCGCACTCTTCTTTTTCTTGTGATGCAATTGACCAGCTAGGGTTGACCTCAACAATGATAGTTGGGGCGGTAGTAGATTTTGGTGGTGCAACAGAATTTGAGTCAACTTCCATGCTGGGAGCGTTAAGATCAAGGTCGATTACAACAGCTCCCTTAGGACCCATCTTTCGAGCATGAGCCTCCTCAGCCTTTTGGAAGGGGGTTATGGAATAAATGGGGCGAGGGGAATGGGAGGGGTGGGCATCACGAGAGGTAGGGGTATCACCGCCTCACCGAGGGTACCTCCTCGCTTGGGAGATCCACTAGAGGGGGAGGGGGCGGTGGGAGGCTAGGGTTTAAGACGGAAGGGGGATGGGGAAGGGGGTCAGGTGGGGAGGGCAGCATTTTTTTAAGAGGTGAGGACCAAAATTAGCTGTCCCAAGTTGGCAAGCAGCATCTGTTGGATCTCAGTGGTGGTGTCGCAGGATATCCAACGCGAACAACATGTATGATCCATCATCTAGGTAATTGACTGATTTTTTCTATTACAGTAGTTGATGCAGTACATATGACCTGCAGAGGATTTTCATGACTCTACTAGTTTATGGAAATCACCTGCTTTATCTTGAAAGAAGATGTTAATATTAGCAGATGATGCACATGAAACCTGTACTTATACATATGTGTATACAATCCTCATCAATAATATTTTGCTTCCATGTCCGTCCCTCACACATGTGAGTGTCTGCAAAGAGCACAAAGACAGGGGATAGTGCAGGGAGGCAAGCGGGTCGTTATGATGTTCTCTCAATCAAAAGGCCAAAAAGGAAAAGGGCAAGAGGTACATAAAGACATAAAAAGATCTGGATCGACCACCTGATGCAAATTCCTATGCATAGGAGCCGTAAAGATGACTTTGGATGAAAATGAGGAGAAGAGCACTTGATCCAGTGAGCCTTTGGGCATTTCACTATGCTGCTGCATCTTTCCCCCTTTGAAGAACCCTAGAAAGCAGTTGGATAATTTTGGTTTTATATGACAATTTCTTTTTTCATAACATGCATGTATGGATAGATTTATACACACACATATATTTCCTACATTGATGAACTTGTAAAGTCCTCATCTATGGGCCCAATGTCAATATGGATCCCAATCTTTCTAATGTTACAAAAAGTCTTGACCCCGTTTCTATAAACAACATAGTTAATAAAGAGAGAGAGAGAGATGGATTAAATTACTCATTTTCGAGAATGAGCACTTCTAAGAATACCACTTCTGAAACTTCGATAGTCTCTTTTGAGAGATTAGAAACACATGAGGATGCTTTCGTAGCAATGTTTTAAATCACGATTTCGTTTTCATTTTGAGACGGCGAAAAAACATCCTTCTTCTCTCCTTTCTCTCCCTCACCATCTGTTTGTTCTTAAGCTTTTTTGATAGTTAGCTTAGCACAATAATCATGACATCATACTGGCAGTGGTCCCTGACGATCAGTCAGGGTCTCAAATAACCTGGGCTTTCCTATCAGCTTCTTCTATCTATTATCTATACGGGATTCCAGACCTAGAGGATTCAGGACCCTCACGCGTATATTTGAAATTTTATCAATTTTGGCCAAAATTGGCCTAGATTTGTGAAGGAAAGGTCCATATCGAGATTTCGGTTTCGGTGGAGTATCGAAATTGAAATTTCACAAAATTTGAAACAATGTTTTGTAGTTTCTCCATCTCTTCATCATACGATTGTGGTAAATCATTGAGGCTCGATCCAACAGGCATTGTTGGGGGTCATAATGATGGTCGCCAAATCACCAATTTTAATATGTTGAAGTTGTAGCGGACGTAAAGGGAATCATACACAACAACACTAAAGTCTCGGTGAATAGCTGTGACTTTATGTTTGTTTATCTTGGGCAAGCCACATGATTGATCAGGGAAACGAGCCTCGTTAAGTGTAAATGGATCTAGGGGTCAATTAATCAATTGAGTTGTGATTCCTACTTAATCAAGTTTCGATGAATGCATATTTTTTAGGAAATTTTATTCACAATTTTTATGCAAGAATGCAAGTTCAACAAAATGTGACCAAGTAAACCCTTAATACAAGTCCCTAACTTATCAAAGTCATGTAAACCATATAATCATGAAATTAATACTCACTAACCAGCAGATTATGTCAACATATAATTTATAGATGATTCAAGCTACAAATGGCATATTTAAACTCATTAATCAGGAAAATATTCAATTCACATCAAGTTAAAAAAGCTCACAACATAGGGATTTTTTTAATTAGCAATTAATTTTCAATAATCCAATCATAATACAAATATGTCATTAAACCAAGCTTTTAAACAAAATCAATTTCATCGTATTTGGAGTTCATATGCTCAAGTTGTTCATAAAAGAGTTCAATGCATAAATGTAAAGAAAACTTAATTAAACCTAATTTAGAAACATAAAATAAGGATTTATATGCAATTAAAATACATCTAAGGGATTTTTTGCAATTTAACCATAAGGCGGCACTTTTGTGGAACTTGGAGAAGACAAAAGGGCTTGGCACAATTTGCCCAAACAGGCCATGTGTCAGCCAGTGAAGGAGGACTCGGTGCAATTAGGAGCAAGGTTTTTGAAACCGAACCGGACACCGAATCGGAAATCTTGTTGAAATGGTCGTATCAGGTCGAACCATGTATTCAAATCGGTTCAACCGGATGATGATGTCATCATCCGGTTGAACCGGTTTGATCGTCGTCATTATTTAAAACTGGATTAAACCGTACCGGTGAAAAAAATGGTTGAACTGGCTAATCAAACCAAAATGAAATAATATATATATAATATACACTTAATATACTTAAAAAGTATATAAAATACATAGATAATGTATACATTTCACACTATACATAAAGTATTTTCTTATACACCATCAAATATCATACATATCACATATATATACATATTATTTGGATTATATGCTCTATAACATGATAATAGTTTAATTATATTTAAAATCCAATACATGCAAAAAGTTGTGTTAGTGTTGGTTAGAAGTGTGAAATAGTTAATCAAAGGTCATGGGCTCTAGTCCCACTAATAACAAAATTTTTAAATAATTTAAAAATTAAATGTGGTTCGACTTCGGTTGAACCTGGTTAAACCGGATCAAAAAATAGGTTGAACCGGACGATTTAATTAAAATTTGAATAATTGAACCGAACTGTCATAAACCGATTAACCAGTCCAGTTCAGATCGGATTCACCGGACGGAGAAATATATCTCTATAAAAAATTAACGATAAACAACCCCTATAAAAAGTTAGATAACAAACCACAAACATTGACTACACATGCACTAATCAATCATTATCTCAATTTTATGAAATATCACATCACTCCAAACCTACCCAGCAACAAATAATTTTACGAAATATCACATAACTACAAATCTACCCAAAAACAAATTCAGATGCAAATATCAAAATTATATCGATGAGTTATTCACCAGCTCATTTCTATGAAAACAGTTCAATCAGCTCACGTTATATATGTGCATTCAGGGATATCGTTAATTTTTTTCACTTCCTAAATACCAATAGAAGCATACATTCACATGTTTAAAATAAATATCTTTCCCTTCCTTCATTGCAGCGACGGACAATCCATCTGAGTCTCTCGCACGAGTCGCTCTGCAGTCAGACTGCTGACGGGTGAAATTGCCCTGATTGATGCGTTGGAAAAGCCAAAACCCAATCGTGTGACCGAGCCTCTAATATATAAGCGGCTTCCACCTTATCTTTCTCGTTGTCCCCAATCTCCAAATTAATCTTATATATATATATTATTATAGTAAAATGTGATTTATATACAAAACAAAAACTATAAAAGTTAATGAGTTGTATACAATGACACCCCATCTCCCATTTACCAGTTGTACATATACATATATATTTGTATCTAATCCGTAATTGTATCCGTATCATACATATTTTGACATTTGCATCCGCACTTTTTTTCAGATAAATACGAATACAAATATCACTTTCATATTAACAAATATCCATATACGTATCTGTATATCCATATATATAAATATAATTGTATATTTATTTCTAACTTTATATAACATAATTGTATATCTTCTTTCATCATATTTTGTATAATTATTATGATATAAGTATATTTAGTATATTTATATCATATGTATTCCATTCAATACATATATATTTAAGCGAAGATATAGAGTATTTCTAATATTATTTCTAGATGATCGGTATCCATTTTATATCTATATCCATTTTTTACGGATATAATAAAATATTTTTCATCTGTCAATATCTGTATCTGCACCCGCATTCATACTCATAAACGGATAAGGATAAGGAAACTCCCATATTCATATCTATATCCGTCTCTTTATATTCCAAATTACTCATATCTCATAATATAAACTCAATAATACGAAATGAAGGTAATAATCTAACTGTCAATATTTGTATGTTTTACATAACTGCAAATATGAGATGTTTTATATATGAATAGAATGACTTGTTATGATACAAAAATACATTATATTATTTAATATCCGGATAAGGTAATGGCTTGAAAATCCGGATTTCGATCCGATATCCGAATACAACATTTAATATTGTTTTATATATTAGGTAATATTATATAAATTATATGCTTGTGTTATTATATTAGTATTATATACTAATATAATATATTAATGATATTAATAAACTTCCGTTTGTTTAGGGATGTGCACAAGCGAAAGTTACCAAATCATATCCCTTTTTTGCTTATAATCAAGAACACATATCATCTCGACGCTACCTTTTGTCATGATTTATTTATATTTCATTGTCATTTTTCTAAATCATATGAAATTGGATAAAAGTTTAATTTATACTCGTATGTGGTCTTTATTTGATCCGTATTCGGATTCGATGTTTATTGGATACATAGTTGGTTATGTCTTTCTTTAATCCATATTTGGATTAACTCTTTATTCAATATGTATCAAGAACCGCTCTTTATTCGATTCGGATTCGATAAATATCCTATTCGAATTCGTATCCATATTTTTAAGGATATGGTTTCTTTAATACACATCCGAATCATATCCATATTCGTATCCGTATTGGATAGAAATGAACCGAATATGGATATGTAAATAGGCATATCCGATTCGTATCTGTTGTAAACACATTTTAATAATTACAATGTGAAATAATAATAAAGATAAATTACATACATAGTCTCGATAATTTGCCCCCCTCCCCAAGCAGAAATTTTTGGCTTCATCCCTGCTTCATTGACTTTCTATCATGGCTACAAAAATTAATTTTCTAATATTATTTCAAGGCATTCTTGAAGATGTCCGCTTGTAGCGGAGAACAATAGAGATTTATAGAGATAAAAAATCTTCATATGATTTTATTGATTTGGAGAGGGCTTATGATTCAATCCTAAAGAAATCTTGTGGAGAGTTTTGGAGAAGAGACAAGTACATGTCCTGTACACTAACCTTATAAATGATATGTATGATGAACTTCTTCTTGTGTGTATCCAATCTGGAAAGATTGACTATTTCAACATCAACATCGATTTGCTTCAAGATTCAGCTTTGAATCCATTCCTTTTAACTTCGATTATAGGCAAGTTGACTAGTCACATTCATAACGTGACACCTTAGTGGTGTCTGTTGTTTACCGACGATATTGTGTTGGTTGATGAGACTAAAGATGGAGTGAAGAGAAGCTTGAGGGCATGCCTTAGAGACTAAAGGATTTCACATAAATAGGGCTAATACTGAATATATAGAGTGCGCATTTGATAGAGGCAATCCTAAATGAATCTATGTGAAGATCGGAGAAAACATTTTGGAGAAATCGATAGAGATGTTACTCATAGCATACGTGCAAGATTACTAAACTAGGAAGGAGGCTCTATTGTTCTTTGTGATAAGAAAATTCATTTGAAAATCAAAAGAAAGAATTATAAAGTAGTTGTGAGACATGCTATGCTATATGGATCTGAATGTTGCCATGTAAACCGTAAACATGCATAGAAAATGACAACACCAGAAATGAATGCTACAATGGATACATAATCATATATGAAAAGATTGATTCGAATCGATGTGATCAGAGGGAAAGTTTGTGTTGCTTCGACAGAGAATAAGATGAGAGAGGACCGCTTAATGTGATTTTGACCATTTGCAAAAGAGGCCAGTCAGTGTACCATTTAGAAAATGAGAGATTCCGGATGTTGAGTTGACTAAGAGAGGGCGTGGAAGGTCTAAGATGTGTTGAAAGGAGACTATCCGATAAAATCTTTGAACGACCTAAAATAGATATGAATTGAGGCAGAGAATCCATGTAGTAGACACTACTTAACATGGGAGAAGATTTTGTTGTTATTCCAAATAACAAATTAATTCCAAAACTTTATAATTTCAATTGAAGAGTGACAGTTGGTGGATAAAGTTCCTAGGAACTTGATTGGATTCCTTCTAAAACCAAAAGTACATAACTTCTGTTCCAAATTGTGATCAATAACGAAACAAATCCAACCAAATAAAAGACTTTAAGTTCTAATACTATCAATAAAGCCCAACACTACAAGAAAAATAAGTTGTGGCCACGGAATGTGGCTACGGAAACTTGTGGCCACGATAATTCTGTGGCCACTAGTTTCTCGTAGCTACAATCCGTGGCCAAAGTCTTCATACAAGAGATGTGGCCACGACAAGTTCTGTGGTCATTTGTAGTGGCAACTGCATATTCGTGGTTAGAAAACTCTCGCGACGAGACTTATAGCTAAGGCTATTGACCACGATTTGTTGTGGCAAGAGCTCAATTCTGTGACCACAAGCTCCATATCCGTGAGCATAGTTCTGTAGCCACAACGTATTTTCCTTATAGTGCAAGTTAGGAGACATTGGGCTTTCCCACGTGAGAGCCTCATCGCCCAATAACAAGAAAGGGCAAAGTCTACTATTGAACATCATTCTAAAACCTTTTCTTTTACCGAAAATCCATTTCCTAGGATTCTCAAGGTTCAAACCTCACCAATTACTATTTATTGGAAAAAAATATAATTTAGTTAGTTCAAAATTCTCCATAGACAACTTGTTGGAGATGAACCATTAATGAAATCAAGTGGAGAACACCATGACAATGTTATGTTCAGATGTCTTAGAAAGTGCCATTAATGACTTGCATTATTTGTTAAGGGATCCACCACATTTAATATGTCTTCCAATACCATTTTTGAGAAAAAAATGTTAATTGGTTCTATTTGGTATAATGGTCAGAGATTCGTTTAGATCCCAAATCAATCGAACAAGAATGAAGAAAAGAACCTTGGTTATAATGTAGTCATCATCCATTTAAAGAAGAATCCCTTAATACATACACTGAATTTATGGATCTTCACCTGCTAGAATACATCTTTGATATGGTAAAGATGATAGAACAAATTTTTTTACCAAAATCATATGAAATTTATATTTTTTTACTCGTATATTTAATCGATAATGCTACCTTTTGTTGACAGATTATATGTAGGGATGCAAACGGTTATAGATATATTCATATCCAATCCATTACCATATCCATTTTACACAATTTGATGTCCGTATCCGCATCCGTTTTAAAGTGGATACGAATATGGATATCATTTTGATATCCGTAAACATTCGTATCCATATCCTTATATCCATTTTCGTATATAAATATAGTCATATATTTATTTTTTATCCCTATATACCATAATTTTATACATTTTTTACCATATTTATATAATTTTATGATACAAACACTTAGTAAGTTTATATCGTGTATTTTCCATCCAATTCATATATTTTTAAGTCGATTCTATAGAGTATTTCTAACAATCCCGTATGAGATCAGTCTTCGTTTTACATCTATATCCGTTTTTAAGGATATGGAAAGATAGTTTTAACATCCGTCAATCCGTATTCGTGTTTAAAAACATATATCCGTCTGTTTGCATCCTTAATTATATGCGATAGTGTGACATACAAGTCATTGAGGGCTGGTTGGATCTTAAATCATCATGATCATATTCGTCTTTTTTTCCAGGTATTTGTGTTATATGGTTTGATTGTAAGTTCATTTTATTTTATGTATCAACTATGAAAGGAATTTTTTAATATTTGATTTTAAGAGGAATAAAAGTATTCAATCACTCGTAAAAGTTACTAACATATCAGTTGTTATAAGTTTGTTTACAGATAAAGCATGCATGTCAAATATAAAAATGATATAGACATACATATTTAATAATTAATTCATTAAATAAAAGATGTCCATATAACTATAGAAGATTATTATCGTAGATATTGAAATATTAAATTCAAAATAAATTGTGAATAAATATACACTTATATAGACAATCCCCTCCATAAACGTTCGATAAAAAAAATCATATAATATCAACTGCACATGCACAAATTAATCGTTATCTCAATTTAATGAAATATCACATCACTGCAAATCCAACCAATAACAAATTCACGATGCAAAAATCAATATATGTCGACGAATTATCCACCAGCTCATCTCTCTCAAAATAGTTAAATCAGCTAACTTTTTATTTGCATTCGCATATATCTTTATTTTATTTCGCTTCATGAATACTGAAACAAGCACAAATCTACAAGTTTAAAGAAAAAATCTTTCCTTCCCTTTATTCACTTTTTATTTCATTATAGAAATTTATTTTCTATTATTATTCCAAAGCACTATTGAAGTTGTCCGCTTGTTGAGGAGAATAATAGAAATTTATATAGCTAAAAGGAAGAACCTTCATATGATTTTTATTAATTTGAGATATGCTTATGAGTCAATCCTACACTAGATCTTGTGAAGAGTTCTATAGAAGAGACAAGTACATATTGCATATATTAGCCTTATAAGGAATATACGTGATGGGACTTCATCTTAGGCCCTGTTCGTTTGGAGTATAAGGAGGAATGGAATAAGGGGAATAAGCCCCCAACACGCTTCCCCGTGGTACGACTATTCCCCATTGTTTCATCTTATTTCACTCTTATTCCTATCTTTATCCCACCTTACCTACTTTTATTTCACCTTATTCTCCTTATTCTTATCCTCCAGCCGAACGGAGAATAAACCCTTATTCCCCTTATTCCCCATCCTTATTCCTGCTTATTCTCCTACCGAACGGGCCCTTAAGGTTCAAGCTTGAATCCATTCCTTTTTACTTTGATTACGAATGAGTTGACTAGTCAAATTCAGGATGTGATACCTTAGTGTATTTTATTTATTGGCAATATTGTATTGGTTGATGAGAATAAATGAGAAGCTTGAGGTTTGGAGACATGCCTTAGAGACTAAATAATTTCTCATAAATATGATTAAAATTAAATAGATGGAGTGTGCATTTGATGGAAGTAGTAGTAAATAAATCGAGGTGGAGATTGGAAAGGCACTACAAGAAATTGAACCTAAGACAATGAACAGTTTGAATTTCCATTGTCATATCTTTCGATGTTAAAGATATAACAACAAATATTATTCATTGTGAAATCATCTTTTGTACTTACGATTAGCAACAGATGTCATATTCGTTATTTAACAATGAATATCATATTCGTTGTTAAGGGTTTATATGACAATGATTTTCTATTGAATCCATCGTTGCTAAATTTAGCGACGATTAAAAGAATTTAAAAGCCAATGAATAACCGTTATTATTTGATTCGTCATAAGGAATTTAACAACGAATACCATTATTCCTTACGAGTTTAAGGAAGTAAACAACAAATAATATTCAATGATTATAAATTTAACTACAGAAGATAGGTTGATTTATTGTACTTAGGTAAAATTCAGAAGAACGGCTCTTTTGAATATTTGGGATTTATTTTGCAACATGATGGAGAAATTGATGGAGATATTACTCATAGGAATAAATGCATGTCATCTAAATTGGAGAAGAGCCTTATTATTGTACGTGATAAGAAAATTCCTTTGAAAATCAAAAGAAAGCTTTATAAAGTAGTTGTGAGAGTTGCTATGTTCTATGGATCTGAATATTAGCATGAGAACTATATACATGTAAAGATAATGGTAATAGTAGAAATGAAAATGCTATGGCCACTAAAAAAATTGAGCTATAGTGACATTTTTTTTAAAATCCGTCACTAACTTAGCAGTTGTTAAATATATACCGATGATATTATTCGTTAGGAAATGAGTTTTCGTACTCGAAATGAGCGACAAATATAATATATGTCGTTATATCATTAGCAACGGTCCACATATAATGACACTTATCCGTTGTTATTTTTCAAATTTCTAACTAATCGTCACTAAATTTTGAACCAAAAAATAGTGATGATTAGTTGATATTTTGAAAAATAGCAACGGAAAAGCGTCACTATATGGGCCGTTGCTAATGATATACCGACATATATGATATTCGTCACTAATTTCGAGTACGAAAACTCATTTCGCAACAAATAATATCCGTCGTTATATATATTTAACAACTGTTAATTTAGTGACGGATTTTGAAAAAATCGTCACTATAACTCAATTTTGTTGTAGTGGGTGAATATGTGGTCATACACGACAAGATCGAATTTGAACCGACAATTAGGAAAGTTGGTATAGTTTTGATAGATGATAAAATGAGAGAGAACTACTTAAGGATGATTGATCATTTGCAAAGGAGGTCGATCGATGCAGCAGTTACAAAATAAGAGATTTGCGATGTTGAGTCAGCTAAGAGAGAGACCAAAGAAGGCCGATAAATGTAGGAAGGATACTATCTGAGGAAATTTTAGTTATTTGAAATTTAGATCTAAGTCCGTGAATGACTCAAAATAGATGTAGCATCCAATAATTAACATAAATAAATTGCGGTGAAGCAATAATTCAAGTTATATTAAATAGATAAATTGCACAATTATTAGCTGAAGGTTTATGACCCATTCACTGTATCTGAGCTCATGTCAATGAGTTGAGGCTCACCACTCCAAATATAAATTTTTTCTGGCACTCTAAGGAAAGAAGATATTGACATAATTAGAGCAAGTATGGAAGAGACATCTAGAGAAAAGATGTTGTGCTATTGTAGTTAGTATCTATATTATGATGTTTTCTCGTCTGTTATGGGTTTGGATTTTTTTTGATTTTCGATGGTTTCGATTTGATTATAAAGTCATGTATGCATTATATGTATTCTAGTTTTACTTGTGAAATTATACACAAATACAACGATAAATTTATTACGAGTTGCAACATTTTAAAAGATTTTTTCTTGTTAAATATTGTAAAGTATTTTAAGACAAGTATACATTTTTAGTCACACTCATCTCAAGGATTAAGCGGGACGGGTCGTGACAATAGATCTTAATGGAGGAAAAGAATCCTTGGAGGATGTAATCGACCCTACTTAATGCGGGTAAAGACTTAATTTGATGATGGTGGTGTTGTTGTTGTTTTAGTTGAAATCTAAGAGTGATTGTTGGTTGATAAAATTCCCAGTAACCTGACTGGATTCCCTCTAACACTAAAAGTAAATAACTTCCACTCCAAAATGTAATCAATACCAAACAAATCCAACCAAATAAGACTTTGAATTCGAATACTATCATGAAGCCCGAGTTCAAAGATATTGGGCCTTTTCTCATGGGCCTAAAAGGCTCGGACCGATTGCCCGTTAGCGAAGTCTATTATATTGAACATTATTTTAGTTCTATTTTTTAACTGAAAATCCATTTTATAGGAATCTCTGTGAGAAGGTTTAAACCTCACCGGTTACTCTTTATTAGAGAAAAATATAACTTGGTTATGTAAAAAATCTCCAACCTAGATAGTTCTCGTCGTTCAATGCTAGCTCGATATACCAATCAAGATTTTAAAAATCGAATCGAACAGGTCGATTCAACTGTTTAAATCAAGAATCGGAAGAAAAACAGTTTTTATTCAGAAAGTAAAAAACCAATCAAAATCTGATTGGACCCTTTAAATCTAGTTGAACCAATTGAAACAAACCGACAGTTCAACCATCCATTTTTGACAAAAAAAATTAATGATTTATTAAAATGCAAAATTTTAACAATTTTCATAATCCAGTCTCATTTTAACATGTAATATAGTACTTCTTTATTTCTTCTCCTTCCACATGTGGCAGTGACTCATTATCGCTTATCTCATCCTGTCATACGAGCATTGTCATTCTCTTCCCACTTATGCACGAGGTTGTCTACTGCCAACAACAATAAAAGTAGAAGAGTTGCCATAATCATACTATGGGGAGTAGTAAATTAACACTTGTTATGAGTTAGAGTTTAAATAGTTTTATATTGGTCAATTTTATGCGTATATATATATATATATATGTATTTATATGAATTTTTTAAAATATGTTATTACGACCTCTTGTGTTTTTCTGATAACATTTATACCCCTTACCTTTTTAGCAATTTCCCTAGTGTTCCTATATTTTTAAAAGTTCACAATATTATTCTTATATATGTATAGTATATGAGTACAAGTGTACTAATAGAAGAGTACTACTATGTATTTTGTAATAATATAGGAGCATAAGTGTAGTAATAAAAGACAATTAATATGTATTTTTGTAAACATATCGGTGCACACATGTAAATGCAAAAAATATTGGTGTTATTAGAAAAACTTGGAAGGACAACAACGTACAATTCCTCAAAGATATGATGTAGCATTTTTCATATGTGTGTGTATGTATGTATGTATGTATGTATGTATGTATGTATGTATGATCTACCGATTTAAGTTGGTCCGACACAATTGAACCATACGAACCAAATCAACAAACAGTTCAATCTTTTTTGATTTTTATGTACCGCTGACGCCATCACCAATTCAACCAGGTATCGTATTGGACCGACCTTAAAAATAAAAAATCTATACATGTCTGATTTGATGTTCGGTTCGATTTTTAAACCTTGATACAAACTATTCGGTACGTTCAAGATTCACCCTAAAAAATTCTTTGGGCTAGGATGTCTTCTGGAGACCAACTGTGAATTATTCTCGATGCGATTTGAGGTTGGTCCACAACGATAAATGACTCGACCCTTCGCCCGTATACGACTTATTTGTCGAAGATCCTTTCGGGACAAATCAGTCCCTTCAATGATTTGGATTGTCTAGCTAAGCCAGCCCCGGGCCTACTTGTTGGAGATGAACATTATGACAATATTATGTTCAGATGTCTTAGAAAGCACCATTAATGACTTGCATTACTTGTTAAGGGATCCACCACATTTAATATGTCTTCCAATCCTTTTATTTGAGAAAAAAAATGCTAATTACTTGTACTTTGGTTTAAAAATTAGAAATAATCGTTTAACTAACTCTCAAATCAATCGAATAAGAACGAAGAAAATAATCTTATTAAATATTCATCATCTGAAGGCGAATAATTAGTTTCATGTATTCGTAGATCCCTTTGCTCGCAAACCACCGCTTCACCGTCCTCGATCTCTCGATTGCTCTCCGTTCACATTCACGTGCATTCATCGTTGTATTGGTATATAAAACTTGATTCATCAATTTCGAAAATTTCACGCGGACCTTTGTTTTGGATGTAAATTATCTATTTACATGGACCTTTTACACAAATTTGAAAGTTATTCCAATTTTAAACGAAAGGAATCAAGATAATCCAAATTATCATGCCCATGAAGCAATGGTTAACTTTGGTGAAGCCCAATGGACCATTTATTTATTTGGTTATATTACAAAATCAGCCCCACAAAAGTCCTACCCCCCACATTCACGACCTAAACTTTGGCTATTGCACACCATGTAATGCAACACCATCATATGATGGATAGCCCCTCTCTTTGCCACCACTCATTCCCCTTTGGACTGGATCCCTACCCTCGAGCTCCGGCGTCCGTCTCTCGCTCTCATGACGAAGAACCTTCTTGCTAGCTCGCCGCCTCCGAGATGCTCTGCAACGATGGTCGCCATTGCCGCACCCGTATGGCTGATTGGACCGCCGTCCGCTGCCTGTCCCTCTCTTGTCCTGCTACCTGAATCATGGAATCGAATGAACATTTTTTCATTCAAATCTATCGTATTCATTTTATACATATTTTTAATCGGAAGTTTAATAAGAAATAACGTGACTGGTGCAACAAAATTAATAAGTCAATTTTTAAAAAAAAAGAAAGACTAATATTTGTCGTCTATTAACTGATGCATGAGAATTAATTAGTGATGTGGATGACTACGGTTTCGGTAGAAACAAAGAACAGATCTTCTCTACCTGTGTCGTCGTCTTCTCGTTCTTCAAATCGGAGCTCTCTTCTCCCTTTTGATGCTTCTGGTGGTTCTCGTGCCGCTTCGCCTCCTCCGTAGCTCGCGGCGGCTTCTCATGCTTTCTCGCTCGCAGTCCCTTCATCACTTCTGCTTTCAAAAAAAGAAGAAAGAAGAAAGAAGAATTCGCGTAAGATATTCATCCATGCTTTTCGAAGTAAGATGAAAAAGCGAATCGATGAGACACAAGGTTGCAACCTTGGGAGGTGACGAGACGGTAGACCTGGCCTAGGATCAGGGTGTCCTTGGCACGCAGGAGCCTGACACGGGTGACACGGCGGCCGCCTTTCTCGTCTAGAGGTATGTGGATGGTGATGAGGGCGACGTAGTAGCCGGGGTTGCTCTTCATGACCTCCCCGGCGCTCGTGGGCCAATACATGCGCTCCACACGACCGCCGGGGTGCTGGAGAAGAACCGCCGACGCCTCGGTTACTTGGCAATTGCCCATCAGTCTCTAGCTCTCTTGGCCGTGGGGGGTGACGGAGAATTGGAAGAGGAGAGAATGAGAGGAGAAAGCCCACAGGCACCCTCTTATTTCATAATGTGGGTGGAGGGGACCAGCTCCGGTCCATTTTCTCACGAATCGATTTGCGGGTCGAGTCGATTTCAGCTTGGTAAGACAAGTCTAATTACGGGTAAACCTTGTAAATCTGTACGAGAGATGATATTTAAAGCACAGAGGAACCTTTAAAAAGGTGATAAACATTAATTAGTAACCAAAATAAAGGAGAATTAAAGGAAGGAGGGGACATATTATTAAGTCGGTGAAAGGTCACATTCCATGCAGAAATATACAGACAAAACATCTTTTTCTCGAGTCCTTCCAAACGTGCTGAGTTGTGATGTGCGTTCGATTCCTCATCTATTTCTGCATAAATCCAAGCTCTCGCCTCCCACGGTTTCAAAGCTGAATCGAATTTGTTAGTAATAATAAGCTTTGGTTTGAACTTGGATTATGATTTCCGATTTAAATTAGGGTAAATTATAATTTAGGTCTCCATCTATGGGTCCGATCTCAGAATGGATCTCGATCTTCAAATTGTAACGATTTAAATCTCAGGACCATTTAGGAAATAGAAATTCTGGGGTTCATGACGAATATTTCCTTGTTGGGAAGGGAATGAGGATTGAGTTCCAACTTTTAAACAAGGACATACTCGTCATTAATCCAAAAAGTTCCTTACATTAATGGTCATGGGACCCGAATCGTTACAATTTAAAGATCGAGACCCATTCTGAGATCAGATCCATAGATAGGGACCCAAATTGTAATTTACCCTTTAAACTGTGATTCAAATCTTATTGAGAAAGGAATTATGATTATTCGTTATAATAGAATAATGACAGTTTCGGTATATTGTTTCATGGTTTACCCTTTTTAAAAAGCCGCATGATATTTTCCAAAAGGAGACAATGACTCTAAAATCAGGACATATTACAAAGAAACTGTTGGTAGACGGACAATAAGATGCGTCGTCAATCCCCTTTGAATGACAAATCCAATTCTTACGAACACAACATCCATAGATCTGAGAACCATAACATTGTTATGCATAAGAAGCTCTACAACTTCAGACACCAAGAACCCTAGAATAATCCCAGGACAAAGATGGAACAAGTGGCTGAAAAGGTTATTTATTCAGAAATTAACATAAAAATGATCCTATGATGTAAAATATCGAAATTTTATGTACGGAATTTCAATATATCACTAAATTAATCTTGATGATGAGGTGGACGGTGCCGATTAGGGAGCGGATTCTCTGTTGTACCATTTTTTGCGAAATGCCTTAAAAAAATCTGGCATTGCATATAGCCTCAATTTTGTGTGTACGTAGACTAATAGTCATAAAATCTACATGTAAAGCTGGATTTTTGGATGGAATTTCTTTTTTAAAAAAGGGATTACATCTGTTCCCTGCCGTTCGGATTAACATAATTTTAGAGATATTATGTTATATTTTCCATGTTATTTGGAAAATGCAACTCCGTTTTAGAATATGGAAACATCGACAACAGAATACCACGATTTTTCTTTCTTTTTTATATGCATGCCCTTTAGAGTTATTTATTCAATATTTACAAAAGTTTGAAAAAAATCCCAATCCCAATGGGGAAAAGATAAAAGGGGAATTATAAAGTGGCATTGGAACCCCCTCTCAAGTACCGCAAAGGAGGTTTTTTCTTCAGATGTGGTAAAAGTACGAGTGTACACACGTAAAAAGGCTTCGCATTTATACCTGCGAGTGCACGTGGCGTATTCTGATTGACCGCATGAGCCGCGCCGCGCGTGAACGAGTGTCCGTTACGCATCTACTTTGCGCAGGGGCTGAGAGAGGCGTGAGATTCCCTTCGGAAAGGGCGAAGCGCTAAAATGCGCGGGACCTACTCTGACACGTGTGTATGGGTTATTTTGTGGGAAAAACCTTATGGGCCTGTTTGGTTGCAGGGTTGGGAAGGATTGGCCCAACCCGGGTTACTATTCACAAGGGTACTTCCTCCTCACAGATTACTATTCACCCATCCTAACCCAGCCCAACCCAACCCAGTCCAACCCAGCAACCAAACAGGCCCTATGGTTGCCCGTTTCATTTTTTGTCAATTTTTTAGTTTTTTTTTGAAAAATATCATCATGCATATTCATTCTTATATTTCTCCTATTTGTTATTCGAATTCCATCAGAAATAGACTCTTACGGCCTCCGTCGAGATGTCGATTTAAAAAATTCTGTTACCGTTAAAAAATGACGGTTTGGATGGAGGCCAAAGGAGTCTCTGTTTCTGATAAAATTTGAATGACATATAGGAAGGATATAAGGATGAATATACATTGTGATGTTTTTCAAAAAAAAATATGAAAATGATGTGAGGCAGCTACATATAACCCTATTTTGTGATACAAAGAAAAGGAAGATATGTGAATCCAATGGTTTGGATCTATTTTGAAATTACATCCGGATATTTTCATAGAGAAGCACATGCATTTTGGGCAATAGCTCTCACGTTCGGTCTTTACGTCTTCGGAATATAATCAATTAAAAGTGGTCCAGTCAATTTGTTGAGTATATCCAAAGGAATCAATCGGCAATCACCCGAAATACTTAGGCCCTGTTCGGCAGCCGGTTTACCGACGGGTTAGGGGGGTTTACCCCTCTTAATCCACATCTCCCTCTCTCCTCGTGGGTCCCACTTTATTCTTTTTTTAAAAAATTAAATAAATCAATTTTACATCATTAATCCTACCAAAAAATAATATATTATACCATCATATTATATAAAAATTATAAACTACTCCACTTCTACTCACTTTTCCAAACTTGAATACAATCACATCACAATAACTACTCACTTTTTCAAATTCCAATACAATCATATCACCCCAAACCCACTTCTAACCCACCCCCAGTTTAACCATCTATCCAAACACCAAAACAAAAAAACGGGTTACCCTCTACCAGTTTAACCCGCCTTAACCCGCCAACCAAACGCACCCTTAGTCTAAGGTGACAAAAAGTAATCTCCATCATTTATACCATACTCTTACACACAATGAGTTTTTAGATGTTGGATTATATTTGTGGGGGCATTATAACCTCTCTAACTTATATTTTTTACGTCTTTAGTGCAGGATATGACTCATCACTTATTACCATTATTAGTGGCAGGTGCATGTAAAGGTGTAAACGAACTGAACCTGAGCGAACCAATCCAGGCTCGGTTCGATCCGTTTAGCATACTTAAGACTCGTGTTCGATTCGGCTCGATAAAATGAAAACTGTAATCATGTTCGGTTCGGCTAGGGTAAAGTTTGTAAATGTTCGGTTCAGCTCGTTAAAGGTTCTTTTAAGAATAAGATAATGTTGTAGCTAATTGTGGAGGGTTTTGTGGGAGTTTGGGAATATGGAATATAGACTTAGGGAGTGGATGAGTTTGGGAAAATAAGAGAATAACCCTTATGTTATGATAGAATGTCTTTTTTCCTTATATATACAATATGTATGTAAATAACTTTTATGTATATATGTGTGTATATAGTCGAACTTTTAACGAATCGAACCTTAGCGAACCTATGTTTTTGAGGTTCAGTTCGTTTATTTAATCGAGTCCAAACTCGTGTTCAGGTTCGATTCGTTTATTTTCAAATCGAATCTGAATCGATTTTAGCGAACCGAATCTGAGAGAATGTCGAACCTAAAACTTTGTTGACAGTCCTAGGTGCACGCTATGTATAGTCTTTTCCTCATATTTCTTTGTTTGGCATAAATCAATATCGCGGTTAGCCCTTTTCATTATTAGTGCTTTTGTTAAGAAGTCTTGTAGATCTCTCTATGATATGTAATTAATCACCAACTAAGAGGGTGTCAACTTGGGTCTCGAAGTGGTAGAATATAGAATATCAGGTCAGTCAAAGTTCCACAATGATTACAAGATTCACGATCCGAATTGACTCTCACAAGCTATAAATAATCTGAAGAATTAAATCCATAACGTAGTCAACACTATAACAAAATAAGTCTATAATAATGATGTATTTTTTAGAATCCATCACTAGATCAGATGTTGTTATAATATATAACGAATATAGTTATTCATTGCAAATTTTTTTTATGATGATGCTTATAGCAATGTTTATCCGTTAGTACTTTTCAATTTTTTTGCTAACCTTGGGGAATCTTTTAGCTCATAGTTTAGCGACGATTAGTTAAATTGGAAAACGACAACGAGCAAGTGTTATATGGATAGTCACTAATAACATAACAACGAGTACGACATATGGTTCAATTTCAAGTTTAAAAAATAACTTCGCAACGGATAATATCGTTGTTACACTACAAGGAAAATAAGTTGTGACTACAGAACTATGGTCACGGATATGGGGTTTGTGGCCATAGAATTGGGCTCTGACCACGACGTGTCGTGGTCAGTAGCCGTAGTTACAAGTCTCGTCGCGAGAGTTCTTTAGCCACGAATATGCCGTGGTCACTACAAGTGACCACAGAACTTATCGTGGCCACAAATCTTATATGAAGACTTTGACCACGGATTGTGGCTACAAGAAACTAGTGGCCACGGAATTATCACGGTCACAAGTTTCCGTAGCCACATTCCGTGGGCACAACTCATTTTTCTTGTAGTGTTATATATAACAACCGATGATATAGTGACGAATTTAAAAAAAGTCATTATAGATCTATTTTAGTGTAGTATATATACATGATGCAAAGTCATGTCCATGAAAAAAAGAAAACCAGCAACTTGAATCCACACCTTAGAAGGTAAAATAAAGGGGACATTATGGATATACAAACATTTCATTATTTATATACACATCCATCAACATTAATGATCTAGAATCTCATGTTAGACAAAACAAATTCTGCGAGCGAACACACATTAATTATCCATATATACTTGCAGAACAAAAACACAGGTATATATATTTAATTTGAGACAAGAATATGACATTCAGGTCCATATCACTAATTACTTAAAAGAAACTTATCTCATTATTATATTGACTTGAAATGGATGTATATATATGAAGGATGATCCAAACATCAACTTGCTTCCCAATTTGACCATTTTAATAAATAAATGGAAGGAAAAGGACACCCAAATAAATAGAAAAGATACAGTACTCCTACACAGAAATGCATGCACATCTCCAATGTAGACCTTAAATGAAAAGAAACTACACACTCTAAGGGTTATCAATTAATTAACACTGTTAAAGATAAAAACCAAGATTAGCATGTACTTATCATGGTCTCCCATGACTAATTAGTGGAGCTGAAAAAAAGGTTTTTTAGCAGTTTTGCCTATCTTGGATATTGCAATATCAGCTATACACCTCTCTTTTTTTCACAATATCAGTTGTGTCCCTACCTCATTGCATCGTTATTACTATTTGGTTAGTTTTTTCCATTAGTGAGATAAATTAAATCATGATTTATATAAACTAAAGCCCGGTTTTAGTAAAATTTCCTTAGATAGGAGGAAGAAACTTCCCCGAGCCCGTCGATCCGGGAGGGTTAGTCCGTTCCCTTTTTCTCCCCAGAATTCATTCGCCCGACCACCCCCTTAATTTTTCAAAAATTACACTTGTACCCCGAGATAAACTCCATTTAGGAAGGGAATGAATGGAAACCTAGTTTTCAAAAATACAATTGTACCCCTAAGATAACATAAGGGGCACATCTGTTAATTGTTCAAGGTCGGGGGTACATCTGATATTGCAAAAAAGAAAGGACATAACTGATGTTGCAAAATCTAATAGGGGTATGAGCATAAAAAATCCACAAAAAACTATGGTCAAAGCAAACATAGAGGGTAGCATCTGTCCTTAATGCCAAGGGACATTGCCCATGTAGTGAGGAGTCCATGCCTCACTAATCACTGTCATGTATTCCCAAGTTGCCTTAAGTAAACCTTACTCAAACTCCTTGTACACCTTAGTTTAATGTGCCTCCATCCATCCCAATGCCCCCTACCTTAGGTTAGTTTATGAACAACTCTCTTTTTGTTTATGACTCAATTGAACATTGTCATCAATCGGGTCATCGGGTCCAGCGCGGTTTGTCGAGATTTGGTTAGAATCATGATAGTCACAATATGTTATTAGTTCATTCTCGTGAATCAATCATATTTATATGCACATAAAAAGTATCTCATTAATCGAAGGAAATCCTCACAGCATTCCATTTATCACAATTTTGTATTTTCGCAATATTTTTATTTATTCTTCTCAAAAGGAGCTTTGGTAAGGATCTTATCTAGCATATGGGATGATCTATAAAAAAATGCGCTCCCTTTAATAAGAGAAGCTCGAGACCACCTTTGCAAAAACCCTAATACATATCATGGAGCATACAATCATCCAATCATCCTAGAATCTAGATCAAGAAATGTATTCTTTGAGATAAATTCAGTTAATCGAGCCACAAAAAGCATAAAACTTAATATGCATATTTTGTTCGAGGCTTTAATCTGTATGTCGAGGAAAGAAAAAGCAGCGAACGTACGTGCTGATACCGACCTTTTCTCTTGTAGGGTTAACTGGGAGAGGCGGTCATTCCACCTCTCCTAGATCAGGAAAGTGTTGGTATCCACGTAAATCCGACGTTCTTCTTCGGGAATGCTTAGGCAAGCATGTAACTTAGATATGAAGTTGGTTATCCCCAATGGCCTACAAGGGCAATAGGTTTTCCAAAGCCCCATGGCACCTCCCCCATATGTTCCTCCACAAACCTTCTTGGCAAACCCATGCAAGCAACAATAATAATTCAATGTGTGTGGGGTTAGGGACACAAATGGGACCATTGCAGCCTTGGGAACCCAACACACCCACATGCCAAGTGGGGGCATCACATGAAGGGGAAGGGGGTGGTGCTGTTTGAATGGGAATGTCCAAAGGGAGGCCTTTTGACAGCAACCCAACAACATTGGTCCCTCATCTATGATCATTTGCTGGATTTTGGACGTTGGTTTTGTTCTTTTGGGGTAATCTTGACATCTCTCGACACCTTGGAATTAAAGTTTAGGGTTCATGCATTGCTGATAACAAAGATGGATATCAATCATTTATGGCAATTACCACATGCTTTGCTGCAACTATTTTTCAGTTTGCATGGCTTAACATGAGCTGTGTCTCTCTCTGCGCGCGCGTGCGTGCGTGCGTGTGCGTGAGCGTGTGCACGTGCGCGCGCGGACGTGTGCGTGTGCTTGTGTGTGGGGGATTTTATCACTTGTGCCCCTCTGAGATATCGCAATATCAGTTATGCCCTATCTTTTTGGTAATATCAGTTGTGCCCCTCACTTCTTGCAAATCTATCACTTATACCCCTCGGGTTAGTTTCCGTTCATCCCAAACGCAAACGGACGTTATCTTTAGGGACACATCAGGAATTAAATTTAAAAAATGGATTGAAATGTCATCTTTCTCCCTCCTCCTCCTCTGTCTTCTTCCTCCCTTCTCCTCCTCTCCCATCTTCTTCCTCTCCCACCTGTTGTTGCCCAGACCTCCCTCCACCCCTCCGCCCCGACCTCCCTCCTCCGCCCCGACCTCCCTCCACCCCATGTCGTCCCTCCGCCCCGACCTCCCTCCTTCGCCCCGACCTCCCTCCACCCCATGTCGTCCCTCCGCCCCGACCTCCCTGCCGCCCCGACCTCCCTCCACCCCCTGCCGCCCCTCCGCCCCGACCTCCCTACCACCCCGACCTCCTCCCACCCCTGTCGCCCCTCCGCCCCAGCCTCCAGGCCGCCCCGACCTCCCCTCATCCCCTGCGGTCCCTCCGTCCTCGCCTCCCCTCTCCTCCCCGCACCTTCTCCTCCCCCGTGCCTCCTCATGCCCCCGCCACCCCCCACGCTCAGGCCGCATCTCCTCCCTCATCCCGCACCTCCCTCTCCCCCACCCCAACACGCATCTCCTCCCCCAGCCCGCCCGTCCCCCTGCCTCCCGCGCCCCCGTCCCATCCCCGCATCTCCTCCCCCATCCCGCCCCTCCACCCTGACCTCCCCCCGCCCCGTGCCCTCACCTCCCTCCGCCCCAACCTCCCTCCTCCCAGACCTCCCCCGCCCCCTGCCCTGACCTCCCCCCACCAGCCGCTTGAGTACGGCTCCCCTCGCAACGCTGACAGCCACAGAACTCACACCGCCTCCACCACCGTCGGCCCTGCCATTAACGATACCCTCGAGTCTGATGGAAGGGCTCCGACTGCCTCGACTCCGACATCCTCGCTTCCCGACGTACGTTCCCGACGACTGTGGGTGCATGTCATCGTGCATGGACAACTCCCTCGATCCGAAGGCCGTCTCCAACGCCATCGTCATATGTGAGAGAGGGAGCAGCCCCCGCATGGCGTAGGGGGTCGTCGTTAAGAAGGCCAGCGGCATCGGGATGATCCTCGCCAATGGGTTGTCCAACGGTGAGGGGCTCGTCGGAGACGCCCACATCCTCCTCCTCTTGGACAATAATACCCCTCTTAACTGCACCAAGGTTTGAAAAAACCATGGTTAAGTCAACTCATTGACGGTCAATCTGACAGAAGGGCACAAGTGATAATGGCGAAAGAAGTGAGGGGCACAGCTGATATTACCAAAAAGATAGGGGCATAACTGATATTGCGATATCTCGGAGGAACACAAGTGATAAAATCCCATATATATATATATATATATATATATATATATATATTGGGAACCTTGCATTATGGATACTCTTTTTTTTCTTGCATTTGTGTGCATTGAACAGCAGTTCTATCAGTTAAAATATCAGATTCAGCAGCCATATATTCTGGGTGGTAGAGGACCAGTTCTGCCTACTGGTGCAGGGCCTTTGCTTGGATTTTCTCACATGGTATGTCCCAGCTTGATTGGGACTCAGATTTTTTTTCTTCTTGTTCTTCTTCTTCTTCCAATTTTACAGCCATGACTGATAGAATATTGCAGATTAATTCTGGATTGGTAACTGGAGTCCTTTGGATATGCTCTCCATTAATCAAAGTGCTTGATGGGTCACCATATTGCCTCATTGAAGTGAAAGAAGAAAGCGAACCCTAACATAGTGCTGCTGCAGGTGGTGCTTTGGGGGTGCCCGTGTGAGGATCTGTCTCGAGTCATATCAACACCTAAGCTCTCAACTTTTTGCAATCATTCAAAAGAATCTTGACATGTGCTTAACATGCATGGAGTCGGATTCTTGCCCTAATCTTATCGTTTATTCTCCTTTCTGTGGGATTCTTCTTAGAAAAGTGGTATATACATCCAAGAACCTAGTCCAAAAACTGCTCGGTTCCGACGTAGTTGATGACACTACTTGAAGATTGAGTAACGTCCGTGGAGTTGATCCGATGGTTAATATATATCACCTGTCGATGCAGGAAGCTAATCGTCTGCTCTCTGCGGTCTGCTGTAATCACTTTATTTCGATTTTGATTTCAAAATCCAACCTTCTGAATTTTAGATTAATTCTCTATATATCCTCTATATTTCGCTCAAATCGGAGGTAATTTGCTACTCTATCTTAATGTTTGAAAATCCAGACAATATTTAAGCAACTTAAATTCCAATTAAAGAAGACCCGGGTCTTCAAACATTAAGAAAGAATAGCAAATAACCTCCGATTTGAGCGAAATTTCTAGAATATGTAGCGGATTAATTTAAGATTCAATCTATAAAGTTGGATTATGGAATCGAAGTCACAAAAAAAGGATTACAACATGTCTGATATACGCTTTCATCGATGTAAGTACCTCCACACTTGAAGAGACTTGATCTCTTCTCAAGTTTGTAAGCACACATCAAATGGTATGTGGCCTTCGCGCACTAACTTGATGGGGAATAGATCCGGTATCAACTCTGCTATGATACTTGTTGTTGGGAAATGACCCGGTATCGTCTCCTTTCGGATACCGGTTGTTGGGGCTACAAACCCACTTGGACGGATACGAATACGAATGTGGATGCGCTATCAACCACCACCATGGAAGCACGTGAAAGAAAGAACAATCAGATATAATGGTGGTCGGTCAACTCTTGCTACCACCGGAGAAGAAAGATCACTATAAATTAGAACGAGTACAACTCTCTCGTTCCCTTGCTCTCTCATCTCTTTCTTCTATCTCTCTTCTCTCCTCCCCCTCTCTAGGGGTTACATCGTTCTTGTGATGGTGTTGAGGCAATGCCTCCACACCCCTCTATATATGGTCTGGTAACAACCCCGTAATCATATCTCCAATAGGGCTATAAATAGAATACAACTCAATAACTATTAGCATTAGGATTCCTAATCCTAATTTGACTTTAATCCTAACATAACCAGCGTGTGCAACACTAAATGAGATCATGTTTGTTTTCAAGTATTATCATTTTTTTCCAGAAGTCATTGGACCCATTCTTACGGACGATATATCTCTGACCAATGATCGTGGATTTAGTTAGTAGTAAGTTTTTAAAAAACTCAGCATGTAAACTTACACAAATTAGTGAACAAGAATGTGATGACTTAGGTCCATATCAATCCATGTGTACAACCCAAGTTACATGAGTTCTTGGACAATAGTACTTATGTTCTTACTTTAGGCATATACAATTTATTAAACATGAATATGATCACTTAGGTTCATATCATTAATCCTCGTGAACAAGCCAAATTAAATGAATACTTGGACAATACTTGTGTTCGTACTTTATAGATATCTTATTATATGTTACATATGCATCACTTAAATATGCACGACAAAAGTTTCCCGTGTAATATGCTATAAGTATTGACTTTCCTTAGCTCAGAGGTCCAGACGAAGGAAGTCAAAGAAGATTTGAATATAACTAAAACATGTTGTTTATTATATGTAGACTTAGTTTGAATAAATTTCAAAAGGATATATACTCTCCTTTTTGTTATATCAAATTGATCTTAAAGAGATTTCATTGGTGCTACTTTTGAGTCACAATTGGATCTATTTTAAACTCAATTTATGAGGTAAACTAAAGAGGTATGTGGTTGTGTTCGAATTATTATCTTTCTTAAAAACATCATTCAATCTAGTAGTCCTAAGGGCATTATGCATGAATGTGCGCGTAAGGGTGACGCTGAGGGAAGTCATTAATGGTGACATGAGCGCTATGAACATGCCCGCGTACGGTAATTTTTACATGATACCCATTCACATGCTAGTATGTTTAACACATTCAATTTTCAACTTGATTGATTAGGGTGAAATGATTCAATGATTGAAATGTATATAATTAACTGAAGATGATGTTGTATTTATCGACTCACGTCATGTGCGAGGCCCCTTAGCGTATCCCTCATTCTTCCTCGGAATTTTCAATTTTAGGCTTTAGATTTTTGGCTCATCATTGGATTGTTTAAAATATAGCATAAGCTTAAGTACAACCCAAGTTTCATTGCAAAATATCAAGATTTGTGTTCTAAAGAATTTCCGTAAGTTTTTTGCTTTTGTGATTTACTATGGATACAAATTGCACTATATTGGAAATAAAAAATAGTGTTTCTATATCCCTTAACTCTCTCTACATCATAGTTTTTTTGGTAGATTTTGAACTCATTGTTTAAATACTTAAAAAATAAAAAATAGTGTTCCAGACTTCTGCCTTATTTTATTTTTAGTTAATTCATTTTATTTCTGAAAATTATGAAAAATAGGTGAAATGTCTCTCACAAAAATATCGATATCTAAAAATCTTTTAGAGATATAATATCGACCACCCAATATATAGAAACATCAAAATGCTTAAACATAAAAAAATCATATAATCAAAATACAAAAAGAAAGGATGTCTTGGTTTCCCTTTTACATATTTTGAGAGAAAAATATCTATTGAATTTTATCCCTAATTTTGAATCAAATTCCGATCTGCAAAGTTGAGTCCTTTTCATTTATTTTGTATTCCTTTATTTTTTGTTTTTATTTATCTCTATTTCATATATATATTTTTATTTACTTGAAAATACTCAAAAAAATTACAAAATATAAATTACCTAAAAAATATTTATATTTTATATTTTTTTATATCATCCTTGGTTTATTTTAAGACCATATTTATCTTCTCTCTTCTCCAATTATATAGCTTAAATCCTTTTTTCTCCTTTATCATTTATTGTCTAAAGAAAAAATAGAAATCAATTAAAATATAAAAATTATAGGTTAATATTCAAAAAATAAAAATATAACATTTATATTATTTCACTTATATAGGTATAATATAACAATACCAAAATAGGGTAGAACAGAAACACTTAAAAATCTCAAACTTAATTAGAAACACAACAACACACACAATAAGTAGAATTTTAGGATTGAAGTAGGATAGATGATTAGGTTTCGTTCCTTTTTCCTTCATGTAACTCTCTCCTATGACATGTTCTACCATCGTGTCCAAAGAATGTGGTGTTTATCCTATCATATGAGATTGATACAACATCTAGGTTTCCTTCTTCCTTCTTACCTCGAACCAAAAGTATGAACTCTAAAGAAGTTTTTTAATAATTTGATGTGAATGATTTTACCACACCACTCTTTGATGGATGACCCACATATATGAGATTACTTGTTGGACTGTGTACATTTCTAACATCTTTGATCTCATTACACAACAGTGAGGTTGGGAGAGATCAATATCACCCTTTCTAGTTACCTAATTCCCTATTTCTACTTCTAGAATCTTGAGGAAAAGAAGTTATTTCTCTCTAGCGGAAACACCGCTGATAACTATAGCAACCAAAGTCATCATTTTTTAGCTATTTGGCTTTAATTAATTTTTTAGTAACTCAAATGTAGCATTGAAAGGAAGGAAAAGATTTAATACTTTTAAGAAATAAAGTTTTGGTCATATATCTGTTATGTTACAATATTCAACATACACTATGTATAGTTTTCCAAAATCACCTTACTTGTAATTTTGGAGGATGCTCATTTGTACGGTAGTATAAAATAAAGTCCAATTATGATTCTTAGATCCGATTATGACTCCGATTATGCATACAACCTGTGTGTGTTAAGATGATGAGTATGTGTTGTTAATCGGTATTTCCCGAATTGGAAATATTTAGTTAAGAAATTTTAATTATGTTAAATATAAAATCTATGTTTCATTAATAAACAAAATAAAGTACAAATTGAACTATAATCAAATTCTACATATCTAACTTTTACTTTATATCCAAAAAAGTTATGAAAAAATATATAATAATAAATATTTTTTTCATTAGTCAGTCAACTATTCAGCCTGAGCTATTATATTCTGTTATCTCACTAAATAGAGTAGTCGGACGGATTAATCGATCAGTCAAGCGACTGTTACAGCACTCAGTGAACCCTTAGTCGCTGTGATTTTTTTGCCATTAAACAATCCTTTCCCAACAACATAAAAATAAGGAAACGTTACTTTTATCTCATGATTCATAGAGAATTAGTGATGTTACAAAAATGGAAAAACTATTCGCATATTGCATGATGTCATTATGTATTCATCTGCAACATTATTTGGAATTGCATATCTGAATCTTTTCTAGCATAGATTATCTACATAAGCTCACTAACTCGGAACTTAAGATTGTCGCAGCGGGCATCTGTAATCATCTGTCGATTTGACCTGAAGCTTCTACTGGTAAAAATCATCTAGCAGTTCCAGTCATGTACTGTCGAGTCTAATCACTGCGTCGAAGAGGAAGATCTCATGAGTTGGTTTTCTTTCTAACACATTGAAATGGGTCAAAGCTAAGACAGCACAGCCCAACAACCAGCAACAAATCAATGTCTCCTCCTTTATAGCTATTAGTTAAAGGTTCAGTGGCCACAGCACCCTGCGGCACAAAAGGCGCGACACCAGTCAATGTATGCTCTCCCTTTGTAGCACCAAAAGGTCCCTCTTTTTTCAAAAGAAAAATGGACAGGAAGCAGAACAATGTCACAGCATTATCATTGCAACAGCAGTGGAATTCTTTTCCCCAACAGTAGCAAAGGTCACAGAGGAATGCCATGTTCCATATTCGGATGCTCCAACTTTTGCTTACATGCCAATCAAATTTATCCACATATACCCAAACTTAAATCCAACTAGGAATAAGGAACAAATAGATAGGAATAATTATATTTGATATTTCTATAAGTACATGGTAAAACTTAAAAGATTAATATACTGCATGCCTTCTCAAGGTTTCAGTTTTGCCTAACAAATTTACAGAGCTGAGATATTACACAAGAACTTCACAAAGGCCCATTTTGCATTGTGTGTACCCTTGTGCTATAGAAGAACAAAACATGGTGCCTTTGCTCAAAGACCTCTCTCAGATTCATATCACAAGATCGTTCAAAATGAAGCAGCATGCTCACACTGAAGGGAAGTACTTGTTAAGATTGAAAGGCAAAGCGTAGAACTCCTCGCTTCTGGTGTCCGTGCGGAACGAACGGAATTTGTCCCACCAGTGGCAGCCCCTGTCTCTTCTTACCACACTGTCGTGCTTATGCAACGTGTTATCGAGGAAATAAGCAACAACACCAGCCACAAATGCTTCAGAGGAGAATATGACATTGATGATATCATTGAACTGTAAAACACAGGTGATAACCTTCAGATTTCCCACCTGGGAATAGCGTCAACAAAATTGCAGATGGTACTTACCCATCTAGCATGTGTATGAACTGGACCACGACCAGCTACGGCAGTGTACTCGTTGAAGTACTGCGGAACTGATAACCCCATGAAAATAGAGAATCCGAGAATAAATTTCGTACGGAAGCTATTCAGGTTGCAGAACTGAAGGAAGCTGAGACCAGCCACACCTGTTTATAATGTGCAAAACTTATAAGTCGCGTGAGATCACGACGAGTATGATAAAACAATAAAAGCAAACAAAATTACGGAGAACTACGGAACTATCGAAGTCCTTGAATACTTACCAACGTAAGCAAAGAAAATGCAATACAGTGCTGCAACAATTGGTGCAGGAATGGATGCAAAGAGAGCACCAAATTTGCCTAGAAAAAACAGAGAGCAACAAATCTTAGTAAAATCATTTGCTTTCAACTATAAACCATAAACCCCTAAACCATAACCCATTTGACTACAAAAGGAGGCTTGGAAGCATCCAACCCCCTCCTTTTCTTCCTAGAAGTTCGAATCCCCACTACCTCGCTCTCTTTCTTGATGAAACCCCCTATATTGTAAAAAAAAGAAGAGCGTTGTGTGCAGAGTTAAGAGCTTGGAGGTTGACAGGTCATCTTTTCTTCTAAAGGAAAGAACGTCTAATCTTTTGCTTACCTCCATGATTAGTTAGATGGACAAATACGTCCGAGATTGTGTTAGTGATGTACCATCTAACCTTCTTGAGCTTATTATATTGTGGAACTCTCATTCTATTCTTACCCCCCAAGTAAAGTATCCTTAAGTTTAAATGCTAAAATCTTTTATTGATGTGTTTTACTATGTTCAAAATTGTTCGAATTACAAGGTATCAAACTTAATCATACTACGGAAATTTGAGAGCGTGTGATCACAAGAAGTTTGAGGCAAGTTTCCAAAGTAACGAAAAATCAATTTGATTCATGAAGGTTGCTCAAATAATTAAGATATCCACTTGTAGACGAGAACAACGGAGATAGCTAAAAGGAAGAACCTCCATATGATTTTGGTGATTTAGAGAAAGGCTTATGATTCAGTTCCATGGGAAATATTGTGGAGAGTTTTCAAGAAGTGACAAATACTTGTCCTATAGATTAACCTTATAAAGGATATGTATGATGAAGCTTCATCTTGTGTAAGAATCCACTTATCCACTATTTTAACATCATCATCGATCCGCATCAAGGCTCAACTTTGAGTCCATTCTTTTCTATTTAATTATGGACGAATTGACTAGTCACATTCAGGATGATATACCTTGGTGTACGTTGTTGGTCGGTGATATTGTGTTGATGAATGAGACTAGAGAAGGAATGAATGAGAAGTTTGAGGTTTGGAGACATGCCTTAGAGACTAAACGATTTCTCATAAGTAGGGCTAAGATTGAATATATGAAGCACACATTTGATGGAAGCAGTGACACAGGAATTGAGGTGAAGATTGGAGAGAAAACATTTGGAAGAAAGATTATGTTAGATACTTGGGGTCTATTTAGCAACATGATGGGGAAATCGATGGATATATGTAGAATAAATGCAAGTTGGTTAAAGTGGAGAGGTATATTTCCATGTGATAAGAAAATTCTTTTGAAAATCAAAGGAAAGTATTACAAAGAAGTTATGAGACCAACTATGCTTTATGGATCTGAATGTTGGCCTGTGAACCATAGACATGTGTAGAGAATGACAATAGCAGAAATAAAAATGCTAAGGTGGATGCGTAGTCATACACAAATAGATCAGATTCAGAATGATGTGATCAGAAGGAAAGTTGGTGTAGCTTCGATAGAGGATAAGGCAAGAGAAAACAGTTTAAGATTATTTGGCCATTTGCCAAGGAGGCGGGCAGATGCACTGGTTGGAAGATGCGAGATTTGGTATGTTGAGCCGGTTAAGATAGGGTGAGGAAGGTCTAAGAAGTGTTGGAATGAGACTATCTGAAGGGATCTTAACTATTTGGATATAAGCCCGAGAATAACCCAAGATAGATCTGAATGGAGGTAAAGAATTCATGTAGCCAATTCTACTTAATGCGTGAAAAGGCTTTCTTGTTGTTATGTGTTTTACGATGCTATTAAAGGAGAAGCATGTGATTAGATTATCATCTAAATATGGAACTTGTGATTATAATTTTTTATCTATTTGCTAGAAAAATGCTACGATGGAATGAAATGCATGTTTATATTGTTCAAAGTTTTATGAATGGGGTTGAACACAAACAAAGCCATAACATGTTAATGGTCTATACTTGTCCAAATGACTTATCGTGTTATATGTTGCCAGTGATGCGGATGATGTATCCTACAACAACAACAAAGCCTTTTCCCACAACTAAGTAGGGTCGGCTACATGGATTCTTCGCCTCCATTCAGATCTATCTTGGGCCAATCCCGGGCTTATATCCACAAAACTAAGATCCCTTCGTATGGTCTCTTTCCAACACTTCTTGAGCCGTCCTCACCCTCTTAGCCGGCTCAACATCCCAACACTCGCATCTCCTAACTGGTGCATCAACTGATCTTCTTTGCAAATGTTCAAATCATCTTAAGAGGTTTTCTCGCATCTTATCCTCGATCGGAGCTACACCAACTTTCTTTCCGATTGCATCATTCTGAATCCGATCTTTACGTGTGTGTCCACGCATCCACCTTAGCATTTTCATTTCTGTTACATTCATTCTCTGCACATGTCTATGGTTCACATGCCAACATTCAGATCCATAAAGCATAGCAGGTCTCACAGCTGCTTTGTAAAACTTTCCTTTAATCTTTAAAGGAATTTTCTTATCACAGAGAATAGCGGAGGCTCCTCTCCACTTTAGCCAGCCTGCAATTATTCTATTAGTAACATCTCCATCAATTTCCCCATCATGTTGTAGAATAGATCACAGATATCTAAAGGAATCTCTCTTCTGAATGTTATCGTCACCAATCTTCACATCGATTCTTTCACCATTGCTTCCATCAAAGGTGTAGTCCATATATTCCGTCTTAGCCCTACTTATACGAAATCCTTTAGTCTCCAACTCAGGTCTCCAGACCTCAAGCTTCTCATTTACTCCATCTCTAGTCTCGTCAATTGACACAATATCATCAGCAAATAACATAAACCAAGGTAACTCATCCTGAATGTGACTGGTCAACTCGTCCATAATCAAAGTAAAAAGAAATGGACTCAAAGCAGAACCTTGATGTAAACCAATGTTGATGTCAAAATATCCAGTCTTCCCAGACGGGGTCCTTACACAAGATAAAGCTCCATCATACATGTCCTTTATAATGTTAATGTATGGGATAGGTAATTGTCTCTTCTCCAACACTCTCCACAATATCTCTCGTGGGACAGAATCATAAGCCTTCTCCAAATCAATAAAGATCATGTGGAGGTTCTTCCTTTTAGCTCTATAAATCTCCATTGTTCTCCTCAGCAAATGGATGGCTTCAGTCGTTGAGCAACCTGGCATGAATCCGAATTGATTTTCTTTTACATTGGAAATTTGCATCAACCTTCTTTCGATCACACGTTCCCAAATTTTCATATTGTGACACATCAGCTTGATACCTCTATAATTTGAACAATTTTGGATGTCTCCTTTATTCAAGAGGCACCACGATACTCCTCCAATCTTCAGGCATTTTCTTGCTTCGCCAAATAACACTGAATAGATTCGTAAGCCAAGTCAAACCGCGCTCACCTAAAACTCTCCATACTTCTACAGGGATGTCATCCGGTCCTACACTTTTTGCAGGTCTCATAACCTTCAAAGCCTCATCTACTTCCTTTCTTTGTATACGTCCATAGCATGCACGATTCAAGTAACTTTCACTACAAGCTACATCACCCAAAGTGATATCTCTATTTCCTTCCCTAATGAAAAGTTTATGGAAGTACTGCTCCCATCTAGTCTTTATATCCTTCTGAGTAACAAGCACATGACCTTCATCGTCCTTAATGCATCTCTATTGAGAAAGGTCTTTGATTTTTCTTTATCTTGCTTTGGCCAACCTGAATATATCCTCCTGTCCCTCCTTAAAGTCGAGATTTTTATACAAAACTTCATAAGCTTTTGACTTAGCTTCGCTTACGGCCTTCTTTGCTTCTTTCTTCGCTATTTTGTAGTTTGTGACAGTTTCCTCTGTCCTATCCTTAGACATAGCTTTAAAGCAAGCTCTTTTTATTTTTAGCTTCTCTTGCACCTCTTCACTCCACCACCAAGCCTCCTTTTGACACGGAGCTCCTCCCTTTGACTCGCCTAGCATCTCTTTGGCTACCTTTCGCATACAAGATGCTACTGCCTCCCACATTTCATTTGCACTACCGCTACAATCCCAAGATAAGTCTTCTAAAACCTTCTCCCTGAAGCACGCTTGCTTCAGTGGAAGATTCCACCATCTAGTTCTAGTTATCTTAGAAACCCTCCTTTTCTTTACCAACCATTTCATTTGTACATCCAAGACTAACAAACGATGTTGGGTTGTCAAACTCTCTCCTAGGATTACTTTGCAGTCTTTACAACACAGCCTATCTCTTCTCCTCAACGCAAAGTAATCTATCTGTGTTCTAGTTGGCCCACTCTTATAAGTAATTAAATGTTCCTCCTTCTTGAAGAGAGTATTTGCTATGAAAAGATCATATGCCTGTTGCAAAATTCAGGATGGCTTTTCCCTCTTCATTTCTATCCCCAAAACCATGTCCTCCATGAACATTAGCATACCCTGAAGAATCTTTTCCCACATGTCCATTAAGAATCTCCACCGATGCAAACCATCTCTCTTTGTGGGATTCCTTGTAGACTCTTATCCAAATCCTCCCAAAAAACTTGTTTAGTCCTTTCATCTAAACCAATTTACGGTGCATAAACTGAGATGATATTCATAATCTCTTCTTCAAGCACCAATTTTAGCAAAATAATTCGATCCCCGAATCTTTTCACCTCAACCACACAATCCTTCAAATCCTTATGAACAACCACTCCAACATCGTTTCTACCCTTATCTTTACCTGAATACCAAAGTTTAAAGCATGTCTTTTCAATCTCCCTTGCTTTCTCTCCAATACATTTAGTCTCTTGAAGACATAGTATATGAATCTTCCTTCTTTCCATCGTATCCACTATCTCCATCAACTTTCCAGTTAAAGTGCCAATATTCCAACTACCAATCCACAACTTCCGTTGTAATCTCTTTTGAACTAACTTCTTTACTCGCATGCGTCCATTATACGAGAACCCTTGTAAATTTTGAACTGCATCCGGGCGGTGATGCAACGGAACTAGCTTAAATACCCGCATACGTTCCTCATGCGAGAACCATTGCAAATTTTGTACTACATCTAGGATGCGATGTGGCGGCCTTTGCCAATTTTTCATTGCATTCGGGTGATGCAACACATTGCAAGTAGGGAATGCCCCAACGAAATCTGTTTGCTTAAATCCATGTTGAAAAGAGCCGACTGTCATGAGGCAACTTCTTAAATAGTATTTTTTTAGAAAAAAAGTACTATTTAGGAAGTTGTCTCTCACTGTTTTACACTGGTTGTCGACCCTCCTCATTTACCCGGGCTTGGGACCGATCATGGCTGAATTAATGATGTATCCTACAAGTTTTATTAATTTAGATACATGGTTAAAAAGATATTAAATCCATCTTATAGTGATCAAACAATGTAACTGTATCAGCTTCAGCTACACTTTTAGCAATTTCAAATATGATTTGTCTGGTTGATATTCCTTGAATCTTAACCATATGTTCCGCTAAATCCAATTGAAGAACCATGTATAAAGCCCCCCCCTCCCCTCCCCCCTCCCCATGACATACCCCAGTTACATATGAACCTTGCAAATATGTGTATTTATATGTTTGCTTTTTTGCTTATAGTTGTGCTTTCCTCTATGCAAGATGTCTAAATGACTTAAAATTTCTATTGCAGCTAACCAACTATGTTTATAGCATTACAACCCTCACTCCTTTAAGGTACTTATGTAATTTTACTTTCTTTTATGTTAATACTAACCCTATGCTCTCTCTCTCTCTTTCTTATATATATATATATAAGTATCATATTACACATTGTTAGAATAGGAGTCTATAGATGGGTATTTGGATCCCTCCAAGGTCCAATGACCACATCCACATCGACATCACATGTGAGTGGGACTTGGTCTTACTAGTGGGGCTATATAAAAAGTCCCACTCCACATGTAACCTTTAAGATATATATATAGCACGATGTGCATATTTAAGAGCTTGGAGTTTTACGGGTCATCTTTTCTTCTAAAGGAAAGAGCATCTTATCTTTTGCTTACCTCCATGATTAGAGAAGGCTTATGATTTTTATTGATTTAGAGAAGGCTTATGATTCATTTCCACGGGAGATATTGTGGAGTGTTTTCAAGAAGAGACAAATACTTGTACTATAGATTAACCTTATAAAGGATATGCATAATGGGGCTTCATCTTATGTAAGGATCCACTCATCCACTTTTTGACATCAACGTCGGTATGCAGACTCTGCATCAAGGCTCAACTTTGAGTACATTCATTTTTATTTTAATTATGAATGAATTGACTAGTCACATTCATGATGATATACCTTCATATATGTTGTTTGCTGATGATATTATGTTGATCGATGAGACTAGAGATGGAATGAATAAGACATGCCTTAGAGACTAAGGATTTCGTATAAGCAGGGCTAAGATTGAATATATGACGCGCACATTTGATGGAAGTGGTGACAAAGGAACTGAGGTGAAGATTGGAGATATAACATTCAGAAGAAAGATTCGGTTAGATATTTGGGATCTATTTTTCAACATGATGGGGAAATAGATAGAGATGGGTAAAATAAATGCAGGTTGGTTAAAGTGGAGATGTCTATTTTCTATGTGATAAGATAATTCTTTTGAAAATCAAAGGAAGGTATCACAAAGCAGCCGTGAGACCTACTATGCTTTCTGGATTTGAATGTTAGCTTGTGAACCATAGACATGTGTAGAGAATGGCAGTAGCAGAAAACGCCACAAATGAAAATGCTAAGGTGGAAGCGCAATCATACATGAATAGATCGAATTCAGAATGATGTGATCAGAAGGAAAGTTGATGTAGCTTTAATAGAGGATAAGACGAGAGAAAACCGTTTAAGATTATTTGGCCATTTGTAAAGGAGGCAGGCCGATGCAACGGTTGGAAGATGCGAGATTTGAGATGTTGAGCCGGCTAAGAGAGGGTAAGGAAGGCTCAAGTGTTGGAATGAGACTAGCTGAAGAGATCTTAGTTATTTGGATTTAAGCCAGAGAATCACGCAAGATAGATCTGAATGGAGGCAAAGAATCCATGTAGACAATCCTACTTAATGCGTGAAAAGGCTTTCTTGTTGTTATATATGTTTTATGATGCTATTAAAGGAGAAGTATGTGATTAGATTAATGATACTAAGGCGAAATCTAGACTACTACTCTAGAGAACCAAATCTATAAGAGAAAAGAGAGCTTACCGCTGAGGAGGAGGATGGAGCTCCGACGAGGCTCGACAGAAGGCTCGAACCTCTTCGATTCTGCACCCTCGTTCATGCCTAAGGAGTGGATCCAACCCCTATTGTTATCAGGGACATGAATCAATGATCATAAGTGTGATTCAAGGGTGGAAGAAGGATCAACGGATGGGCAAGGTGATGAGATGACTAGGTAGTCAAAATCAAGGGGAACGGAGAGTAACGGAGGTGGCCGGAGCTCAAGAGCTCCAGTGAGGTGAACACCTAATTCTTAGGTACTACAGTCAATCAAAAGCTAAATCTAACAAAAGAAATGCAATACAGGGAGAATATGCGAAAAAAGTCCTAAGAGACTAATCTAGATCGGCCAGGGACCGACATGTGGGACCTCAACGCCGACGACCGGCGGAGGTGACTGGGAAGCACCTGCTACGTGTTCCTCCTCGCTGCGAAGAACGACACTCGACTCCTGTCAGTCTGTCACATGTCTGAACACCTTGGGAGTCCTCCGAGGGGTTAGAACAGGTGGAAGGTGAACCAAAGTCAAAGATGGAGGTGGAGATTTTTTGTACAAGGTGGTGAGCATGCGATCATCAAGGACAGATCACGGGCATAACAATGGTGTTCTGCCCTAGGAGAAGGCTGGGCACGAGTCTTGGATCTACATGGAGAAGATTTCATGAAGGGTCAAATCCCCTTAGAGCAACGTATCAATGGGAATAAAATCGAGAATTAGAGGGAAAACGCAGAAATCTGACAAACTAGGTATGGGGTTAGAGTTGACCCTAGGTCAACGGGGGGTATGGCTTGGTTGAGCCACATCACCTGCAAAAAGACAAAACTAGAGTAAATTTGAGAATAAATTAAAATAAACAAGTAAATGATTTTATTATTTTTAGGTTATAAAATAAAAAAATGTTTATTATTTTCTAAAGTATTTTATTATGATTTTTATTTTTTTCGAAGTGTTTTATTACATGTTTATTTTTAGAGATTCATTTCATGTGTGTATTCTATATTTTGAGTATTTTATTTTTATTTTTATTTAAAATTTTGATTTTATTAATTTATTTTATTAATTTATATAATTATAACTTATTTTTATATATTTAAAAATATTTTTATTATATTTTCCTTACATATTATTCACACTTAAATAAATATGTATATTAAATATATTGGTATAAGTATAGGTATTTCATATATGTATTTTTATGTTTTATTTTATTTTAATATTTTATTTATGGTTTTATTCTTGTTTTAATATGTACATATACCATAAGTAATATTTACAAAATTATAAAAATAGTAAAGAATAAATAAAATGAATATTTTATTCGGGTATATTGTACAATAGGGGTCCAAAAACTAACTTTCACACCTTAACTCCAAACATATAGAACTACCTTCATTAAATAGCTTATTAAAATTTATATACAGCTAAAGATGATTTTGATATATTTTGAGTTTTTATTTGAGAGATATGGGTTTGGGAAGTTGGAATTTTGGAATATTATTCAAAATATAACTTTTACACTGTATATTATTTTTATATGAAATCAATTTTGTATTTTTCTATATATTATTATCTACAACTTTCATGTACAAAGTTTATTTATTTGAGGTAAATAAAATTGGTCTAAAAAATGCATTATTGATGAATTAATAAATAGAATTTTTAATGAATTATTGACCTTTATTTCCCCCTACTTTATTCTTTGTCAACCTAGTCATCGAGATGCCTATATCTCAGAGTTTAGGGTCATAAAATACCTTTGGTATTTTATGCTTTTTCTTTTCTTTTCTTTATTTTATAATTTTCACATTAAAATAGTATTTTATACAATATTTATACAACAAAGAATGAATGCTAATTTGTACAAATTAAGGGCATTTACATGTATTAGCTAGGGTTTTTATGCCAGAATGATAGAATAAAGGTGATGAAATGGAGATTCATGAACATCTCCCTTCAACAACTGCTCCCATACTACCACATCTTTAGTAGAAGTAATGGCAAGGGTTTCCCTTCAGGAAATCCTAGAGGTGTGCGGAGTACAAGGGGACATAATATCCCTTTCATTAAATGAAAGGGAGGGCATAGTTGCTCTTGCATTAAAAAAGGGGGCGTCATTTCTGGTCCAATTAGCACAAAAAGGGAGATGTATTATTTGGGCGCATTGGGATGGAAATTAAAAAAGTGGGGGATTCATTGTTTGGCCTTGAGAGTTTAAAAAAGGGAGAGAATTTTTTAATGAAAAAAAGAGGGCTATCGTACATAAAGAAAAAAAACCGGAAGACAAAAAGAGAGGAAAAAGGAGAAAACGGAGAGTGATTTTGTTGTTTTCAGATTTTATTTTTCCCCGTTTATACTCTTATCCAACTTAGTCGACGCCATTTTTTCCCGAAAAGTACGGGAGAAAGGGGGAGTATTGTATAGAGCATTCAGTTTCCAGACTTTACTAGTTCGAGGCATTCCATGTTCGAGTAACCTAGTTTCTTCGAGTTCTCTGACGAGGAGATAGTTTCAGATCCGTTCTTCAGTGATTGTGAACTCTAGTACGAGATCCTTACAAGGTTCCTATGAGAGAGAATCCACTTCGAGGTCCCTATGAGAGAGACCAATCTTTAGAGATCTACGTATAGATATTCCAACAACATCCTTTGTTTGGCCCTTCAAAGAGATCAAGCAGTTTTCCACATGTTGCGGGCGAGAGTTCTCTAATGAGGAAACTCACTCCAGTTTCAGTGACTCTGTATAGTATATAGCACACGTACTCCGATGCTGAGACTTACTTTAGTTCCGATGACCCTGACAAACAATGTACATAGCACACTTTCTCTAATAAGGAGACTCACTTGAGACTCCATCCCCTCAATTTTTCCTCACCAGCATGGCATGAGAAGCAACGTCCTCAGCAATCAACCAGTGAAGTATACATTGAGTTGATATTGCCCATAGTGTCTTGTATTCTATGAGTGCATGACTTCTTTCTATTCGTCCAAGTTGAGCATTGCATGCTCCAACTCGAGGGGGAGTATTAGAGCATGCATCCATAGAAGGATAATTGGATCCCTCCAGGGTCCAATTACCACATCCACGGATTTAGTCACACATAGCGTGTGAATGAGACTTGGCCTTACTGGTGAGGCTACAAAAGAAGCCCTACACCACCTGCAACATCTGACAGAGAGAGAGAGAGATAATTCAATATATATATCAGCTCTTTGAGGTGGTTCGCCCATGGTTTCGCCTCGTTCCTTAGGTAGTAGAGTTCCATCATATACCAGTGTTCTTAATTATTCTATATTATTTATCTCTGATTACGCTTCCACACTCTTTCTTTCTACACACATGGTATCCAAACAATGGTACTAAAAAAGCTAGGTTCCCAGATTTACGATGTTGCATCCCCATTTCTTCATGGCACATGTATATTTTCATTTTCGTGTATGTTCACCCTAGCATTAGCCTCTCTATCTATATAGAGTTGGTGCCTTCCTTTTCGTATACGTAAATATTGCATTCCATAAGATACCAAAATAAATGTCTTAGATCAATGTTCTATACATCCATACCCCCCACCCACCCACATATAAGATGGTATGTAACCACACTCCAGTTAGAGTATTTGAATCCCAAACTGTTAGAGTATTTGGAGCATGTGTCACTTATACAATAGGTGGGTAAATGGATTCCTCCAGGATCCATTTATCCCATCACTGAGTTTAGTCCCACATCTACCAGTGGTGGGACTTGGAGGCTCTGTGGAGGCTATATAAGGAGCCTCAGACCTCATGTATCCATTGAGAAAAAGGAATGCAATATCCGCCCCTTTGAGGGATTCTCCTGTGGTTTCATCATACTCTTTAGGGAGTAGGGTTCCACGTAAAAATATTCGTGTTCTTTCATGTTTATTCATTCTAGATTATGCTATGTTTATCATTCTGCTTCCGCATTCTCTAATTTCTAACACGATATCATACTGGGTCGATTCTCGAGGTTTTTAAGTTCTGTAGCTTTATTCGAGATTCGTTTCTTTGGAGTTCTTGTTATTAAAGATCTGATATTTGAAGATCACAACAAGTTCCAGTTTCTAGGGTGTTCTTGAAACTTGTGCTTCAAAGATTTATGTCGGCATTTGCAAGCATCAATCCTCGTCGGGCATCAATGCTATCTGGATTCCTGGCGATATTCTTCGTAAAAGCGGCAACTAACGGCAGGCCAAAAGCATCGCGAGCAGGCCCCAGACGATCCCGGGCATCGTGCGATGCCCATGCATCTTGCAGTGCAAGTGCGACTCCATCGCCTCTCCCCTCAGTATCGTCTTCAAATACTCTCGACGGCGCTTCTCCAGGTGGAAACCCTATTCCCAATTCAGATCTTGCACAATGAAAGCTCTCCTCATCCAGGAGACCCCAGCGCAGGAGGCGCATCTTCAATGGCAAAGGTGGTGCGCCCATCCCCATGGTGCTCCATGTCCGAAGGCAGTGGCGCATCAGGCATCGCCTTTCTCCAATAGTAACCACATCTACATCCATGCGGTTGTGCATCACTCGTAGCCACGTCGCCTGTCGCATCCCACAGGTGCTCCATCGCTCCAGCAACCCTCGGCGGCAGCCTCCAGACCCTCCAGGCGCAGAACGTGGAGTCACTTCCCTCTTTGTGTCGTGCTCCTCAGCAACCGCGATGGAGGCGTAGGTCTTCTCTAGAAATGCCCCACGCGGGGGCGGGCTGATTGACGAGAGGGTTCCCTCGATGGGCAACCCTAGAGCCCAATGGCCCTTATTTAGTTAAAAAAATCTTTTATTTTGTAAATGCCCAAATGGGACGTCGGTCATTCGAAAAAAAATTGAGTGGGGGTTGTCTTCAAGGGGCCAGTGCAGGCCCGATGGCCTAGAGCAGTAAAAAAAAGTGTCTGAGTTTAAAAAAACAGGGGGAGCCGAGATTCAAGTTCAAAAAAAGAGATCGGAAAAAGGCGCGTACAAGAAAAAGTCGTACACAAGTATTTTGAAAAAAAGGAAGAAAAAAAGAAGGAAAAAAAGAGCCGTAAAAAATTGAACAGCTTTAAAAAAATGATTTCAAAAGCCAATAAAAAATGATATGAAAAGGCTTTAAAAAAAGGTGAGAAGAAAAGTCGAAAAAAAATATCGGCTTATTTGATTTTGTTTATTCCCCATCATTATGTATTATCTCGTCTTCTCCCAACTTTGTTGTTGTTGATTTTCCGACAGGATGGGAGAAAAGGGGAGTATATGTAGAGTCACATGTCTATTTAGATTCTCCAGATACAGATTCCAGACCATTCAGGATCTAGACTCTACAGTTTGAATGTTGTTCAGACACGACGACGACGCATGCCATCGTTTGTCATGAGCCCCATCATTCTTGTTGTTTTAACCAGAGTTTTCATATGAGCCATAAAGACTGCAGAGTAGAGGACCATTCCCTATGCCATATGGGCAAGAGTTTTCATGTGGTAGCATAGGGACTCCAGAGTAGAGTATCATTCTCTAAGCCAGATGGGAGAGATCCAGTTTCACACTACAGTCCATTCGTCCTCCTCGCATGCACGCCATGAGAAGCAACTGAAGGATATGGTTAGATCCTCAAGCGCATCACGGAAGCGTGATCGTCGTATCGAATACGACAAAGAACGACTAGTCGCACTAGTTGTTCTATGCAGCGGAAATTAAAAAATTTTATGCGACGAAACCACATGATCCAAGAACACTTCTCGGATCGTTTCGTCTAAACCACAACCAAGTATTAGGTTTACCTCTTGAAGCGTGGTTGCGATCAAGTCTCTAAACGAAGAGACCACCTGTCTCAAGTCTGATCCGTCGGAGGAGACGCTTGCGAGCGCGGGGATGAACCGCGTGCTTCTCGCAATCCATGTTGATGATCCAAGCGGCGGATCTCCTGATCTCGACACACAAGATCCGATGTCTTCTTCATTAGCGGGGCGCACCGAAGGAGACGGAGATCCTCGAGCAAACCATCGGGCAGCATAACGACGATGCCGCGGCGATGGAGAACCTCTCTAGGGCATCCATGGTGGACGGCCACATGAGAGAGAGAGAGGACGTGTAGAGAGAATGAGAGAGAGAGAGAGATTTGTTGCCTCAACTTATGTGTCAAGAAGAGCAATGGGGTGCCTCTCCTTTTATAGGGTTTTGGGATCCATGGATCTCAATCCATGTGTCAACACAAATCCAATGGTCCACATCAATTTGTGTTTCTTTCAATGGTCATGATTTGTTGCTAAAAACACAACAACAATTAATTTAATTTAAATTAAATATATGTTGATAAATCAACACAATTTAATTACAAAATTAAATCATCAATACATGGAGATAATGAAAGGAGAGAAAGCCTCCTTCCATGTGGAGAGGGGGGACGGCCTCCCTTTCCTAATGGGAGTGGTGGCCGTCCACCCTCCTCCATTAGGAAGGTGGCTATTTCACCTTTTATGTAATCTCCATTATTTGCAACAACTTTTGTTGCAAATTATTTCACAAAAAATAAATCCAATTTATTTTGTGAACATTGCAATCATGCCATTGAAAAATTGTGAATCACATTCACAACCCAAAACAAAATGTAAATTATATTTTCAATTTGATGTCCAATGTGAATCCAATTCACATTAACATTTAATTAACAAATGTAAATTACAAATAGCTCTCTCTTATATATTATAAATCACATTTATAATATATATGACTAATATGGATATTGCTATCCACATTATTCATATCCATGATAATTAAATCATATTTAATCATCTTGGATCTCTATTTTCTTGTGTCCAAATAATATGAATCACATTCACATTATTTACATCTTTGATAATTAAATCTCATTTAATTATCTAAGATAACTCTCTTTATAATATGAATCAAATTCATATTACTCATGATAATTAAATCACATTTAATTATCTATTTTTCTCAATGCTCGGATACATATATCAACAATAGAATTATCCATGAACTCCTTCAAGGATAATGCGCTTTCTCCGCAGATACTTGGAGATAAGGACAGGGCGATTGTATTGTTCCACGTATAGTGACATGGATATTGAGATCGTATCTCAAATCCAGATCGCGGGCCTCCCATAGATGCTTGATTAAATCAAGACCGTAAATCTAATCTTCTCATTGTATCTGAATCACATTCAGATCAATGTCCAATACTTGGACCAAGATCAGATCACTTCTCTACTGAGAGGAGTCACTAAAATCCAGACCCGTTTCATCACTCCCTAGGAATGGAAGCGTCATGGTTATACAATCGTTTATGATCACATCACCCTCAGGTATTCCCAATACCTGTACATCCTGCATACTGGAAGACTCAGACTAAACCCGAAGTATTCGATCAACTTTATACTGTCTACTTCATGGTTTTATCAGTAAGTTTCTCATTCGATCATTGGGAGTCGGTATTGATCATATACTTTCCAAAAGCATATATCATACCTAGGTCTTGATCATATACTTTCCAAAAGTATATATCAAACCTACAAATTCAGTCAAGCTTTCAAAGCGAGACGACCGTGCGCACGGTTCCCAATATCTCATGAGTGAGCTCATGTCTTCCGGTTCAGTAACTGAACCTGTATGATCCCTTTGAGAGATCGTATTACTCATATGCCCTTATATGCACACCAGCGCGCCGGTGTATAGACCTTGATTAGGTCATCAACCTATTGGTCTGCCAAATGTACATACTTAGACATATAGCAACACATCTGTCTCCGGTCAGAGGATGCGAGCCTATATCATGACAACATACGATATAGGACTTTGGTTATCTCGATCTCGTTAAGTCAACTCTTTGACCTAACTAATCTGACACCTCCGAATCTCTATTCCTATGCAGAGGACCTGCATCAAGAGGTCGGTCAGATATCAGCCTTCAGAGATAAGGATTGCCATCTCCTACTCAGGCTGCAGATCATCTCTTAACAATCATTTGACGGTGCTTGATGAGTCCTCAATCTAACTCTTTAGATATTCATTCAAGCACCAGCCTCTATGATTCAACAGTTGAATCAACAGCTGCATGATCATCAAGATGGCCATGGTACATAACCCTAATTGTACTAAGGGACCTATTATGCAAATTATGTATTCTTCATTTCAGATTAAGGAGTGAATTGCAATAACATTTATTGCATAATGGCTCGCCGTGGGCTCGCATTTCCAACAATCTCCCACTAGCCCAAAGAGCCATTAATGGGCTAATCATTTAAACCCGCACTCATGTGACAATCATAGGCTATTTAGAAAATAGCTAGGTAAGCTGATCAGTCACTCTGTTCCCGCGAGACTATGCCAAGTCCTCTTACGTCACTTGCATATCCCCAGTAACAGTGCTCGCATCTAATGCGAATGTTGCATCTCATGCAACCAATACTCAATCTAGTTGGTTACATTGTCCCTGACATCATAACCAGTATCCCCATAATCCTTATTAGAATACCTTCATTCCCGGAGATCTCTATCTCCTAAGGTATCTAAAGTTTAGACCTTTATAGATCACTATCTACATGGTCTTAAACTTTTGAAGATAAGACTTTGAGATTACTATCTCAAAAATCTCCTCATCTATGAAGATTTTGTTATTACTGCAATCAAGTGTTTTATCTATACAGTAGGATTAGTAACAATTTACTACTCCCACTGCATGACAGACATCTGGTATTTGTACACTCTAGCATACACTCAGCTTCTCGTAACTAATGCACAAGTGCAAGTAGTTGTAGCATTTACTTTCTCAACTCTTTGAGGTGCTATCCCTTAAGATAGGTCAGTATCATATCTTAAGGGTTAGAAGCCTTTCTTGGAATTTCTATGAATAGAATATGTCCAAGGTATGCTACAAATGTGACAGTCCAATTATCCTCTTCTCTTGGCTTCTGAACAACTTCAGAACGAAGATCTAAGAGGTATCTTTGAAATCATATTTCAAGATATGGAATAACCAGAGAATAAAACACTTATTATTAATCTTATATCATTTTAAATGATCAGGATATCATCTACATTCAGCAAGATGAACACAAAGGCACTCCCACTAAGCTTCACATGGCTCATCAAGATTCTATCTGAAATCATAACAATTATAATTCCATCAAATCTTATGGTCCAACTCAAAGAAGCTTATTTGAGTCCTTAAATGGATTCCTTATCTTGCATACCTTGCTTTCCTCAACCATGAAGCCCTGGGGCTACTTCATGTGAATATCCTCAGAGAGATATTCATAGAGGAATGCAATATGGACTTACATCTTGAAGATGCAATAGTCAAGTTGTGTAGCTAAGGTTAGCAATATTCTGATGATTTTAAGCATGTTCACCGAAAAGCAAGTCTCATTGCAAGCAATGTCTTCTCTTCCATGTGTAGCTCATTGCTACGAACTATGCTTTGAAGGTATGTACCTTCTCATCAGGTTCCCTTTCTCTTGAAGATCCATTTACACCTTTACGGGTCTTACCCATATAGGTGGATCCTCGAGGGTCCATATACAACACTTGTACATGAAGTCTACATTAGACTTTTATTGCTAACATCCATCTATCCATGCTATGATCTTCAGAAGTTTCATCACATGAAGTTCGATCATTGTCAGATTTCTCTGACACATGGAATCCATCCTCAAATTTATTTGAAGAGGTTTTAGTGTTTCATCTTCAATTATCCTTTTAGTTTCCAATTTTAGGAGCCTCATTATCTTTTCAAGATTAAATGAGTTCCTACACTTCATTTTCATCTTGATTCTCAAGAGTCTCAACCTCCAAGAATCACATTCTCAGAGATGAGATATTTCAAGAATCTCAAGGTCATAAAGTAGGTATCCAATACCATCCTTTATTTTCCTAATGAAGCAGCACTCTCAAGTGCTAGATTCCATCTTGCATGGAACCTTATTAAGGATATACATTGTAGTCTCTACTACACATATATATACCTGGAAACTAAGGGATAATTATGCTAAAATTCATCATTGATAAGATCATGTCACACATGATCCAATTGTATCTACCTATAACTCTATTGAGTTAAGGTGTGTTAGGAGGATTGAGATAGAAGCGATATTCATATCTCTATAAGGTATTCTTTGAATTTATCTAGTAGGTACTTGCTACCTAGATTAGATCAAATTCATTTTATCTTCCTTCAAACTTTGGTTCTAAACCAAAAATAATGAAATCTTTGAACATTTCAAAGGTTTCTTAGGTGAAGAGAAGAAATCTCATATCATACATAATCATCAACAGATATCACATATCCATAATGTTTACTATGATATAGATGATCTACATACATCAATATGTATGAGATCCTGAATACCTTGACATCTTACACCTTTCTCTAAGAAGGGTGTATTGGACATTTTTCTTTGAATACAATATTCATAAGTATGTAAGTTTTGAAATTTTAGACATTCTAAAGTTTCATCTCTTACTAGTCTATTGATCAAATCAATAGACAAATGTCCAAGGCTTGATGCTAGATCATTGTCAAATGATCTTCATCCTCCTATTGATCTTAAGGTTTAATTTCAGTATTTAGAAATGTTAATGAACCATTCATTAATTTTCTAATTTAGTGGAGTCCACTAGATTTTAGATTACTATCTGAAATATCTCCATCATAACCTTTTATGATAGTTCTACCTCAGAATTCATGTTTATTTCCAACATTTAGAAACAAACAATGAGTGTATTCTTATATCTAGGTCATAGAGACATTCTCTAAGACTAAGGACTCTCCCACTGAAATTAACAAGTCTATCAATCCAACAGAGATTGTTGCAACAATTGCATCAATATCCATGTGGATAACTATAAACCTTTAAGATCAAATTTTCCAGTCTTCTAAAACATATGCAACCTATTGCAAATGTCATCAGAAGATTGAGATACAATTATTTGACTTTATCTTATCAATGATTTATGTAGATTAATCTGATGCTCCATCCGAGTCCTTCTCTAAGGATTCTAGATAGACTTGATAGTCATACTATCAACACATCAACTTATTGCAGTATTGGCATTCATCCAACTCTTCGGATGACATATGGAAGTCATAGATGTATAGTCAACTCTTTGACCATACTTCTTACTCGGGTCCAACCCATGCTTCCACTACGCTCCCTTTATCTATAAGCAACCATTGCTTAAGACTAAGGATCTCTTATGTAAGAGCATTTCAACATTTATACATGCTTCATTAAATTCATACAATATGAATATTATGAAGCTTCATGAATGACCAGAGTATAGATAGTAGAATGATGACACTCATCATCTACATCCATCTAAACTCTTAAAACATAGGTTCAGGTAGGTACTCAAACAATTTGAATACACCATCTCTTATAGAGCCACCATTCTGCATGATGCAGTGAACCATCTCATTCATGTTAAATGTCAAGAGCACCTATGTATGCCCGAATATCTTCATAAATTTTATAAGGATTATTTGACAATTGCGATCATCATCGACATGTCACTTCCAAAGTACATCCGATGAGAGATCAAGACTATAGAGACATACAAACCCTAGGGTTGTAGTCTTATTATCTATTTAATTGTCATTCCTCATTATTATGAGGAAACTTGCTCATTGCAACCACATACATTATGTGTCCAACTGCAAGTACAATATCTGGATCATGAGTCCAATCCAAGATATTTCACTGGTTATTATTGAGTATATCATTGAGTGGGTTTTAATGAAGGATTATCTGAAATAAGAAATTTGCATAAATATATAAATATATATATTTTACTTTGATTTAGGATTTTTTTTATATCAAAGTTGTCTTGTCAACACTGAAAGTTCATTCCCTTAATCACTTTCAATGTAAGAGATATACTTACCATTATATCTCAACAAGATCTAGGATCTCCTTCCTTATCTTTGTTACATCCCAATAATATGAAAATCTGCAACTCGGATAAAAAGAAGCGGGAACACATTCCGCTTTGCAAGTCCAACTTGCATTTCCCAATTCGGTCTTTAACACCCGAGCCCACCACCCCTAAGGCGATGTTGACCCGTCGTTAATTGAACCAACCGTCAACAGGAATAGTACTCGCTATACGCAATCCAATATCGCCCCAATAATATGAGGATCCGATATTGGGGTCACTACGTATACGGTCTTACTCTTTCGAGAAGCAAAGAGCCCGATCCAGATGCGCTTGTATACAGGAGCTGTCACTTCAGACAGGCGTCTCCCACATACAATCCCTGGTGACGGAACCCTTCGCCTTGACGGGAGACCATGGATGTCACTTATGTGATCCTCCACCTCATATTCAAATTTTAATTAATTATCGTGAATCACATTCACATAATTAATTCTTCCAAGGGAATTATTAACTCTAATAATATTAGAGTATTTCAATCTTAATTGGATTCCAATTAATCTAATCATATTAAATTAATGATCCAATTAATATCCAACAAACATTTTAATAGTTACTTGAATAATGGTATTATCTCAAATACGTATTATTTCGAATTTTAATAATTAGAAAAAAATACATCTTAATCCCTCGGACATTATCCCGGCCCTACCCGCTGTCATGGCCAGTACCGACGAGAGTGGGACGGACCACATACGTTGCAACCCGCAACCCCAATGCTCTCCGACTAGGCACCATATCCGCCTCGGGAAAGGATAATGCCAAATTGATTAATTTGTACTTGAGATGATCATCGGTTCTTCAACCGAAATTGTACCATATAGTAATAATCAAAACATTTTTGATTAACATTATAATGAGATTTGCTAAACAAATCCCAAGTCCTATTCAAGCAACATGTTTGTTGGAATGTTGATCATGTAGATCATGTAACCAATCTTGATCTAGATCACATCTAATCATTTGTTGGTTAGGGCAAAGTCATTTAAGGACATAATTATCATTAAATATTTCACAAATATTTATGCATAATTATTCCAGGAAATTAAACAATTTAATTTCACTAATTAATTAAATGACAATCACTAGGTTCTTGATTAGGAAAGTATTTTCAGCAGTGACCCTCACTTACTAAAAATATCATATCTCAATCAATTTAAATCCAAATTAAGCAAAGTAAATTTCTAAAGTTTGCTAACTTAATTTACAACAGAACCCAAGTGATTTGCACGCATTTCAAGGCGTATCAAATCCGCAATTATCATCTTAATTACGTCATGATCCGCAGTCCCCGAAACAGTGGATACATGTTCACTAAAATGAGCATATCTAGATCAAACGGAATCGAAATCACGCAAACTCAGATCCTACGGTTTCCTTATTTAATGGGGAATAAAATCCAATTATTATTTTCGTGTTTAAACAATTTAAACAGTGCCGAAAATAATATCAAAACAGAGATGCGAAAATGAAATGCAAGAAAACTTTCGCAAACCCTAATGAACCCAAGTCGTCCTCGGTTTATGGATCGTATCCAAAAACACCGACCTAAGGCTCTGATACCACTTGAAGGATATGGTTAGATCCTCAAGCGTATCACGGAAGCGTGATCGTCGTATCGAATACGACGAAGAACGACTAGTCGCACTAGTTGTTCTATGCAGCGGAAATTAAAAAATTTTATGCGACGAAACCACATGATCCAAGAACACTTCTCGGATCGTTTCGTCTAAACCACAACCAAGTATTAGGTTTACCTCTTCAAGCGTGGTTGCGATCAAGTCTCTAAACGAAGAGACCTCCTGTCTCAAGTCCGATCCGTCGGAGGAGACGCTTGCGAGCGCGGGGATGAACCGCGTGCTTCTCGCAATCCATGTTGATGATCCAAGCGGCGGATCTCTTGATCTCGACACACAAGATCCGATGTCTTCTTCATTAGCGGGGCGCACCGAAGGAGACGGAGATCCTCGAGCAAACCATCGGGCAGCATAACGACGATGTTGCGGCGATGGAGAACCTCTCTAGGGCATCCATGGTGGACGGCCACATGAGAGAGAGAGAGGACGTGTAGAGAGAATGAGAGAGAGAGAGAGATTTGTTGCCTCAACTTATGTGTCAAGAAGAGCAATGGGGTGCCTCTCCTTTTATAGGGTTTTGGGATCCATGGATCTCAATCCATGTGTCAACACAAATCCAATGGTCCACATCAATTTGTGTTTCTTTCAATGGTCATGATTTGTTGCTAAAAACACAACAACAATTAATTTAATTTAAATTAAATATATGTTGATAAATCAACACAATTTAATTACAAAATTAAATCATCAATACATGGAGATAATGAAAGGAGAGAAAGCCTCCTTCCATGTGGAGAGGGGGGACGGCCTCCCTTTCCTAATGGGAGTGGTGGCCGTCCACCCTCCTCCATTAGGAAGGTGGCTATTTCACCTTTTATGTAATCTCCATTATTTGCAACAACTTTTGTTGCAAATTATTTCACAAAAAATAAATCCAATTTATTTTGTGAACATTGCAATCATGCCATTGAAAAATTGTGAATCACATTCACAACCCAAAACAAAATGTAAATTACATTTTCAATTTGATGTCCAATGTGAATCCAATTCACATTAACATTTAATTAACAAATGTAAATTACAAATAGCTCTCTCTTATATATTATAAATCACATTTATAATATATATGACTAATATGGATATTGCTATCCACATTATTCATATCCATGATAATTAAATCATATTTAATCATCTTGGATCTCTATTTTCTTGTGTCCAAATAATATGAATCACATTCACATTATTTACATCTTTGATAATTAAATCTCATTTAATTATCTAAGATAACTCTCTTTATAATATGAATCAAATTCATATTACTCATGATAATTAAATCACATTTAATTATCTATTTTTCTCAATGCTCGGATACATATATCAACAATAGAATTATCCATGAACTCCTTCAAGGATAATGCGCTTTCTCCGCAGATACTTGGAGATAAGGACAGGGCGATTGTATTGTTCCACGTATAGTGACATGGATATTGAGATCGTATCTCAAATCCAGATCGCGGGCCTCCCATAGATGCTTGATTAAATCAAGACCGTAAATCTAATCTTCTCATTGTATCTGAATCACATTCAGATCAATGTCCAATACTTGGACCAAGATCAGATCACTTCTCTACTGAGAGGAGTCACTAAAATCCAGACCCGTTTCATCACTCCCTAGGAATGGAAGCGTCATGGTTATACAATCGTTTATGATCACATCACCCTCAGGTATTCCCAATACCTGTACATCCTGCATACTGGAAGACTCAGACTAAACCCGAAGTATTCGATCAACTTTATACTGTCTACTTCATGGTTTTATCAGTAAGTTTCTCATTCGATCATTGGGAGTCGGTATTGATCATATACTTTCCAAAAGCATATATCATACCTAGGTCTTGATCATATACTTTCCAAAAGTATATATCAAACCTACAAATTCAGTCAAGCTTTCAAAGCGAGACGACCGTGCGCACGGTTCCCAATATCTCATGAGTGAGCTCATGTCTTCCGGTTCAGTAACTGAACCTGTATGATCCCTTTGAGAGATCGTATTACTCATATGCCCTTATATGCACACCAGCGCGCCGGTGTATAGACCTTGATTAGGTCATCAACCTATTGGTCTGCCAAATGTACATACTTAGACATATAGCAACACATCTGTCTCCGGTCAGAGGATGCGAGCCTATATCATGACAACATACGATATAGGACTTTGGTTATCTCGATCTCGTTAAGTCAACTCTTTGACCTAACTAATCTGACACCTCCGAATCTCTATTCCTATGCAGAGGACCTGCATCAAGAGGTCGGTCAGATATCAGCCTTCAGAGATAAGGATTGCCATCTCCTACTCAGGCTGCAGATCATCTCTTAACAATCATTTGACGGTGCTTGATGAGTCCTCAATCTAACTCTTTAGATATTCATTCAAGCACCAGCCTCTATGATTCAACAGTTGAATCAACAACTGTATGATCATCAAGATGGCCATGGTACATAACCCTAATTGTACTAAGGGACCTATTATGCAAATTATGTATTCTTCATTTCAGATTAAGGAGTGAATTGCAATAACATTTATTGCATAATGGCTCGCCGTGGGCTCGCATTTCCAACAATCTCCCACTAGCCCAAAGAGCCATTAATGGGCTAATCATTTAAACCCGCACTCATGTGACAATCATAGGCTATTTAGAAAATAGCTAGGTAAGCTGATCAGTCACTCTGTTCCCGCGAGACTATGCCAAGTCCTTTTACGGCACTTGCATATACCCAGTAACAGTGCTCGCATCTAATGCGAATGTTGCATCTCATGCAACCAATACTCAATCTAGTTGGTTACATTGTCCCTGACATCATAACCAGTATCCCCATAATCCTTATTAGAATACCTTCATTCCCGGAGATCTCTATCTCCTAAGGTATCTAAAGTTTAGACCTTTATAGATCACTATCTACATGGTCTTAAACTTTTGAAGATAAGACTTTGAGATTACTATCTCAAAAATCTCCTCATCTATGAAGATTTTGTTATTACTGCAATCAAGTGTTTTATCTATACAGTAGGATTAGTAACAATTTACTACTCCCACTGCATGACAGACATCTGGTATTTGTACACTCTAGCATACACTCAGCTTCTCGTAACTAATGCACAAGTGCAAGTAGTTGTAGCATTTACTTTCTCAACTCTTTGAGGTGCTATCCCTTAAGATAGGTCAGTATCATATCTTAAGGGTTAGAAGCCTTTCTTGGAATTTCTATGAATAGAATATGTCCAAGGTATGCTACAAATGTGACAGTCCAATTATCCTCTTCTCTTGGCTTCTGAACAACTTCAGAACGAAGATCTAAGAGGTATCTTTGAAATCATATTTCAAGATATGGAATAACCAGAGAATAAAACACTTATTATTAATCTTATATCATTTTAAATGATCAGGATATCATCTACATTCAGCAAGATGAACACAAAGGCACTCCCACTAAGCTTCACATGGCTCATCAAGATTCTATCTGAAATCATAACAATTATAATTCCATCAAATCTTATGGTCCAACTCAAAGAAGCTTATTTGAGTCCTTAAATGGATTCCTTATCTTGCATACCTTGCTTTCCTCAACCATGAAGCCCTGGGGCTACTTCATGTGAATATCCTCAGAGAGATATTCATAGAGGAATGCAATATGGACTTACATCTTGAAGATGCAATAGTCAAGTTGTGTAGCTAAGGTTAGCAATATTCTGATGATTTTAAGCATGTTCACCGAAAAGCAAGTCTCATTGCAAGCAATGTCTTCTCTTCCATGTGTAGCTCATTGCTACGAACTATGCTTTGAAGGTATGTACCTTCTCATCAGGTTCCCTTTCTCTTGAAGATCCATTTACACCTTTACGGGTCTTACCCATATAGGTGGATCCTCGAGGGTCCATATACAACACTTGTACATGAAGTCTACATTAGACTTTTATTGCTAACATCCATCTATCCATGCTATGATCTTCAGAAGTTTCATCACATGAAGTTCGATCATTGTCAGATTTCTCTGACACATGGAATCCATCCTCAAATTTATTTGAAGAGGTTTTAGTGTTTCATCTTCAATTATCCTTTTAGTTTCCAATTTTAGGAGCCTCATTATCTTTTCAAGATTAAATGAGTTCCTACACTTCATTTTCATCTTGATTCTCAAGAGTCTCAACCTCCAAGAATCACATTCTCAGAGATGAGATATTTCAAGAATCTCAAGGTCATAAAGTAGGTATCCAATACCATCCTTTATTTTCCTAATGAAGCAGCACTCTCAAGTGCTAGATTCCATCTTGCATGGAACCTTATTAAGGATATACATTGTAGTCTCTACTACACATATATATACCTGGAAACTAAGGGATAATTATGCTAAAATTCATCATTGATAAGATCATGTCACACATGATCCAATTGTATCTACCTATAACTCTATTGAGTTAAGGTGTGTTAGGAGGATTGAGATAGAAGCGATATTCATATCTCTATAAGGTATTCTTTGAATTTATCTAGTAGGTACTTGCTACCTAGATTAGATCAAATTCATTTTATCTTCCTTCAAACTTTGGTTCTAAACCAAAAATAATGAAATCTTTGAACATTTCAAAGGTTTCTTAGGTGAAGAGAAGAAATCTCATATCATACATAATCATCAACAGATATCACATATCCATAATGTTTACTATGATATAGATGATCTACATACATCAATATGTATGAGATCCTGAATACCTTGACATCTTACACCTTTCTCTAAGAAGGGTGTATTGGACATTTTTCTTTGAATACAATATTCATAAGTATGTAAGTTTTGAAATTTTAGACATTCTAAAGTTTCATCTCTTACTAGTCTATTGATCAAATCAATAGACAAATGTCCAAGGCTTGATGCTAGATCATTGTCAAATGATCTTCATCCTCCTATTGATCTTAAGGTTTAATTTCAGTATTTAGAAATGTTAATGAACCATTCATTAATTTTCTAATTTAGTGGAGTCCACTAGATTTTAGATTACTATCTGAAATATCTCCATCATAACCTTTTATGATAGTTCTACCTCAGAATTCATGTTTATTTCCAACATTTAGAAACAAACAATGAGTGTATTCTTATATCTAGGTCATAGAGACATTCTCTAAGACTAAGGACTCTCCCACTGAAATTAACAAGTCTATCAATCCAACAGAGATTGTTGCAACAATTGCATCAATATCCATGTGGATAACTATAAACCTTTAAGATCAAATTTTCCAGTCTTCTAAAACATATGCAACCTATTGCAAATGTCATCAGAAGATTGAGATACAATTATTTGACTTTATCTTATCAATGATTTATGTAGATTAATCTGATGCTCCATCCGAGTCCTTCTCTAAGGATTCTAGATAGACTTGATAGTCATACTATCAACACATCAACTTATTGCAGTATTGGCATTCATCCAACTCTTCGGATGACATATGGAAGTCATAGATGTATAGTCAACTCTTTGACCATACTTCTTACTCGGGTCCAACCCATGCTTCCACTACGCTCCCTTTATCTATAAGCAACCATTGCTTAAGACTAAGGATCTCTTATGTAAGAGCATTTCAACATTTATACATGCTTCATTAAATTCATACAATATGAATATTATGAAGCTTCATGAATGACCAGAGTATAGATAGTAGAATGATGACACTCATCATCTACATCCATCTAAACTCTTAAAACATAGGTTCAGGTAGGTACTCAAACAATTTGAATACACCATCTCTTATAGAGCCACCATTCTGCATGATGCAGTGAACCATCTCATTCATGTTAAATGTCAAGAGCACCTATGTATGCCCGAATATCTTCATAAATTTTATAAGGATTATTTGACAATTGCGATCATCATCGACATGTCACTTCCAAAGTACATCCGATGAGAGATCAAGACTATAGAGACATACAAACCCTAGGGTTGTAGTCTTATTATCTATTTAATTGTCATTCCTCATTATTATGAGGAAACTTGCTCATTGCAACCACATACATTATGTGTCCAACTGCAAGTACAATATCTGGATCATGAGTCCAATCCAAGATATTTCACTGGTTATTATTGAGTATATCATTGAGTGGGTTTTAATGAAGGATTATCTGAAATAAGAAATTTGCATAAATATATAAATATATATATTTTACTTTGATTTAGGATTTTTTTTATATCAAAGTTGTCTTGTCAACACTGAAAGTTCATTCCCTTAATCACTTTCAATGTAAGAGATATACTTACCATTATATCTCAACAAGATCTAGGATCTCCTTCCTTATCTTTGTTACATCCCAATAATATGAAAATCTGCAACTCGGATAAAAAGAAGCGGGAACACATTCCGCTTTGCAAGTCCAACTTGCATTTCCCAATTCGGTCTTTAACACCCGAGCCCACCACCCCTAAGGCGATGTTGACCCGTCGTTAATTGAACCAACCGTCAACAGGAATAGTACTCGCTATACGCAATCCAATATCGCCCCAATAATATGAGGATCCGATATTGGGGTCACTACGTATACGGTCTTACTCTTTCGAGAAGCAAAGAGCCCGATCCAGATGCGCTTGTATACAGGAGCTGTCACTTCAGACAGGCGTCTCCCACATACAATCCCTGGTGACGGAACCCTTCGCCTTGACGGGAGACCATGGATGTCACTTATGTGATCCTCCACCTCATATTCAAATTTTAATTAATTATCGTGAATCACATTCACATAATTAATTCTTCCAAGGGAATTATTAACTCTAATAATATTAGAGTATTTCAATCTTAATTGGATTCCAATTAATCTAATCATATTAAATTAATGATCCAATTAATATCCAACAAACATTTTAATAGTTACTTGAATAATGGTATTATCTCAAATACGTATTATTTCGAATTTTAATAATTAGAAAAAAATACATCTTAATCCCTCGGACATTATCCCGGCCCTACCCGCTGTCATGGCCAGTACCGACGAGAGTGGGACGGACCACATACGTTGCAACCCGCAACCCCAATGCTCTCCGACTAGGCACCATATCCGCCTCGGGAAAGGATAATGCCAAATTGATTAATTTGTACTTGAGATGATCATCGGTTCTTCAACCGAAATTGTACCATATAGTAATAATCAAAACATTTTTTATTAACATTATAATGAGATTTGCTAAACAAATCCCAAGTCCTATTCAAGCAACATGTTTGTTGGAATGTTGATCATGTAGATCATGTAACCAATCTTGATCTAGATCACATCTAATCATTTGTTGGTTAGGGCAAAGTCATTTAAGGACATAATTATCATTAAATATTTCACAAATATTTATGCATAATTATTCCAGGAAATTAAACAATTTAATTTCACTAATTAATTAAATGACAATCACTAGGTTCTTGATTAGGAAAGTATTTTCAGCAGTGACCCTCACTTACTAAAAATATCATATCTCAATCAATTTAAATCCAAATTAAGCAAAGTAAATTTCTAAAGTTTGCTAACTTAATTTACAACAGAACCCAAGTGATTTGCACGCATTTCAAGGCGTATCAAATCCGCAATTATCATCTTAATTACGTCATGATCCGCAGTCCCCGAAACAGTGGATACATGTTCACTAAAATGAGCATATCTAGATCAAACGGAATCGAAATCACGCAAACTCAGATCCTACGGTTTCCTTATTTAATGGGGAATAAAATCCAATTATTATTTTCGTGTTTAAACAATTTAAACAGTGCCGAAAATAATATCAAAATAGAGATGCGAAAATGAAATGCAAGAAAACTTTCGCAAACCCTAATGAACCCAAGTCGTCCTCGGTTTATGGATCGTATCCAAAAACACCGACCTAAGGCTCTGATACCACTTGAAGGATATGGTCAGATCCTCAAGCGCATCACGGAAGCGTGATCGTCGTATCGAATACGACGAAGAACGACTAGTCGCACTAGTTGTTCTATGCAGCGGAAATTAAAAAATTTTATGCGACGAAACCACATGATCCAAGAACACTTCTCGGATCGTTTCGTCTAAACCACAACCAAGTATTAGGTTTACCTCTTCAAGCGTGGTTGCGATCAAGTCTCTAAACGAAGAGACCTCCTGTCTCAAGTCCGATCCGTCGGAGGAGACGCTTGCGAGCGCGGGGATGAACCGCGTGCTTCTCGCAATCCATGTTGATGATCCAAGCGGCGGATCTCCTGATCTCGACACACAAGATCCGATGTCTTCTTCATTGGCGGGGCGCACCGAAGGAGACGGAGATCCTCGAGCAAACCATCGGGCAGCATAACGACGATGCTGCGGCGATGGAGAACCTCTCTAGGGCATCCATGGTGGACGGCCACATGAGAGAGAGAGAGGACGTGTAGAGAGAATGAGAGAGAGAGAGAGATTTGTTGCCTCAACTTATGTGTCAAGAAGAGCAATGGGGTGCCTCTCCTTTTATAGGGTTTTGGGATCCATGGATCTCAATCCATGTGTCAACACAAATCCAATGGTCCACATCAATTTGTGTTTCTTTCAATGGTCATGATTTGTTGCTAAAAACACAACAACAATTAATTTAATTTAAATTAAATATATGTTGATAAATCAACACAATTTAATTACAAAATTAAATCATCAATACATGGAGATAATGAAAGGAGAGAAAGCCTCCTTCCATGTGGAGAGGGGGGACGGCCTCCCTTTCCTAATGGGAGTGGTGGCCGTCCACCCTCCTCCATTAGGAAGGTGGCTATTTCACCTTTTATGTAATCTCCATTATTTGCAACAACTTTTGTTGCAAATTATTTCACAAAAAATAAATCCAATTTATTTTGTGAACATTGCAATCATGCCATTGAAAAATTGTGAATCACATTCACAACCCAAAACAAAATGTAAATTACATTTTCAATTTGATGTCCAATGTGAATCCAATTCACATTAACATTTAATTAACAAATGTAAATTACAAATAGCTCTCTCTTATATATTATAAATCACATTTATAATATATATGACTAATATGGATATTGCTATCCACATTATTCATATCAATGATAATTAAATCATATTTAATCATCTTGAATCTCTATTCTCTTGTGTCCAAATAATATGAATCACATTCACATTATTTACATCTTTGATAATTAAATCTCATTTAATTATCTAAGATAACTCTCTTTATAATATGAATCAAATTCATATTACTCATGATAATTAAATCACATTTAATTATCTATTTTTCTCAATGCTCGGATACATATATCAACAATAGAATTATCCATGAACTCCTTCAAGGATAATGCGCTTTCTCCGCAGATACTTGGAGATAAGGACAGGGCGATTGTATTGTTCCACGTATAGTGACATGGATATTGAGATCGTATCTCAAATCCAGATCGCGGGCCTCCCATAGATGCTTGATTAAATCAAGACCGTAAATCTAATCTTCTCATTGTATCTGAATCACATTCAGATCAATGTCCAATACTTGGACCAAGATCAGATCACTTCTCTACTGAGAGGAGTCACTAAAATCCAGACCCGTTTCATCACTCCCTAGGAATGGAAGCGTCATGGTTATACAATCGTTTATGATCACATCACCCTCAGGTATTCCCAATACCTGTACATCCTGCATACTGGAAGACTCAGACTAAACCCGAAGTATTCGATCAACTTTATACTGTCTACTTCATGGTTTTATCAGTAAGTTTCTCATTCGATCATTGGGAGTCGGTATTGATCATATACTTTCCAAAAGCATATATCATACCTAGGTCTTGATCATATACTTTAACCAATACTCCTGAAGGAAGAAAAGATATATGAAACCCACAAATGCTCACCAAACTGCACACTGATCACTCACTTCCCCAAATACAAATACAAAAAAGCCAGAAGTAACCAAAGAACACAAAACACTCAAAGCACTAAACCCAAAACAACACTGCAAAGTCCCAAATCACTGCAGCAGCAAGAGAAGTCGTGAACAAAAGTGCTTTTTCTCAGAGACCCACAGAGGAATCTCTCCTCCTGCACCCTCCCTTTAACTTTGTTGGCCACCCTTTCCCTCTCCTCTCTCTCCCCACTGTTCGAGTACCTTAAGCATCAAGGAAATAAAGAGCCCATTGCATCCCACCACCCTGCAGATTATCCCATCATCATTAAAATAAATACAAAAAGACGAATCAAGATTGCATCTTTTTGAAGCGGTGGCAAGCAGTAGCATGAGAGGGCATGATGAAATTACAGGGAAAGATCGAGTCTAGCGGGTAGGGGGAGAATTATGGGCCTTCTGGTTCTTGGGAATGGTAGTCAGTTGCTGTTTAGCACTCGAGTGGGGAGTTAATGCAACTGGTGTTTCGAAGCGTGGGAATTCTGCGAGGGTGTGAGTGCAAATTTAATAAGGAGATCAGAGGAAGGGGTGCAACCGACATACGTAATGCTATTTTGGGGTGCCTCGCTGTCCGCGAACTTGGGGGGTGGAAATAAAAATAATGCATATTTTTGCCCCTGCAAGCGGTGCCGCGAAAATATTAAAATAATATATATAGGCCCGTAATTATGGCCTATTTGCGTGGTAGCCCTCCTGCATGTACCTTAGCAGGCTAACGTACTGAGGAACACCCTAGGGTTAATTATGCCTATAGACTTGAGCTCTTGTGTTTTTTTCACTTTTGCGGGTACAAGTTTTTTGGGAAAGACATTCCAAAAAGAGTTTAACGGGTTGCCTCCTTGAGCAGCTAACATGTTTGCCTTGCCTCTGCGTCGTTTTTAGTATTTTTTTATTTTTTTGAAAAATATCGTCATGTATATCCATCTCTATATCTCTTATATATGTCATTCGAATTTCGTTAGAAACAGAAAATCATACGGCCTCCCAATGTATATATGGGAATATATATTGCGATATTTTTCAAAAAAAAATAAAAAAAACGCAGAAAACGACGCAGACAGCCCCATTAAACTCTTCCAAACAGGCCAACGTATTAACCTGTCCAATCTTTCGGAGTAAATAAGTGTTGGTGAGAACTATGTTAAAATCCCAATAATATCAAGGACATGTTTGGTAATTGGGTTGGGTTGGGTATCTTTCTGTGAATAGTATTTGTTTGGATGGTTGGAAGTCTTGGAATGATAGATGTGATGTGATGTTACATTGTTTATAAGTTATGTTAACTTTTTTCGATAATTATAAATGTTTTTTATCTTAAATTTTTTATTTGATCATGGATAAAAAATATTATTCCAAAGAAATTATACGATCCATACAAGTATTCCAACCCAAAAATGCAATGGTGTAGCTGAAGGTATGTCAAGATACCTCAAGGTATACTGGCAACCAAACAGGCCCCAAAAATAGTTAAGGGATAAAACAAATATTGAGGAACAACGGGTGAGATAAGGAATAATTACTGTAGATAAGTATAAAATAAATGAAATAACTATGAAGCAATAAGGAAAACGGAATAACGAAGGTGGAGTAAGGAAGTTAGATGAGAAATAAGACGAATTATTCTCGATTCTTGTTTTTTTAGGGATAGTGTCCATTCATCACTACAAGTGAATTGGATAAGTTATCATATCATGATTACATCATTCGTTTAGTTATGTCGACAATATTTATCGATTCATCCCTCCTCTCTCTCTCTCTTCACCTTTCTTTATGGGATTCACTAGTGGTTATTGACGGTCGGCTCTCTCCCAATGAAATTGTTGGTGGTAGTATTTCTCGGGAAAAGAAAGTCAGAGATAGACTTCCCCTCCCGTATACTTGACCTAGCATTGTTTATTTTCATGTGTCGCTCTCTTCCAAATTTCATGGTGACATGGGAAAAAATCATTTTGTAACGAATAATATCATCGTTATATATTTAAGAACGGTTAATTTGGTGACGGATTTTGAAAAAAACCGTCACTATAGCTCAATTTTGTTGTAGTGAGTATATGTTTCATGTAAGTTGCAGCCCTTCGTACTTGCATATGTAGAGTAGCCTTTTTGCGATTATAATTTTGATTGACTAGAATAGTTTCATCACGTTGTGATTGTGTATTAATATTATCATTTTTAATTGTTTCGTTCTTGATAAAAATTTGATCCAAATTTGCTATTTATCTTTATTAGATCATATTGATGTTCGAACTTAATTCAATCAATACTCACCCTTTATTCGATCTGTATTCGTATTTGAATTTGTATCCGATTATTTAAAGATATGGTTTCCTAAATCCATATCCAGTTTACATATGTATTCAAATTTGTATTTGATACCAATAAATTGAATATGGATACGGAAATAGCCATATATTGATCGATATCTGATCCGATTTCTTCTCCATATTCCATAAATGAAGAGCTCGATGATGGTTTTGAGAGTAGATTGAGTATTTGTAATGACTTAAGAAAAACTTAACGAGTTGTTTTATTTCGACTTTTGTCTCATATTTGTAATGACTTAAGAGAAACTTAACGAGTATTTGTTATAATCATCGAGGTGCAAAATTACATATTTTTAACATTAGTAGAAAAATAGTCTATTGTTGTTTTTTTAACTAAATGATTTACCATAATTAATAGTGTAAATGATATTATTATTGGTGATTTTATGCAAAATTATCGTGGAAAATTCAAAATATGATTTCTAAAAAATAACTGCTAACTATATCTAAGTTGAATATTGAAATATTTTCTTGAATTTGTCTTTGATAATCAACGACAGTTATCAAACCTTTGACGATAATTGAAATCTTACTCTGCGGTTTTACAAAATGTTAATGAATATCATTAACTATATGTTACCATTAAAATTGTATCTCATTAGTAACATCGATGATAGAATGACGGTTCTAAAATTGCCAACATAAATTTACAGCCTCCAATGTAGAGATGAAAATGGTCTGATACGGATACGATTATCGGTATGATCATATCATTATTCATTTTAAAATAGGAATACAGATGCGAATACGAATATTGACAGAATATTGACAGATGTGAAAAAATTTTTTTTGAGAAGCTGACAGATGTGAAAAATGTATTACCATATTCTTAAAAATGAATGCGAATCAAAAATGAATACGAATCGGGTACAAATAATAATTTTTTCATGTTTATGATGGTTTACACATAAAATAGATATACGAGATATAGTAATTTTATAACAATTATATCAATAATGCTGAATGCAAGCACAAAATGTTGTTATGCACAGTTATAAATAATCTATTACTATACTTATGTATGAAAACGAATGTACGAATGCAAATATTAGAATGTCAAGATAATATCCATATCCGCATTCATTTTAAAACGAATACGAATACGAATGTTAAAATATATATATGGGTAAAATGGGGATGCCCTCAGGGAGTAGCCAACTTGGCTACTCCCACCCCTATTTTTCTCTCATTTTTTTATTTTTTTGAAAAATAAAAATTTGTATATTCATCATTATATCCCTCTCACATTCTATTAAAATTTTGTCAGAAACAGAGACTTCTAAGCCCTCCATCCAGACGTCATTTTTTTAACGGTCGCAGGATTTTTTAAATCGACCATGTTTGGATGGAGGCCGTAGGAGTCTCTGTTTCTGACGAAATTTTAATAGAAGATGAGAGGGATATAATTATGAATATACAAATTTTTATTTTCCAAAAAAATAAAAAAATAGGGAAAAATAGGGGTGGGAGTAGCCAACTTGGCTACTCCCTGGGGCAGCCCCATTTACCTCTCTCTCTCTCTCTCTCTCTATATATATATATATATATATATATATGATAGCGGATCGGATATGAATGTATTTACATTCGTTTTCATCCCTACTCCAATGCCTATCTGAGTTTACATCGACAGTTAAAATACACGATAGATATAATTAGGCAGAAATGCTTTAAGATGCAAGATAGATAATCATATCTTTATAAACAAGTATAAGATTTTTTCAAATTTTTACGTATTTATAAAATTCTAAAAATTTTATTTTTATTTTAAAAATCCATATATATATCCATTATTAATTTTAAAAAGTTTATGCATCTTTATCTACCTATAAATGATTTTATTTTATTTTTTAGAAAATCCACATCACTTACCTGCATCATAGGTTGATATCACCCTTTAGATCTTTTGACTGAAATTTTGTTTGGAAACATTGAAAAAGAGCCCTATTTGAAATATGGACGTGTCTATATCTCAACAAGAACCTTTAAAAGATATCTCCAGTTGACTGACACAATGAACAAATTCCCAATTATTAATGGGATGCCCAAATGCTTGATGAGGAAGATTTCATCAACAACTTGATGAGGAAGAATAAAAAGGGGAGAATCGAAGTGTCATAGGAAGAAAACTACAAAGATGTGTGAGGTTAGAGGCAATCACCAAATATTCCACTTCTAATATCTCTATCATGGCGTATGTATATACGTACATACATACATATATACATGGAGCACTTGAATTGAGGTGACATCTTTCCTTGATTATGGAAAGGTGTCATCTTAGATCGTTAAATGATGAGTGTATGAGTGATTGAAACCACCAGGTAGTTTTCGTGCCAACTAACATTCCTAATATGATGATGGATTAAACTAATGCTGATTTGTAAAATACACATCATTGATCATTCTATATTTAGGTATATTCTGAATGATGTATAGGATTTTCCAGAAATATCTAATGAAGGTTCGTGTTTTGAAATAACTGTTATCAATTTACAAACGATTGACTAAGAGACCACTTGTATAATTAATTTAAGATTGATGAAGTAGAGGAAATTTCAGTGTTCTCAAAACAGTGAATATAAAAGATAAACATTACAGAGTTGCAGTTAGACCCACACGACTAGCGTATAGATACGTATATAAGATGCCTACCTGAGATGAAGTTTCTTTGGGATGACTTACCACGTGAAATGGATACGATTCACAATGAGAGATACAACAACAACAAAGTCTTTTCCCACGATTCACAATGAGAGATATAAACAAAAAACTATAGCTCTGGGGGGTGATGAAATTTTCCAGGAAAGCGATCATGATTTTGATGAATAACCATCCAGACAGACCATACATTCTTCCAGCATAGGACGTGTTATCAATTCACAGAGGAAGTTCTTACAATACGTCTTTAACAAGCCAAAATTCATACAAATATACTACAAGAGTCCTTCCACCAGATGTGAACAAAGAGCAACACCACTGTCAAATTAGTGAGAAAAAAGATGTGTAAAATACTTTAGAAGAAATGTTTCTTAAATATGAAACCTCAAGATGTGTCTGTGATGATGTAACATAAAATAGCCAGCAACCATAGATGGCAGAAAAAAGTACACAAACTGTATATCAGATTAGCTCTTGTGCATCCTAAGCCACGTAAGTTACAACCTTTCTCCAACACTGAACCTGGAAAATGGAAAAACAAAGTTTCAGGAGTGCCGTGTGTGTGTGTGTGTTTCATGATCATTATATGTTATCTCCACCAAGAAACTTTAGATATCACACAACTTAAACAAATTTCATCTCCAACACCCTCATCCCTCAAGATTGAACAAGACATCAATCATGTCCAACTTCGTAACAAGAAATGCATGCCATGTTCTAGGAAGTGCTTTAGTAAGGAGGTCTAAAAGCTCTAGCTCTGCAGAGATGTATGAGTGGTGACTTCCCCTTGCATCACAGCATCATAAATGAAATGACAATCAACCTAACTAAGCTTCACGTGCTCATGAAAGACCAAGATAAGGTAATATAATCAGCAGAATTGTTACACGGTAAGAAAGAATGAGAAGAGACATAAAAATGCACAGTTCTTGAATAAACTGAAAAAATGGTGAAGCCTTATCCCACCTTAAGTAGAGTCAACTATATGGATTCTTACTCAAATCCATGTTAAAAGATGGGATTTTTACCCGGCAGACCCTGTAATCTTTTGCAATTACCGCTACGACCTTTGAAACATCGTAATTCCTCTCTCGACCCCATAAACTTGCTCCGTTTTACCCCACGAACCCCACCGTTGAATTAATACATCTTGAGTTAACTTCATTGGGTTAAAAACGAGTTAATCTAACCAATCGCAATCGGACGGCTAGAATCAACCAAAAGCCTCTTCCATCTCTCCTCCCTCAACGAGGGCATTTGCCTGGCCGTAGGAGGTGTGCGTGAGGGGGCATGGCACTACGGCTCGACCTGAACTGGGGTTGGGCTGGAGGAAGTGCATGGAGGGGAGGAGGTTGAGGACGGCCTGGAGGGAGGTGGTGGGCTTCGAGAAGGAGAGGCGACCGGGGGGGGCTTCGAGCGGCTGCCGGAAAGGGGGGGGATCAAGTGTGGAAGGCAGGGACACTTCGAGTGGGGGGGAGGGCTTCAAGTGGCCGCCGGGAGGGAGGGGCTCGAGCAGCAGGGGGAAACGGCGCTTCGAGCGGCAGGGGGGAAAGGGCACTTCGAGCGGCGGGGGGTTGGGGGGGGGGGGGGGGGGGGGGCTTCGAGCGCTGGGGGGGAAGGGGGGGTTGGGTTTCGAGCTCTGGGGGCTTCAAGCGGACCGCGCGCCGGAAGGGGGGCTCGAGCGGCAGGGGGCAAGGGTGCTTCGAGCGGCGGGTCGAGCGCTGGGACTACGGGGGGCTTTGAGCGGTCGCCGGAAGGGGAGGAGCTTCAAGCGTTGGGGGTGCGGACGTGGCTTTCGAGCGCTGGAGGTGTGGGAGCTTCGAGCGGCCGCCGGGAGGGGGGCTAGGAGGTGTTGGGTGGTGGGGAAAGGAGGCGACGGGAGGAGGGGGTGCTTCGAGGGTGAGGGCAGAGGTCGGGAACGAGGAGGAGGCGGAGGTCGGGGAGGAGGGCCGTGGAGGGAGGAGGTGTTGGGTGGTGGGTGGTGGGGAAAAGGAAGAGGGTGAGAGGGAGGGGTAGTTAAGGTAAATTCGACAAATAAATTAGGCATAACATAAAAGAATTTAACGGAATCTGGTTAGTTTTAACGGGTAAATGGATGGGGGTTAACCACAGGGTTTATAGGGTAAGGGTTAGCAAGTTTACAGGGTAGAGGGAGGAATTACGATGTTTCAAAGGTCGTAGCGGTAATTGCAAAAGATTATAGGGTCTGCCGGATAAAAATCCCTTAAAAGATTTGACTATTTTTTAAGCCGGTTGTCAGTTACCTAATGCAACCCCACAAGGAGGGATTTGAATCCTAATCTTTTGGGTGGTGGGCACACTGCACTACCACCAGACCATTGAAGTGAATAAACTAAATAAGACAAAAAAAGCTCACATTTAGTCTAACCCATCACTCGATAATCAACCTCAGAAATAGATCGAACAAACATTAATTGTTTCTTACTGTGCCATAACAACGAAGCCTTTTCCCACAATTAAGTAGGGTCGGCTACATGGATTCTTTGCCTCCATTCAGATCTATCGTGGGTCAATCTCGGGCTTATATCCAAAAAACTAAGATCCCATCGTATAGTCTCTTTCCAACATTTCTTGGGCCGTCATCGCCCTCTCTTAGTCGGCTCAACATCCCAACACTCGCATCTCCTAACTGGTGTATTAGTTGACCTTCTTTGCAAATGACCAAACCATCTTAAGCGGTTTTCTCGCATTTTATCCTCGACCGTAGCTACACCAACTTTCTTTAAGATTGCATCATTCTGAATCCGATCTTTACATGGGTGTGTGTGTGTCAACACATCCACCTTAGCATTTTCATTTCTGCTATAGCGATTCTCTACACATGTCTATGGTTTACAAACCAACATTCAGATTCATAAAGCATAGGAAGTCTCATGGTTGCTCTGTAAAAATTTCCTTTAATTTTTAAAGGAATTTTCTTATCACGGAGAACAATAAATGCTCCTCTCCACTTTAGCCAGCCTGCATTTATTCTATTAGTAATATCTCCATCAATTTATCTAAAAGAATCTTTCTTCTGAATGTTATCGTCACCAATCTTCACATTGATTCCTTCACTATTGCTTCCATCAAAGGTGCACTCCATATATTCCGTTTTAGCCCTACTTATACGAAATCCTTTAGTCTCCAATGCATGTCTCCAGACTTCAAGCTTCTCATTTACTCCATCTCTAGTCTCATCAATCAGTACAATATCATCAGTAAATAACATACACCAAGGTAACTCATCCTGAATGTGCCTTGTCAAGTCGTTCATAATCAAGGTAAAAAGAAATGGACCAAAGTTGAACCTTGATGTAAACCAATGTTGATGTTAAAATAGTCAGTCTTCCCAGACGGGGCCCTTACACACGATAAACTCTATCATACATATCCTTTATGAGGTTAATGTATAGGATAGGTACTTGTCTCTTCTCCAAAACTCTCCACAATATCTCTCTTGGGACAGAATCATAAGCCTTCTCCAAATCAATGAAGATCATATGGAGGTTCTTCCTTTTCGCCCTATAAATCTCCATTGTTCTCCTCAGCAAATGGATGGCTTCAATAGTTGAGTAACCTTACATGAATCCGAATTGATTTTCTTTTACTTCGAAAACTTGCCTCAATCTTCTTTCGATCACACGTCCCCATCTTTCCATAGTGTAACTCACCAACTTGATACCTATGTAATTTGAACAATTTTAAATGTCTCCTTTACTTTTATAAAGAGGCACCATAATACTCCTCCTCCAATCTTCATGCATTTTCTTACTTTGTCAAATAACATTGAATAGATTTGTCAGCCAAGTCAAACCACGCTCACAATTTCATTAAAAAAGGTTAGAGTACTGATGCCTAAAAATAAAAAAGCGAATTACAATGAGACACGACATTCTCCGAGTAAAACCTCCGGTTGTTAAAAAATAGATCATTTCGTCCTACCCAAATGGCCCAAAGAATGACAAACGACTAGGAATAATCGTCCGTAGAGTTGATGCTCACTGCCCTATTCGATCTCCAGAACTCCGCTGACCCACTAGCCCCCAACCTCCCTCCACACTTTCACCGATGCCGAGCACTCGAAGAATATGTGATCCGCGTCCTTCACCAACCCCTCGCACCTATCGCACCTTGTGTACGCCAAGCCAAATACCCCCCCCCCCTCCTTGCTTTATCGCATAAACGATTTCTTCTTAAGCACCACAGGAAAGTTTTAACTCTGCACAGAATCTTGGCTGCCCAAACCACCTTCATGTCCTGACAAAGCTCCACATCCTGCACCTCTGCCATTCTCCTCATCGCACCATACACTTTCTTAATTGAGAATCTTGCATCCTCCCATTCAAAGTGATCAGTGTCATGCGATAAGTCCCCCGGTGGTGGGATCTCCTCCTGCAACCAGGCGCTCCTCCAAGAGATCCGACAAGAATAATGGCGACCACAAACCCGAAACCGCCACCTGAAAGAGAAGGGCCTCCTTCAACGCCGCCAAAGCAAAAAGTCTCGGAAATCTAACAACAAGTGCTCGGTCCCCGTCCAGTTATCATGCCAGAATCTGAAAAATTGACCGTTCCACACCTTAGGCTGGAGTCTCAGCGCTAACGAAGCTAAAACCGCGTGGATTCCGGCCCAGAGCGGTGATTCAAACCTCATCCTCTCTGCCACCAACTCACCCTGACACCATAAATATTCCACACTAGCTTGATAGCCAGCGAAGTCGAAGAGCTCCAAACCTGAATCACCTACTTGGCCAGCAACGCCTTTTCATGCACTCAACATCACGAACCCCTAGACCACAATCATCATGCCCCTTCGTTACTTCATCCCAACTCATCAGACGCAACTCGAGCCTATATTGCCTACCGTCCGACCAAAAAAACCTCCTCACTAAAAGCTCAATCTTCCTCCGAATCCCCACAGGCATCAGTCGAGTGGAGTAGAAGAAGATAGGGATGGCCGAGAGTATATGCTTCAGGAGAATCAGCTTCCCACCCCTAGTTAAGGTGAATGCCTTCCATCCAGCCAATCTCTGCTCCATTATCAACGATGTCCCAGTCTGACTTTCTTAATCTTCCAGCCACCAGCAGCAACCCCAGGTAGGAGATAGAAAGCTCCCCCAAAGGGCACTCTGCCTACTCCATCCCAAATGTAATTGACCACCGACTTGCTCATGTTGACTTTAAGACTAGAAAATATCAACCAGGTGAACCACGTTCTAACTCTTTTCTCCGAGCCTCCAAGGAATAACACCATATCATCAGCACACAGAAGCAAAGAGATAGAGATGTTCCCCATCCGAAAGCCCTCACACCACCCTGCCTCCACCGCATGCCTAAAAAGAACTGCCAGAGCATCTGCCACCATCACAAAGAGCATAGGAGCCAACGGGCACCCTTGACGAACACTCCGCGGTGGCTGAAAGAAACCCCCCTTCGGCTTGCCATTCACCAGGTTCGAGTAGGAGGAGGTAGTAACACATCTCTTCATCCAGTCAACCCAAACATCTGGGAATCCTCGTCGTCGCAGAGACGCCCACAAGAATCTCCAATCAACATACCCATATGCTTTGGCGTAATCAATCTTCCATAAACCCCCTTCTTCTTCGACCGCTTCCACTTAAGGCAAATCTCCGACGCCATGACCAAACCATCTGCCATCTGATGCCCCTGAATGAATGCCGACTGCCCCTGCAACACCACCGAGTCCAACACCACCTTGAGTCTGTTTGGCAGTATTTTAGCCACTATAAGGTAGTGTGTTGGAGCGCGCTATACAAGGCCCTAAATGTCAGTTCCGGTCACCATTTCGGTATCGACCAAAATAGTTATTCGGTGGAATTTCGGTGGAATTTCGACCAAAATTTCGGTCATTTCGGTCATTTTTTGTACTAGGACCCCCATATTTCGGTCGAATTTCGATTTCGACTGGATATCGATATTCGACCGAATTTCGCTGAAATTTGAGGCCGTGGCGCTATAGACCTGAAGTCCTCAACCCTCACAGGTGTCTCCCTCTTGGGAAGGAGGAACAACAACACCCGATTTACCTTCTCGAAGCCTCTGTTTCCTTCCCTGAATTCATCCAGCACCTTCAATACGCATGCCTTCACTAAATCCCAGAATTCGCGGTAGAATAGCATCGAGAAGCCATCAGGACCATAAGCACCATCCGCATTCAGCCCCCATACCGCACTCTTCACCTCCTCCTCATAAAAAGGAACCACCAATCTCTCCGCCTGCTCACCAGCCAAAGTCTCCACTCCTCTTCCTAGCCAATCCCAATCTTCCCCCCTTCTCCTTCGTGATGCCTCAACAAAGTGTCTCCGCAACGCACTGCCAATCTGCGCCTCCCCCGAGACTCTCACTCCTCCATCCTCAACCTCATGCAAATAGTTTCTTCTCCTCCTCTAGATGCCATTGTGTGAAAAAATCTCTAGAAATAATAAAGAAGATATACATAGATAAAGAGAAATATCTCTAGAAAAGTATGATTAAGAGCCAAAGGATATTATAAATTGGGAAGATCTTCCCATAATTATACAAAAAAACAACCAAATAGACAGCATGGTATACTGACCTACTGAGAAGTGCCACGAGCAAATAACCTTCTCCTCTCAAATTCAAGCTATGAGGCATACGAAAAAACTCATAATGAGGAATCCACTGTAGTCAAGGTTTCACAGATTAATTATTCAAAAACTGTACCACTTTTTTGACCCGTTCATTAGCAGCTGGAGTTCCTCCACTGACATTCTCCGCGAGGTATGGGCTACTAACACGAACTTCATTCATCACGACTATCACAGCCCTGTCCCACCGCACGGGAAGCCTGCAGGAAAAAAGAGAGGACAAGAAAACGGGAAATAAGTATCTCAGTTTTTGGACTATGTTTGGGCCCATTAACACATTGCTTTCCAAATATGAATCTGATATACATATTTGATAGGGGGTTAAAACAAAATATATGTTTCTTCATTTAAAGTTGATGGGAAAACACCTACTAATATAAGAAAAGGTAGTTGTTAGAATGATTCGGTCCCCTTAGATGATAATGGACTGCTTGTGTACTTCGGCAAAGTTAATTGTAAAACTATGTCCATGTCATAATAGTATAGAAATAAAACTAGTTACCTAGCCCATGATTCACTGCAGGAAGCATCATAAATAGATTATGAACAATATAAAGTTCCGTACATTAATGGCACAGAAAATTATTAACACATGGTTCGCATACGACAAAAAGATTATGTCAAGATCATAGTGCATATAGAAGAATGCACTAAACGACGAAAGCTTCTACAATTTTCTCGTCCTAAAATGGGTCCCAAATATGTCTCCGGGCTTATCAACCATCATAGGCTCATAACAATAGAATGAAAGCCCCATTATAAATGGATTCAGCACAGGTCATCTAAATGAGTGAATTTGACCCAATGGTCGTTTCTTTCAATCTTTACACCTTTTGTTGCAAAAATTGGATTGCCCCAAAACAGCAATAGGCATGACTCCTATCATATGGAGCAGAAAATTAAAATACTTGAACTTGACACTGTGAATGCTGCCAAGACTTCAAAACAAAAATAATCTACAAATAGAATAAAAATAGTTTTTGAAGGAAAAGAATGCAAAGCCGTAAAACAAGCACCCAAAGTTTTAGTATTCACATATTTAAGTGTCAAAATAACAAGAGCTTCTAACCGGGTCTACACACACTTAGATTGCTGACAGCCGCTCAGAAGTGAGTTCTTGTGGGAACGGAGAGCTCTCGTCGTTGGAGAAAGCACCTTAGGTGGGAGGTGCGGTCAAGGGTTAAGGTTCGGAGGAGGGCCACCGAAATTGTCAAGGAGAGGCATGAGAGAACCACCAAACGAGAGGGAGAGTGGGAGGGAGAAGGTTAGTCGCTTGTTTCTCATCGCAAGCGAGGCCAGCACTGCTACAGGTATGGAGTATACGGTTACATAGCTTCTTCGTGCGCACTCCCGCCGCGGTGCTTCGGTTGCGGGAGGGAAGGACACCGGAAATCCACTTGTGTTCATAAATCTCTGCAGGTCGATAAGCTCGACAGCATCGGGAAACTGCATCCTTCTCTCACCAGCATTCACTCTAGCGCAAGGACGTATGCATCAGTTGTCTGCCTTGGAAGAACCGAAAAGGAAACAGAGAAAGGAGGTTTCCTCATTGAAGTTTCTGCATCAGACGAGTTGAATGTCAACACAATCTTGGGCTCTTTGAAGGCTATTCTGGGAGAATCGTTTACGGGTGATGTGGGTTTAGATTCGAATTTATTCTATGCGAGAGGCTTATCTAAAGCTGAAGTTGGTGTGGTACTGCAAGGCAATCAGAGGTCGAGTCATTTGGTGTCTACCACGATTCGCGGATGGTAAAGCTCGTGGAAAAAAGCAGTGGGTGGCTCGTGTACTAAGTGTACATTTCCTCTCACGATCGATTAACGCCCTCAAATCAACGTTGAGGGGATTAAGAGTGGTGATGAAGGAACTTGCCGATGGACAAACCCCAGGCTCGGACCCCAATTCAACTTTCTTGGTCATTAAGGGAGCTGAATCCCTCATTACTGAGTTTGTTTGTAAGTTACACAAGGCAGGGCTACATTTCATCTGTCGATTATTGTTCTCCCTCCGTCACCTCCGGCGTGTTCCTCCTTGATCATACAGTGGTTGTTATAGCCATCAACAGAAAGCATAGGTGACTCGCATTCTGAGATCTCGAATCAACTATATTTGGAAAGTTTTCAAAAAAATGAGGGATTCACGGAGCTGGATTCGAAAAGCTTGATTGCAGAAACTAACCTGGAAGTTTCCTTCTTGATCGCATGAACCCTCCCCTTGCTTAGGGCTACAATTATTCTTCAAGGTGGCGAGATCTCTCTTGACCGCCATTTATATTTGGGTATACTCAGAAGCGACCTGAAAGGGTCTGCTTATGGAGGATCCATTTAATGGGACACATTTGGTCTCTCTACCAGAAGCCCAATACCCGTTTACGAAAGGGGATCTGCCAAAATTCTTGGGGAATCAGAGATCCAATTGGGTCAATTGGAAACCTCCATTCGTGCAATCGCCTGCTGACATGCAGCTGACCCATCCGAAGGACCTTCAAGCTCCAAGCTCTCTGTGAATGGTGACCCTTTCAAAGCAATTACTACTGATGTCATGTTCCATATATTGTCAAACTCGATTTTATCTCTTTCCCTCCCGATTGAAGCCCAAGTCGTTGATATGGCTATCACATCTGCCTCAAAAACCTCGGTGGAGTTGAAAGAGGGATCGTATGAATGTCCCCTGGCCTATGCAGAAAATAAAGCCCAGCCTAAGACTTTGCTAAGTCCCATTTCTCACTTGAATGCCTCATTGGAGGGTGCAACTACTACTTTGGCAGATGCAGAGGCTTAAAATTGTTGGAAGAAAATAGAAGCACATATTATTTCTGAGAACGCTCTCTTATATAGAGGAGAGTTCTACGGGTAAATTACATAAAGCGGGTACAGAGAAATAAAATGATGAGACTAGTACATATCGAATATAAAAATATGTAAATATTTCTACACTCCCCCTCAAGCTGGAGCATAGATGCCAATCATGCTCAGCTTGGACAAGTACTTCAGGAATGGTCCTCTGAGTAATGCTTTGGTAAATATATCTGCAGTTTGCTCTCCTGATCTAACATGTGATGTAGATATCAACCCCTTCTGAATCATATCTCTCGTGTAAAGGCAATATACCTCAATATGTTTAGTTCTCTCATGGAATGCAGGGTTGTTTGCTATAAACGTAGCTTGATTATCACAATGTAACTGCATAGGTAGAGGAACTTCTATGTGTAAATCTGATAACACAACTCGAACCCACATCATTTCGGTACTCACTTGTGCCATAGCCCTATATTCAGACTCGGCACTTGATCTAGCCACAACAGTTTGTTTCTTACTTTTCCAAGAAACAAGGGAACTGCCAACAAATACTGCAAAGCCCGACGTGAACTTCCTATCCTTAGGACACCCTGCATAGTCAGCATTAGCACATGCGGATACATTGAGAGTAGCTCCTTTCTTGAAAAGTAATCATGTACATGGAGACGATTTTAGATTCTTCACTATCATGTGTATAGTATCCATATGTACCTGTCGAAGCTGCTCTATAAACTGGCTTACTCGACTCACAGAAAAGGCAATATCTGGCCTGGTGATAGTAACATAAAGGAGTTTTCCCACCATCTCTTGGTATCTCCTCTTATCGACCTCATATGTATCGCCTTCATACAACTTCATGCGAGGATCCATAGGAGTAGTAGAGGGTTTGCACCCAATCATGCATGTCTCAACAAGCATATATGTAACATATTTCCTTTGGGTCATCGCAAGACCCTACGTATTCCTAGCAAATTCTAACCCTCGGAAATACCGTAAGGTGCCCAAATCCTTAATAACAAACTGACTTCCGAAGAAGTCTTTTGCCATCTTTATACCTTATGCATCATCTCCTGTAACAATTATATCATCCAGATAAACCATGATGACAACTATTCCTGTAGAAGTTCTCTGCACAAATAAAGAATTGTCTGCATTTGACCTCTTGAACCCCTGTCGTTCAATCAGATATGAGAGCTTCTGAAACCAAGCTCTTGGACTTTGTTTAAGGCCATATATCACCTTATGGAGTCTACAAACTTGTTGACACTCCCCCTCAGTAGCAAACCCTGAAGGCTGCTGCATGTATACCTCCTCCTGTAGATCTCCATACAAAAAGGCATTTTTAACATCTAGCTGAAATAAGGGCCAGTCACGTACCACTGCAACAGAGAGCAGAACACGTAAAGTGGAATAACGAGCAACAGGAGAGAATGTATCCAAATAATCGACACCATAGGTTTGGGTAAACCCCCCGTACCACCAATCTTGTCTTGTATCGATCAAGACTCCCATCTGCATGATATTTAATGGTAAGCACTCATTTGCAACTGACAATAGAAGCACCTAGAGGAGCAGACATCAAGCTCCAAGTATCGCATGATTGCAGTACCGCCATCTCTTCCTCCATAGCTAAACGCCAACAACTATCTTTCAAGGCATCCTGGGAAGTCCGTAGTACATCTGCAGCAGATAGAGCAACTGCAAAGTTGTGAAAAACCCCTGTCATACGATGAAAGGACACGTGTGAAGCAAGTGGATAGGAAACACATGTACACTTTTGCTTCCTAATAGCAATAGGTATATCCATGTCCTCAGGAACCTCCTCCTACAATGATCCTTGTACAAAAATATCGCCAGTCCCATCGTTAGAAACGATGTTATCAAGACAAACCTGGAGCACGGTGGATGATTGGCCATGACCATGAGCAGGAGCTGAGCGACGTGTATAGTACTTGGGTAATGGTGGAACAGACTGTACATGCGGCTGTGTTAAGGGGACTGCAGGTGGTGGTGGTGGAGGTGGCGACGGTGATAGTGGTGGTGGAGTAACAGTAGGAGAAGACAACGGACTAGGAGGTGGAGGTGGCATGTAGATTTCGATATTAGATTAGACTCTGAAGAAGCCAGCCTGTCACTTGTATGAGAGAAATACATTACATACTCAAAAAATGTGACATCGGCACCGATATAGTATTTTCTCCGTAATGGATCATACCACCTATACCCCTTCTGTGTCCTGAAATAACCAACAAACACACATTTGGCGGCTCTAGGAGAGAGCTTGTCAAGACCTAAACTCAAATGGTGAACAAATGCAACTGAACCAAAGACACGAGGAGTAAGAGAGAACAATTCCTTCTCAGGGAAAACCATATAGAAAGGAATTTTCTCACCCAAGACAGACAAAGGCATACGATTCATAAGATAACATGCGGTAAGAACCGCATCACCCCAAAACGAGTGTGGTGCACTACTCTGAATAAGAAGGATCCAAGTGACATCAAGTAAATGCCGATGCTTTCTCTCAGCAATACCATTTTGTTGAGATGTATAAACACAAGAAGTTTGATGAATTATACCACGCGAAGAAAAAAAACATGAAAGAGAACGAGTACAAAATTCCGAAGCATTATCAATCCTGCCTGACAAACTTCACAGACGCAAAGAAAACATTTCGCACTTCATTAACAAAGGTTTTGATCACATCTCCTGCTTCAGATTTATTTTTCAATAGAAACACCCACGATAGACGAGAAAAATCATCTATTGCAACAAGATAAAAAGTAAAAACAGTGTCCCTAATGATCAGGGGCACAACTTAGACCACAGATATCGACATGAAACAACTCAAATAGGGAGCTACTGCTCCGACTCTGACGACTGGGAAAAGTGGACCGATGATGCTTCCCAACTAACACACTTCACACTGAAATGAGGAACCAGGGGAAATCTGCGGTAAAATGTGACAAATCTTCTGGAGAGGGAGATGACCAAAACGTAGATGCCACGTATAGGGAGAGACTGACCCGATTGACTGAGAGGATGCTCGTGTAAAAGGTGTGTGAACCAGCCTATAAAGATGTCCTGAAAAATAAGAGACGAGGGGTCAAATATAGCTCGATATTGTAAATCCTTTGTAAGCTGGCTAATAGACAACAAGTTCATAGAGAAATCTGGAGCATGTAACACATTCTGTAGACGCATCGAAGGCGTCAAGGAAATCTCCTCATGTCTTGTGATCGGAGAGTGAGTCCCATCGGCTATCACTACGGTCTATCCAAGAGGGACATGTCTGTATGTTATTAGTTGCTCTCTGTCAACACATAAATGGTGTGTCGTTCCGGAGTCCGTAATCCACTCTGTAATCTTAAGATCCATGACAGTATGTAAAAGAATAGAGACTGCCCGATGTACTAGTAGAAGCAGATGTACTAGCAGAAGCAGAAGCTGCCACATCTGAATGGCCTCCTAGAGATGAGGCAGGAGGCATGATATCTCGAAGTCTAGCGACAAGATCATCAAATCTCTGATCTGAAGTCGTAGGTACAGGGGTATCAACTTACACTGCTACTCGTGTAGATGCTGGAAAACCATGCTTAGAATAGCATGTATCATCTGAATGACCAGGACGATGACAATAAGTACAGGGCTGACGGGTTCGACCCACTCTACCACAGGGTCTACGTCCACAAAAGGAAGAAAAACCACCTCTGTCTCTGGATGCTGCCATTGCCGAAGATGTTTGACCAATAGTAGCAATCGGAACAGTAATCATGCTAAGTCGACGGAAAGCTTCTTCCATTGGAGGAATAGTGGCATCCGCAAGGATCTGATGGCGGGTAGCATCATATTCAGGATCAAGTGCAGCAAGGAATACATCAACCATGGTAGCATTCCTGTAAGTTTGTTGCTGCTCAGGAGTAGCTATCAGCGACATGAAGTTGTGAAGCTTCTCAAACATTCCACACAAGGATGTGTACAGTGAGTGGAGGGGTCTTCCATTCTGCTTGATCGTGAAGATATCGTGCTGCAACTGAAGAATCTTGGTCTCATTCCATGCCTGAGAGTAGGTTGCGGCCAGAATATCCCACATGGCCTTGGCAGTAGGTTGATGCAACACATCATTGGCGATCTTGATCGTCAATGTACCTGATAGCCAAACTTTGGCATATGCGTCGCCCGCCTCCCAAGAGGTGTGTATCCCTGTTTTCTCCATCGGTTCATCATCGGTAAGAATATGTTTCTTGTCATTCGACTTCATGAGACTCATGAACTACATGGCCCAGAGTTCATAGTTCCTCACGTCCATCTTGACAATTGGTGTCGGACCTCTGAAGACACATGTGGCGGGTACATCTGCTTTGTTGTCTGACATATTGTCGGACAGAGATCACAGGGATTTTGTAGACCAAAGAGAGATGTCTACACAAACATGTGAGGATTCGATTGCATATGTAGACTTATGCAATCAAATCCATCATCTGAAGGAGACTCGAGATGCAACAACGCACGTTGGGGGCACCGAGAGGAAGCGGCGCATGCGTGCTACTAGCGACGCTAACGTGCGCACAGGTCCCGCTCGCAACCGGCGGCGCTAACGCACTAACGCACAGGGATAGGCGGTGCTAACACGCTGCTGGCGCCAGAAGGAGGTGAACGCGCGCACAGGGAGGAGGGTGCGGCGATGCCGGGAGGGCCTGGCGACGCTGGGAGGAGCAGGCCATAAGTCAAAATTAATATTTCAAAATTGAAGGCTTAACCAGTTCGTTTTCATAAATTAAATGTTGAGAAAAGTGAGGAAGTAGATACTAAATTGTACCATAATCCGGAAGTAAAGATTAAAGAACATATATCGTCGAATCGATGAACCATTATGCCTTTAAGATCAATTCAACACTTCCAAGATGCCCAAAAATACTTAACATCACTCACATAAAGCAACTATTAGGTGAAATGGAGGAAACGTGGAAGCTATTGGCAATATTGGGACGATATGGAAGATAAAAGAATGAAATCTTCTCTATTAAAAGACATGGGAGATATATCGACGATATAGACAATGTATTGGTCAGCGATATATTGCCAATATCTTGGAAAAATTATATAATAAGCGGTATCAAAAATATTGAGTCGTCGACACCGACATATCAGTGGTGTAGTTGACATGTCATCGATATGACACCAATATTTAAGTCTATGTTCGGCATTCACATCCTTCATCCCAAGTGGGACAATAACATAATTGTCACCATTCAACTGAAGAACGGATACCATAGAAGGCCGTATCGGTGATATATCGGCGATATATCACTAATATATCGGTTTCGACAGAGAAGGGGTATCGAAATCCCCCAGTATATCCTTTTACAGGGATATCGGTGATATATCGGCGATATCTTGCCATATCGGCTCATATCGGTCAAAAATGACTGGATTCGGTACAAAAAATCTTGGATATCGATCGATATCGCAGATATTTCACCGATATCTCAATATATCAATGATATTATTCATGAAAGATTGATTCCACTACTTATACAGCTACACCCAGTATTAAAACACATATCTAGCTACACCTAGTATTAAAACACATATCTAGCGAGACCCTCGTACTGGCAGGGTATGGTGCGACAGGAGGGTGCATACAATCGTTCTTCAATTTGGAGTATATTTGCAAGTTATTTCATGTTGTAAAGAACTTGAATGAAATCCATTTCCAATATCTATAAGTCAATTCTTCAAAAAAAATATCTATAAGTCAAGAATCAACATTAATGTCGATATGTTCGAAATGATCGATATATGCGATATAAGCTTCATAGATGACCGATATGTGTGATCTAAGTGTATATTTGTAAGTTATTTAGTGATCTAAGAACTTGGATGAGCTCCATTTTCAATATATATAGGTCAACAACTAACAATACCAACAATATGTTCGATATGACCGATTTGTGCAATATAAGGATCATAGTATTCACAAATGATATATATATGTCATCTAAGTGTATATTTGTAAGTTATTTAATGTTATAACTTATAAAAACTTGAATGGAATCCATTTCCAATATCTATAGATCAGGAATAAGCATTAACAACGATATGTTCGATATAACTGATATGTGCGATATATGGGCTATAAATGACCGATATGTGTGACATATGTGTAATTGTAAGTTATTCGTTGTTTTGATATCTTGGATGATCTTAATTTCTGAAAAAATGACAAAAATAACTTTTTGAGCCATTTCCGGGCGGACCGAAATGATGTCGATATCGATACGGCCTTCCTTGACGGATACAACACCGAAAACCTCAAGTGACACAGCAATCTCCATCGCCTCCAACACATTGCCCTCCACAAAGAAAATGATGGCATCGCCGTATTACAAAAGAGCGGTAAACAAATAACCAAGCTTGAAACCAACATTGAAGTCCCCAACGAACGTGCAGGAAACCACCCTCGACAACCCATCTCAACCACCAACATGAAAAGCACGTACGCCAATAGACAACACTGCTTGACACCCTTCTGCATTTGAAAGAAGCTCCCCTCCTAGTGCCCATCACCAATACAGAGCACGAGATCATCGTCATGCATCTCTTTATCCAGAAAATCCATTCATTAGGGAATCCCCAAAGGGAAAGGGTTCTCCAAGTTAATCTTCAGTCAACTCAATTTTAGGAGAAGTCGACCTACTAAAGCATCCCCTCCAGTCTCTTTCTCTTTCAATTCGTAAGAGTCACGAAGGTCAAACATATGCATCGTTCATCATGTGCCCTAGAATGAATGTCATCTACATTGGCGCAATGATAAAATCCAATATCTCGTGAAGATGATTAGCAAGCGCCTCCATCACAATAAAGAAGGAGGTATTAGACAAGGAAATAGGTCAATAGTCCTCCATACATTGTGTCATGTCCTTCAGATGCAGGTAAAGAAAAGAACAATTCGGCCTCTCAAATCCCCAATTCTCCTTCTGCAGCTCCTCCATAAGCAAAAAAACGTCATCCTCCACCAGCTTTTAGACTCCTGAAAGAAAAACAACGAGAAACTATCCGGATTAAGAGTCATCTACATTCAGTGCTGAACAATCACGCGGATCTCACTACTTACCAACCCAAATGCACACAATCCGAACAATATAGGGATATATGTGCCCAAATACCTATGGCCACCACAATAAACCCTCTTGTTGACATCCACCTCTCGTAAATGACCAACCACAACAGCATCAATGGCCCATTCATACTCCACTAACTTGCCACCCACCACAATCGAATGGATGAGGTAGTGCCTCCTCCTCCCTTTTGGCCATCGCACCAAAGAAATGTGTGTTTATATCCCCTTCCTTCAAACATCTCTGTAAAGCAAATGTTGACTCTACTCCAACTCTCATATCTAGTCCTCATCCATGAGAACCTTATGGTGCACTCCTGCAACATTTCCTCCTCTAACTCCCTAAAATCCCCAAGCTCATCCTGTCGAGTCCAAACCTCCTTGAAGATCATCAACATCTTTTGCAAAGCAGAAAGCCTCAGACCATAGCTCATGTTGCCGAGTCATAATCTTGATAGTCCAACCAACCCAAAACCACATGGTCATCTAGAAACCCATCCTCAAACCACCAAGAATGCTTAAAATGAAACATGTTGCTCAAATAGCAACCCTCCCCAAAATCCATGCAGATGGAAGTATGATTCCAATGAAACTGTGACGAGGAGCAAACCAACTCCAATAGAATGACCTTCAGAAGCTCCCCCCACCCTCGGAAGTGATCTGAAAGGGAAATGCGAGGAATTCCACCAATTGTAACAAGATTTTGACATATGCAACAAGTCCAAGGACAAATCCACAAAAAAACAATAAAGACCAAGTAAACTGGTATCATAACCACCCGAACACATGGTCAATCATCTGCAAACACGGCAATGTTGAAATCACCACTAACAAGTCACGGCAAATTGGAGAAATAGGACCAAGGTTTGAAAAACCGGACCGGACCGGCCGGTCGGACCGGTTGGACCGGGAACCGGCCCCGACCCGGTCGGTTCGGCCGGTTTAGGTAATTAATTTTTAAAAAAAAAGAAAATAAAAAAACGGGTCAGACCGGCGGTTGGACCGGGTTGACCCGGGCGGTTGGACCGGGTTGACCCGGGCGGTTGGACCGGGTTGACCCGGATTGACCCAGATTTGATAGTTTAGTATATTTTTAAAAAATAAAGGTTTAAATAATGAAATGATAGGGTTTTTATCGCTTGTACCCTTCTTAAATTCTACAATTTCAGTTATGTCCCTCTCTTTTTTGGAATATAACTTGTGCCACTACTTTTTTGGGGTAATTTTCTAAAAGCAACTATAAATAAATTATTACAATATTATATCCATATATAATACTAGAAAATGTGACTACCTTTGTAGAGTTTTATTCAAAATAGACAATCATGCTTTTTTATTAAAAGATTTGACATTTTAAATGATTATTTCATTGATATATAAATATATATATTTACATATATCTACCGGTTTTATCGGTTCAAAAAACCGGTTCGACCGGTCCGACCAGTAAATTAAGCCCGGTCCGGTTTTTTCCGAGTTGATATGAATGATGACGTCATGCTGACATCATCACCGGTCCGACCGGTTTGGACCGACGGTCCGATCCGGTTGGACCAAACCGAAGACTAACCGGTTCAATGTCCGGTCCGGTTTTTAAAACCTTGAATAGGACCTCTTCAAGTGAAGTTCATGCCACGACTCCGAATCGGAAGATGTCCTCATCGCTTGTGCGTACACCAAGGAAAAAAGTAGATGCATGTCATTCGATCTTTGGGTAAGCACCACAGGAGCAGGTGATGAACCTCAACAGAATCAACCAACTCCAGCATATCCCCGCTCCATCCCATCAATATATCTACAGAATCCCCACAAATGAACCATCCAAAAATATGTGAGTCGTGCACCTGAAACAAATCTCCACAAGAAACGATCCCAAGCAATAACCTTTGTCTCCTATAAGCAGACCAGATTTGCATGTCATACACCCAAAAATGAACCTACTACTCTCTGCTTATCAGGTTGCTCTAGCCCGCGGACATTCTAGGAGACAAACTTCATTTGGTAACCAAAGAGGTTGCCCTATCAACTCAATCTCAACACACTAGGACACAAGCCCCAGGAGAGAATCCTCATCCACTTATCCACCCGGTATAGAGACATCCACCCCCTCTTATGGGAAAGTTGATCACCATCCACTAAGTTCCTTATCGCCCACCCTGCCTCCTATATATGCCTTTTGTGTTAAAAGACTTGATGCACACACTCCTCTGAAGGTCTGCTACCACCAGTTCGCCTCCCGCCATCTTCTTCAACCATGGCATTGCACACCACTGCCCACCTTAAAATCAATCGCATACCCCTCATAAACCAGGAGCGCCAACAGCACTTATGGGGCCAAAATCAAGGTTCAGAAAGTCGGGACGTGATATTCGTCAAGTCAGGCGGTTTGAAGCGAGTAAGCGGATGGGCAGAAGTACATACAGAAGTATAAGTGGATTGAGCAGTTTATATTATTTTAATTAAAAATAATTAAAAATATAATAATAAATTCAAATATCAGAGAATTAGGTTTCAATCTCTAATATGTGTTCAATTAAATTAACCTTTCTGATACATTTTTTGGTAGATACTGTGTTGAATCAAATCAGTCTTTCCTTTAATTTTTTTGGCAAAAATTAACAGATCAACTCATCCAAGTTTCTAAAAAGCTTTAGCGTAAACAACTTCACAACTTTTAACTTGTGTAAATAGTTAATTTTACATATGATGTGCTACTATTTACAATTATGTTAACACAAAAAATCAAAATAAAGCAAACACTTGTGAATTATGTTGAAACAAACAATCAGATGACTCCATCCGCAAATAGCCAAATGAAAATAAAGCAAATTTCATTTCAATTCACATATGAATTTTAGTTCATCTTATAACATATAATTCAACTAAATCTGAATCATATAATCCAGGACAATTCGAACCTAACGTTCATTGCCTCCAAATAGATCTATAATAATATGAGCTTGCACAATTAATAACAGGAGATACCAAAAATGCTGAATTTTCGGATCTGTAATGAGAGAGCAGATAATAAAATTCATATTCAGGCATTGTATGCCTTCTTGGATGATAAGGGTTCCTTTTTATCATGCCCTTTTAAGTTCTTTTTAACTAAAACTAAATGAAACAGGACAGAATCTTGTGAGATAGCAAGGAACACAAGGACATCAGTGTCAGTGTTTCGTTAAAATGAATGTCACAAGGAGCATGCCAGTAGTGAGGTGTCTGCAGTGGGTGCTCAAAAGGGGCATGGTCAAAGGTGCGTGCAGCAGGTGCCTGGAGTGCGGAGTGGAAATAGGGCTCGAAGTCGGAGGTGCAACAGCTTCTCGAAGGGCGCTAGGCATCGAAGGTCGAGCTTCTGCGACGATGCTTGAAGGAACGACAACCAACAAATGCTCGAAGCGCGCTAGGGCTCACCGTTCAGAGTAGCAGAGAGGCAATGGAGATGGGGTTCTGAACAGAGAACAGAAGGGGGGTTTCGGTTTAGGGCTATTCCACTAATCGGTTCGCTAAATGGATCCCTAAACTGTCCAAGCATCATATCCACTGAATAGGTGGCTGCATATGTGGTTTATGCAGCCCGATTACGCGTTCGGGTCACATGTTACTGCATATGACATATGCGATTCAGAACCCTACCTGCATACGCATATGCAGCCGCATGGACTGCATTTCTAAACACTGCTCGATGTAAACAACCTACATCCATGCAACACATCATCACGCAACAAAGGAACCTTTTTACAATCCACCAAAGCCTTTGCATGCTTGCTCGACCAGGGGGATCCATGGATGATCTCGTGCACCACCCTCGCAAAAGCATAAACTGCCCAAGAGGGTTCCCTATTGGAGCCAAGCACAAAGGGTAGGGGGCGAACCAATATCAAATTCAAACACAGAGCCATGCTCTAATCCATCCACCGTTGGGAAGTTTTTAAATACGAGCACCTCGAAAAGTACATTACTAGCCATCTTCAATGTGCCGTTGGAAGTTAGACTCGCCGATATTATCTAGCTTCTTGCGGGAATACTTATTGCAATATTTTCCTACTTTCTGTTGTCATCAATAGATGAAGCTTATAGAAATATAAACAAGCACCCGCATTAAGTGTTCAAGGTTCTCATCAGATAAGTGCACAGACTTCTGAATTAAATATATTTTTAGATTTATATTTATATTTATTCTGACTCCACTGGTTGTTCGTGGCAAGTGGCAACCATGCCAATCAGATGTCATGTCCACCTGGTTACTTAAATGTGCAACAGCATTATATTCTCGTGGATTTACATAATCTGAGATACAAATTAACATTTCATAAGCAACTGTCCTTCTTGGTGATTGGATTTACCGGAAAGATCTTCCTAAAGTACGATGCTCCTTTTTTATTTGCATAACTAATCCATTTATTTCATGATTGTGAGTACTATAATATGAAAGATTTACTATCACAATTAAGCACATGAAGTACCGCATGTAAAATTTCTTCAGTAGAAACTTTTTTAAGTAGCTTTGATCTGAAGGAACGATTTCACGAGAAATTACTACAGTAGTATGCACTAACGTTTTAGATAAAGCATCAAAGATAATCTGAGCCTCAGCTGTAACGCCAACCCCAATCTTCTCAGTCACCGTCTCTGCTTGTCTGCAATTCATATTACCAAATGAAATTAAGAAGGTAAACAAGCAGGACAATATGTAGACACCGACTTATTTAGAGTGACACCAGAATTAAGAAACTAAATACAGCAGCAAAAAGAACCCTGGTCACATAGGCGTGTCACATTTGATGATTCCTTCTCAATATGCCATCACAAACAGCAAAAGCAAAGTACCCAACATAATAACACATAAAGGTCCCAATTAAAAATAGAAATGCCAAAACAAACAACAAGTGCCCAATACTTCATCTAAGTGCCAAATTACCATCCTATGTTAACTCCACAGTAAAAAGGTTGCCTGGTGGCAAAAGTACCTGCTACATGCAGGATTATGGGAGGAAAAGGACGGTTTATTGTTCTAATATATTTTTTTGAGGAAAATGGGATGAACCTCCTTTGGGGATCCATCCAAAGAATATACTTAATAAAGTTATGGATAAATTACAGACATCAAATCTCAACAAGAGCTCTAGAATGCTTAAGTGCATTTTCCGCATAACACCTTTCTTTCTTGAAGATAACACCATTTCTCCCCAACCAAATGGCCCAAACAATCACACAGACTCTGGCCCTCCCTTCAACAGAACTTGTCCAATCTGAGCCAGTGGATGCCGAGAAGGACTCAACACAATCCCATCGCATTCGTGGCAGTCTGGCTCCCTCCCACGTCTCCTTAGACATGTGGCGCCTGAAGAAAAGATTCTCAATGTCCTCCACTGCATCCCTACATCTTGTGCAAGTCTCCTTGCAACCGGGAAAGATCCGGGCACTTCTCGCGCTCATCATGATTCGTCCTCTTCTCATCAGCCACAGAAATATCTTAATTGTCGTAGGTAATTTCCATCCTCATATTATTGCACAATCTCAGTCAGTGTCACCTTGCGTTAAAGTAGCCGGACCAGAAGCAAATTTAAAATGTCTACAATTTATAATATATGCAGCACTGGGACTCATTTTTCTGTAAAAAGGAAGCATAAAAGCTACTAAATTCGTCCTATTTAGAATGTCTACAATTTATAACCATTTTTACAGAAATTGAAAGCCATGCTCACCATTTTTATAAAAGTTTGGCCTCAAAAGTTCTTAACTACCTTAAGAAACCCTTTTTGCATTGACCACTTTTATGTATTTAAATATATATCTTCCTTTGACACTGTTTTGTGCTAACAGTATTACTTTATTAATGCGTGGTATTATCAAAAAAACATTCCAATAAAAAAAGTTCATGCCAAATGAACTTCTAATGCCTATTAGGCATGTTGTGTTGCATCCCTCGTGGATGCTATTTGCGCAAAATTGATGGCAGCAATGCCCAAGTCAAAATTGGATGAAGGGGGAATGCATAACTGTTTTCTTCTGTACGATGAACCGATGGTCGATGATAGGAGGAGAAAGAAATTTATTCCAATGGGGGGAGCTGACTTAGGGGGATGATCATTGGGCAGGGTGGGTGTGGATCACTTTTTTGAAGGAAAAAAAGGTGAGGCATTGAGGAACATCCACCCAAAAAACTTGGTATTCATTTGTTAGCACATAATATTACATGAACCAGGAATTATGAAGTAGCATGGTAGAGTCAATCACACTTTCAACATAGAAGGCCCCCACCACCCCCCACCCCGCCCAAGTCACACCGTTCCTGGCCAGTCAAATGGCCCAGAGCATCGCAGCCACCCGTGGACCCAAACCTCCCTCAATCGCTCCGAGTCCCAAAATGAATCTGCACAATCTGTAGAAACCAAATCGAGGTATGTTTTCTCCCACACGTCTGGAGAGATCGCAAGAAAAGAACATGTGGTCAATGTGGGATCCCTCGTAATGGGGCCCGGACTTCTTCTTAAAATGCCCTTATATAAAGTCCAAAAAATATAAATGAGCACTCCATCTCATAGATGCTCGTAGAGACCTTTCCCATGAGACCAAGAACGTTAAAATCCAAATTCAGCAGCCCGGATTATAGCGGTTTTAGCGAGACCGGATCTGGGTCAAAATCCGAACCAAGATCCGGATCCAAATTCTCCCCCACATAAAAACCCCTAAAACCAACTCTTCTTCCCCAAAAGCCTAACCCAAAGAGAAGCCCCCTTTCCTCCTCCCTCCCCCTTGCTAAAGCACCGCTGGGGCTCGTTGGAGTGTGTCGGATCGACGATACAAAGCCACCACCGCATAGAGGAGGTTGAGGTCACCCTCGTGTGTGGGCTCTCATCGTCAATGAGGCATCGAATGTGTCGTTCTCCACAAACGGAGAAACCGATGTCGCGATTTTTTGAGGTACAATGTCCCCTTCCCTCTTATTGTGGATTCTACGCGTTTTTACGAACTTATGTGCATGGCTATACTACCCTACGCGTCTTACATATTCTCTAATCTCTTGTAATTGATACAAGGAATGGGATCATTGGTGACATTCACTACCCTGCCTTTCTACAATTATTAGCATTCTATACATCTGTAATGTAAATAAAACTGAGAATCCTTCTTAGTTTAAATATAGTGAACATCAATCAAGGTTTTCTTTACATAAATGCATCTGCAACTTAACTATCACCACACCATCATCATGTAGTCAAACGAACTGTAGTCAAACGAATCGTAGGCAGGGAAACAGTTTCTATTGGGAAGCTTGGCATGGAGCACATAAGTGTAGGAGCCAAGATCAGGCTGATCTGCTAGACACCATAAACAGATATCTTCAATTTCCATATTCAATGAATACGCAACTTTGCACTGTCTCTTTTCTCATTCCGGAGGTTCCAACAATCAACAATAGTATGCTCTTACGACCATCTCCATCACGCTTTCTTTGGTGGTGCATTGATGGAAGTGATGTCTCTTCTGCGTTATTAATATCTAAACCCATCATCTTGGGATGTAGAATTCTTCTCAGGTGAAATGCTTATTACTAAAGCTGATTTTTTTAATAAAAAAATCTGTTGTGAAATCTTTCAGTTCCTAATAGTGGAATCATGCAGTCCTTTCATATATAACAGAGATTCTGCATTGGAGAGCTTCATTTTTCAACTGACGGAAGTATCACGGTGTCGTGACTGCAGATAAACCTGTGAACAAACTATTGAGTGGTTATGTTGTTATGATCAATTAAGTTGAATATATTAGATAAGTAGGTGAATGACTTCTTGATTTTGGAGCTGTTTGAGACACACCTTTGGAATCTGCAAAGATTAATAAATAGGGCCTGATACATGAAGCCTTGGACATTTTACTGTTAAACTTGTGTGATGACCATGATGGCAAAAGCTTGAATAATAGTTCAATCCTTTGTTAAGATGGATAATTGGAGCCATTTCTAAACCGGTATCTTGACAAGTTGTAAATTTCTTAGCCGTCAGCTACGGTCTCTTATTTATGGTCACATCTTTATTGCTCCACAGTCATCCATGATATATAGTTTTGTTGGATCTAGGACCGTATTGCCATGTAGTAGTGGCTGTATTTCTAGGGTACTTTAAAATATTAGCTCCCTTCTATTTGTTTGGATGGAAGGGTCAAAATATTCATAGAATATTCGGGAATCTTGCATCTAATTGATTTCTCATTATTTTTAAGTAGAAAGTTTTGATCGGAAATATCTTTCGAAGACTAAGGTTCATGAATTGAATTTAACATTCCACCAGACTTGTGTTTGGCGATATTCGAAAACCGGATTGTCATCTCAATGGAGAAAATAAGGACATCTACATGAAAGTAATGTTTGCTAATGATTCCTTCTCTCCATTACATGCAAAGTCATTATATAGTATGACATTGAAGTCCCTACCTATCAGCTAGGATATCTCGGTGAATTTACTACTAATTGTCCTTGGCTCGTCCCAAAAGTCAATAATGCAGGTGCCCTGGGTGGACATACACAGCAGAGAAGAGGAACTGAACACCATCTAAATGACCCTGCAAAATCACCGAAAGCGAGTGACATAGCACCAAATCCTCCACCGGATCGAACAGATCTCCATTCCAACCTGTCAGGAGTCCACTAGAAGAACTATTAGAAGGAGCAAACCGATACACTGGCAGGAGTGATCCAATAACAAGGCGCCAAACAAGCACATCCCATCTCTCAATCTTCATCTCCTAGAGGTATCTCTCCGTTCTCCAAGCAAAGATCCCACCACCCTCCTATCCAGTTACCCCGACCCCTTAACATTCCAAAAGATGCACCTCATCTAGCAACCATGGGGGAACCCCCCCCCCTCCGCTAGCTCAACATCAATGCAAGTCGCCACCATAACCTGGCAACCATCCTCGAAGTTTGAAGGTTTGTCAGGTATAGACCAAGAGTTCTCATGATCCTCGACCTCTCACACCACATCATTTATCATTCTCCTCTTTCGCTGGAACACAACACCCGCCCTCTCCTAAGCAGGCTCCCTAGCTCCTCTAACCCCAACAGCCCTCTGAGGCCCCTGGAAAAGGACCACTCTTTCATGCGTGAAGTCAATACATGACTCCTTGTTGGTACCCTTTGAAACACAAGATTGCCTCAACGATGCTTGTTGTACCTTCGAGGCCAGATCCTTTGCTACTTCTCCAGCTCGCCCCTCCAAACAGATCCATACTAACTCAGCACCACTTCGCTTCGCCAAAGTTGCCATCTGCACATCTAAGATATGACCAAAATGTCATGGAATAATCCCATGGGATCCACCATCTCCAGTTGATTCAAAAGATCACGGAGTAGTTCCAAGGGACTCACCCTCTCCGATTGATCCATCCTTCGCAGACCTACCATCCGCCTAAAAAACAAAGACCGTAAACAACAACTCCTATCCCAATATATCAAACTCATCGTTTTTGCTCCCGAGGTGGAAGTGGATGGGTTCTTTATCTTCATTAGCACAGCTTCATCTCGCACCATTGTCGGAGTTCCGTCATGTGCCAATGCTAAGGAACAACAAGTGGGAAACTAGTTCGGCTAACTCGATAAAGGAGCACATATGGGGGGGGGGGGGCTTTCGTAGGCCCTTGATCTCAGCCACAACGTCAAGTAACTCACCATGCTAGAAAAATTATTGACCAACCGATCCAATCAATACTTTGTTGGAAGGACCCGATGAGAGTGAGAGAGGCCTTTGTAGGGGACAAATGGCGAATAGTGGTCTCCAAACCGAGGGGTCGTGACCGGACCACCTCCTACACACGTAGGGGGTTGTCGAAGGCAAAAGGAAACAATATGTCGTCGATGGAGTGGCATCTGGTCGATGATTTGAGGGGAAATGGTGCATCTTATGACAAGAAAATAAGTTGTTTCAAGTGCGGTGAGAAACGACACTTTGCTGTGGGGCTTGTTGAAATGTGATTACGTGCTTCGAGTGTGACAGGTTGGACATCATCGTAGGGGGTGGCCTTGGCTGCTCAAATCCCGGGTGGCACCTGGGGTTATCGGAGACTCATCATTTGCTACTGGACTTGATCGACAGAAGGGCAGGTTGCATGGAGAAGGAGGGTACAACTACAAGGACCAACAAAAGCCTTCGGAACATCGACATGTGCACTCTGTGCACTCATTTGAGGGAGTGCTTATTGGTATTTGCTCTTAGCCAGAGTTTTGCTAGAAGACGGCTATGGCAAACATTGCAAGTTTGCAACTAAAATCGACCCTTCATTTGGGGGGGGGGCATGGTCCTCCTTGACTCCCCCATGGTGTGCACGCGTGGTCTCTCTGAAGTTGAAATCAAATCCCTTTTATGGGAGAAGGTGCAAGAAAGCGCATATTCGATGGCCCGACAATGTCCTTCGCTATGAGATGGAACATCTCATGCAATGTTCTATAAGGTTTTAGTGTTGATAGGAATACACCTACGAGCAAGAGATAATAGAACAGTGGAGGGCCACCTGGCAGACCACCGCAAGGTTATTTCCATATTCAGTGACGACCTCTCAAAGGGTGCAAAAATCAATATAAAGGTGAAGGTGGCAGTCAGACATGAGGTGCTACCCTCTAAGCTCTGGCTTAGGATCATAAAGGCGAGGTTCTAAGTAAAGGTGAAGGAGATGTGTGTCGTCATACGCAACGATGATGGACATGATGTTCGATCACCTCTGAGCACCCTCGTCGGAAGCATAAATGCCATGATGGTTACAATACACGCACTGCAACGTTTGAAGGGAGATCTTTCTTAAATCGTTGAAGTTTCTAGAAACGTGTGAGTACAACTGAAAAGGATCAGAAATCGTACTTATGGTCTTGCGAGTAGAATCGCCCGTTAATGGATATGGGTTGGATCTCCTTTTGTCCTTCATTTTGGGCGATGCTTCAAAGGCGACACTCGATGGATCTGAATATCCTCGACCCGCTTACTCTGGATCCAGTTACCTTACCCTTCGATAGGCGATCGAGTCTCCTTGCATTGTGAGGTCTCATCAGGATTGGAACGTACAGGAGCATCTGATGATGTCGATACTCGGAAGTTTGACGTAGTGAAGAGCGATGTGCCATCTCCTCCGAGCGGAGCATGCTCCTCCTCAGAGCTGAATGTTGTGGTATTGAAGCTTCGAAAACCCTCATCCCCTCGTATTTCTCCTCCTTGGCTATACGGAAAGCAATATTCGAGGTAGTACTCGAAAGAACAGTGTAGTCCAAGCCTTGTAACATACGGAAAGTGACCGGGAATGGGGCACTTTATAACATCTTTTTCAAGCCTAGCTGAGAATCAGCGGCATCAATGGAAGAATGTTAGGCTAAGCATGGCATTGGTCTAGGGAGTAGTGTCCAATTTTCTTATTGAGAACTCCTGAATAGTTGGTTGTAATATTTTACTAAGCATTTTGAGACTCCATGGCCAAATAAGGGGCCCTCAAGTCCTCGACAGATACTCAGGACGGTTGACTCGAAAAAATAGATACTCGAGGACCATTGGGTCAATGATGATAACGAGTTGGTTAGGTGGAAAATACAGGTGGACGCAAACTTAGCAAGAGACTGCCACTTGATCTGGAAGGTGCGGGTCCAAGTGAGAGTCTAGAGTATAGTTATTGAGAAGCTAGGGAATTATGACTTGCTGCTCTATAGCGTGCTTTATCCCGACTGTTGAGGCAATGTGCATGGTATGTTTAAGGGAGAAAGAGGGTTCTCTCCATCTATGTTTCCGATGTGAGCTCGCGAAGGGAACTTAAAACAGCTGGAGATTGTCCTAGACAAATGGTTTTAGTCTGGAGGAGTTTGGTATAGCTTCGGGGATATGACTTACCATCCCAAGTTGGAACGAGCAAAACCTTTCACGTTCCTCTGGGCTACTATCCGCTTGGCTAGAAATGTGGTGGTGCAATTCTTAGTCATATCGTAAAATTTCTTAATTTTGTGATTAATGAAGTTTTTATCCGAGGGAACACTTATCATAGGTGATCACCTTTTATTTTCAAAAAAAAAAAAGATTAGAGAGCTTAGTGTTGTAAAGTTTATGCGCATTATGGTTGTGGGTATTACTAAAAGGTTTTGGTTAAAGGCCAGGCTGAATTTAGTGACTGGACCAAGGCAAATGTAATACTAAAAGGTTTTGGTTAAAGTTCGGGCTGAATTTATGAATGATACATGTATTCCACTTCTGTGGTACTTCTTGAATCATTTCATCGCAGAGGGTATAATGCAAATAATTTATTATACGGGTATGTACTCTTCCTCATGTACTCATTTAATGGTGTTGGGTATGTATGACTGTCCATTTCATGTAGTCATCCTTTCGCTTTAAAAAAACTACCAACAAAGCCATCATTCATGCTCTCACCTCGTAAGATTTTTCTACTCAACACGAGCTTACATTGCAAATGTATACATATTTGTGGGTTTAGTGCATGGGAACGTGCAAATTCATTAAAACATTCTAGTTGTCGCCAGATGGCCCTCTATAAATGGACTCTAAATCTCATCTTCCTGCGGAGGAACACATATAGCCTATCCTAGACACAGCCTCTTGAATTGTATTTGTATTTGGGCAGTGTCTATATTAAATATAACCTAAACTAAGCGGTTTTCCGCATTGACCCTTCCTCAAGATGCCTGTGCATGGTTGTGGTAAACAGCAGCACCGAGAGCCATGTCTGCATCAGGAACATGCACGCAGCTGCTTCACTCACAGAGAAATTTTCTACTAATTAAACCCAATCTAGATGATGAAGCAGCAACGCCCATAGGGCCCAACAGGGTTCTTTCACATGACCTCTCTTCTGCAGAGACTGGAATAAGAAGTTCCCATTCTCCCTCGAGATAAAAATTCGCATAAAAATCGCGCCTTTAAAGGACAAACTACAAACAAAACCCAGTGACATTTAAAAAAACTATAAAACATGGAAAAAGAAGAAGAGGAGGAGGACGAGGAAGAGGATTTCCCGTTAAGGAAATATTAACCACCGAAGACTCACCTCACAGCGGATTCCTCCCTCGCCTGCAGGGCAGCGAGATCAAGGAAGCACTTGGCGGGTTCGAGCGGGTCCTCCGTACGTCCCAGCAGCTCGAACTCTCTGATGTAGTTGGCTTTGAGGAACCTGATGTTCCTACAGGACCCGACACCCTTCGAAGACGCGCCTTCTTGTGGGAGGGGATCGATCGGGTCAAGGAATCACGAAGATGGAGAGAGGAGGAGGATGAGAAGTAGAAGATGGCGAGACATATGGATCTAAAGGATATGAATGACGAGGACGTTGGAGGAGCGATCGAAGGTGATGACGGTGCCCTCGAATTGGTCGCCGAGGGAGGTCTTGATGGCAAGGATGCATCCCACCGCCAGCTCCTCGCCGCTCGAAGCATCCATCGATGGGCAGCGGTCGCTGCCTCGTGGTGGCCGCGCCGCTTCCAGCAGGAACTACGAGCGCGCGGGGCGGGGCGCGGGGCTACGAGGCTGCGCGTGCTGAGAGGAATGTCACGTGCCGAACGCGCATTCGGAATATTGGATAGTTTCGGGGTGAATTTTAAATTTGACTTCAGCTTAAGGTTGGTGGTGTAAGCCTAAAAGATTTAAATATCGGTTTCTAATATCGTATCGATACCTTGTCGATATGATATTTCGTCGAAATTTCGACGACATCTCGCCCATATCGACCACCATTTGTGAAGAAATGGCCGAAAACTACCGTCATATCTCTATTTCGCTCGAGATTTTGGTCCTTTGTCAAAATCGAAATTTTGTCGAAATTTCGCGAAATCTGAAACAAGACTGTAAGGTACCACAGGACCCTTTTGATAACAAAATTGCCTTTGCCTTGGTTTTTTTATAGTCAAAATGTCTACGAAGAAAACTAAAGAAAATAATAGCTTATTAACAATTTTTTGGTTTTGTAAGAATAATAATATCGTTAATCTCAGGCAATTTTGTATATGTTTGGCATATTTTATACAATGTATGGAAATTTAGATTAGAAAAATTATTCTATGTGCAAAATAATATTTGAGGAAAAAAATATGGCTTTAATCTAAAAAACTTGCAAACAAATATGGATATATATAAATATCCAATAAGTTATCGTACATGTGTTCTTTTAAAAATATATATAAATATTGATATTACCGGCATATATATATATATATATATATATCCATATATGTAGAGAAAAGGGAGCCTACACCCAACACCCGACTCATTTTTTCATAGATTTTTTATTTTTTTGAAATGAAATCTTGGGGGAATTAGATCACGATGTACCACCATGGTGTCATTCAAAATTCAACTTAATTCGAGACTTCTATCATCTTCATCAAGACTATCAAATTTTAACGGTCTTATAATTGTTGAAATTGACCTCTTCTAGATGAATGTGTTATGAATGTTTGTTTTGCATGAAACTTGAAACACATATTCTTCTCAATATATTAAGAAAACCCCCCTAAGATTTCATTAAAAAACTCAAAAATCATGCAAAAAAAGGCGGGTGTAGGTAGTTACCTACACCCTGGGTGTAGGCTCCCAGCTCCCATATATGTATACACAACTTAATAATTCACGTTTAGTTAATATTTTTGTTATCGTATTTGATAAATTGTCATGCAGAGATAGAGATAGTTATAGCATATTTATCTCATTTACATATCTTGTTCGCCAATCTTAGTTTCAAAGGGATGGTAATACAACATATCTGATATTTTTCATGTTTGTGTTTATAAAAGTGTGTATCCGTATTAAAACGGATACATATATGATCATGTTCGATATAACATTTACGATAAATTACAAAAACATATCCTAACTATCCCTCGATTCACAATTTTGCACCTCATATGTGAAATGTAATAAAGAATGATGCGATCTTTTCTGTCTCATATGCATGTGATGGACCGATATTCTACCTCACTTAAAAATATTGAGTCGTAGTTTAGGAGGTGGAAGTCAATTTATCAAAAACCACATCAACCATTGCTCTTAATTATGTTTTTTTTTCTGACAGAAGTTCGTATTTGATTTTATTCATTAACTTATAACAATCGTTACTTTTGATGAAATGAATCATATAGTCATTTATCTAAAAAATTATTATATGCGTGGATGGAAGATCCGACGGCTACAACCCCGCTACGTGCCCTTGAACAGGTGGTGCCGTGGTGGTGTGCAATAAAACTACGTGCCCCCTCAGAGCCCGCGGGCTAAAACGGGAGAGAGAGAATAAAAATAGAGGGAAGGAAAAAAAGGATTCGATATCGAGCGAGGAAGATGGAGAACGAGAGCCCTTCCGATCCCTTGGACGGTCTCTTCGGCAAGAAGTCCACCAAGAACCCTTTCGTCCCCATCGGTAATCCTATAACCTTTACATGTCTGCTCTTTCTTTTCGATGCCCTATCCTAATCTCTTCGAAGCTGTTCTTCGACGCGAGCACTTGTTTGTACAACTTGTCGTGAGTTGGGATTGTTGTTATATCCAGTTAATCTAGAGATGCACGTGCTCCATTATGTATGCATGGTATGTTTGAATTGATGGAGTTGAGGCAAAGGGTGGGTAGATGTGGAGAAGAAAATAAGGGAAGGACGAGGATCGAGGAAATCTTCACCTTTTGACTGCTTGTTGCGTTTGAAGGTTTTATTTGAGTCACATGGATCTTGGTTTTGTGGGGTTTGAGATCTTCGTCTGTGCGTTGAGATCTTCCACGCAATGAAGATCAATTGTTTCTCGGTGGAACTCGATTACATTTTTCGAAGTGCTTCAGATTGGTTCATCCTCATCGCTGATCGATTAGTCCATCTTCCTCGCTCAGTCAGACTAAATTGATCGAATAATCAGGCTAAAGTGATCAGTCGTAGGGTAAAATGGTTGATGTTATGCAGTATGCTATGGGTTTGTTTGATCAATCATTTAAAGTGATTAAGCATGTAAGCATATATGTAACAACCAATGATTTAAAACAATATAACATAAAAAATCAACTCTGCATTAGGTGTGGGTTGGGAGGCCATAATGACCTAATCATGAAAATGAATCTTGGCACAGTAAACATACATATTATATATACAAAACATGAATAATTAAAAAAATACTTAATTAAAACATGCCTATAAAGAATGCCAAAATCTACTAATCAAAGGGTTTTTTTGACAAATACTAATCAAAGAAGTTATCAACTCTATCTGCATAGTCCGTCTATGTTTTTTAGAATCATGGTCCGTCTCAATAGACTTGAGCTCCCTACTTGAATCATGTAAACCATTTGTATTTATAACCATCAGACTTAATAGGAAGTCTACTTTGAGAAAAATGCCTTCGAGAGTTTATATTGAAAGCACACTAGTGTTTTGATGTTTAGATATGTTCCCACAAACAGGATTATCCCAAGCCATGCAAAGTTGATCTCAATTAGCAAGATTACTGCATAGCTCAATCTTAGTACGATTTTCTATAAGGATCGTTGTGACCTCCAAGATTCGGTGATTAGGAAAAAGATCGATATTACCATTATATCTGATGATACATAAAGTTTGAAGCAAACACTGGCAACTGTTCTTAGTAACAAGGGTAACAATAAGCAGTTTGATGCTTCTGTACCTGTGGGATATACAACTTGGTGATGTACATTTTACAGCTTTGAAGATACTCTTTCATGACTTAAAGTACATTGAAATGGACTTCTTGCAATATGAGTGTGCCAACTTGTAAAACACACAATCTTGATCGTTAGAAACGAAGAGCTCATCTCTTTTGCTCTTTTTAATATGATGTTTGAGTACTTGCACTAGTTAGCTCTAGTCGTGTCTACCCATATTTTGTTACATTCATTGAAGATTAGTTCATATATATATATATATATATATATTCATTTATCTCATCAAGAGCATATTCGCAATTGCACTAATTGTGCAAAACTTTATTCAGATGGTTGAAAACCAATTTAAGACACCGATCAAGGTCCTTCAGTTAGATAATGTGATCGCTTCGATGGTTGCAGACTTGCTCAACATTCTTTGGGGGTTGTTATGAGGCTTTGGAACTTGTCGTTTGCCCACTTGGGGAGATCCAAAGGTGATCTCATTGGGTATACATTGCAAAAATTCTTTGATGGTCCAACTCACAATGGAGGAGGCATTTAGGAGGGAGGAAGGTTGATTTTGACGATTGTTTGGGTGACTAGGGGTGCAACATTTGATTTAATGTGGTCCCTTTGGCGATGAAGGTTAAGGTGGATGAAGGTAGAGGGTGGATTGTTGGTGGGGAAGGGGGGCCTGGGTGAAGGTGTTGGTGTGTGGGAGGGATGTGTAGGGTATCCACGTGACTAACGATTTTCTTGGACATTAGTTTGTCGTCAAGGACCTTGGCGATCTACGTTACTTCCTTGGACTTGAGTTTGCCGGGAACCAGAGGGGTCTTGTTATGAGCTAGAGGAAGTATGTCACGGATCTTCTCTCTAAGACATGCATGTTAGGTTGTAGGCCTGCCACTACTCCCATGTATCCATCAAACTTCATATGATGATGATACTAATGAGGTAGATAACAAGCGATACATGGAGCTCGTTGGGAAGCTCCATATGTCACCATCACTAAGCATACCATATCTTTTGCATTAAGCATAGTCAACTAGTTTATGGAGCAGTCGAGACATGCACATATGGATGCCATTCACATGATTCCGAGGTACATGAAGTCCTCTCCTGGTACTGGACTTTTTTTTGCATAGGGACATCCCTCGCCATTACAACACTAGATGCAGATTATGCAAGGTTCCCTAAGGACAAGAAATCCACCACAGGTTTTGCAGTGTTTATAGGGAGCTCCTTGGTATCGTGGACCAATAAGCAGACCGTGGTTGCCAGATCTAATGCAGAGTCAGAATACAGAGCCATGAAACATGTGACTACTGAGTTGATGTGGGTCAGATCCATCTTGACTGACCTAGCTATTGATGCACCCCTTCTCATGCATCTACAATGCGACAACCAGGTTGCACTTTTCAAAGCTGATAATCCTTCCTTCCATGAGAAAACCAAGCACATTGAGGTAGATTGTCATTACACTCATGACATTATTCAGAAGGGTTTTGTCTCTACTTCCCATGTCAGATTAGGGGAATAGACGACATATTATTTCACTAAGGCTCTTGCCAGAGGGCCATTTCAGAGATGTTCTTTCAAGTGAGCATGACTGACGTATATGCTCCATCTTTAGGAGGAGTGTTGAGTGAGTTTTTATTTCTTGGTTTTATATTTACATTTTCTCTCTTCTCTATTATGTAATTAGCCCAACAGAAGTTCTCCTCTCTATATGAGAGAACTACATGGCCTCATGAATAATCAATTCATTCATTTTTTAAAAACTTAGCAATGTGTTTGGGCCCAAACAAAACTCCCAAAAAAATCTCCCTTCTATTTAGGGTTCCCATTGTGGGAGCCCACCTCCCATTGTGTGCGCTTCTGGAATTATGCGTGCTAAAAGACTTAGAAGGGCTGCAATGGAGAAGAGACACCATGTCATCGCCTGATGATGGTGTCTTGGAGGTGCGGCCCTACGCAAAGAAGATGTTGGAGATTGGTGGCCCACCTCCTGTGGTTCTCGTGTTGCCTCTTGTAGATGAGCCTAGTTGAGCAGTGTTGTCTGCACAAGATTCGGAGCCTTCTCTTGGAGGAGAAGGTCATGATCTTGGATGTCTGAGGCTACAATGTTGCGAATTTTTATGTTATGCTACTCTTTTCCAGTTTACTTATTTATTTGTCATCATTATGTAATTTACCCATTAGGATTTCTCTATTCCATGTAAGAGAACCCTTGAACTCAATGAATATACAACGTATTTTCTCTCAACATGGTATCAGAGCATCTGTCCCAGACCGGAGCCTGTACCCACCTCCCAACTCTACGTTCTCGCCTTGTCTCGCAGCTGCCCATCGCGCCTTGGGCAGGCTTGTCACCGCCCAGCAGTAACCCAAGGCACCGTCCAGTGGTGCAGTTGGCGCAACAACATCTGGTAGTGCCACCGGTACCGCCCAATGCCCCTTCGGTGCTACCCAGTAGCAACTGATGCTGCCCAATGGCATCCAACGTCGCTCGGTGGTCCTTCTAGTGCCCTGGCATGTTGCCCAAACATTTGTCGTCCCTTCACACTTGATTTTTTGGCCTGATTTCAAAGATTTTTGGTTTGATTTTAGTTTGAAAAGAGGCGAAATTAGATTGTTCTGGTCCGTTTGTGCTAACGTTTGATTGAATTGGTTGTGGTATGAGTCTACATCCACAACCACCCCTTTTCATGTCCGTGTAGACACTACATTGCATGTTTATGGTCCCAGTTATCTGTCCTCGATGTCAGAAAACAGAGTTGAAATCCCATCAATAGGTGCCTTCAAGGGTTGGGTATGTCAAGATGGATGGCACAAACTGCAAGTTGTGGACGATGCACTTCATGAATCTACTGCAGGGCCATGGTAAGAAGCATATTTTGACGCAAGATGAGCTGATGGATAAGGCATGGACCAATGCCTCATGGGAGGCAGATGATGCATATGCAAAAGTATGGCTATCTGGTATGGTATTGGTTGAGATAACCAATGATGTCTTGAGTCAGCCCCTAACAAAGACAATGTGGGACATTCTCGCAATCACATATTCTCAAGCGAGGAATGAGTCGAAGATCCTGCAACTCATCACGATATCTTTACAACCAAACAAGGTGATTGTCCTCTTCATGCAATGTACACATCTCTTAGGAGTATGTTCGAGCGACTCCATAGCTACATACCTCTGATGGCCTCATCAGAGCAATTAAAGGTCTATCGAAATTTTGTCATGACCTAAGTGTTTCTGGCTGCCCTTAACCCGGAATACGATTCGGCTTGCTCTCAGCTTCTCATAGATGCCACCATACCACTTATGGATGGGGCAAATCATATATTGAGCAGTTTGAGTATACCCTCTGCTGCATCTTTCTCATACGTTATCGGCTATGGCGGCTTCCCGAGGTAAAGGTGGCTTGCTTTAGTTTAGAGGTCGGGCACACATGACAGAGGAGGCCTACGCTTGCGCCCACCATGTTTGTGTTGTCATCGATCAGGCCATTTAGTGGACATGTGCTATTCCAAGCACGACTTCCGCCATCCGCACGTGCTGCTGAGCAAGTCCAGATTGCTCATGACTCTACCGATCATCGCTATGATTGACTTTGGTGCACGACCACACTCATGCCCCTGATTATTGGATCCTCTCATACTTCTACCAACCCATCAGACATTGCTACTTCTGCATCCTCAAGCACGTTGGGTATTAATCACACCTTTACTAGTCTCTCTTGGCTAGATCTTCGGAGTGGATCATGAACTCTGGAGCTTCTCATCATCTCCGTGGAGATCACTCACAGTTTAGTTCGTATAGCTCTGTCCAGCATGGTAGATCAATGGTGATCGAGGTTTGAAAAAATGAAAGGTGGAACAAGACGTTTTACCTGGAGGCGAGGCATGGCGTAGCCTCGAGGCGGTCGAGGCGTAAGCCTCAGTTTGTATAGGAAAATAATTACAAGGAGTATAATAAATATATTTATTAATGAAATAATTTAATCTGACAAACATATGAAATATAACATTGTAATATATGATGACATTAGGAAGATAAGAACATGGAAAAAAGGTGATGTCAATTCCATAAACTTTTCTACTAAATTTCTATCCAATCAAAAAGGAAATCATTGGCTATAACTATCGTTAAAATATTTATCAAAGAGGGAATCGTTGGTTATAGTTGTCAGTAAATATACCCGAGATGTTGTTACGAGTCATATGATTTAAATCCTAACCTTATGTTTAGCGGAACCCAGTTGAAGAACGGTTCGATGTCCCCCTTTACCACCATACCCTACCAGTATAGAGGTCGCGTTGCCTGATCCGCGAGCTTGGGGGATGGGGGCTAGGGGCTCATGTGGGCCCCCTTGTGGAGGTTGCAGAGGGCAGTGCCCCCATATCGAAAAAATTTCTGATATGGGTATTCAAATTTGCATGCATTTGAGATTTGCATATTCGTATGTTTAAGGGTGTAATATTAAGAATTCACTGAAACAATTGGACATGTTAATGGTAAATATGAATACGAAAGAGGTCAAATTTGAGCTTTCATCTTGCATAAATATATCCTCAACAACTAAGCCTTAATAAACATCTGAAACTACCAATAGAACCGATTATTTTCTTAAAAAAATGCTTGGTAAATCCTGAACGCTTCATGTAATGCCTATACCTCGCCCTGCCTTATCGCCTTGCCTCGCCTCGACCGCCTCAGGCATTCGAGACGCTTGCCTCAACCAGGGGGTCCGAGGAGGTTGCCTTGAGGCTCTTTGGGACCGCCTTGTTTCGCCTCGAGTGCCTTTGTGCCTCAAAGCGAATTTTTTCGAGCAAGTAGTGATTGCTGATGGGACACTCCCCCATCATCGGATATGGGGAGATCCATTTGATTACCTCAATGTGCTTGTAGGCTATTCTTTATGCACCAAAGTTCTCAATGAGTTTATGGTCTATTAGTCAGATTACAAAAGATTTAAATTGCCGTGCAATATTTGATTCTGCTTCCCTTGTTTTTCAGAATTTACTCACAGGCATGGTGATTGGATGTGATCGTGTGCATGGAGGTCTTTACAGGTTGATCTAGTTTTTGTATGGTAGTGCTAGCTTCCTTTTTGCTAGATCGATATCCTTATACTCTTGACATCTTTGCTTTGATCATCTTCCATTACATAAGATTTGTCATCTCTTCCTTGGGATTTCTGTCAAGTCCACCTTTCAGTGTGAACCATGTCTGCTTGGAAAGCGTCACATGTCTAACTTTCCAAGTCATCAAGGTCATAGTAGGCAGAGTATGTTTTAACTCTTTCATTTTGATGTAGGGTCCAAGTTGTGTCCTAGATCATCATGGACACATACATTACTTAGTTGTTCTGGATGATTTTTCCATATTATCATGAGTATTTTTGTTAAAGAATAGTTCTGATGTGAATTTTATGATTCAAAATTTTGTTATTGAAATGAAGAATCTTTTCTCTGCTTCTATTAAGTGTATTCGTTCTGATAATGCTTTGGAATTTTGTACCTACTCAATTGTCCCAACTTTTTAGTTCATATGGCATTCTACATCATACTCCGTGCCCCTACACTTCACAGTAGAACGGTGTTGCTGAACGCAAACACCGTCACTTTTTGGATATCATCGGAACTCTCCTCATACCGAGTCGGGCTCCTTATTCGTTCTGAGGTGATGCTATCATGACAACATGTCATCTCATTAATCGGATGCCCTCTACCAGTCTGGGTGAGAAGGCTCCTATCTCTCTCTCTCTCGCCTTTCTAGAGATGGACCTTTTCTCTCTTACACCACATGTTTTTGGCTATGTGGTATTGTCCACCTTCTACATCCATGTCGTTACAAGCTCATTCCTATAGTTGTTAAATGCATGTTTGTCGGGTACTCTCGTACGCAGAAAGGCTATAGGTATTTTGATGATGTACCATGCAAATACTTTGTTAGCGTTGATGTCACATTCTTTGAGTTTATCATGTTTTATACTCTCACAGGTGACAGGATGGGTCCCTCTGAGTCATGGTATGAAGTTGTTCCTCCACCCCCTCCTCCACGTACATCTCAGTCTGATCTCCCTGCTCCCTTACCTTCCCCATCATCCGACATGCCTTGGGTTAATTTTGAAAACTTGATTTTCGCTGATGTCGTTGGTTTGAATGATGAACAAGAATATTTACGTGATGAGCATGACAATATGCAGGATAAACATGGACCACCATAGGAGGATGATCTAGGGTGGCCTATTGCCTTTGAAAAGGCAAACATACTTGTGCGAGATGCCCCCTCGTTGGACACATGTTTTTGGAACGACTTTCGTCAAAGTTTAAGAAGATTGTAGTCGGATTATTTGCTATTGACATCCCATGCACATACCATGAGGCCCTCAAGGAGAGCCGTTGGCGACTTGCCATGAAGGAAGAGATGGTTGCGCTCCAGTCTCGTGGGATATGGACTCTTGTTTCTGCTCTAAATGGGGCATTATTTGTGAGCTGCAAGCGGGTATTCACTGTTAAACACAAGGCAAACGATTCTGCAGATTGGTAAAAAGTGTGTTGGTCACCACGTGATTTACAAAGACCTTCAAGGTGGATTACCTCGACACTTTCTCTCTAGTTGCACGACATTCCACACTGCGGATTTTGTTGTCAGTTGTTGTGGTACTGATTGGTCTCTATTCAAATTTGATGTCAAGAATGCTTTTTATATGGTGATCTTGAGGAAGAGGTGTATATGCAGCAACCACCTAGGTTCGTTGCTGAGGGGGAGTATGTATGTTGGCTCCATAAGGATATTTATGGCCTTAAACAGAGCCCCAAGACTTGATTCCAGAAGCTGTTAGATTTGATTGAACAGAGGGGGTTCGCACGGTCAACTACTCATCTTTCCTTCTTTGTTCAGGAAACTCAGTGAGGTACAATTGTCATCAGTTTGTCTTGGGACAACGGTTTGTCACTGGAGATGATATTTAGGGTATTACTACGGCCCAGAACTTCTTGGGACAACGGTTTGTCACCAAAGACTTGGATGAACCGTGTTACTTTTTGGGTCTGGAATTTGCTAAAAACAAGCAGGGTCTTGTTATGACCCAAAGAAAGTATGTAACCGATCTCCTTTTAGAAGCATGAATGATAGGTTGCAGACTGACATCTACACTTATGGATCCAAACATAAAATTGCATGATGATACTACAAAGGACGTAGATAAAGGAAGGTATAGAGAGTTGGTTGGGAAGCTCACTACGTTACAATTACCTGACTTGATATTTATTTTGCAGTCAGCAATGTTAGCCAATTTATGGAGCAACCAAGACAAGTGCACATGGATGCAATGTACATGATCTTGAGATACTCAAAGTCTTCTCCAGGGATATGTCTATTATTTAGTGGAGGAACTGCATTATCTGTCACAGCTTGTGTAGATGTGGATTACATCGGTTGCCTCAAGGATAGGAATTCTTCCTGCACGAGAGGTGGGGGTTAGAGTTACGGGGGAGGCGACACTTGGGAGTGCATTGCGGGGGCACTTTGTGGAGGCGACAAGGAGGAAAAAGAGCAGGTAGGGTTGATTGGGGAGAGGAGTGGAAACGTTGTCTGGCGCGCAGGCGGAGAGTCTATTGTCACCCTTCTCTTTGGAGGAGACGAAGAGAAACCACATGTACGAGATCGAGGTGGGGGGGGTTAGAGTTACGGGGGAGGCAGTGCTTGGGAGTGCATTGTGGGGGCACTTTGTAGAGGTGACAAGGAGGAAAAGAGGGAGCTGTTGGGGTTGGTTAAGGAGAGGAGTGGAAACGTTGTTTGGCACGCAGGAGGAGAGTCTATTGACACCCTTTTCGGAGGAGGAGACGAAGAAAGCGGTTTGGGATCTGAATGCAAACAAGGCCCCTGGCTCGAACGGCTTCCCTGTGCTTTTCTACCGGGAATTCTGGGATCTTTCGAAGGAGGATGTGATGAAAATGCTTAATGAATTCAGGGAGAGGAATAGAGGATTCGAGAAGGTCAACCGAGCGTTGTTGTTCCTTCTGTCCAAGAAAGATATTCCTATGAGGGTGGACTTCAGACCTTTAGCACTTTCCAATGTCATCTACCTTATTGTGGTTAAGATCCTGGCGAACCGGCTCAAAGGTGTTCTGGACTCGGTGGTGTTGCAGGGTCAGTAAGTGTTTATACCTGGAGACAGATGGCAAACGATTTAGTGATGGCCTCAGAGATTTATCTTGTCTAGAAGCGGATAAAGACAAGAGGGGCTCTGTGGAAGATAGACTATGCTAAGGGCTTGTTTGGTTAACGGGTTACCCCTGGGGTAACCCGGTTTACTTCTATATTCCTATGTTATGCATGGATTGGAATTCCATCACAAATCCATTAGACATCACATCACATCCTTATTCCAACCCTCTACCAACCCTCATAACCATCCAAACAGGGACTATTCACAGGAGGTTATTGATAAAACGGGTCTCGCGAGGGTCAAGATAGTCCACACAAGGTGGGACCACTAAGTCGCTGCGACGACCGCTCACGAAACCCGTATCAATCAACAATTAACCCACGACAATCAAATCAAGCAATGAAAATAGAAGTGGAGTCAAAATTTATTATAACTCTACAAAAATGTGTATGGTGCAAGTATGTGTAGAGTGTCGAACTCAGGGCGCAAGCAGGATAGATCAAGCAAAGATGCACAAAAATGTGATATGTGATCAAGTGTCTACAAGTATGCAAAATTTTGTGGGTTTTTAATTATATATATTTTTTATTTTATTTTTGATTTTATATTTTTATATTTTGGTTTTTAATTTCTGATTTTGTATTTTCTTTTTATATTTTATATTTTTTATATTTCTTTTTATTTAAATAGACTATATAGACAAAGTAAGAAAAGAGCAAGATGGAGTATTTATAAAAATAAGGAAAAATGCTCAAAAAATCAGGAAATCAAATGTTTTTAGTTTTTTATAATTTTATGATGTTTTTGTGATTTTTAGAGATTTTCTGAATGTTTTTGGTATTTTCAAAAGTCAAAATACTAGAAAACAATGAACTAAGCTACTGGCCGAAATAAAAATGAGGATTAAAAATAACAAACAGTATCCAAAATTCCTCAAATTAATTTTAAATCAAAGAGAATCAATCAGAGAAAATACTGAAACTGAGTTTGCATTTTTAGGATTTTTCTTGATTTTTTTAGATTTTTAGGAAGATTTTTGAAGTTTTCTAATTTTTAGGGTTTTTGTTTTGAATTTTTTAATGATTTTTGGATAGAAGTTCAAACACATGAAAATACACAAAAAGATAATTTTTTTGGAAATTTTAAAGGAGTTTTAATGTTTTTTTTGGTATTTTCTAATGCAAAAATGCATGTTTTTGAATTTTTATAAATATGAAAATGCAATAAATATGCAAAATAAAAATATAGCGTGAAACTACAATGCAACAGGAGCCTAAGATATTTTTTGTAGATTTTTTAGGGTTTTATCGATGCATGAAATAAATAGAGACAACAACAAGAAACTACACTACTGGCAAGGGCATATATGTAAATACGCAAACATCCAAGGGCCACAGTGCAATTTCCACAAAATTTTATAACTAATAAACAGAGTTCCAGGGCTAAATACAAATAATAGAAACCGCTAGGGCACTCCTGCAAATTATCCAACCCCACACGTTCTATACACGCACCTGGGAGGGACCTAGATGCAATATACAAAAATCGCAGGGGCTTATATGCAAATTACCCAAAAATATTACACGTAATATCAAATTTCCTGGGTCAAATCGAAATAACTAAACCCTCAAGGGGGTCCTTGCAAAATGTCCAATCCCCTCACGCGCACAGGCACGTGAGGTGACGTGGACAAGGACCTAAGTGCAAATAACTAAAGTTCGGGGGCCGAGATGCAAATATTACAAAAATATTTAAACTACAGACGAAAGTTTATGGACTAAAAATAAATACAAAAACTCGCAGGGCGAAAGGTGCAAAATAGCCAAAGTGTGGCGATCCAACGGCGATGAAGAGGCCACTTGACACGTGGCGTGTTCTGGACGACCGATGATGCTTCGCGGATGGACGGCGGCGATTTGATCCCTCTGCTTGATCTGACGGTGGATGCGTGGGAGGATCCAACGGTCGACGTACGCCTGGAGCCCGGGCCTCGATCCGACGGCGCGGAGGGGCGGAGCAAGAACAGGGGAGGAGCGTCGGCGAGGCGACCTTCCTCGAGCTCTAGCTCCGTCCTCCGGTGATCTCTTGGGCTTCAAAAAGGGCATGGAGGCTCCTGGAGGTCGGCTCTATCTCCTAGGGGCTCCAAAAAGCCTCGGCGACGGCCGAGAGTCGCTGGAGAGAACGGGGAGCTGGAGGGCTTCGTGGATGCTCCGACGATCTTCAAAACGAGCCCCAGGTTCGAGTCAACGAGCTTTGACCTGCACAAAGGCGTGAGAGGGTCCAGGGAAAAATGCCTGGACCCCGCGGAGGTGAAATGGCGGCGAAGAGCGGCAAAACGACGGGTGGCCGGAGGTGCACTCAGGCGAGGGGATGATTTGGGCGACTTAATGGATGAGACGTGAAATCTCTTGGGAGGTTTTACTCCTAATGATATGGCGAAGAAAATGCAAGAAAAATAAATGGGATGAAGTGGCTGCCTCGATGGCCGGAACCATAGGGAGATATACCTCGACGCCGGCGAAAGACGGAGGTGGTGAAACCGCCTCGGTGCTCGCTCGACCTGCCTGAAGGTCTCCAAAGGAAGCTGTCACCTTCCTCGGTTGATTGGGCACGAAGAGAGGAGCGGAGCTTGTGGAAGAGGGGTTCAAAATTCAAATGAAGATCGGGGGTTGCATAAGTAGGGTTGACGACTGAGCTCCATAGATCGAGGTGGACCGGGAGGATCACTGATCCATTCCCCAAGAAATCGATGGGGCGTGAAAGAGGGAAGATCGAGGAACAAAAGCCCAGAAGGAAGTTGCGCGAAATAGCGCAAGGAGTAGGCAAGAGAATTCGACAAAAAGAGGTGAAACTCGAGGTCTGACAAGGGGTCAGGCGGGGAGGACAGCCAGTTGACCGGGGGGTCAACGCTAACTGCCTTCTGGTTGGTCCACGTGGGCCAACCACGAAAAACCCTGCGAAAAATAATTAGAAATTCCTTTAAAAATAGTAAATGATTTTATTATTTTTAGATTATTAAATAAAAAAAATTGTTATTTTCTAATGTATTTTAATATGATTTTTAATTATTTTTATGAGGTGTAAAATCAGAGTTACCTTTTTAGGCTTGTATAGGTCTGTATATCTATGTATTTTAGTAATTTATTTTTATTTTGTATATTTAATTTATTGATTTTTTGAAGGCCGTAAGCGAAGCTAAGTCAAAAGCTTATGAAGTTTTGTATAAAAATCTCGACTCTAAGAAGGGACAGAAGGATATATTCAGGTTGGCTAAAGCAAGAGAAAGAAAAATCAAAGACCTTTCTCAAGTGAGATGCATTAAGGACGAGGAAGGTCATGTGCTTGTTACTCAGAAGGATATAAAGACTAGATGGGAGCAGTACTTCCATAAACTTTTCATTGGGGAAGGAAATAGGGATATTACTTTGGGTGATCTAGCTTATAGTGAAAGTTACTTGAATCGTGCATGCTATAGACGGATACAAAGAAAGGAAGTAGAGGAGGCTTTGAAGGTTATGAGACCTGGAAAGGTGTAGGACCGGATGACATCCCTGTAGAAGTATGGAGAGTTTTAGGTGAGCGTGGTTTGACTTGGCTTACGAATCTTTTCAATGTTATTTGGCGAATCAAGAAAATGCTTGAAGATTGGAGGAGGAGTATCGTGGTGCCTCTTTATAAGAATAAAGGAGACATTCAAAATTGTTCAAATTATAGAGGTATCAAGCTGATGTGTCACACTATGAAAATTTGGGAATGTGTGATCGAAAGAAGGTTGAGGCAAATTTCCAATGTAAAAGAAAACCAATTCGGATTCATGCCAGGTCGCTCAACGACTGAAGCCATCCATTTGCTGAGGAGAACAATGGAGATTTATAGAGCTAAAAGGAAGAACATCCATATGATCTTTATTGATTTGGAGAAGGCTTATGATTCTGTCCTACGAGAGATATTGTGGAGAGTGTTGGAGAAGAGACAAATACCTGTCCTATACATTAACCTCATAAAGGACATGTATGATAGGGGTTTATCTTGTGTAAGGACCTCGTCTGGGAAGACTGGATATTTTGACATCAACATTGGTTTACATCAAGGTTCTGCTTTGAGTCCATTTCTTTTTACTTTGATTATGGATGAGTTGACCAGTCACATTCAGGATGAGTTACCTTGGTGTATGTTATTTGCTGATGATATTGTGTTAATTGACGAGAGTAGAGATGGAGTAAATGAGAAGCTTGAGGTATGGAGACATGAGCTGGAGACTAAAGGATTTCGTATAAGTAGGGCTAAGACGGAATATATGGAGTGCACCTTTGATGGAAGCAATGGTGAAGGAATCGAGGTGAAGATTGGTGACGATAACATTCAGAAGAGAGATTCCTTTAGATATCTGGGATCTATTCTGCAACATGATGGGGAAATTGATGGAGATGTTACTAATAGAATAAATGCAGGCTGGCTAAAGTGGAGAAGAGCCTCTGTTGTTCTCTGTGATAAGAAAATTCCTTTAAAGATTAAAGGAAAGTTTTACAAAGCAGCTGTGAGACCTGCTATGCTTTATGGATCTGAATGTTGGCCTGTGAACCATAGACATGTGCAGATAATGAATGTAGCAGAAATGAAAATGCTAAGGTGGATGTGTGGACACACACGTAAGGATCGGATTCGAAATGATGCAATCAGAAAGAAAGTTGGCGTAGCTTCGATCGAGGATAAGATGCGAGAAAATCGCTTAAGATGGTTTGGACATTTGCAAAGAAGATCAACTGATGCACCAGTTAGGAGATGTGAGTGTTGGGATGTTGAGCCAGCTAAGAGAGGGCGATGACGGCCCAAGAAGTGTTGGAAAGAGACCATACGAAGGGATCTTAGTTTTGTGGATATAAGCCCGGGATTGGCCCAAGATAGATCTGAATGGAGGCGAAGAATCCATGTAGCCGACCCCACTTAATTGTGGGAAAAGGCTTTGTTGTTGTTGTATATTTAATTTATTGATTTTTGTTTATTATTTTCTAAATTTATAAAATATTTTTATACACTTAAATATATTTCTATTTTATTTTTTTGAAGTATTTTGTATACTGTATGAATTATATAGGTATGTATACAGGTATTATACCTATGTATATTATATACAAGTATTTTATTTTGTATTTTCTTAATGTTTTTATTCTGATTCTAATATACACATAAATTATAAATAATATTTACAAAATTATAAAAATAATAAATTATAAAAATAATAAATAAATAATAAAATGAATATTTTAATCTGTACAAGTATACAATAGGGGTCCAAAACTCAACTTTCAAACCGTAGCTCCGCTAAATGCGAAACCACCGCTATTAAATAGCTTATTTTAAACTATATACAATTAAAGGTGAGTTTGATGCATTTGGAGTTTTTATTTACGAGATACAGGTCTGGGAAGTTGGGATTCTGGAATTTTATTCAGATCATAACTTTTTATCTGTACATTATTTTTGAGTGAAATCAATTTTATATTTTTATTTATTTAATTATCTACAACTTTCATGTACAAATTTCTTTATTTGAAGTATAAAAAATGGAATCAAAAATAGGTCCCAAAAAGTATAAAAATCAAAGGTATCTGACCCTTATCTCCCCTTACTTTATTCCTTGTCGACCTAGTCATCGAGCGAGATACCTAGGTCTCGGGGTTTCGGGTCATAAAATATTTACAATATTTTATTTTTTTCTTTCTTTTATTTATTCTGTAATTTTGGCTTTAAAAACAGTATTTTATACACTATTTACATGCACATGAATGAATGCTAAGATGTTGGAATTAATGGTATTTACACGCATTTGACAGGGTTTTTGAAGCCAAAATGATAGAATAAAGATGATGAAATGTGGATTCATCAGTTACCCCAACCCACCTCGACCCTTGAACCAAACGAGCCCTAAAGCTTACGACTGCGTCGATTGGAGATTCCTGTGGATGTCTTTAAGGAGGAGAGGCTTCCCCGAAGCTTGGGTGGACTGGGTGAAGAGGTGTGTCACCACTTCCTCCTATTTTATCCCGGTGAATGGCAAACTTGAGGGGGGATTCTTCCAGCCGCAGCGAGAGGTGAGCCAGGGGTGACCATTGGATCCCATGTTTTTTGTCCTTGTGGCAGATTCTCTGGGCGTGCTTTTCAGGCAAGGCAATTGAGGCAAGATGGTGTGAAGGATTCCGCAAGGAAGACATCTCTGTCCCTCTGCTTCAGTATGCATATAACACACTCCTTTTGCTTTGAGATACAAAGGATTAGAATGTTGGTGTGGTACAACTGGTTGAAATTTTCGGCAGTCTTTCTGATCTTGAGATCAACAAGCGTAAGTCAACGATCATCACTTTTGGGATGAGTGAAACGAAGAGTGCCGGAGTGGCGGGTTTGACTGACTACCCGTTGGGCCCCCATCTCCTACTTGAGGTTGCCACTGGTCGCAGGGAAACTGAAGAAAGCAGATTGGGATGATGTGATACAAAGAATGGAGCAGAGATTGGCGGGTTGGAAGGCAATCACCCTGTCCAGAGGGGAAAAGTTAATTCTTCTAAAACACGTGCTCTCGACCATACCTATCTTCTTCTACTCCACTAGACTGATGCCGGTGGGTGTTAGGAAGAATATCGAGACTTTGATGAGGAGATTCTTCTGGTCGGATGGGAAGCAGCAGAGGCCTGGATGCACCTGGTCAGTTGGGAGGAGGTTACGAAGGGACGCAAGGACGAAGGGCTTGGGTTTCGTGGCGTGGAGTGCATGAACTAGGCGCTAATTGCCAAGTGGTTATGATTCAAAATGAGTTTATTGTCACTTCTCATGTTAGTTCAGGAGGCCAGACTGCAAATGTATTTATCCATGCTCTTGCCCGAGAACCCTTTCAGAGATGTTGTTTCAAGCTGAGCATGATAGACATCTATGCTCCAGCTTGAGGGGGAGTGTTGGGAGTTTTTATGTTATGCTACTATTCTCCACTTTACTTATTTCTTTGTATTCATTATGTAATTCACCCATTAGGATTTATCTCTTCTATATAAGAGAAGTAGTGAACCCTCGGGCTCAGTGAATGACCAACGTATTTTCCCTAAACATGTAGCGTGTGGGATCCTCGCTCGAGGGAGGTGCACGGGATGGGTTCACGAGGACCCATCACCCCTGCTGGGGCTTCTTCATTGGTCTGCGCTGCCTTTGAATAGGGTTCCACGAAGGAACCCATCACTATCGTTGGTCTGGAACTGCATAGGGTTGTCATGGTTGCTGCGGCGACGACATCGAGATATCGATTCTTCTTCTTCGATCTCCCATTTCTATAGAATTGCGATTGGGAAATAATAGGGGTTTTATAAGCCCTTGACCTGGAAATGTAGAAGTCGTTGCATGGCGAAGCTGGACTTGAGTTTCATTGATGGACATTTGCGCCTGGAGATGCCTAAAGATTACGATGGGCAGCATGGCTACCGAGAACTTGGTATCTTTTTCGAGCAACAAGGGTGCATTGCTTGGAGGTTTCCATGGTGTACATATGCTTGCTGCTGTTAAAATTAGAGTTTTGTCAGGATCCCTAGAATTTCTCGAACTCGGCGATTTCCAGATCTTCTGAATTGGCGCATATGTGCACCGCAAAACTTCGAGATTTCCAAAACTTCGATAGCGTTTCGTACAGGACTTGAACAAGATGCTTGCTGCCTTTAATCTCTGTTGTATTAGGGTTTGAAAACCCCTAGAATGTTCTTGAAACTCGGATGGATCACGAACATGAACAGTTAATAATCTTCAAGAATAAATCTTCAAGAACATAAGAATAATCTTCAAGAAGAATCACCAAAATTGAATCTACTCTATTTATCAAATCTCGAACAATCATGAACATAGAATAAATCATCAAGAATCGAACCCGCTATGATACCATATAAGAAATTATGAATCTGGAAGCATATTAGAGATAATGAAATATAAACAATGGAAAGAACATCGGGATTTTATGTAACCCTACTCCACAAGGAGCAAGATAAAACTACGGGAGAAAACCTCTCAAGAGCTTGGTATTATGTATTGATCTCTCTCATTTGTTAGAGGTAGAGTGGGGCTTCTTCTATAGCCCTACTAGAACTAAACCAGTGGATGTGGTAATTAGACCATGGAGAGATCCAATTACCTATCTATGATGACGTGTATTCCAAACAGTTAACACTGGCTATGTAGCTTCTGAGGATCTGGAGGGACTATGACGACATGCACTGCCACACGTTTTGAAGTATTGACGGTGTTTCTTCCAGTTTGATTGATGGGGTGGAGTCAATTCGATCACCATCCAATTCTGGAAAGGTATGTGTTATGTTATTCTGACATTGCGGCCTTCAGGAGTCTGCTTGTGGGTGATGGAAACTCTTTTAGCATCTGAAAGGATAATTGATCTGATAGAGGGGCACTTCATGATATGTTCCCAAGGTTTATTTTAGCATTCGACAAAAGCACACATGTTGCTAAGGCATGGCTTAATGAATTCCGGGATGTCTTTTTGATGTTGTCCTAAATCAACGGGTGACTGGTTTTTTGAAACTGACAGAACTTGATACTATGGAGGAGCATTTTGAGGGTAGGGATCAGGGGACATGGTTTGATGAGAACTCCTTGAGGTTGGAGGTATGCAGAGCCTTGGCTGCTACACTAGTTTTCTTTTCCAGGTGAGTAGGTCAGTGAATGCAAATTGATCTGGGATACTAAGGTGCCTATGAGGGTGAGAGTTTTTCTTAGGCCACTGAGTAGAGCAAGAATGACGACGGGAGTTCATAGAACGAAAATTGTGCGTGTTAGAGATATTACTTGCTTGACGTGTCAATTAGTTTCGGAGGACATGCAGCATCTTTTCTTCTCTTGCATCTAGGCTAGAGAGGTTTGGCTTGGGGTGGAAGTCAATTATTGGCTGGATTCTAATTCTCCTTGGATCCACATGTACTCGTGCTTATCTTGGGAAAACTTGATGCTGTTCATTGGGCTATTTTATTGACTCGAAATAATGCTGTGTCTGAGAGGAAAGGTTGTATGTGGTAAATATTGTTGGAGAGATTAATACCTACTTAAATGGTCTGGTGGTAATGTCGTGTGCTTACCACCCAAAAGATAAGTTTTCAAATCCTCCCTTGTTGGGGGTTGCGTTAAGTAGTCGACAACCAGTGTAAAAAATAGTTGAATCTTTCAACATGAATTTGAGCAAGAATCCATGTAGCCGACCCTACTTATAGTGGGAGAAGGCTTCGCCATTTTATTCGCCATTTTAGACTAGTGCTCTCATCGAGTCTTGGATTTTCTAACATATTCCTAAGCCTATTGGCATCTAACGGGGTGTACACCATTTTGGGTATACATCCTTTTCCTTCGTAAAAAAACGGAAATGTGCTGATAAGATGTCATACATGTGTTCTCTGGCAAACTTGGAAATGAGTTTATCACTAAGGACATTCTTAATTTTCTCCTTCAAAAAATAATTCCTCTTTTCACCACTTATTTTGTTACTTCAAATATTGCACGGGTGTTCGAGGATTTCATTTATTAAATTGTCTTTTTTAGTGCCTTTTCTAGTTAACGACTAATATAATTTCTTTTTGGGGTGCATATATACTTCTCAGAAAACTATTATCAACCTCAACTTTTTTGGTTCCTTGACCCCAACAAATCAGGTGCCCTTCTCACGGCGGGTGTGCTAACTGCTGGTCTAGTAAGCTTTCGGCAAGGCAATTCCCAACTAGGGCAGAAGCTAATGAGAGCGCGAGTTGTGGTTCAAGGTGCCACGGTTGCGCTGATGGTTGGCAGCGCTTACTACTATGGGGAGAACATAAAGAGCTCCAAGAAAACTATTTAGATCATAAACCTGTGTTTTGTTTCAGCTCACTTTCTCATACAAGTTCCTCTAAGCTGAGGTGAATTACATGTATCGACGTTACCGAGTGTTTAATGGCGGTTGAGTGCAGCTGCTGGAACGATCCCGAGCTATATACGTACTAACATTGGCAGGATCTTTTATTCCTCCTGCTGTAATATGGTTATGAGAAGTTGGGTCTCATCCATTTTGGTTGAACCATAAAATTGGGCAGTGATTGATTCCACTGCCAATTATTTATTTGAGAAATTTTCTGTTATTCTCGTAATGTTTAAGCTTTATATTAGATTCTGCAATAGATTTTTTCTGAGGTGAATCTCTGTTTGTGCATTAGCAGTGCTGGTGTTTCCCACATTGAGTGAACACTTAGGGTTCGTTTGGTTGCAGGGTTGGACAGGGTTAAGTTGGGCAGGGGTACCCCTGTGACTAGTAAACTGTGAGGAGGAGAACCTTGTTTGGTTGCAGGGCCAGCCCGGATTGGGCCAAGCCAACCTTGGCCAACCCTGCAACCAAACGAAGCCTTAGGGTGCGTTTGGTTGGCGGGTTAAGGCGGGTTAAACTGGTAGAGAGTAACCCGTTTTTGGATTTTGGTGTTTGGATAGAGGGTTAAACTAGGGGTGGGTTAGAAGTGGGTTTGGGGTGATATGATTGTATTGAAGTTTGAAAAAGTAGTAGTTATTGTGATGTGATTTTATTGAATTTTGGAAAAGTGAGTAAAAGTAGAGTAGTTTATAATTTTTATATGATACGATGGTATAATATATTATTTTTTGATAAGATTGATGATGTAAAATTGATTTATTTAATTTTTTAAAAAAGGAATATAGTGGGGCCCACGGGGAGAGAGGGGGATGAGGGTTAAGGGGGGTAAACTCCCCCAAGGGGAGGGTAACCCGGTAGCCAAAAGCTACCTTAAGGCTCGTTTGGTAATCGGGTTACCCCTGGGTTACCCCCTCTTTTCATGGAATGGAATTTTATCACAAATCATACTGACATCACGTCACATTATTCCAACCCTCTCCAACCTCCATAACCATCCCAAACAGCTACCATTCCAATCAGGTTACCCCAACCCACCCCAACCCAGCGACCAAACAGACCCTTATGGATGCTTGCACATGTGGAACTTGAATTTTGGGAGTATATTCCCATCCAATTTGTATGGATTTTGAGCTTTAGAATGACCTGTTCGAATATATCTAACTTGAACTGTTAGCACTTACCTCATTTCTCGGCAGCAAATTATGGTATTTTTAGTTAAATATTCTGCTTCATTTTTTTCACAATAGATAACTCTCAGCATATCACTTGTAGGCGTTTAGCTATCAATATGCAATGGTTTGTTTACAGTCTGATCTCAGATCACGTCGTCGTCGACGAAAAATGGCGGAGCAAGAGGAGGATGCAGTTCAGAAGGACAAAGTCGTGTAAAGTATGGCGATACTCATGAATGTTCAGTTGAACGGATGTATTTGATGTATCCGATTGCGATTATGGAATCGTCTTGTCGCCTCTTGATCAATCAAATGCTCAAAGAAGTAGCATTCCAAAAACTGATCCAAGGAAGCTGCGATAAACATGGTTGAGTTGGATTGGAGTAAGTTCTTGGTTTGAAAGATTGGATAGTGAACGTGACGTGATATTGTTTATGTGTTATATTGATCATGGTTACGATGATATTATTTTTTATGTAATCTTTTATGGTCTGAAAGTGGTCGCAAGCAGTATTTTTGAAATACGAGTCGCATCATTCATAAATATGAGCATAAAATTCAGCGTTCTATAAATGAATCTTCGATACAAACGGACATGATGATGACGGATGTGATATCCAACCCATCGATTCTAATCCAAGAATTCAAGGATGGAGGTCGGAATTAGCGGAAATGGAAAAGGTCGAGTCGAAATCAAATTCTTCCGATTCCGTATTCTAATCGTTCTTGTCCCTTACAGGTCCAAATAGAAAAAAGATAAGGTAGAAGCCGACCGCAATATTATCTGGTATGAACGTCAGATATATAACTTAACGTGACAAAATTAAGGGTGTCAATATTCTCTCGCAGGATCACATCACATTAGTTTAATTCTCTCAGACGTGACAACAACATAGGTCCTTGTCATTTTGTCCTCTGCGTATTTAGATTTAGCTCTATCAATCAAAATGGCTGATTAGTAAGATTTTATTATTTCTGTCGTGTAGCACAGATTGGTGTTCAGCGAGGCGACACCGATCACGCAGATGGGTCCTCTGCTGCTTTTTAATTTTGTTATATACTCAAGTCCTTCCAAACCAAGCTCTCCCATAATTTCTTTATTTATTTAAGTGCTTATTTTCCAAACTATTTTCCTTCCAAATTTGGAGAATATATCCACGTATATACTTTAGCGCGTCTACGATGACAACGAAGACGACGACGATTAATATTCATTGAAAAGATAGGACATGCATATGCCTATCTTGTCGACTAGTCGTGGAGGGCCCGCAAGGGAGGACTTCTTACCTATTGTAGGGACTGTGAGCTGTTGATCAAAGGAGGAGAGGGTATAAGAGAGTGTGGTGAGGATGATATGTGCCGCGATGGCCCGCACCCTAACTGGATAGGAGGAGGCATGTGCTCGCATGTGCGTTCCGTTCGATGGCGATGAATCATATGATGCCGACGACATTCGATACGAAATACTATTCTATGTAGGTATCGTCGCATCCATGTATGAATGTGCGTGTATGTGTGTGTGTGAATGTATTCCTTTCTTTAATTCGCATGCATAATTGAGGAGTTCTTAATAATATCTCTTCTTCTTAACTGAAAGTTGCCATGTTGGCGTTCCAATTGCCTATAGTCACATGGTATATATAATTGCACGTATACTAAGATGTTGATTTAATTATTATCATCAAGTATATATCCAGATCGTGCTTTATTTAATCCAAGGGGCAATCTGCATTGACCTGTGATGGGATGGGTCATATCATATGTGATGCGATGAAACAGAAGCTTAGGATCTTTCCGAACAAAGCTTCGTGATGGGATTGCCTTTGCACACCGCAGATATATTAAATTCTCGTGTTATTGGTGCCAGAAGATATCTGTTGATAAAATACCAAACCTGTGCAAGATGGGAAATGGCAGATGTGATCTGTATCTTTTTCCCAACTTGGGGCCTGAGATCACCGCACTTCTCCTGATCCATCTCCAGCTTACAGCACTGCAATGCATGACAACGGCGGATTGCTGTAAAAGCTCCTGCTGTAACGTAAGGGATCCGTTGGATGGGGATCGGACGGCCTTTATATGCGGCCGGGAATAGTCGACACTGTTGGTATTTCATAATTTATTTCAAACACTTCTTTTATTTGCAATTAAAAATTATTAGTTCTCTTTTTTACCTAATTAATGTCCAAGCACATTTGTCTACTTACGTTTGTCCTTTCATGGATTAACGTTTTTTTTAATATTTGTTTTGACTCTATTAACTTCCCTTTTTGATAAAGATGATGCTTTATTTCTTTTAATTATATACGTTACTCTTTTATTGGTTGTAATTGCAAAATCCAAACGTCAAATGACTGACGTTAAGCTTGCAATAGATGTCACCTTTAATGTTATAATTATTAGGTGATTTTATTGAGAAATTAATTTGAATGGTTGTAACGTTATTTTGTACATCTTATATATGTACGTAATCTTACACCGAGTAGAAGAGAAGCTCATCAATTTATTTCTCTTTGAGGCTTGCGTATTATTCTTATATCGTGATCTTGAAGGAATGATCTATTGTTGCTCAATAGATCTCGATGTTGGTACGTGCATACCCATTGAGATCTCGCCGTTGTATCCTGGAGAGTAGTCGTACCAATACCGATTGCACCATCGGAATCTCCGTGGGGTACGAATCTATTCTTAAGGTCAGTGCATTTTGCACGCCTCGGCAAGTTGGTTCATCTCATCAAATCCGGTATTATCGAACCCTCCTTATATATTTATATTTATATCCTATTATTTCACCTACAATCTTAAGAATAGATTCGTACCTCCCACGGAAATTCCGATGGTGCAACCGGTACCGGTACGACTATCCTCCAGGATACAACGGCGAGATCTCGACGGGCGTGCACTCGCCAACGTCAAGATCGGTTGAACAACAAAGATCATTTCTTCGGAATAGACTCACTCAAAAAGAGAGAAGGGGTCAGACAACACACCCATGATAACAGCCACTATAATAATATAATAATTACACAATTATTATTTTATTATTATTCATATGCTTATGAATAATAATACGTTTACAATTATTAACCTATGCTTACGTTTAAACCTATTATTCATGTATCATGTATTTGAAATAATTTATAAAACATCAATAATCCCCCACTATTTTAAATACACTTTTTAACATATTTTATCTTCCCCCACAATTTCAAAAAAGAAATTAAATAGACAAGAACAAGAGTATTATGACAATATAATATGTATTTGAAATAAGATCTAAAGATGCCAACAATCCCCCACTATTTCAAATACATATTTTTTTTGAACTAACAATTTTCATCCCCCACAATTTCAAAAAAGAAATTAAAGTTTATAATTATCGTAAGAGGGATAAAACTTAAAGAGGACTATTGAAGGAATTCGAAAATGTAATGCATAAGACTTGGTGTCTTATCGACTATGAACCAAGACGTAGAGAGTATGAATATAGTTTCTAAAGGTTGGTGGAATAATAATTCCTATGAACCAATCCTTTATTTTTGAAATCATTGACACATATCCCACACAACATTTTCTGATCTTTGTTGCTCATGCGGGTTGACACGTTTCGGCCATGCGTCTACCTGGATTTTTCATGAGTGCTCTAGAGATTTTGCCCAAAAATCTCATAGGAAGCGGCCTCACCTCCACACCCATATAGGTGGATCATCATCAAGTGTATACTTCTTTTATACACCACCCAATTTGGGCTATGATGTCCATTAAGAACATTTTTGTTCAACCTCACCACTTATGATACTATCATATTGTACACCATAGGAATAGGGAATAACTGATAGTAACCTCTTAGTCGTCCAGTGAATTGTTTATCCCATATGAACCTCCTTCCCGGGATCTCCGTTCATGAAGGTTGGGTTTCCATCACTTCGACTATTGATTTGGGCACAATCCCATCCCCCTCGATGTACTCTCCACAAGCTTTCCGCTTTGTGGTTTAGTCAGAAGATCAACCGAATTCCACTCTGACTTCACATAATCCATGGATATGATGCCATGAGATGTTTCACAATATTGTCTCTCAGGAGAATATGCCTGGAGAATTCGCATGCTTCTCCCATTATAAAACATTTTTAGCTCTTGCTATATTAACATGGCTAGCATAATGGATGAATAGTGGTAGCATTGACTTCATTAAAATGGGAAGATCCGCTGAGATGTTTATCAACCACATCCTTAGAATATGCCTTCTCTAGCGCAATAAAATTGGATTCATTGTAGATCAAGCAATGTATGTCCGCACGGTTGTTTTCCAGAAAACATAGCTCCTCTTACAGAAGTAAGAGCATATCTAATAGTAATTTTCAATTCATCTGAATACTGGATAGAATTTGCATCATAATATCCTTCAAGAATTGGAGGATCTCCACAAAGAATTGATAGCACATTGCTTCTTTAAGATATGAAAGTATTCTAGCGAGAGCATCAAATACTTTCTTCTGAATTTACAGTGTACCTGCATAACTTTCAACAAAATATGCAACATTTTGTCTAATGTATAAAACGATCAATAATTATTTATGCATATCTAATTTGAAGCATAGTATCACTTTTACTTTTTTTTAACTTCAAATCACAAGAGTTCCTCATGGATATTATGAAGATAGAGCACTTTTTTTAAATACAATCCCAATAAAAAGAATATCATGTAAAGGTAAAAATGTGCTGAAATAGATCTTTTGATGCGGAGAGAGATTGTCACAAAAGCCTTTTATGTTAAAATCTCTCCATCCACGTTACATATAAAACCTCAACGCATGTAACGCTTATTAAATAATAGCTTATCCGTTGCCGTTTGAAATCGGAAGAAAAAAAATCAACAACACACACTTGCAAACGTCAATCGAGCACCTTGGATTTTTTTTAAAGATAAAACAAGTTTATGAGATAAATGATTGATAGCAAAAATCGCCCACACTTTCGGATATTTCAAGCTCGATATTTTCAGAATATAACCACATCATTCAACTCTCAAAAAAAAATCCGTCAACATTTTTTTTAACATTGCGTAGAACCGGAAAGTTGCTCAACTAAGGCTACATCTAAGTGATGGTATTCCGATAAAAGAATTAAGGAACCCATCAAATCTATTCTTAAGATTGTAGGTGAAATTTAAGATATAAATATAAAATTATAAAAAATATAGTGTGAGATATGAGTCGATGGTGCAATCGGTATTGGTACGACTACTCTCCAGGATACAACGGCGAGATCTCAATGGGTATGCACGTACCAACATCGAGATCTATTGAGCAACAATAGATCATTCCTTCAAGATCACGATACAAGAATAATACGCAAGCCTCAAAGAGAAATAAATTGATGAGCTTCTCTCTTTCTCTCGATATGTATTTTTTTTTCTACTCGGTGTAAGATTACGTACATATATAAGATGTACAAAATAACGTTACAACCATTCAGATTAATTTCTCAATAAAATCACCTAATAATTATAACATTAAAGGTGACATCTATTGCAAGCTTAACGTCAGTCATTTGATTTTGCAATTACAACCAATAAAAGAGTAACGTATATAATTAAAAGAAATAAAGCATCCCGGGTCGTCCATGAAAGGACATTAATTAGGTAAAAAAGGGAGTCAAAACAAATATTAAAAAAACGTTAATCCATGACAGGACAAACGTAAGTAGACAAATGTGCTTGGACATTAATTAGGTAAAAAAGAGAATTAATAATTTTTAATTGCAAATAAAAGAAGTGTTTGAAATAAATTATGAAATACCAATAGACACACATCCCGGGTCGTCCAATCCTCATTTAATGGAACCCCTGCACTACAACCACTACAACAAAATTTAGCTAGTGAAGGTTTTGAACAAATCCGTCACTAAATTAGCCGTTGTTAAATATATAATGACGATATTATTCGTTGGAAAATGAGTTTTCATACTCAAAATTAGCAACGAATATCATATCTGTCGTCTATGAAAACTCATTTTGCACTGAATAATATCGCCATTATATATTTAACAACGGCTAATTTAATGACGGATTTTTTCAAAACCATCACTATAGCTCATTTTTTGTAGTGAACAGAGATGTGTCATTAGCGAATCACGAGGGAAGGAAGCCTGCAGGTGAAGCATGTGATTATTGGACGGGATGAGGGTAGAAAGGAAGCAGTGTTCCATCCATGGGTGGCGATCGAGAGGATCCTTAACGGTACTGTAGTCTCTGCAGTAACCGCACGAACAGCTCGATTTTAATCGAGCGATTCGCACGAATTCACACTTTTTGTGGGTTGTACCGCGCAAATTTGTGTGAACTGCTCCATCAAGATCGAGCGGCTAGCGTGATTACTGCAGAGATTGCAGTACCACAGACGATCTGCGTCCCCATGGGTTTGTTTGTTGTAACAATACTCTTATATATTATGGGATTTTTACACATGCATTTGTTGTAACAATACTCTTATACATTATGGGATTTTTACACGCATATCCTTGTACACTTTCATGACCATTCTGTAGTTTGCATTTACACCCAAACCCATGGATGGTGATGGTGACCCCTTCTTACATGCATACCCCTCATCGTCGCTTTACTTCACTAACCTAACTAACTATGAGTTAATCTAACCATACATACATGTTCATTTAATCCAATGGTGGATACTGACTTTATTATTCTAGTCCTCCCCCTTCGCTCTCAGGCCTCGCTCGCTTCTTCCAGGCAAAAGAACCCGATGGTCACTTTCATTGTGGTAGATGAAGCATGGTGGAGGTGGAGGATGGGATTTTGGCGGCATGCCCGCTATTGATGAGGTTGTTCGCAATGGCGACGGAGCGAGGAATGTAGGTGCTTAGAGATATGGCAATGAAGGAGGACATGCCTAAGGTTGAAACTAGTAGTTCTACTCAATGTGTGATTTAAGAGGAGAATGAGGCAGGAGGAATGACACAATTCAAAAATATTTCGGAGTTATAATGGTAAATCTATCCACTTTTAATGGATTCCATCATTGTTAACAAACAAGAGACATATAGTCTTCTTAAATCGTCTATTTTATCTTCTATTGGGGTCTACAATTATCGATGAATGCCTTATTGAGATAGTTGACCTAATTGACAATTTGGCATAAGAGGACATCATATTGGAGGAAATCTTTCAAGAGACATATGTACATATTGTAAATAACTATGGCGGTTGCCTAACCGTCGTGGATAACTATGTTCACCAGTAGTTAGCTATACGTCGGTACTAAGACAACCTCGACGGTTTTAAACTGATGTCGTTGGCACTATAACCGTCGACCTTCAGCCATTATTGACGGTAATAAAACAATAGCAACAGTTGTGAATCGTCGGCCTAGCTCATACTAACGTCGGTGCTTAGTAAATCGTCAGCGATGTTTACTTACATCGATGAGTCTTACCACAACAGTCGTATATCTGAATCGATTTTTATTTTTACTTGATATATTACATAAGATAATGAAATCCATAATTACGATTATATTACAAAATAAAATAAAAATAAAAATAGAATATTAAACCTATGGCATCTGGGGTAGTGGATCATCCATAGGTTAAAAGGGGAAGATGTTGATGTAAGAGACTCCCTGCTCATCTAATTCGAAAGTATGCGAGTGAGCGTTTATCGAGTCTTCTGACTCTACTCGGTGTTCATATTAAATTCTTTGTACTTAACTTGTGAATATAAGTTTTTGGGTGTCCACCTTTACGGTTTGACACCCTTTTTTCCTTAAAAAAAATAAATTATTTATTTAAAATTCAAAATGGCATTCTCACCTCATCTAACTCAGTTCGTAGCCACCGATTCTCTTAAAATAATCCATGACCCTTCTTCCCCTCAACAATCGATGATATTCGTCGTCGCACCACCGCAACAAACACGAACACACCCATGGTGTTCTTTGGAGGAAAATAAATAAATAAATAAATAAATAAATATGCCTCTGCAACAGACACGAACACACCCATGGTGTTCTTGGGAGGAAAATAAATAAATAAATAAATAAATATGCCTCTTCTTTCTGATGTCATCATACATATGTGTAAAGACGTGCATACACAACGTATAATCATGTGCTAATTAATCGCAGATGAACACACTTGCAGATAGATGGACAGAGAGAGGACGAGCAGCTCACTTGAGCTGTTCTTTACACCATTTGAGATAGAGATAGAGATGGGTTCTGCAACATGTGCATCAGAGATACATAGAGAGCGAGTGAGGGAAGAGACCATGGTAAGTCAAGAGGTGCATCATAATAATAATAATAATTATAATAATAATTATAATTATAATTATAATTATAATATATTAGTCTACCTCAGATCTTGATGGCCCCCATTGAAATGGAGATCTAAAAAACCAACCACCAGTTGTAAATTTGACCTCTGCAAGGACTGGAATGCATGTGCAGCTGATGGACTTTGGTACCATGCCATCACTGCCTCCATCTTTGGCATCTTACGTAGCTGTGGACCTCGGGACCATCCTTAAGTTATAGCTTCGAAACAAACGTCGTTAATTATCCTTTTTATATTAGCCTGCACTTGCACTTGCAGTTGCAGTTGCATTTGCATTTGCATTGCATTGCATGGGAGATGATCACGAAGAATATATATTATAAATGGAGCGCGAGAGCTGTCAGACACGTGTGCAGCGATGTGCGGACGCATACGGGTCACGGCTTTCTCTCTCTGCTTTTCTGTTTTCTCTCTCTAATTAAGCATAACCACAAGTCCCGTAGGGGGTGCACATGGGCTGCATGTTGCCCCTTCCAATCATCTCCTTCTAACCTTCTCCTTTCCAAAAGCCCTAATCCCATCCCTTCCAATTAAAGCTCTGCTGTGCTGTTTGTTCGTGGGGTCCTCCGTTGCAGCTCTCTATCAGTCATGGTGTTGCCCTGATTTGATCCCGATTGGAAGAAATCCGGACCACCGGCTTAGATGTTGTTGAAGATAACTGGCACTGACAAATTATTGGATTCATGTATAATTGTTTTTGTTGGCAACAATTCAAACTGGTTAAGTTTAAGTTGGCGTGTGCGTAGTAATCATCATCTTGTATGACATGCTCTCATGATTCGCGAGCATTTCATTTGAGATGATATTTGCGATGAATTTTAGGATATATAAGACTCGAGTAAATTTATTTCATAGCGTTGTTCCTAAGATTTTTTTCACTATGTGTATTCCCACTTTAACAAAATTGAACTATAGTGATGCTTTTTTAAAAATCTATCACTAAATTAGGCGTATTAAATGTATAACGGTGATATATATTAGTTGTGAAATGAGTTTTCGTACTCCAAATTAACGACGAATATCATATCTGTTGTTATATCATTAGCAACAGTCCATATAGCGATGCTCATCCATTGCTATTATTCCAAGTATCAACTAATCGTCGCTATTCTTTAGTTCAAAATTTATCGACGATTAATTAGAAGTTTCAAAAATAGCAACGAATAAGCGTTGTTATGTGGATTGTTGCTAATGATATAACGACATATATGATATTCGTCGTAATTTCAAATACGAAAAATCATTTCACAACGATCAATATCATCGTTATATATTTAACAATTACTAACTTGGTGATGAATTTTGAAAAAAAAAAACGTCACTATAGCTCAATTTTTTTAGTGGTTCTCTCTTTGTCATGATTTTTTTTATCATTTTTTTCTGAAGATGATTTTTCACGTAAAGCGTTCTCTCTTTCTCTCTCTTGTGCGATTGTTTCGTGTCAATAGATTATAAATATGAAAAGGAAATTATGACAAGTTCTTATTCATTTAATTATTATCTTGAAATTAATCGAATGAAAGGCTTTTAAATTTATATCTCTCATTTTCTTCAATGATATAAGAAAATAAAAATAATTTACAATCGATAAATATCAATGATTTTAAAAAATGAATAAAGCATTTTTGGAATTATTATTTAAATAGCTCTTTGTTGTTCAAACAAAATGATTTCTTTTTTGTAGTTTCTTAATCATTCCAAATTATTAATCAAATTTATAGTTTTCCATTCTATGTCATAATATCATTATTCCGAAGTTTTAATTGATTCATAGGGTATGAACAAGAGAAGTCATATCAATAGTATAACAATAAGTAAACATTAGATTTGACTTGCACAAAAAAAACTACACATATAAACAATACATACATGCATACATATATGTCGTAAAGAAAGATTTTGGTAAATTTTTTTAATATTTTTGGAACAGGAATAATCACGTTAATTATTGTCGCATTATCACTAGTGCTCGTTAATCACTACGAAATATAGATTTCCATCAGTAATTAGTGTTATATACTCTACTAACTATATATATTGGCCCTAAAGATAATGTTAAAAAATCTGCTAAACATTAATCTGTTAAAAAAATAGTGTTGACTTGTAACAATTTTAGCATGTTAAAAAATCTGCTAAACATTAATCTGTTAAAAAAATAGTGTTGACTTGTAACAATTTTAGCATGTTAAAAAATAATCTTTATCACTGTTTAACGACAAAAAAATCTGTTAAACATAGTTATTTTTTTCAGAGTGTTATCAAACAAATTTATAAACCCAACGCGATTAAAAAAGCTCATCATACAATTAGGGTTGTCAGAAAATTCTCAGGTTCGACATTCGCTCAGATTCGGCTTGCTAAAAATTCGATTCGAAAATAAACAAACCGAACCTAAACACAAGTTTGGGCTCGATTAAATAAACGAACCGAACCTCAAAAACATAGGTTTGCGCAAGTTCGGTTCGTTAAAAGTTCGATTATATACACACATACATATCTAAAAGTATGTATACATACATATTGTATATATAAGGAAAAATACATTCTATATTAACATAAGGGTTATTCACTAAGTGGTTCACTCTCTAAGTCTTTGTTCCCTATTCAAACTCATTCAGTGATTCAGTGATTCTCTCTCTAAGTCTTTGTTCCCTATTCATGAAATCATTCAGTGATTCACTCTCTAAGTCTTTGTTCCCTATTCATGAAATCCCACAAAACCCTCCCTTGGAGCTGCGGTTTTTCCCTTTGAACAAAAACGTCTGCACAATATTTATTCTTAAACGAACCTTTAACGAGCCGAACCGAACATTTATGAACCTTATCCAAGCCGAACCGAACCTGATTACAGTTTTTATTTTATCGAGTCGAACCGAACCCGAACCTGAAAGTATGCTAAACGAACCGAACTGAAGCTGAGTTAGTTCGCTCAGGTTCAACTCGTTTACACCCCTGCATACAATCAGTTAATATCAATGAATGAGAACTGACTTACACTTTGTGGATTTAAAGTTTATTTTTACCTTAAAAAGGTAATCTCTAATTTTCCTTTTAAAGATCTATAAAAGACGAATTAATTATACGTTTTTTTACATGCATTCGTATATATGGATATGAACAGTACGTAGATATTTACACAATCACAACAAACACAAACAAAAACATAAAAACTCTTTCTCTCTCTAACTTTCTCTCACTAACTTGCATCCATATATACCCCCTTACACTCTTCGAGATCTCCCAAAGCTCCTCCCTCTCCCCACCCCCCTCAATTGCAAGAGGCTTCCAATGGAAAGCCGCCGGCCGGCGTCTATCAATCGCGGTCGGGCGGCGAGGAGGTGCATGCGGAGGCCCGGTGGCGCCAGGCGTCGGAATTCGCTTAGGGAGAAGCTCCGGGAGCTGCAAACGCTCGTCCCCGGAGGCGAGGAGCTGCGTGCGGAGCAGCTGTTTGCGAGAACGGCCGACTACATATACCACCTAAGGATGCAGCTCCACCTCCTCCACCTCCTCTCCGATCTCTACAAGCCATGATAGAATCGATTCCGATCCAGATGCCGATTTTTTTTGGCTTTGATAGGTTGTTGTTCATTGTGCTCTCGTTGTTAGGTGATGTTATTGTTATTATTATTTTTTTGTGGATTTTGTTGTTGATAAATATAAATGTAATGGTTTTAGTATGATTTTCTCAGAGTCCACGCTGACTTCCCCGTAATTTATCTGTAAGATTTGGAACATCATATATAAATTAAAATTATTCGTAGATTTGAAATAATGTCTCAAACTTTATTACTATAATTGCTATTTGATTAGGGATTTGAGTTCCTATCTATACATATTTTTTGTTTTGATCGAATAGATTATAGTTAATAGACTTAGATTGCCTACATGTACTTACATTCCATAAACATATGAACAACTGGCGTGGGTTTTAATTGATTATTATCATATCATTAATTGAGATTAAAAAAACATTTTTTTGGTAAGGTTAATTAATTATTTATTTATTTTGGTGTGCAGCTAAATATAGCTGGTGATGCACAACACCTGTAGGTGATTGGCAACCCAATACAGATCACATGAAAGAGGTGTGGATCTACAAAAAGGAAAGATGGTGCACATGTGCTCATGTTACCATTAAATCCCTGCAATTAATTTCACATATAAACCACAACTACTAGCTGTTGAACGATGGAAGAATGCGGTTAATATTTTTGGCATCTTTTTTATTTTAAGTAATTTCTTTTAGTTGTGGGAAATGACATCTTTGTAGGTAGGTGGACCTCCTTTGAACCAGACATTTGGTAACTGGATTGGGTTGGGGTATCCTCCTATGAATAGTAGATGTTTGGATGGTTGGAATGATAAATGTGATGTTATGTGACATTGATTGTGTGTTATATTAGTTTTTATAATGTTTACGGTCCATACAAGTAATTCCAACTCAGGAATACATGGATAGAGCAGGGGATTTGCCAGACTATTCCGGTGTAATCTGGCTACCAAACATACCCTTAAGTTTTTTGGAAGCAAAGGATTCACAAGATTTAGAGAAGTTTTCGCATGAAGGAAAGCACATGTAAATATTTGAAGGTACATGACAATGATACGTCATGTAAATATTTGAAGTCACGTGACAATGATACATTGCTACAACAAAATACATCACGAGAACTCCTCTAATGGTCTATTGGTAGAAGTAGTGGCTCCCACTTCAAAAGTCCTACATTAACCCCCCCCCCCCCCCACAACTAGTAAAAAACTAAGTTGTAGTGTGATGTAACGATGGAATTCTCTAACAACCAGTTATATAACATAGCTCAATAACAACATACTTGTGTGCATCATCAGCCACTGGGATTACAAAGAAGGTACTAATATTGTAGATTGATGCATTTCATTTAAAAAACTAAAAGTAACGAAACATTAGGTAAAAATCGCACTTGGCATTGTTGTTGTGCTTGCATAATTTTTATTTTTATAATTTTTAAAATCTAGAATCATATGAATAATGTTGAAACTCCACGAAAGGAACATTAATAATTCGAAAGAATGATCTGGTGGTAGTTCAATAAATCTACACATTAAAGGATCCAAGTTCGAATCTCAAGAGGATATTCAAGATCTCCAAAATTACGGAGCCTACCCGATACAATGATGTTATATCATTATAGACTACAGAATGATAAGCAGTCACATCTTTATTATGTCATCTGTTATGTGTCTGACTACAATATTTATCACTTAATTATCTATCAAATCAACCGAATAAAAACAGGAGATAAATCTTATGTATTATCCATCTTATTTCGCATTCATCATCCAAACGAGCTAGGGTTTGACATAATTGTAAAAAAAAACACCATTCCCTTCAGCCCCATTTTATCCTGGAATTAAAATGCTCACATCATAGTTACATGATCCATTATATCCATATCTACACTACTTATCCGTTTCTAGACCCTCAAATCAACCGTGAGCACATCAGATGAACCACAGTTTCTTAAAGATGTATTATCGTATCCTGAAAGCTAATTATCTGCAAATTATGAAAAGATAAAGCTCCCAAATACGGTTAAATTACCCACAGCAACAATTTTTTTCTCAGTAGAAGGAAGATATGTACTTAAAAGTGTAAACAACAAATACAGGTCCATAAAGGAACATCAGGGCCAGCACAGCATACAACATCCTGCCGTTTCTTTCGCCAGTAGTCAGCCCTCCTCACCGAACTCCTTCGTGAATCTCTCATGTACAGCAAGATCTGCTTTACTCTTGTCGACGAGATTGGTGGGGAAGGATCTGTCGAAATCAACATATGCATAATCATAAGACTATGCATAGAGACCGAAAATGCATGAAACCTAAACCAAGATAACTTGGCATACCTGAGCTGCTAGGACTTCTGCAGCAAGGTCTTGCATGGTTGTCTGAACAGACCAAGGGTGCTTTGGCCCACATGGCTTCCACATACCATCATGAGTTTTCTTGAAGAACAAGGTGTCTTGATTTTGCGAACCGGTTCGAACAGGACATCCTTCACCTGTCAACGAAAGAGAAGAGACGGGAACACTGACAATAAGAAAAGAGCTTTATATGATCCAACAGAAAGCATTGCTCAAACAGAGATATCTGAACCAGAGAATCCATCTGTTCCCTGTGCCAGCATCGCAAAGTCACTTTCAGTCGAGTTATGAGTATCCCCAAGATGAACCTAGCTATGCTCGCCAAGATGAAAATGACATTGGACATTGGAAAAAACATCATGTCAAAGCCAACTTCAGAATAAAAAAAGCCGAAGCCAACTAGAATAATACACAATCCACCAACCCTTGCAATACTGGCTATGAAGCTAATCAAGCATTCTAAAAGCAAGACTATTGTGTGAGCATACGGCGAAATTCACAGTTTTTGGACACGGGAAAATAATTTTAGCAATCTCCATAAACTTGAACATATGCAGTCTGGCTTTTAAATCAGATAGAGTAAAGTAAATTCATTTGTCGAAACACCTGTGGATTGCCTGTGCATGTAAAGAGATCAGGTGATCAACTGATTAATGCACGTAAAGAGATCTCAGGGATATGCTGTCTGGCTTTTAAATCGGGTAGAGGAATGTAAATTCTTTTCTCGAAACACCTGCGGATTGCCTGTGCATTTCATCAACTGATTAATGCATGTAAAGAGATCTTAGGGACACTTGACAACTTTAAATAACTTTCCAGGCTGCAGGGAAACTTAATGTACCTGATCAAGAGCCTACGGAGTTTTTGTAGCCGCAAGAACAAGAACTCTGATCAATGCTTTCAACACCCTGTACAAAATAATCAATTCTTAGGTATCTTTAAAAAAACAATTTAATTAAAATAATTGTATGCCTAAGAGTGGTTTAGAACATACAAATTCCAAGCTCGTACAAATAGTAAACACGTCTATGAGCCAGTGAATGTCAACAAACTTGTTGCAAACTGGTTGGTGCAGATTTTTAAAGAAAAATGGTCCACACCCCAAAAAAGCAACCAAAATCTTACCCATCTTATGTGACACACCTCGACAGCCACGTAGGACCACACCAGCAGCCATGTAAACCACCATGCATTGGGACTTGTTGCATCTTTGTGCACGATGTGGCACCCTCTAACAGCCACATACCAAATCTTGGATTCGATTTTGATATACTCATAGCAGATCCTCGAGTCAAGCTACTATAAGTTTAGAGACCTGCCATATATTTAGTTCGAACTTATGGTAGTTCTTCGGCCTAACCTACCTTGAGTTAGGGATATTTTTAGGGTGTTTTTTAAGATATAACCTATTACCGCCAGCACAACCACCTTCTCCTTCCTACCTGCCACCACCATCACTAATTGATTTACCACTACCACATTCTCCTTTCTCTCCACATCTCACAACCCGCTGCCACCAACGTGCTACCATCAACCACCATTCGTGCAACCACCACTGCTGCACACTATCACCTCTGTCGCCCGATCGCACATCACTGTGCCTTCGCCAATCCCAAACACCACTGTGCTCCGCAATCGCACTGCCACGATCCATGGCCGCACCGTCGCTAGTGCCATTGTCTGCCGTCACCATTGAAACCTATTGTAAATGAGAGGTGGTCCCGCTTAAATAGGCTTTTTCAAAAGAAAATTGAATTCTCGCACGTTTGAATGGTATGTGGGAGGTGCATGCCATGGTGGATGGTAGGTGGAATGCCACCTAAGATTTGGGTAGGTTTTGGAACAGGTTTTGGATGTATATACCATATCTTATTTTTAAATAGATAGCAAATAAACAATGCACCGGAATATTCATTTTTTATATCTTAATTAACCCTTAAAACTTATTCCGTTAATCATAATAGCTTACAATTACAAGAGCCGGGAGTTACAAGAAAACTTCGTATGGGCCAAAACATTCTCCATAGTCCATATAATAGCACTCATCACGGAACATCAATGCAATCATGATAAGCTGCAATGCCCTCAAAAAGCAAATGGCCTCAACCTTTCCCTCCTAGATAGTTAAGTAGCATCAGTCAAACTTATCTGAAAACCATCCCAGGTGTCAATCCACACCATCTATGCCTCTACCAGATCTCCTGTGCAGAAATACACTCACCTCCAACTCCCGGCACAAATCGCAAAAGTGACTTCACTAGTAGAGAGATGTGAGCCCTTAACATATTCATCAACACCCAACTAGGCTGCATACGCCACGGAAAGATCTTTACCTTTAATAAGGCTTTACTTCGAAATCAGTTTATAATTCCTCGCATATGCATCATCCCCTTGTGCATTATGCATTGTAAGTCTTTGTCAAAAAAAAACATGCATTGTAAGCGGTCCTATACATCTTAATCGAGAAGTCAACTTCTCCCTACGTACAACGATCACAACCACTCAAGTATGAGCCAACGATGGAAGAGGGTTCCCCCATATTAATCTCATAAAATCATGAAGATGGTACTTTGAAAATGCCGAGAATAATACAGGAAATCAAGTACCTTCCTCCCCTTAGCAGCCACCAAACCAGTCCAACATACAGCCACTATTACATCCTTGACAGCAACCAGCACCAAAAATCTGGGGAAGCAAACATAAAGAAAATCCTCCTCCTAATCATCTTTCTAAAATCTGAAAGACATGTCACTGCCGACTACCATGCACATGAAAAGGGTAAGGTTCGACATGACCAAGCATATGCCATGCTAAAACATAGACAAAGAACCTCCGAATCTCCAATCCTAGTTGAGATCTCAAGGTTGGTGGAGATTCCATAAATCCCCTTGAGAAACCTGGGCATTTGATCATCACTGGGATCTCACAATGTGACTGCTCACATTGGGAGAATTGTTTTGTTCATGTCTCTCGGTCGTAGTAAACCTATCCCACCCTCCTCAACTGGCTTCATGACTGAGCTCAGTCCAAGATTACAATACCCCTACTTTGAAGGTCAAAACTAGACCAAATTATCTCCTTATTATCTCATTGAACATTTTTTAATTGATCATAATATTTTACATAAAGTGTTAAAATCTGAAAAAGAGAAAAAAGTACCAAAAACACAATATCACAACATTGATTTACGTGGTTCGAGATAGTCAGGTTGAATGTCCTGCTTTATGAGAGAAGTCACCTAATGATTTTAAAAGGGGAAAACGGGCATTCATGGTGAAGGTGCATCCAAAAATTTAATTTATTCACAATATTAAAAGTATAAAGGCTACATTAAGATGTATCTTCTTAAGAATACAATGGAGACAACGTCGTTAAGACCATAACATGCTCAATAGCATTCTCCACATAGAAACGCTCCTGGTGGAAGAGCATTTCTAGCCGGCCACAAGGCCCCATCGTTCAAATCTTTCCAGACCACTCCATTCTGGACCAATAGACATCCATAATGAAGAAACCTTGATCCCCTCAATCCCATACAGAGTTGCCAAATCCCATACCTCTTTGAATCATGCACACTTAAAAAGAAATGGTTCACGTCTTCCATGACCGACCACACGAATGAGCTAGTGTTCGAGAATAGCCTAGCATACATGCACCAGTCATCAATCTACCCCGATTCAATAACCACAAGAATATTTTGACCCTGTCGGTAAGCTTCCCTTACAATCATTTCGACCACAATTCGACTAAAAGAAATGACCTAACAGATTGTTAGCTTATTGATTCTTCTCACTAAAACATGTAGTACAATACCCTATATATGTGCCACTATCACAAACAATATCCTATATATGCTCCTATCACAAATAATTCTCGCAATATATGTGATGTGGGATTAAACGCAAGATCTCATACTACACAATTGATAGTCCTTTCCATAAATCATCTAATTACCCAATTACTCAAACCTTCACTATTCTCAATACTTTATCTGGGTCCGAGAATGTGTTCGGATAAGTCACCAAATAGTGAATAAGCGGTATGTTATGGTATGTGCAAGGTATATACGATTCTAAGCGGTTTTATAATTTTTTATTTATAAATAATTAAATAACTAAAGAACTACTATTGAATTTATGTAGTAAAAATGGGTTCAAAAAGATCTAAGACAAAAAGGACTTCCATGCAAAGATCAAAACAATCACTATTGATTTAAAAGTTAGCACAATAGTTGATAATTACACATATATAAAAGCAACACAACGAACATTAACAGATTGACACGAGTTCAATTTTGGCATATTAATCAAGCATGACCATGGATAAAAATGTACAACAATCCAAAAAACGATCCTATATATAATCAGTGAGATTAAAAGGCCCGACGACTGCCACTGGAATTAGGATCCACTGTCCTCTTTTTCAACAACAGAGTCTATGCTTCAATGCTCAAATTTTCTATAATAACCGGTGCATTGACACCGCTAAGCAAGAAGGCACCCTACTCATAAACAGCAAATGGCCACATGAAATTCTAGAGGTGATAACCCTTGTGATTTCAAAATTAAGCATATTAAATAAATAAAAAGAAATGGAAATGTACATGTAACATCCATATAGTTATGGGAGAAATTGAGGTGCACAATGCTATCACCAAGAAAAAACAAGACATTGCATATCAAAAATATCGCACAATCTTAGTATTAACAATAGATGTTTAGTGACTACATATGAACCAATCATGTTGAAGTAACGAACCTCTAAAATACAGACGTATAGACTTGAGAAGATGCAATACAGTCAAAAGTATTTGAAGATGAATTATCAAACGTTAAAATAAAATGACTGCAACCAATTCATAATCAGGGGGCGGAATCAAGAATTTTATTGAGAGGTCAAGTATAGAATTATCATATATGTTCAAAAACGAAAAAATTATTGAATTTCAAACGATGTTTTTAAAGAATTACTTAAAGTGATATATTTTTTCACTTTTGATAAACTTAAAACTTAAATCTTATAGAAATCTATTAGCAAGTTGAATTCTCAAAAAGATTAATAACTTCGATGATGATATTTAATATTTGATTAATCTATTAATTTAAACCCATTTTAAATCCATCGCTAAGGATTCAAGTAAGCTTGCTTTTGAAACAAAAAATTCAGGGTTAAAAGGACACACACACACTCTTCCACTATATGGAGTACTAGAACTAATGGAAGAGATAAATGAGTTTGAATCTCATTTAGCATCAAATTATACTTCACTTTAATATTTTTAAATTTATTGAATTGACCTATCATATGTTCATAAACAAGAAAAAATATTTCTAATGATATTTTTTAAATAGAGTTGATATTTGAAACTGATTTTTTTTCAGTTGTGATAAACTTAAATCTAACATCTGATTTAAATCTATTAGTAAGTTGAATTTTCAAATATATTATTAATTTTTATAGTGATTTTTATTTTTGATAAATCAAATAATTTAAATATTTCTTAGTACATTCAATTTTCAAAATGAACAAAATTTAATTCATCTATAAAGAGTGTGAGAGATACTGGAAGAGATAAATGAGCTTGAATCCCATTTTATACAATTATACATATAATTTTAATATTTTAAAATTGTTTGTTTCAAATGAGATATCATATATATATATTCAAATTAAAAGTTATTGTATATTAAATGACACTTTTAGATAAAGTCAATAGTTTAAACTGATTTTTTAAAATTTTTTGATAAACTTAAATCTCCGAGTAAGTTGAATTTTCAAATAGACTATTAACATCCATGATGTTTTTAAATTTTGGTAAATATAATAATTTAGAACATTTCTAAATCTATCCCCAAGGCTAACTAACTTATTAGATGAAAATTTCAAACAAAAAATCACGGTTAAAAAGAAAAAACCAACTATAGGGAATTCGAGAAATAATGAGAGAGATAGGTGAACTTTAATCACATTTTATATCAAATTATACTAATAATCTTAATATTTTAAAATTGATTGAAATTTTATATAGATTATTAACTTCAATGGTTTTTTTTTTAATTTTGATAAAGACACTAATTTAAACATTTCTAAATCCGCCCGCAATGGTAACGTATCAAGTTAAATTTTGAAACAAAAAATTGCATGGTCAAAAGAAAACAACAAAATTAAACCATTTATAATGAGAACTAGAAATAATATGAGAGATAAGTGAGTTAAAATTCCATTCTATATCAATAATACAAAAGTTAAATGTCATCCTATAACAATGGTATTTAGTATTTTAAAAATAATGGGATTTAAAGGGATTCGAACACTACTCTGTGCACTCATAAATAGCACTGGTATCACTAGACCATTACGAGAGTTTGTTCACTTGTTTTTAACATGTTATATATTTAAAATTTAAGGAGGGGCCATATTATAAAATAAGTATAATATACAAGATAAATATAAGAATCAAGGAGGGGTTATGCCCCCCCCCCCATGAGATATACTGGGTCCACCTCCATTCATAATCTGTTGCATGCTGTCTATTGTGTTCCTAGTGATGCAAGCATATATTGAGAGATGCACTTTTTTAAGTTAAGAAACTCTCTCCTTTTCTAATATACATCTATCAGCAGACTACCTTTAAAAATGGCGAAGTCTTCTCCCACTTTAAGTACGGTCAGCTACATGGAATCTAGCTCAAATCCATGTTGAAAGATTCAGCTTTTTTACGCCAGTTGTCAGTTACCTAACACAACCCCCACAAGGAGAGGATTTGAACCATGTTCTTTTAGGTGGTAGGCTCACTATTCTACCACCGGACCATTGGATCGGGCTATCTTTAATGCTTAAAAAAATGTCCAATGTTAAAAATTAGTAGACATATATGAAGGAAATAAAATATAAACATGATTGCAATCTGTGATGGTACACAAACCAGAAGCAAAAAAATAAAAAAAAACACTCTGCGATCCTAAAAATTTTCCAACTATTCTAGCTCGCATGCTCATTACCTATACCTTCAATGACAATATAATAATAAGGACCAGCAGCACAGTTTATTGTACGTACTAGAGGATAAATTCAGATTCACACATAAGAGGAAAAGGATGGGCCTGGGGGGATGCACACTGAACATTGAGCGGAAGCAAAGGAGTACTAGAGGAGGCGGAGGGCAGTCGGGGACGGAGCAGCAGCCTCGACTGAGATGTGGAGGCGATCGGAGATGGAGCAGCACCTTAGGAGGAGGCGGAGGGGAGCAATCGAGCATGGACACGAGACGAGGATCGAGGACTCGGTGGATTTAGGTTTTGGAAGGGAGAGAGCAAACAATTTTGGGTATTAGGAAGGGGTTTTCAGGTTGATTCGATCTTTAGGATCCGGGTCAGGATCCGATCGCAGCCAATGGCTGCACATAGGGCTGTCAGGAAGGCTCGAGCTCGATGAGCTCAACCCGAGCTCGGCTCGTTAAGGGATCGCGAACCGGACCCGAAACCTTAATGAGTCCGAGTCCGAGTTGGATTTTATGGCTCGTTAACTTATCGAGTCGAGTCCAAGTTGAGCATTGTTCAACTCGGAAACGACTCGATAACTCGTTTTCCCTCTTAATAAAAAATTAAAAACATATATACCGAAACTTCCACATTGAGTTTGATATAAAATAGAGGTTAACATTTTTCTTGCCCAAAAAACTACATAAAAGAGTATAAAAAAATTAAAATTACAAATGTCATTTGCATAATTTAATGTATAAAATGGAACAATGACTCATTAAGAGGTTCATGAGCCTGCTCATTTTGAGGCTCATGAGCCAGCTCAGAAACTCATGACTCGATAAGATACTTGTGAGCCAATTCATTTTGAGGCTCGTGAGTCAACTCGAACTCGACGAGTTCGAGTTCGAGTTCGAGTTGGTGATCCAGGGCTCGATTCTTATCAAGCCCGAGTTCGAGCTTAGGTTTTTTATCGAGTTCGAGTCTGAGTTAAGGCCAACTCGGCTCGTTGAACTCGATAGACACCCCTAGCCTGCACAGAAGACAGACCATCATCTCAAATCAACACGTACTCCTTTGGTTGCTAATGATGATGATCATGCATCTCAATCATGATGGTGAAAAAGAGAAACTAGAGGGTTATGTAGCTAAAACTCAGGAAAAAGTGATCTCTTGCCTTGTGACATGCAACTTAACTTATGCTCAACTTCCAGTAGTTAACAACTTAACATGCTACATAGGTATTAGGTGCTTATGCGGTGAATGATCTTACCACCAATCTATGTTCCTCACGTTTACTTAGAAAGGTCCATAAATTTCCATTTTCCTCCTCCTACAACAACAACAAGAAAGTCTTTTTCCCACAATTAAGTAGGGTCGGCTACATGGATTCTTCGCCTCCATTCAAATCTATCTTGGGTCAATCTCGGACTTATATCCAAAAAACTAAGATCCCTTCGTATAGTTTTTTTTCAACACTTCTTGGGTCGTCATCGCCCTCTCTTAGCCGGCTCAACATCCCACCACTCGCATCTCCTAACCGGTGCATCAGTTGACCTTCTTTGCAAATGACCAAACCATCTTAAGCGGTTTTCTCGCATCCTATCCTCGATCGGAGCTACACCAACTTTCTTTTTGATTGCATCATTCCGAATCCGATCTTTACGGATGCAAATTTCCATTTTCCTCCTCTGTTAAAAAACTTCTAGTCCTTTGAGATTATCTGCTCGGATGTATGGACAACATCATTATTCTTGTACGAGGATAAAATACATTGTGACTTTTATTGATGCTTTTCCAGTTATGTTTGGCTCCTCCTTATTCATCGCAGTCAGATGTTTATTCTATTTTCCTACAATTTGATATGCATGTTAAAATATTGTTTAACATTATGATTAAAGCTTTGCATTCTGATGGAGGAGATGAATATCTTACTTTAGTTCATGGCTAAAGGATAATGGCATTCTGCACTGCCTTTATGCCCAGTACATTCCAGAGCAAAATGGTGGCGTTGAGCGCAAGAATAGACATCTTACATAAATTTCTCAAACCATTTTCATTCTGCAAAATGTACCTCTCTGATACTGGCCCTTAGCTTTCCAAAGTGTTGCATATGTTATTAACATGTTGTCAATCGGGAATATTAAACAACCTCCTTCGTTCCAAGTTCTTTATAGCTCTATCCCTGACTACTCTTCTCTACAAGCATGAGCTTGTGCTTATTATCCTCTGCTGAAACCTTATGTGCGTCATAAATTAGAAATGAGAACAGCACAACATGTATTCTTGGGGTAACTCCATATATTACAAAACTTACAGACCACATGAAAAATACTTCTACCTAGACATGTGATGTTTGACGAATCTCTTTTTCTTTTTAAGACATCTACCTTGATTATTTAAGACCATCTACTGCCACTCCTATCGCTCTTCTTGTGTCGGATTTTGTCAAACATGGTTCTTAGTAAACAACATAACCAGTTGTAGCAGTTGATTGTCAAACATTCCTGACATTTCAGATATACATATCGATAATGCTCAACCCATCTCTCCAATTTCAGATATACGAGCTTGTTGCGAATCGCGGAAGCAAACACACACAAACACGATCAAACAAGCAAGACGCAAACACAAGGATTTACAAGGTTCGCCCGTAAATGGGCTACGTCCTTGGGCGGCGGCGATCGATTTCACTATATGGAGAAAAATGTAATACAGAGGGTACTGAGAAGGTACATATATGGGATGAGAAACCGGATCAGAAATGAGGATGCAGTATCTGGTGGCCTTGAGGTCCTTTTTATACTGCAACAGAAGAATACCATTTGTATTTAGCAATCCATCCCAACAGCTCCCAGTCAATCAGAAGGCAGGACACAGATTACACGTGTCAGTAATCCTGGCCCAACAGCTCTCAGCCAATCAGAAGACAGGACACATATCAGACATGTCAGCAATCCTGGCCCAACAGCTCTCAGCCAATCAGAAGGCATGACACATATCAGAAACGAACAAACACGATCAAACAAGCAAGATGCAAACACAAGGATTTACAAGGTTCACCCGTAAATGGGCTACGTCCTTGGGCGACGGCGATCGGTTTCACTATATGGAGAAAAATGTAATACATAGGGTACTGAGAAGGTACATATATGGGATGAGAAACCGGATCAGAAATGAGGATGCAGTATCTGGTGGCCTTGGGGTCCTTTTTATACTGCAACAGAAGAATACCATTTGTATTCAGCAATCCATCCCAACAGCTCCCAGCCAATCAGAAGGCAGGACGCAGATTACACATGTCAGTAATCCTGGCCCAACAGCTCTCAGCCAATCAGAAGACATGACACATATCAGACATGTCAGCAATCCTGGCCCAACAGCTCTCAGCCAATCAGAAGGCAGGACACAGATCAGACTTGTCAGCAATCCTGACCCAGCAACTCTCAGTCAATCAGAAGTCAGGATACAGATCAGCCACATCAGCAACCCAACCAGTGGTTAGGATTCAAGTCAAATCAACAATCTCCACCTTGAATTGAATCCTCATATAGTAGAATGAACCACTACTATTACTCCACCACGAGTTGAATTCTCCACTAGCAGAATTAACCACTGCTAAACTCCACCGGGTTGAATTCTCATATAGTAGAATTACCCACTACTATACTCCTCCATGAGTTGAATTCTCCACTAGCAGAATTAACCACTACTAGACTCCACCGGGGTTGAATTCTCATATAGCAGAATTAACCACTACTATAATTCACCACTTGAAATTCAGATAACAGGAATCAAGGAATTATAAACAATATTCACCTTGAAATTTCTCCTCAGAGAAGCTTTGCCAAGCTTCACCGTGTCGCCGCCAGCCCCTCCTTGGGGCTACTGCCAACTGTCAACATTGAGCAAGTCCAAACAACACTTGAACTTACTCCCAGGAACTGTAGACCCTTGCAAGACATATAAGGTCTTCTGCTTGTTGCCCTTGATGACAATAATCCCAGCTTTGGCAACTTGCATGACTCCACCTTCAGCGGTGTACCTATATCCTTTAGAGTCCAAGATTCCAAGGGATATCAGGTTCTTCCTCAAATCAAGAACGTGTCGTACTTCTGTCACAGTCCTCACGACTCCATCATGCATCTTGATCTTCACAGAGCCGATCCCTACAATCTTGCACGTTGTATTACTCCATGTGATGACGTTTCCACCATCTATCTTCTCATAGGTGCAAAACCAATCTTCATTAGGAGTCATATGGTAGGAACAACCTGAATCAAGAATTCATGTGTTATCTATCATCTTCTGATCCGTGACGATGAGAACGAAATCATCTTCAGAATCTCTGCCACTTTGAGCCACTGCAGCAATTGTGTCCTTTTTTAGGTAGTCTTTCTTCCAATGTTCGGGTTCCTTGCAGTAATTGCAGATGTCCCTAGCATTGTAATCCTTGGATCTCTGCTTTCCATTCTTTGTGTAGTCAGAACCGGTACGACTCTTCTCATGAGTCATAACCAACCCTGCAGCATTAAAGTCTTGCATCCCAATAGCCATATGTCGAAGTTCACGCGTATGCAGACTTGCGCGAACTTCCTCTAAGGTTATGAATTCTCTTCCCACAATGAATGATTGAACAAAATTCTCAAATGATAATGGAAGAGAAACCAATAAAATCAAGGCAGCATCCTCATCTTCAATCTTAACATCTACGTTTCTTAAATCCATCAATAATGTATTTAAGCGGTCTAGATGTTCTTTAAGAGATGTACCTTCATGCATGCGGAGAGAGAACAGACGTTGCTTCAAAAGCAACTTGTTGGTCAGAGACTTCATCATATATAGACTTTCCAGTCTCAACCACAAACCGGCTGCGGAATCTTCATCGGCAACCTCCACGATAATCTCGTCCGCCAAACACAGCATGATCGTCGAGTGCGCCTTCTCTTCCTGCACCATCAACTCGGACGGCTCGAGTGCCTTTGCCCGCTCTTGATCTAACGGTGCCTAGATGCCTTGCTGCTTTAGAAGGGCGCGCATCTTGATCTGCCATAGACTGAATCCATTCTTCCCCGTGAACTTCTCGATCTTCAGATTGTGTGACGCCATCTTACTGGATGATCCTGACGGAACCTGAAGCTCTGATACCAGTTTGTTGCGAATCGCGGAAGCAAACACGCACAAACACGATTAAACAAGCAAGACGCAAACACAAGGATTTACAAGGTTCACCCGTAAATGGGTTACGTCCTTGGGCGACGGCGATCGGTTTCACTATATGGAGAAAAATGTAATACAGAGGGTACTGAGAAGGTACAGATATGGGATGAGAACCGGATCAGAAATGAGGATGCAGTATCTGATGGCCTTGGGGTCCTTTTTATACTGCAACAGAAGAATACCATTTGTATTCATCAATCCATCCCAACAGCTCCCAACCAATCAGAAGGCAGGACACAGATTACACATGTCAGTAATCCTAGCCCAACAACTCAGCCAATCAGAAGACAGGACACATATCAGACATGTCAGCAATCCTGGCCCAACAGCTCTCAGCCAATCAGAAGGCAGGACACAGATCAGACTTGTCAGCAATCCTAGCCCAACAGCTCTCAGCCAATCAGAAGTCAGGATACAGATCAGCTACATCAGCAGCCCAACCAGTGGTTAGGATTCAAGTCAAATCAACAGAGCTGATAATGCTCAGCACATCTCTCCAATTTCACCCGAGGTATCCCCTACTCAATATCCATCTGATCAGTCTATCAGAACTCATGGAATAGTTACAAGAGCTATGCAAGGGATAATAAAGAAGAAAGTGTTCGCAAGTACACTTGATCCTCTACCTCAGTTATCTCATGACTAATATTGAACCCTCAAATTATACTGAAGCTGCAAAACATCCAACTTAGGTACATACTATGTCCTCTGAGTTCAATGCTCTTATGCACGACAAGACTTGATTTCTTGTTCCTTAAATACCCTCAATGAATGTTTTGGGAAACAAATAGGTAGTTCGTATGAAAAGGAACCAAGATAGATCCATTGAGAGGCTAAAGGCTCGTTTAGTGGCTAAGGATAATTGTCAAAATAAAGGACTTGATTATCAAGAAACTCTCAGTCCCTTTGCCAAACTAACAACAGTTTGTCTCTGTTTGTTATTAGCAATGTCTAATAGTTGGTTTATGCAACAATTGGATATTCAAAATGACTTCTTACATGGGCATCTTGAAGAGGATGTCTACACAGCTCAACTTCAAGGTTTTCTTCATAAGGATTTTCCTACTCATGTATGATGTATGCAAATTGCATATGTCCCTCCATGGTTTAAAACATGTACCACGGGCTTGGTATATGTAACGTCCCGGGCTTAGGTCCCCGGTCCGTCATCGAGGAAAACTGGCCTTGACAACTTGTTGGGTATATGCCCAATTGGACCCTTTAACAACCACCCAAAATGCTTAAGCCTAAGTTGACAAGTAGTAATCCCCATCACTTATAAGCCACACCTACACTTCATGAGTTTTAGGTATGGTACTATGTTTGGGGTTGGGGTGTTACAGTATAAAGAACTAAGCTCCACACTTCTGGATTATAGCTTCTTCAGCCCAAGGAATGATCTATCCCAATATAAGAATTAACTTCATTTTTTTATATTATGAAAGGAATCCCTAGGGCTCTTTATATAGGTAGAGAGACCTAGGGTTAGGATTAGGGTTACAATATAATTTGTACATTAGATGACTAATATAACCCTATTAGGTGACTCGAGATCGGAAGGGGCAGGCTTTGCGTGGGAGGGGGGGCTTTGCAGGAGGCGGAGCGGGGGCGGGATGGGCGGTGGGGAGGGGGGGTGGCTCTGATACCAAGTAGAAGAATTAACTTCGTTTTTCTGTGTTGTGAAAGGAATCCCTAGGGCTATTTATATAGGTAGAGAGACCTAGGTTAGGGTTAGGGTTACAATATAATTTGTACATTAGATGACTAATATAACCCTAGGGCTTTTGAATAGAGTGCTTCTCAACTATCCCTTTTCATCTATAACAAGCATGACTCTCGCATATACTTCCTTGTACTCTCGCATATACTTCCTTGTATATGTTGATGATATTCTCATTATAAGTTCACAACATGATTCTTTAAAGCTTCTAATTTCAAATCTTTCCTCAAAGTTTCCCATCAATGATAATGATCTTGGGTTCCCTTATTTTTTATTGGGTATTGAGTTATGTCAAGATTCACATGGATTATTTTTATCTCAACAATGATATATCATCAATCTATTACGATGCTTCAAGATGGATGGAACTAAACCAACATGAACTCCCATGTCAACAACACTATTGTTGAGATCTGATTCAACAAGTTTTTCTGATCTTAATTATACAGACTTGGGAGTTTAATATCTGTCATTCAATCGACCAAATATTGCCTTTGTAACCAACAAGTTGTCTTAGTCTATGCATCAACCAACACAAAATCAATTTGAAGCAGCGAAATGACTTATGATACTTAAAAGGCACTCTTAATTTAATGTTATTCTAGTCCACGGAATCTGCTATATCTCTGCCTGGTCTTTCTGATGTTGACTAGGCATCATGTCCTGATGACAGATATTCTACCACAGGCTATGCTATCTATTTTGGTTCCAATCCCGTTTCTTGGATGAGCAAAAAGCAATCAACAGATGCTCTTTCAAGCACTGAAGCTGAAGATCATGCTTTAGCCAACACCACTGCTGGAATTTGTTGGCTTCAATCTCTTCTTCATGAAGTTGGTGTCTCTTTACCTCATGTTCTACTCTTCTGGTGCGATTTGGTGCCACATACATGCCGGCCAATCCTGTTCTCCACTCCAACATGATGCACATTGAGATTAATTCACTTTGTTAGAGACAAGGTGGCACACAAAGATTTGCAGGTTCCTTTTCTTTCCAGCAAAGAACAAGTTGCAGATGCTCTAACCGAAGCCCTTCCTCTTCAATCATTCTCCAAACGTTGTTCCAAGTTAAATCTTTGTTCCAAGTCTTTAACTTGAGGAGGGGTGTTATGACTACATGTAAATAAGTTCTCTCTCAAGGGTATTCTTGTCTTTGCACAGTTAATAGTTGTCTATAAATATAACAACTGAGAGACCGCTCAGTAAGAATATCAGAATTTGTTTTCCACGTCTCTAGGATCTGTTTGGTAACTGGGTTACCCTGAGGTAACCAGCCCCTCTCTATTTTTGGGTTGTAGTTCCATTACAAATCATGACATCACATGGTATTCTTTATTCCAACTCTCTCCAATCTCATAATCATCCCAAACAGTTACTATTCACATCAGGTTACCCCACCCCAACCCGGCAAACAAACAGACCCTTACAGTTCAACAAATATCAAGTTCCAAACCATTGTATCTCAAATGTTTTCCTTCTCGTTTCGGTGATGTACAGGTAGGGGCGTAAACGAGCTGAACCTGAGCGAATCAACCCAGACTCGATTCGGTTCGTTTAGCAAACTTTCAAGTTCGGGTTCGGTTCGGCTCGATAAAATGAAAACTGAAATCAGATTCAGTTCGACTCGGGAAAAGTTCGTAAATGTTCGGTTCGGCTTGTTAAAGGCTCGTTTAAGAATAAATGTTGTGCAGATATTTCTATTCAAAGGGAAAAACCACAGCCGCATGGAAAGGTTTGTGGGGTTTCGGGAATAGGGAATATGGACTTTGGAGCGGATGACTGTATGGGTTTAGGAAAATACGTGAATAACCCTTATATTAATATCGAATGTATTTTTTCTTATATATACAATATGTATATATATATATATATATATATAAACTTTTATGTATGTATGTGTGTATATAATCGAACTTTAACGAATCGAACCTGAGCGAACCTATGTTTTTGAGGTTCGGTTCGTTTATTTAATCGAACCCAAACTCGTGTTCGGGTTTGGTTTGTTTATTTTCCAATCGAATCCAAATCGGACTTTTAGCGAGTCGAATCTAAGCAAATGTCGAACCAGAGAATTTTCTGACATCCCTATTTACAGGGGACTTAAACACATACCTTTTGTTGGTTGACACAAGTACCACTGCGTTTTTTGCAACACACTCGCGAGTGTGTTTTTTTAAAGAAAGAGAGAAGAAAAGAAAAAGATATGATTATGGTAAGAGAGTGAGTGCTAACCAAACAAACACCAAAAGAATCAACAAACAAAACTTTGTTACTAACCACAGTCATTTAAAATTTCCATTAATATGAACATTAGGTGCAATGACGGGGTAAACAATGCTGCAGGACAGCTTGCCATTCCCCCTGTGGCAATATTCCTTTCTACCTCCCCTGAGCATGTTGTAATTAAATTAACACCCCACCTGACTCACCTCAGCACTTTCCCCATCATTCACTCACAAGATGACAGTGCTCTGTAGGCGTTCTTGCATTTGGAACAGTGCATGGGAGCATTTTCCAGTGAAGGATTCCTTCAGTTTTAGTAAGGACAGCAGAGCTCCATAGAGAGAACAGACAACGCATCCATACAGACATAATATATACAAACCATGCTAGCAACATAATTCTGGACAAATGGTAGATGGGTAATAAAGAAAGGCCACAATAATGGAAGTAGGGAGAACTGTAATCAAATAATGCTCCTGGTGCAATGGATTCGAGGCCTCAACGACAAGTAGGCACGCAGAATATATACACCGCATACAGAGTTCCCATCCAAAGCCCATTCGCAGGAACACCTAACATATGCTCATAACCATTCACAAAAGATTATCAGTACATACACAGAAAAGGGTGAAACGGGCATAAATATACAGATGACATGATAGTGTTTAAACATTAGTGACACTGTGAATAACACCCATATTTTTTAAGAAATGGAAAAGAACATTTGTCAAAAATTTGTGAATTTTAATTTACATCTGCCAGGTTTCACAAACACAACAGGTGAGTTTTTATTGGAGTATTTGGTTGTTCGCTACTTGAGTTGTAGGTGGGTAATTGGATCACTCCAAGATCCATTTATCCCATCTATATGTTTGGTCTCACATCTACCAGTGGTGGAACATTGAGGTTCTGTGGAGGCTATATAAGAACCCCTAGACCTCTTGTATCCATCAAGAAAAGCAATGAAGCATATGCCCCTTTGAGACTTTCTCCCGTGGTTTAATCTCGCTCCTTATGGAGTAGGGTTTCATGTAAAAATTCCTGTGTTCTTCATGTTTATCTTTTTTTTTCATGTTATGTTTATCATTCCGCTTCCGCATTCCTATTTTCCAATAGTTTTCCCCCTCGAAAAGATGAAGGTTGAGATCTAATATCGTTTTGTGTACTCTTTTTTCAATTAAAAGTGTCTTCTTTATACACAGATCGTGTCGTTTCCACTGTTATTAGATCTTAGTGAGGCTGGTCGAATATCAGGAACCAGACCAATCGCAACTCAACCAGTCTCTCGGTAGAGCTAGTTCGACTCATCGCTAACATACACTGTCACGATAAAGGATAAGTTAGCAGTTCATATCGTCATCAAGATGGCTTTCGTTGTCGATGATTGTCGACCCCTCAGGATCCGGGTACCCGTTTACGCGCAATTCGCAATATTTCATTCACAATTATATCGCACGAGTTGTAAAAATGTAGGGAAAATTTTTTTCGCGACTATGACATTCATTCTCAACGCATGACCACAAGAAAAAGAGACAGACATCACCAAAATTTCCTTTCATTAATATTCATATTCATTTACAACATGTACAAGCATATTCCATGTTACAACATATATCCCAAAATGTGACAAAAGAGATAGCATTTACATCATCATCTGAACAAAAACTAAGACAAAGTAAATCATACCGTCGGGTGTACACTATATCTCCTGGAAGCATGTATATACTGAGCGGCTACTAAACTGCAGGCTGTTTGCCTGCCACACACAATAGGAAGAAAAGGCGTCAGCGGTTGCTGGTACCCCCCCCAAAAACTTATATAAAATAACGGCATTTATTATTTACAAAAGAAAGCAAGCAGAAAGGCAAGAGCAACTCAAATTAAGATTTAATTCTACTTGCAAATGAAAACGGTTTTTCAGGTTACTTGTAAGCATCTCAATTGTTCGTAATGCATTTCTAATGACTTTCCCTTGAACCCGGCATTTCCCATATGTAACATTATTTCGATAGCAGTTGCGTAATCATGAGTGTGTGAGGGGGAATGCATATATCATTTTCCTTAGAGATCATGTTGGTTAGTGAAAGAATGGAAAAGTTGAGATTGTAGAGATCTATTAATTTATTTAAATTCTTGGGTAGAGAGAATGGTCTTTTGATCTTAACTTCTCAAATCCATCAATCTTCAATGTTTCAGATATAACTCCAGATGTTGTAGATGTAGATACGGATGATCTAGATATCGAATCGCCAAGTCTGTTTGGCGAAGTAACTCAAGCGGTGAAGAAGCCTGCAAATGGCTCTTCCGTCTCGCCCTCTAATTGGAAGCGCGGTCCAATAGAGGGATAGGTCTACTCCCCAACTGCGCCACTGAGACGGGTGAGAGAGACTCCCTAGAAAAGTCGCTCTAGAAAAACACAGCCCGACTAGTATGGGCAACCGAGCTCGTACGTAAAGCTGAAAAACCAGGATCCCCCGCCTGGGCATCCTAAAACAGGGTCAGCGGAACTGGTCTAAAGTCTGGATCCCAACGAGGCGTAAAAACACTGCGAGCTCGCGTAAAAACCGTGTAAAAGACTGGGATCCTAGACCCACGCATTAAGCGGCCGCTGCCCTAACTGGGCTTCCTATTCTCCCGCCCAGGTGAGAGTCACCGCGCTCTCGCACGATCATGTGTAAAAAAGTTCATCATGACCGGCATAATATATTTATTTTTATTGATTCAACAACCCTTGGTTGGTTACCGATCCTTTCTCGATTTGCATTGTGATGAACTTTATCAATTCAGGTCTCTGATCTATGATTTTATCGAAAGTGACAAAAAGTTAGTAGATCCTTCTTAGAAGATTTAGTCAAATTGATCACATCTCTACTGCGACGATGCATGTTTAGAAGAAAATGGCTGCTTAATTGGGGTGTAAACAGTTATTCACATGTAAATGGGATGAAATTAAAGAACCCTAAAACCTAATCAAATTACAAAGATCATCCAACTATAAAAAAATGAGGACCTTGACATTGATTTCCTCCTAAAGCAGATCTAATATAAGAAGTATACAATATTATTCTTCTATTATCAATTAGTTACAAACAATAGATATATGTATATGGGCATGGCCAGATATTTAATTGACAAAAAACTTTACCAAAACTTCCCATAATTACTTAATTGTTAAATATATTAAACGATGGCAACCCATTCTCCTATTTCATTAAATTACTTTGACTCATTCATTCCTCAGTATGGTTCTGAACCTGTGAAGAATGCATGCACAGATTTCAACTATTTCTCCTGTAATTTATATATTTAATTATGTTAATTTGACATTATCAATAGAGACATAGAATTCCATATTTCGATTTCAACTATTTTTTTTTTAATTTATTTAATTATCTTAATTTGACACTATCAATATAGACCTAGAATTCCTGTTTCGGTTGGGATATGAGGAAAACTCTTTTTAACTTCTGACATCCTACTACTAAGGACATAAAAGTAGTAAATGGAACCTAGCAATATAGTTACAAAATCACTTCCCAAAGAACCTACCTATGTAGAAATAGATCATTTATTTTAACTTATTGTAATCAATCAAAAGAGAAGAATGTAAAATTTATTCCACATTAACTAACTGTGCTCCAATTATTTACTGGATTAAACATGTTTACTAATATATGATATGAATAGCTAATCAACCCTTTTTTTTTCTTTTTTTTTTCCTTTTTTTTTTTTTACAGTTACAATAGCAGTTTATTTTCATTTAATAATTCTAAGAAACAAAACACGGTTCAATTTATATCTCCCCCCCCCCAATTCCAATTCCAGTAGATACCAAAAATTTCATTAACAGGTAATGTATGCCTCAACCAAATTTAGTGATTAAAATGAACCAAAGCCATGCAATTAGAGGTTCCAGCACTATAGAGCAGCAGAATTTATATTCCAAAATTTTTTTTTTTCCAGACAAAATTAAAGTCTCTTCCTAATTCCTGTCCCAAATCCTCAACCAACAGGAATAATTTCAGCAAGAGAAAAAAAGGAAAGGGATATACAAAAGATCATGTATAATTGCATGCATGGCAGCAAGAGAGAGGGTCAAGGAGTGTACCTTTTGATCTCTAGAATAGAGATCAAAATCTTATGCAGAAAATCCCCAAGATTATCAGCAACAGGGCTACAGGAAGGTTCCAGCAAATTTGAATTTGACTGCTGCAGTTGCTGGGGATTTGGACAATCACCTTCCACCATATAAGAGCAGCTCCAAGGTGGCCTAAGGAGCAAGGAGAAGGGCTGGAGCTGCTGGTCGTCAGCAGAAATAGGAAGAAAAAGAAGGAGAAATGGGAGTCACGGCTGGGATTTTGAGGAGATTTAGATGTCTATATATAAGGAATGAGAAGTGGCCTCTTGTTTGCCAAATGGACTTTAAAAATGCCATGTGCTTTGCCAAATGGTCTTTAAAAATGCCATGTGGAGAGGAGAAAGGCTAAGTGGTTTAAAAAAAATTTTGAAAAGAATGTATGTACGGCTGGAATCAGTAACGAATGTTACTGTTTTAATAATCGTTTTTTTTTTATTCATATATATTACCAAGTTCCTATTTAATGGGTATTAAACAAAAAAAAAAAAACAACCGTATGCGTGCATCGGGCCTCGGATTTTGGCGCGAAGTATTTCGTTTCAATCGTCTCTGAATGACGGTTGATATGAGTATAATATTGCTACACTTTCGGTTGGGTTTTGAATCCCCGAAATTTTCGGATACGACTTTTGTCTAAGACTAAATTTTGTGACTTAAAAATATCATATGACCTCTGATTGACGAACGGTCGATTCCGTTGGTCTCGTGTCGTCGAATCGGATCTAATGACGGTCTTGGTTTGTTTCGCGGTTTCCGAATTTGCGTCGCGGCTTTTCACGGCGCGCGTTACGGATTGATCGATTTTTGGTCGATTTCCCCCGAACAACTTTTGATTTACTACCAATTGGTCGTTTTAGGTTGGTTAGTATTGACCGACAATGTTTTTGGGTTCATTAAACCCAAATTCGGACGACTTCGGGTTTGATTGGAAACCGGATGTTACAAATATAAAAACCTCAAAGGGAGTCTCGTCCTCGAGACTCGAGTTAAGGCTATTCGGTGACTTGTTTGAATTTCATATGTCCATAAAAACCTCAAAGGGTTTTGAACCCATAAAAACCTCAAAGGGAAAATAAGTCATATATTTATAATGTTTCTAATTACAAAAGCTTGTTGTGTTGATTACATTAGAATAGCTGTGGGTATCGTGCCCGCATGTCGGCTTCAGTTTCCCATGTCGCTTCCTTGACGCCGTGTCGGTGCCACAAAACCTTGACCAATGAAATTTCTTTGTTGCGAAGCTTCTTCTCAGCGTGATCAAGTATCTGGACTGGCTTCTCCTCATAAGTCAGATCCGGCTCTACATCGAGATTCTCATAACTGATGATGTGCCGAGGGTCGTGCACATACTTCCTCAGGTTGGATATGTGGAAGACATCATGAATAGCAGAAAGATGTGGAGGAAGGGCTACTCGGTATGCAACTTTCCCTACACGAGCAAGAATCTCGAACGGTCCAACATATCGCGGCGCCAACTTGCCACGAACACCGAATCTCTGTACTCCCTTCATGGGAGATACTCGCAAAAATACCCAATCTCCAACCTATAATTTATAGGATTGTCATTAGTATGGGATTAAGTTGAATACATATATATCATAATTGAGTGGATGAGGAGAAAATAATTAGATTACCTGAAATTCTAAGTCTCTCCTCCGACGGTCTGCATAGCTCTTCTGGCGGCTCTGTGCCGTCAGAAGCCTCCGCCTCACAAGATCAACAGCTCTCGCAGTCTCCTCCAAGAGATCCACGGAATATAAAGCATGATCACCTACCTCACGCCAACTGAGAGGTGTGAGGCATCTCCGCCCGTATAGGGCCTCGAATGGTGCCATGCCAACACTGGAGTGATAGCTGTTGTTGTACGTGAATTCCACCAAAGGCAAATGGTCCTTCCAGGACCCTTTCCACTCCAAAGTGCATGCGCGAAGTAGATCCTCAAGTGTCTGAATGGTGCGCTCACTCTGCCCGTCAGTCTGCGGATGATAAGCAGAACTCATCTTCAGCTCTGTCTGTAGTGCTGACATGAACTGCTGCCAATAGTGAGATGTAAATCTCGAATCTCTGTCAGACACCACCTCTCGTGGTATACCATGTAGCCTGATAATGTTCTGCACATAGAGCTTGGCTAATCTGGATGGAGTATAAGTTGTGTGGACAGGTATGAAATGGGCTGACTTGGTCAACCTATCAACAACGACCCATATAGAATCATGGCCACCTGGCGTCTTCGGCAATCCTGTGACAAAATCCATAGAAATGCTTTCCCATTTCCACTCAGGAATGGGGAGAGACTGCAGTAATCCTGGCGGTCTCCTGTGCTCGGCCTTGACCATCTGACAGGTCATGCATCTGCTAACATGTAGCGCCACATCGCGCTTCATCCCATCCCACCAGAAATGTCGACGCAGATCACGGTACATCTTCGTACTGCCTGGATGGATAGATAACCGTGAACTGTGTGCCTCATCAAGTATGTCTCTGCGAAGCTGCTCATCATTGGGTACAACGACCCGTCCTGCCTTCCATAAAATAGACTCCATCACAACAAAGTCATCAAATTCGTCCTTGACGGCGCGCATGTATCTATCATGAATCCAAGGATCGGTCTTCTGGCCTTCTACAATACGATCCCAAAGACTGATGTATCGTGGAGGTACGGTGGTAGAAATGGATGCGCTCTCCTGAGGATGCCAATCACTCAAAGCTGCAAGTGTATCCCACGTGTATAGCCAGTTCGCCGTTCCCTCTGCATGTGCTCTCCTGCTAAGTGCATCAGCCACCACGTTTCCCTTACCGGGATGGTAAGAGATCGTACAATCATAGTCCTTCAGCAATTCGAGCCATCTACGCTGCCTCATGTTCAGCTCCTTCTGATCAAAGATGTACTTCAGACTCTTGTGGTCTGTGAAAATCTCGAAGTTCACCCCATATAGATAGTGGCGCCAGATCTTCAAGGCGAAGACAACGGCCGCCAACTCCAAGTCATGTGTGGGGTAGTTCCGCTCGTGCGGTCTCAACTGTCGTGATGCGTAAGCAATCACCTGTCCTCTCTGCATCAATACTGCTCCTAGACCTTCTCCAGATGCATCTGTGTAGACTGCATAGTCCTGAGTGCCTGAAGGAAGAGCAAGAATAGGCGCTGTGGTCAACCTCTCCTTCAGTGTCTGGAAGGCCTGCTCACATGAATCGTCCCAAATAAATGGAACTCCCTTCTGCGTCAGTCGTGTCAATGGACGGACGATGCGTGAAAATCCGCTGACAAAGCGTCTGTAATAGCCCGCTAATCCGAGGAAGCTCCGAATCTGAGTGACTGTCTTGGGCTGCTCCCAAGACATAACTGCATCAATCTTCGCGGGATCAACCGCAATGCCTGCTCCAGAAATGATATGCCCGAGAAATGAGACCTGGGATAACCAGAACTCACACTTGCTCAACTTGGCATATAGCTTGTGCTCTCGTAATGTGTCTAAGACGATCCGCAGATTATTAGCATGATCCTCTTCATTCCGTGAATAGATGAGCACATCATCGATGAACACCACTACAAACCTGTCCAAGTATGGACGGAAGATACGGTTCATCATATCCATGAAAGCCGCAGGTGCATTGGTGAGCCCAAACGGCATCACCACAAACTCGTAGTGTCCATAGCGAGTCCTGAAGGCTGTCTTCGGAATATCCGACTCGCGAATCCTCAGCTGATGGTAGCCTGAGCGAAGATCGATCTTCGAGAAAACCGAAGATCCCTGGAGCTGGTCAAACAAATCATCGATGCGCGGCAAAGGATAACGGTTTTTCACCGTTCTCTTGTTCAGCTGCCTGTAATCGATGCATAGTCTCATGGATCCATCCTTCTTCTTAACAAATAGAACCGGAGCACCCCAAGGTGACGTGCTCGGCCTCACGAATCCCAAGTCAAGCAACTCCTGCAACTGCACCTTCAGCTCCCTCAACTCGGCTGGTGCCATGCGATATGGTGCCATCGAGATCGGCTGTGTATCTGGCAACAATGTGATCTCGAACTCAATCTCCCTCTCAGGAGGTAGCCCTGGTAGCTCATCAGGAAATACGTCAGGGTATTCTGAGACTACTCGGATGTCCTGTATCATCGGCTCCTGATCAGACACCTCTCGAACAAAAGCAAGGTAAGAATCGCAACCCTGATCAACAAGTCGCTGGGCTCGCAACACTGAAATGTACTCCATGGTGGAGTCATGTGTAGTACCCTCAAAGGCGAACTCTGGTAGACCTGGAATCCTGAAGACAACCGTCTTCCTAAAGCAATCAACAAGTGCATGATGAGTGGATAGCCAATCCATGCCTAAAATCAAGTCGAACTCATCCAGCTGTAGGAGTAGACAGTCTGCGATCATCTCGTAACCTCCTATCAGGATGGGCAAGTGCCTGACTATCAGAGATATGACAAATAACTGGCCACCTGGCCCTCGGATGTGATATGGAGACGATATCGTCTCTGCAACTCTATCTAAAGAAACAAGCAATCTCGAAGCAAGGAAAGAGTGTGTCGCGCCGGAATCAAATAAAACATGGAAAGGTCGGCCCAAGACTGAGACCATACCTTTCACTACAGTAGCCGCTGAACGTGCCTGCTCCTCAGTAACTGCATGTATCTGCCCCTGCCTGGCTGGTGCGGCACTGGAACCTGCCACACTCTGCGTCTGTCTCTGCTGCTGCCGCCTAAAGTTGGAGTTCCTGCCACGGAAACTCCCTGAACGCTGTGTCTGAGGCTGTGGCTGTGAAGGCTGTGGCTGAGGCTCGCCAGAAGCCTGTGGGCACTGAGCTCGGTAATGTCCCCACTCGTGACATCGGTAGCACCGGACTGGTCGAGTAGAGGGAGTAACTGTATCCGTGCTCCGAGCTGGTCCTGCAGGTGGTCTATCTGCTCGCTGCGACCCAGATGGTCGAGCGGACTCTGTACCTCGTCCGGCAAGTGCTCCTCCTAGAGTAGTCGATGGAGAAGAGCGAGCACTGCCAGAGAATGTCGAACCTGTAGGTCGGAATCGTCTGGCTGACCTCTGCTGCTGAAACGGTCGACGTATCGGCCCAAAATATCGCCGCGGTCTAGGCGGTGCTCCAGACGAGCTCCCGTAACGTCTCCCTCTGATGTCCTCGAACTTCTCCGCAGCATCGGTAGCCTCGGAGATAGAAGTGATGTGTAGTCCAGCCAGCTTCTCCTGCACCTCCTCTCGCATGCCGCCAATGAACTTCTCCAGATTCTCCTCTGGAAATGCGCCAGCTGCTCGTGTGTGTCGTGACAGCTCTGTGTATCTGATAAAGTAATCCCGGGCTGTCATCTGTCCCTGACGAAGCTCTGCAAACAGTCGGCGCTGGGACTCCCTCCACTTCGCAGAAAAGAAGTGGGCCCTGAACTTCGTCACAAAATCGTTCCAAGTAGGCTCTCGGCCTAACTCGGACACTACGGCCATCCACCATCGCTCGGCGAAGTCTATCAGTGAGTACTCTACGAAAGATAGCCACGTGTTTCGTGGCGCATTAATTGCCCTGAGCACTTTCATTACTCTCATCAGCCACTGCTCAGCGTCATCTGGTGGACCTGTGCCCTCGAACAAGGGTATGTTGGCCCGCTGATAAGAAGTGAAGACTGACTGGTGCCTGTGAATGGCTGCAAACTCGTGTGCATCCTCGTCAGCAAAGTCAACAGGGTCCTGCTCCCTGCCTAAGTCTGCATCCTCCTCAGCTCCATGCTCTGGAATGTCCTCTAGTGGATCATCAGGATGAGGCTGCTCCACCTCAACGGACTGGTGCTGGTCCTGTCGTATCCCATCCTGAGATGGATGGTACGTGAAATCTGACAGATCCTCAAATCTCATCTCTATGTCTGTCTGCCTGTCAGCAATCTCGGTCTGCTGGGCCAATATCTGCTCCTGCTGGCCTCTCATAGCAGCCTGCTGCTGCTGAAGATCAGTAAGTGCGCTCAGTATGCGTGCCAGCTGATCAGAAGTATCCTGACCTGGTCGAGATGCCATGGCTCTGCATAAGAACCATAATTAGTCATAGAAATGCCTTAGACAGATATTTATCATAAATGCTTTTCTCTTCTTGGGATATAATATGAAAATTAATGAACTTGGTGTCATCTGTGGTTATTGAATATGAATGTCATATTTCCCTTCTCGGACTCACGACAAGTCGGAAGACTGTCGCTATCCGAGAACTTAATGCGATCGGAATTGAAATACGGCGAATGTGCGTATCGGGGTACCACTGCTCTGATACCAAACTGTCGACCCCTCAGGATCCGGGTACCCGTTTACGCGCAATTCGCAATATTTCATTCACAATTATATCGCACGAGTTGTAAAAATGTAGGGAAAATTTTTTTCGCGACTATGACATTCATTCTCAACGCATGACCACAAGAAAAAGAGACAGACATCACCAAAATTTCCTTTCATTAATATTCATATTCATTTACAACATGTACAAGCATATTCCATGTTACAACATATATCCCAAAATGTGACAAAAGAGATAGCATTTACATCATCATCTGAACAAAAACTAAGACAAAGTAAATCATACCGTCGGGTGTACACTATATCTCCTGGAAGCATGTATATACTGAGCGGCTACTAAACTGCAGGCTGTTTGCCTGCCACACACAATAGGAAGAAAAGGCGTCAGCGGTTGCTGGTACCCCCCCCAAAAACTTATATAAAATAACGGCATTTATTATTTACAAAAGAAAGCAAGCAGAAAGGCAAGAGCAACTCAAATTAAGATTTAATTCTACTTGCAAATGAAAACGGTTTTTCAGGTTACTTGTAAGCATCTCAATTGTTCGTAATGCATTTCTAATGACTTTCCCTTGAACCCGGCATTTCCCATATGTAACATTATTTCGATAGCAGTTGCGTAATCATGAGTGTGTGAGGGGGAATGCATATATCATTTTCCTTAGAGATCATGTTGGTTAGTGAAAGAATGGAAAAGTTGAGATTGTAGAGATCTATTAATTTATTTAAATTCTTGGGTAGAGAGAATGGTCTTTTGATCTTAACTTCTCAAATCCATCAATCTTCAATGTTTCAGATATAACTCCAGATGTTGTAGATGTAGATACGGATGATCTAGATATCGAATCGCCAAGTCTGTTTGGCGAAGTAACTCAAGCGGTGAAGAAGCCTGCAAATGGCTCTTCCGTCTCGCCCTCTAATTGGAAGCGCGGTCCAATAGAGGGATAGGTCTACTCCCCAACTGCGCCACTGAGACGGGTGAGAGAGACTCCCTAGAAAAGTCGCTCTAGAAAAACACAGCCCGACTAGTATGGGCAACCGAGCTCGTACGTAAAGCTGAAAAACCAGGATCCCCCGCCTGGGCATCCTAAAACAGGGTCAGCGGAACTGGTCTAAAGTCTGGATCCCAACGAGGCGTAAAAACACTGCGAGCTCGCGTAAAAACCGTGTAAAAGACTGGGATCCTAGACCCACGCATTAAGCGGCCGCTGCCCTAACTGGGCTTCCTATTCTCCCGCCCAGGTGAGAGTCACCGCGCTCTCGCACGATCATGTGTAAAAAAGTTCATCATGACCGGCATAATATATTTATTTTTATTGATTCAACAACCCTTGGTTGGTTACCGATCCTTTCTCGATTTGCATTGTGATGAACTTTATCAATTCAGGTCTCTGATCTATGATTTTATCGAAAGTGACAAAAAGTTAGTAGATCCTTCTTAGAAGATTTAGTCAAATTGATCACATCTCTACTGCGACGATGCATGTTTAGAAGAAAATGGCTGCTTAATTGGGGTGTAAACAGTTATTCACATGTAAATGGGATGAAATTAAAGAACCCTAAAACCTAATCAAATTACAAAGATCATCCAACTATAAAAAAATGAGGACCTTGACATTGATTTCCTCCTAAAGCAGATCTAATATAAGAAGTATACAATATTATTCTTCTATTATCAATTAGTTACAAACAATAGATATATGTATATGGGCATGGCCAGATATTTAATTGACAAAAAACTTTACCAAAACTTCCCATAATTACTTAATTGTTAAATATATTAAACGATGGCAACCCATTCTCCTATTTCATTAAATTACTTTGACTCATTCATTCCTCAGTATGGTTCTGAACCTGTGAAGAATGCATGCACAGATTTCAACTATTTCTCCTGTAATTTATATATTTAATTATGTTAATTTGACATTATCAATAGAGACATAGAATTCCATATTTCGATTTCAACTATTTTTTTTTTAATTTATTTAATTATCTTAATTTGACACTATCAATATAGACCTAGAATTCCTGTTTCGGTTGGGATATGAGGAAAACTCTTTTTAACTTCTGACATCCTACTACTAAGGACATAAAAGTAGTAAATGGAACCTAGCAATATAGTTACAAAATCACTTCCCAAAGAACCTACCTATGTAGAAATAGATCATTTATTTTAACTTATTGTAATCAATCAAAAGAGAAGAATGTAAAATTTATTCCACATTAACTAACTGTGCTCCAATTATTTACTGGATTAAACATGTTTACTAATATATGATATGAATAGCTAATCAACCCTTTTTTTTTCTTTTTTTTTTCCTTTTTTTTTTTTTTACAGTTACAATAGCAGTTTATTTTCATTTAATAATTCTAAGAAACAAAACACGGTTCAATTTATATCTCCCCCCCCCCCAATTCCAATTCCAGTAGATACCAAAAATTTCATTAACAGGTAATGTATGCCTCAACCAAATTTAGTGATTAAAATGAACCAAAGCCATGCAATTAGAGGTTCCAGCACTATAGAGCAGCAGAATTTATATTCCAAAATTTTTTTTTTCCAGACAAAATTAAAGTCTCTTCCTAATTCCTGTCCCAAATCCTCAACCAACAGGAATAATTTCAGCAAGAGAAAAAAAGGAAAGGGATATACAAAAGATCATGTATAATTGCATGCATGGCAGCAAGAGAGAGGGTCAAGGAGTGTACCTTTTGATCTCTAGAATAGAGATCAAAATCTTATGCAGAAAATCCCCAAGATTATCAGCAACAGGGCTACAGGAAGGTTCCAGCAAATTTGAATTTGACTGCTGCAGTTGCTGGGGATTTGGACAATCACCTTCCACCATATAAGAGCAGCTCCAAGGTGGCCTAAGGAGCAAGGAGAAGGGCTGGAGCTGCTGGTCGTCAGCAGAAATAGGAAGAAAAAGAAGGAGAAATGGGAGTCACGGCTGGGATTTTGAGGAGATTTAGATGTCTATATATAAGGAATGAGAAGTGGCCTCTTGTTTGCCAAATGGACTTTAAAAATGCCATGTGCTTTGCCAAATGGTCTTTAAAAATGCCATGTGGAGAGGAGAAAGGCTAAGTGGTTTAAAAAAAAATTTTGAAAAGAATGTATGTACGGCTGGAATCAGTAACGAATGTTACTGTTTTAATAATCGTTTTTTTTTTATTCATATATATTACCAAGTTCCTATTTAATGGGTATTAAACAAAAAAAAAAAAACAACCGTATGCGTGCATCGGGCCTCGGATTTTGGCGCGAAGTATTTCGTTTCAATCGTCTCTGAATGACGGTTGATATGAGTATAATATTGCTACACTTTCGGTTGGGTTTTGAATCCCCGAAATTTTCGGATACGACTTTTGTCTAAGACTAAATTTTGTGACTTAAAAATATCATATGACCTCTGATTGACGAACGGTCGATTCCGTTGGTCTCGTGTCGTCGAATCGGATCTAATGACGGTCTTGGTTTGTTTCGCGGTTTCCGAATTTGCGTCGCGGCTTTTCACGGCGCGCGTTACGGATTGATCGATTTTTGGTCGATTTCCCCCGAACAACTTTTGATTTACTACCAATTGGTCGTTTTAGGTTGGTTAGTATTGACCGACAATGTTTTTGGGTTCATTAAACCCAAATTCGGACGACTTCGGGTTTGATTGGAAACCGGATGTTACAATGATCCACTGCCCAAATTACAAAGACAAACGCAATTGGGTCACAACAAAACAGATCTTCAGCACCATTTTTCTTGCTTTCATTTTCATCACTGGGAGCCACCATGGAAACTTTCCAGAGTGTTCATGCATCTCCTCTGAGGGAGAATGAACTCCGAACCTCTCCTTTTTTTCAATCCCAGGACAAAACAAAGCCTTGATTTGTCTACATTTATCGCGATCACATTGTGAATCCAATATCACATAGAGTGCAAATTATTATACTCAACGCAAACACGTAAAAGGGTCCAACATCAAACTGAATCATCCAAAACCATGTCAAATGCTTACTAAACCGCAATCCCTTCCCAAATGAATACAATTCAGATCCGTCGACAACAACAAAAGAGGATTCTTTAGAGCATGCTCGAACTTGATTCATTTAACCATATCATGGTTCTGAGCACTTACAAAAAAGAATTAAAGAGAAACTACATGAAGAACTCAATGAATCAAGCATGCTAACCACAAAAAACAATCAAATTAACACGAGATGTTCAAGATAAAGAGCTTCCTTATCTATTGTCTCCTCTCCATGGGAAGCCAAGCTTCCATCAAGAGAAGCAACATCGTGAGGGACAGGGTACTTACCTCTCTTTCCATACCACTGCCAAATCTTCGACACCGAGAAGCTCTCTCCTCTTCCACGCACGCACAACCTTCTCCCTTCCATCCCCTCATCAATGGCGCCCACAGTGCCGCCGCCTCTCGCATTCGCCCTCCTCCTCCCACCGGTGCTTAGTGCCACACGAAGAACCGAGTCCCCCACCACATACTGGTATGATCCCATCGAATAACACCTCCTGTCAAGACTACTGCTGCTGCTCTCGCCTTCCTCACTCCTCAAATTATGCTTCGCAATGCTCCTGTCCGTGCTGCGAAGATCCGGCCCATCTACTTTGTTGGCACCTTGCAAGCTCCTGAACTTCCCCAGCCTCACGGAGAAAACCATTTTCTCAGTATCACCACCTTCTTCCATATCTCCGTGCACGCCTACCTCCTCCCGCGGGTCGTCGAAGTCGTAAATTGGGTTCTCGATGGCGAGCCCTGCAACGAAGAGTGCCCCCCTGCAGAGTGGGCAGGTGGAATTGGAAAGTAGCCATGTATCTATGCAGTCCAAGTGGAAGGCATGGCTGCATATGGGGAGGAGGCGTAACTTGTCGTCGTCAGCGAACTCGCACAGGCAGACAGCGCAGTCGAACGGCTCCTTTGCACCGACAAGCTCCTTGTAAAGGAAGATGGGGAGGGCATCAATGAAGGCCTGGTCAAGCCCGGAGTCATGGAGGTGGAAGAGCTGCTGGAGTTGCCTCTGGATTGCCTCGGAGTCTGACATGTCCCCCCTCGTATTGTCGCGAGACGAAGACGGAACTCTGGACCTCTGCTTGGCGAGGAATCTGATGAGGAGGTGGATGAAGCCGGAGACGAAGAAGATCACTGCAAGGATCACTATCACAAACAGCACTGCGGCGGTGGTTCTCGAGCTGGAATGGGTGCCCTCCTGTGGAATTGGAGGTGGTGACTGCGATGGAACCGAGCTAGAAGCATTCTGCAGATGTCTGATGCTGATTTCAGGCAAAACCCAACTCAAATTACTCGATAATTGAGCTAAAGTCGACATCTTTCATGTGATTTCTTAGCTGGGCAAGGGATCTCGATCATTTGAAGAAGTAGGTACCCCAAAAAGAACCATCTTTCCTTCTCTCCCCTCTATATCTCTTGCGTTGGGATCAAATAAAGGCAATCTAAGAAAGAATGGGAAACCCGTAAAAATGCTGAAAAGAACTTTTGAAGAACAAAAAAAAAGCAAATCAGGCTTTTCTCAGACCAACCTCGAAGGTCCTGATGCTTTCTATCTCTGCTGCTTTTTGGGAAAGAACACACCACATTCTCTCTCTCTCTCTCTCTCTCTCTCTCTCTTATCCTCTTCTGCTATATCCTCTGAAGCAGCAGACCAGCAGCATGAGGAGATTGCGAGGAAGAAGAGGAGCAAGGGAGAAGGTGTTTGCGTGGGTTTGCTGGTGTGTGTGGGCATTGGCAATCCACGGGAAGTGTGTGTGGTTTGGTCAAGGAGAAATTTTGGGCCATTGTTGGAGGAAAAAGGGGAGGGGCCAGTGGTGGGTTTGTCTTTACCAAGTGGAATCCATGGTGGTACCTTGAGATTTAGACGAGCAGAGCTTTGGTTTGGAGATCTAACCCAAGATAGTGGTCAGGGTTACTTCAGTCTTCAGTGCTTATAAATCTCATTATTCCCCTTTCATCCTCTAATCAAAATGAACATTTGGACTTGGGTTGGGCATTTTTTGGGGTTTTGGATGGACTTGACCAATGTTTTGAAAGCGGGGATTAGTTCGTCCTCGTATAAAGGTTCATGGGAGTTGGTGCAAAGTTGATGGGAAAATTTCATATAGGCCCCTCCTGATTTCCATAATTACATTAACATTATAACCTTTAAAGCTCGTTTTTCAAACTGCTTAAGCCTAACCAAAGGAATATAAAAGAAACAAAAAAAATCCATGTAAAAGACCCATATCAAAAAGTGATAGAAGGTAAGGAGGAACAAGAAATAAGTAAGTTTCTCATTAATTCTTGTTCGATCAGTTTGAGAGAAGATGATGGAATACGTGTTATAGATGTATTAGATGATATAACCATTATTGGTTATTCTTTGCATGTCTCTTATGTCACTCCTTTGCCACTATACGATCCCCCTCTATTGAACTTATTTTGCATGGTCCTCAGGTGAGATGCAAACATATCGATATATCCATATCCGATTATTCATCTATACATTTTATATAGATTTTGACATATGTATCCATATTTTCTTTAAAAAGGATACATATATGGACATCACCTCGATATACGCATACATCCACCGTATTTGGTATAATTTTAATGATATTAGCACGTTTAGTATATATCTGTCATGTGCAATCCAATACATGAATATTTAAGGTAATATATAAAGTATGTCTAATAGTACTTGTATGTGTTCAATATCCTTTTTACATGTGTATATGTTTTTTAAGAATATGGTAGCATAGTTTTAATATCCGTCAATATCAATATCTTCATATGTGTTTGTATTTAAAAACGAACAAGGATATGATAACCGTTGATGTTCGCATCTATCCGTTTGCATCCCTACTCCTTATACTCCAACATCAATTTCATGAAAGAGAAAGAAGAGAGTATCATATGAGTATTGGATTTAGAAACATCCTCGAACAAGTATAAATCCTTTTGTTGTATGATTGTAACATAGTCTCAATCATGTCAATTTGTATTGACGAACGGAGGTTCCTCTCAAAGGTCGATAACAAGGAGACAACCATGCAAGCTATCCAGTTCAATATAACATATGGAGGAGGAAGGCAAACAAAGCAACACACAATCGGAGTGTGTTCACTTCTTAAGCGCCAATGAATAAGTTGTTACTATGCAATGGTTCGATCTTAGACCCAAGTCTCGAGGAAATCTGTTCATGAAAACTTGTTGGACTTGGACCCCAATTGGATTCCGCGGCAATCGCCAAGTAATAATCACTCATTCTTATAACTGCCTCTCGCACTTAGTGAGCATTAAACATGGATATATGTTTAGAGTTGTTACATAGAGACTAATCATGTCATTGTTTTATATTTTTGAAAAATAGCTTTTAAGTTTTTAGGGTTAAAAGGTATTATACCAAAGAAATTGTAGGATCAATACAAGTAATCCCAACTCAGAAATGAAAGGTTGAAGCTAAGAGTATGTCAGAGTACGCTGATATACCCTGGCAACCAAACAAGTCCTTACTCTAATTATTATGTAATTTACTAAGTGCCCCTATATCTTCACAAAATTCAAGTAACACGTTTTCTCACGGGGGACTCATGGGCATGGGTGTGAATTTTGTAACAATACATGGCACAATTGTAGCTGAAAAAAGAGAAGTAGAAGTGAAATTAAAAAAAACTGAGAACAGAAGTGAAATAATCCCATTTTTATTTTTCCAAGTAAGGGGACGATGAGCAAGGACGAGTTTCACAGTGGTCGGGTCTCTTCCCACAAAGCCGTCCGGACTGGCCACTTCGATCTGAGTCGCACCCCAATTTCCGACGGGACCGATTCCTCGATAAACCCTAGACTCCTCCTCCAACCCTGCGGGGCGGCGGCGGCGATGGGCGGCGGCAAGAGGAAGAAGCCCTCGGACGGGGACGACGCGCCCGCCGAGAAGAAGCGGAAGACCATCCTTCCCTCCATGATTAAGAACAAGATGAAGCGCATGGCCGTCCACGCCAAGCTCAAGCACGACAAGACAATCGAGAAGCGCAACCGCGCCAAGGCCCGCGACGCCGCTGCTAGACGCGCCCTCGAGCTCGGAGAGGAGGTCGGATCGAACGCGATTGGATGGAGTGTGATCCTTCCGCTTATTGCGTTTTGTAAATGTCTTGACTCGATTTAATTTGGTTTGATTTTGAATGTGCAGCCGCCGCCGAAGAAGATCCCGAGGACGATCGAGAACACTCGGGAGTTCGATGAGACCGTCTGCAGGCCCGACGATGAAGAGGTGAGTGTGATCGTGTCCACTGGGCGTTTTTAATGTGATTTTGAAGGTCACTGATGGATTGTATTTGGGAATTTCGAAATGCAGCTGTTTGCGGGGAATGACGCAGATGAATTTAGCGCGGTTCTGAAGGAGGAGCGGACGCCGAAGATATTGATCACCACTTGCCGCTTAAATTCCACTGTAAGTCAGTTGAATATGTTTTTCTTAACTCGTAGGCCCCATATTAGAGGCTTGAGTATCACCGAGTGAATCCACGGGATAAGCTAATACACAAGTAAAATCGTTAAAAAGTCACAGCGTTCATTTAATATTTTGATGCAGCAGAATCTTTTTTCTCCAGCTGCATCAATCTTCACAATATGAAGGAAAACCAAACAAAAGAGGTTGTAAATCAGTCTTGAGCGTGGATCCCACAGTATTCTTTTTTATTCACAAGCCTGATATTAGGGGATTTTTGTGGCCCCCTTATGTTATTGTTTGGATAAATACAAAGTGAGTCCTTGTTGGCCACTTCTAGTCATTAAGGATGTATACCCTGTATCTTGAACTTCATATAATTTCTTTTGAAGCTAATGAAAACTGTTACCCGGGCTGCAAAATCCGACTTATCAGTAATAAGAAAATACATGTAAAACAAAGGGAAACCGAAAGGAAATATTATTTTATTTTAAGAAGAAACACTTTCAAAAGAAAGAGTGATATGAAAGAGAAAACTACTTCTGCGAAATAGAAGGGTAAATGGGAGGTCACAGATAACTATGAAAGACTCCTTTCTTTTTCTTCAAAAAGAAATCTTGTCCAATGACACCGTAAGGCACATAATCTTTGTAATTACACCATGACCCCTATACATATACTATATTTAATATATTTGTTCCATTAAAGGGTTGTGGTGTAAGAGTTAGTAATATTACAAGGGTTGTGTCTAAAATCCCAAAAGAAAAATACTTCAATGAAGTTGATAATCCACTCTTTGCAGCCTTAATTTGGCGTAGTAGCCACGAATTATGGTTCTCTTTAATTGTTTTGGTAGGCTTTGGTTCATGTTCTCCTATCTTTGTTTACCATCATGAGGGAGAGGGATGAGTAAAACTACGTCCGACTTTTATATAAAAAAAGCAAAAAATCAGCATTGTGACATCCTGATTGATTGCATGATCCAGCACCATGGCAGGTTGTATTCAAATTAGGAGACCCACAGCAAGCTTCCTAATTCCTCTTCAATGACCCTGACAATCTTCAGCAAATTAGTAGAAGCTTTTTTCATTCCAGAAAATGGGCCAAAGATATACCCCAGGCGCAAGAGCACCAAATGTTAAGTTCACTAGAAAAGCTGACTGTAGCTACCGTCAGATGTAACTCTTCCGCTTCTTCAATCATTAATCACAGCAAATATAGTGATGTGTGCACTTCTAGAAGAAATTTGACAAGAGCTTTACTTAGACAACACAGCTCTATATTACGTATATGCTGCAATTCCCAATATAGACAAATGAAGCAATCTCGATGTTCTTATGTTGCCAAAGTATATAAGTGATTGAATTGTTTTCTTTTGGTCACTAACAATAATTTGGAGCAAGCCTAAAATAAAAGTCAGCTATCAGATTGTAAAGTACTCAAGCTACGGTCATCGATAATGCGGTAATGGTCTGGCTGTTGTTTATATATGTTTCTTAGGACAATCACTATCTATAAGAAAGTTTCATGAATCTTTACGAGATATTCTTCAATAATTATTGTCCAACTTAGTTACATGGATGCTTTCACTATTTTCTTGTCTCGGATGTTAATTTGAACATGATTGAAAAACAGAGAGGACCTGAATTAATCGCTGAGCTGTTGTCGGTGATACCGAATATGCATTATTACAGAAGAGGGACTCATGAATTGAAAAAGGTAATTGTCTTTGATATCCTGACGTTTATGCTTTTTAGTTGACGCTTTGTCGCTTCTGATAATGTTTCAATTTGGGCAGATTATTCAATATGCAAACAATAGGGATTTCACTTCTTTAATTGTAGTTCACACTAATCGGCGTGAACCAGGTTAGGCTGATTGCTATTGTGCCTTTTCAAGAAGTTTATCATCTGTCTACAATATATCTTGGGCAAAAATGCACAGTTTCTTCAATTCGTCTTGTTTATATGTATTATGCATGTATATTTGTTTATCAATCACCCATCAGGATCTTATAGAGTTTTTAACTTATTGTTGACCTTATTGTAGACGCACTTCTAATCATTGGCTTACCTGATGGTCCTACCGCACACTTTAAACTTTCCAAGCTCGTTCTCCGCAAAGATATCAAGGTATATTGGAATTTTCCATGGTTGTAATGTACCCTTAATGTTTCATTGCAGATAAAATCTCCTTCATAGAAAATATTTGAATCACCATCTTACATCACGCTTGAGGATAGTCTTAGATTGAGCAGATTTGTATTTTCAGAAGCTTCTATATACGTTTCACATCCTGTTCCTCAATTTAACATAGCCAACCATGAACTTGAATAGATCAAAATTCATTATATAATATTTGAATCACACTCTTTTTTCATGGTAAGAAAGTGTTTGATTGTTGACTTGTAGACTAACAATTTTGCACCGTAGTACCAATGCGACATGGCCAAAAAGAAACTTATATTTTGATTGAAACCCATCAGAACATGTTTGAATTACTCTCTCATACCATGCACGGGGAAAGCGTTGGATTGTTGACTGGTTGGTTAACAAGTGTGTATATCAATTTTACGTCATTTGTACCAAGTTAACACAGCCAAAATTTAACTTATATCAATCGAAATTCATATGCTAGATAGATAATGCTCTACTGAGCAGCTGAATGACCATGCATTTTTATTTTGCAAGGGATATCTCTTAACAACCATAAAAGGAAAAAAGTTTATACCTCCCATTATAGTTTGTTTGAATGCCGAACACCCATGGTTTGAGTTCATATGTTGAAAATACACCCAAGATCCTAAATGACAGTGAATACCCTATATAGAATTAGTGAGATTTAATTTGTCATTTCACTCATATACACCGGCTTGGACTTAAAGAATGACATTGAGTACTTGTTTTTCTCTATTGATTGACAATATTGTTACGCGACATGTTTCTAAAATGAAACATTAGATGGAGGATTCATTTGTTACTTGTTGAAGTGAACTAGGAGGTGGAATGTAGTTTGGGAGGTGACACTACCATATGATTCATGCTTTATTTATCAGTGGGAGTTGGTTGTCGATGTTATATGCCTCGAGTTTATGGATGTCATGTCGTAGCATATAGCTGAGATACGAGGTTATGGATGCGATGTTTGAACATATAGTTGACACATGATATGAATAATAAGATTCTTTGGCGAGAATACTTACGAATGTGTTGAGTTAGGGATGAAAGTTGGAGGGATTGCAATTAATTTATAACTTGCTGGTTGAAAGCAAGGTTGCAGAAAGCACTAGTCGGTACTCAGTTGGCGGGGTCACTGACCAAGTATTACTCATCAGTCTGGACTACTAATCGGATTTAGTCTGCCATTAACCGGTTTTGATTTTTTTTAAATTATTTAAAAATAAAAATCAATTTTTATACCTATGTTCTTATTTATTAACATAGATCTGTACATTCTTTGTACTATCATAATGAAACAAAAGAAGTAATTGACTTTAAATATAACATTAAGCATATTAATATACATTTGCTTTCAAAAAAACAAAAAAATAAAAAATAAAAATACTTCATGTAAAATTTGGCCAATTAGTGGGGTTGACCGACTAGGCTTAGTCGAGTCGGCTTACTCCCCCTCCCCCCGACTCGACTAGTCGGCCGACTATTACAAGTTTGGCTAAAAGATACATGGATTCTTGGTATTCTTGATCTATGGAAGTGATTTATGCTACATGTCAATTTGATCCAATGACATGTGAGTTGGACTTGTGGGGTCTCAAAGACTCAGCTCACCATCTTAAAGGTGTACCAGCCGATATGTAAAGAGATGTAGGAAGGGGAGTTTTATTTGTTTCTTAGCGATTGTAATGTACAAAACATAATCCACCTGCCCGTTTGAAGGCATTTGATTATTCAAAGCGGCAAGTGGAGGTTTCAAATGCAAAATACTGTGAATGGTATTCATTTTCCTCTAACATTTGGGGATTCTTTACCAATTAATACTCATTGTGGGTAGAGAACATGTTGAGATTATGGAGGATGAAATGTTATCTTTACAAGGACCTTTTTCAAGGCCTTTGATTGCTTGTTTTGTGAATTCAAGAGCGGACTTGATGAGGTTTCATTTTTTTGTAAAAAAAGAGATTTGGTTATGCTGGTTAAATTTGTTTAAGTGCCGTTGATGCAAGGCACATTTTGATCATTTGAAGACCTTTTTATTGGATCTGGACGGAGCTTTGCGTGGACGACGATAATGGACCTTGAAGCACACGACTGCCCATCCAGGGTTTTCTAGAGATGTTGGACTGCTGTTAGGGCTTGGAGGCTTGCAAGAGCTTGGCTTAGTTGAATCTGGAAGGACGATGCTACCTTTCGATTGGTTCCCAAGTTCGCTGCTTGGGCTTGGCGATTGTGGTTCTTCGTCTTTAAATCTGAGGATTTCGGGGGCTAGGAGTTGCTGTGTGCGCACTTGGTACTGCTGACGCTTGAGATGTTAGGGCGGGTTTTCCTTCTGCTTCTGCTGCTTCTGCAAGTCTTGATTACCACAAGGTATGCCCCCTGTTACGGGAGAGCAATTTGGCGTGAGCATGAGGCTCTTGAGTGCTTCTGGACCCTTTCGACCTTTCATTTTGAGCATTTTTGTTATGGGTAGGGTGAGGAGTGCTTCAGACGGTGGGTATTTTGGGTGCCCACAAGGTCTTCGATGAGGGTTTCAGTAAGGAAGGGAAAGATTCTGGGGGGTTTTGAACATGGAGGAACACTTCCCTATGCCATCTGTTATCTTTGGGCTTTCAGCAGATCTGAAAAAGAATATTGAGAAGGCATTTGATTATTCAAAGCGGCAAGTGGAGGTTTCAAATGCAAAATACTGTGAATGGTATTCATTTTCCTCTAACATTTGGGGATTCTTTACCAATTAATACTCATTGTGGGTAGAGAACATGTTGAGATTATGGAGGATGAAATGTTATCTTTACAAGGACCTTTTTCAAGGCCTTTGATTGCTTGTTTTGTGAATTCAAGAGCGGACTTGATGAGGTTTCAATTTTTTGTAAAAAAAGAGATTTGGTTATGCTGGTTAAATTTGTTTAAGTGCCGTTGATGCAAGGCACATTTTGATCATATTTGGAGAGGAGAAAGATTTCATTATAACATATCTGATGGGAGATCTCAAGTTTCAAAATGAACGGGTCTCAGTTCTGGTGGTCACCCTATTTTCGGCCAAGCCTGAGGAGTAATTATCCTGTTTGGATAAGTTTACCTAGATTGAATGTACATCTTCATTGTCCAGCTATTATTAAGTCCATAGTATAAGTATTCGGGAAGTTTATTTGTGTGGACAACTATGTAATTGAATTTGCGAGACCAAGCTATGGTAGAGCATACGTGGAGATTGATCTCAAACCCAGAGTTGATCATGCAATTATAAGGAATGGATGCCAAGTGTTCTCTCAAAAAATTGTATTAAAGAAAAATTGTATTTGAGAAGCTCCCAAAGTGTTGGTCATTATACCTTGCACTAGGAGATAATTGCAGCAATAGTGGAAGGAAGGAATTACATAAAGAGAAGGTGATTGAAGTGTGGGTTCGTGTATTGGAACAAAAACAAGATGATCAGAGGCAGAGCAGGAAGGAGTTTGAAGTCCAGAAAGATATTCTCAATTTCTCAGCATGGGTAGCAACATAATGGCCAATGTCAACTGAATTTCATACAGGAGAATACTCGTCAGGTGGCTGGTTCTGCACACAAACAACTGATTTTGGTTGCTACAGATGTTCTTGAGCATGGACAGGAGCAAGGGCGGAAGCAGTTTTTGGAGAAATTGGCTGCTGATACTGTGTTTTTGGATGGCATGGGTTATCTCAATGAGTCAATGGTACTGAAAATAAGCAGCCACAGAAGGAGAAGTTGAAGGTGGACTTGCTGAGAAACATGAGGCAGTGGAGAATGTTCTTAAGAGAGAAAGGTGAAGATTAAAGGGAAAGGCCTGTATGAGTTGATGGTTGAAGCCCCTGGTGCCTTGGTTTTGACCAAGGATGTCACTCAGCAGCAACCTCAAAGGGTTCAGAGGATGGATCCACCGGCTTTAACAATTAGAAGGGATGGCATTTTGATTTGAGAAGATGTGACAAAGGTGATCTTTCAACAACCAAAGAGTGGCCAGGACAGTGGGTAAACTTCTGCTGATTATAAATCATTGCAGAAGTACATTCATGTGAATCAAAATGTTGGTGCACCATCTTGCAATTCATCAACACAACCCCCTCCTGTAGATGAGGAGACTGTTGATGATTGGTGGCACGTAAACCACATCAAGAGCAGAAGCAAGTGGATGATCTTGCTTCATTATCCACTCAAAAAGGATGAGAAAGTTGATTCTCCAGTCTTTGTTCAGGAATATCATGTAGAGGAAGGAGGGGACAAACAACAGCCAATGGCTGATGCTGTTCTCGTTATACCTAGAACTCCCTTACACCAGTCAGACTAGAGATTGCTGCAACCTGAAAAGGAATAGAAGCAAGCTAAGATCAGCTCAAGTAAGCTCAAGCAAGGAAAGAAGAAGAAGATGCCATGTTTGCAAGATTATTTGTTTGTCGAAAATCTGCTAAGCTTAAGGAAAAAAGAAGATGCCATGTTTAGCGATAATTTGCTTGTTGAAGATTTGAACCTTGCAAGTGATTGGCATGTAGAGGAGGATTGGGAGAAGGAATTGAAGAAGTTTGAGGAGTTTAAGGAGCAGCCAGACTGGTGATCAGATGTACCCTCAGGTCTGATTTCTCTCATAAGCTTCAAAGATAAACATTCTGAGAAATGCAAGCCGGGTATTTTGAATGTTCCCTTCATCCGGGATGACTACTTTGAAGAGTTGGAGAAAGAACTTCCTAAGGAAGTCGAAGAATAAATGGGTTGTTTTCCTTACTGAAGAATATACGGAGGAAGATGAATTCAATGTGGAACACAACCCTCCATTTTTGGATGAGGAGGTTATGAATGTACAAGAGACAAATCGAGCATTTTACTACCAAAGATGCTAATGAGAAGAACATGAGCACTGATTTATGGATTAGTGAAGACTGGGCTGTAAGATGGAAAAGTGCCGTGAGAATAATAAACGGTGAAAATGAAAAGTAGGGTATCATCTCCTGTGGTTGGATCAGGGAGGAGATGAAATATTTTAAGAAGAGATTAGGAAGATGAAGCCATGCTTACTTGATAAGCAAGGATTTGCTTATCAAAGAAATTTCTGCAAACAGCAAGAAGAAAATTGGTATGAAGATGAGGTCTACAACCTCTCTTCATAAGAATTATTTTGTCTTTACGGGTTTATATAGAATAGAATGTGAGGATAATATCGAATATTTTTTGCTCCACTCTTCTTTTTGTGCTTTACATACTTTTCCTTACCTTAAGGCCTTGTGATCATAGTTTACTTAGAAATTTTCCTTCTTCGAGGCCATGTTAGCCATTTGCTTTGATGCAATCTCATGTTGGCCATTGTAGACTCAATGTCATACACCCCTAGACGTTGAGCTTTATGTACAACTTTTTTGATATTGATGAAAGTAATTATTCAAGCTGCACAATATTGGGATTAAACGTAAAAAGTGTTGTAGTGTACAATGTTTTGGACAACTTTTGCTTGTTTTCTAAAAGGGGAAGTTTAAATGACGAATGTGCCTTTTGCGGAGTGATTTGGGTGGAAAATGATAGAGATGCCTTATTGATGCATTGTGAAATTGCAGTTCAGGGAAATTTTGTATTTCAGATTAAAGTAGGGGTTGTCCAATTGCATCCATTGTCTTTTTTTACATTATGTTTTTTTAATGGGATGGTACACGATGTCTAATGAGTTTCTTAATATACGCGATTTTAGGGATTGATTGGGGTCTGTTAGGTTGGGTTTTGAGTCTTTATTAATTATATTTTCACCTGCTATATAAAGGGGCTGGTGGAATTTGTGCAGGGACATTTGAGTTAACTTTAAATCTGGAGCTTGTCCATGTTCCTCCCTCTTCTTCCCCTTTTTCTTTAGCGCATCTTCGTGTTTCCCCCCAAATCCCACTTTCCAATGTGCCTCTCCTCCCCATATTCTTCAAATTTCTTTCCCTTGATGATTTTTTATTTGCATTAAGTGGTATTAGAGCTTTACATTTGAATTGTTCTCGTGATTTGACAGTCATGGGAGACATGTTATGAAGGTCGATAGAAGAAGCAAATAACACATTCTCATCTTGTTATCCAATATGGAATGAAGTGTACAATGCCGAGATGAAAACACAACTCCCATTATTGAAGGTTACGTAAGTGTTGACGCAAATAAAAGAAACATTAAAACTATTGCGAGATTCGAGTCTCATACAATGTGTGAACAACCATAGTGTCTTTTCGTTAGATTCAGTAATCAAAGAAGATGCATCCCTCCAAGAAGAAAATCGTGTTGCTACAACACTATACATTGTGAAAAAGAAGGCATCAAAATAGGAAGAAAGGCCATCAACGCACTGCTTGCTTCACAACCAATAATTCTTAAGGCATTGAAGTCCTCACCGATGTCCTCTTAAGCCATAGTTCGATATCTACCCACCACGTCTCTGAAAGGATCTATTGCTGCCACCTGATCTTCAAGCATAAATGTAGTCACTACCGAGGCCTTGAGGACCATCACTGTGCGTCGAGGGTCGCAATTACCTTTGCATGTTTGCACGACGGTCATCACCATCACCTACACTTAATGCCAACATTATTGTTGCCGATGGTACTGCTTCACCATCGTTGTCGATGTCATGCTGAGGTTTGTCATGGGGACATTTGGGGATGCTGCTCGATGCCTAAGACATGGTGTTGCTGTTGGAACGGCTACCCCAAGTTTTGGTGTCATCATCAATGTGTTTGATGCCCCCATCAATGTTGCCCGAGACCCACACCCTACCCAAGATCTTATCTTATATTTGAACCATGTCTTAGAAGGAGTGAAGAGGAAATATCTCATGGGATATTTTTACGGGAATCCCTCTTCCCAAAAGTTTTTACCCAAGATTTAAATTATGGAGGTACCAAATAGCTCAGACATTTTTTTTAAATGAAGGGCACACAAATTGCTGTTACACCCCTCGATGTATTGTTTTTCAAAAAGGAGTTCTGAGTATTGGCGACACCCCTTACTAATGGGAAGGAGTGTTGGAGTGAGGCCCGTTATGTACGAACACCATGGCCACAAATATTACTCACTTCTCGCCTCACCATAGTTTGCTGGATCTCGTGCTCAGTGCCCCCTCTGAACTCCATCTCATAGCTATTGAAGATGCCACACCAGTTCCTAAGTAGATAATAATTCTGTGAACATTGAAGTAATGTCATGGATCTCGCCTTATGCATCATATATTTTTTAACCATAGTTTTAAATGCATTAGGGTCAAGCATTTTTGCACTAAGCCTGAAGATCAAGTAACTTATCATGAGATGTTTTTTTAAAGTGGCGGAGAATCGATGCAATGTGAACTTGGGAATTAGGACAAAATATGATTTCTAATTAAATTAAGGTTTGTCATCCAATTGTGTCCGTCTTTTTTATGTCATGTTTTAATAAACATGACTGATCCTTAGCCTAGGTAAATTAGGAGGTTTGCATGCTAGGTAACCAACAATTAGGGTAAAAGAGACAAATTCCTAAATAATATTCTTTTAAGAACACTATTCATGAATTTGCCTCAGAATAGTCGAATCTTTTCAACATGTATTTAAGCAAACATTTGGATTGCGTTGGGTGTTCCTTACTAGCTACACGTTGCATTGCTCGAATGTAATGAGAAGTTGACAGGGGTTGTTACATTACTCTTCGATGTAGTATAAAATTTGCAAGGGATCTTGCATGAGGAACGCACGCGATTAAATAAACTAGTTCCATTTCGTGGTCCTGATGCAGTCCAAAATTTGCAAGGTTGATAAAATTGGTGCTCGAAGAAGGAATTCTGAATATCATTCCAGTTTATACACTACAAATTGGTTTAGAGGAAATGATTAAACAATTTTTTTGCGAGGATTTGGATAAGATCATGCAAGGAATCCCACATAGAGAGATGATTTGTCTAGGTGGACATGTGAGAATTGATTTTCATGGTATGCTAGTTTCATGGATGCCATGTCTTTAGGGATAAAATGAGGAGGGAAAAGTTATTCTAGATTTTATTGTGGCTTATGACATTTTCAATGCTGTGATGGTAGTGCAGTATGCCTACAACCCAAAAGACCGGGGGTCAAATCCCTTTTTGTGGGGCTTTACTTAGGTAGCGATTATCATCATACAAAAATAATCAAATCTTTCAACATGGATTTGAGCAAGAATCCATGCAGAGGAGCCTACTTAAAGTGGGAAAAAGTTTCACCTTTTTTTATGATCTTTTCCTAGCAAACACTCTTCAAGAATGAGCATTTAATTACTTATAAGAGCGTCTCGATTAGCTCACAGATTGATTACTTTGCATTGAGGAGAAGAGATTGGCTGTGTTGCAAAGACGACAAAGTAATCCCACGAGAGAGTGTGACAACTCAACATCGCTTGTTAGTCATAGATATGCAAATAAAAGGGTTGGTAAAGAAAAGGATGGTTCCTAAAATCATTAGAATTAGAAGGTGGAATCGACAACTGAAACAATCAAGCTTCATGGAGAAGGTTTTAGAAAACTTATCTTGGGATTATGATAGGAGTGCACACGAGATGTGGGAGGCGATAACATATTGTATCCGAAAGGTAGCCAAAGAGATGCTAGGTGAGTCAAAGGGAGGAGTTGGAGGTCAAAAGGAGGCTTGGTGGTGGAATGAAGGGTTGCTAGAGAAGTTTAAAATTAAAAGTGCCTACTTTAAAGATATGTATATGGATAGAGTAGAGGAATCTGCCGCAAACTATAAAATAGTGAAGAAAGAAGTAAAGAAGGCTATAATTGGAGCTAAGACAAAATCTATGAAGTTTTTTAAAAAATTCTTGTCTCTGAGGATGGTTAGAAAGATAAATTCAGATTTACGAAAGCAAGATAAAGAAAGATCGAAGATCTTTCTCGAGTAAGATTCATTAAGGTTGGGGAAGAATACATGCTTGTTACTCATAAGGATATAGAGACTAAATGGAAGCAGTATTTTCATTAAAGTTTTTATTGGGGAAGTAAATAAAGAGACCACTTAGGTAACGACAATCGATAACGACATCTCTGGACAGCTGTTCAAAATCTCGATGTTCAGAGCGGCGACAACGAAACCTCTCGTGCAAAACTCACATTCAACATCTTGTTCTTCACATCTCCAGAACATACTAGTTGCTCCAGCGACGATGCCTTGCATGTAAAAATTAGGAAGAACTAATCCAATCAAGTTTGAAGAAAAAAAGGAGAAGAAGACGCACAATTGCTCCAGGCGATTCACCACCTCTTGCAACCGCGCACACGTTGGGAACCCATCCCCCCAACAATGGTGGCGGCACATCCTTCCAATGAAGATCCTCCAGTTCTCGCACACATCATATGGTGATGTGTGCATCGGGTGGTTCCATGCAGCACCCCACTCTTCTAATGGGAGACCTCCGGGAAGATCCAAATCAATGATAACATTTTGGGAAGAAGCTCCAATCCACCCAGGGGTGGCTTTGATCGAAGATGGTTCCAATTTGGACCCTCCACAGTCTGTCACTCTCCAGTACAACAACACCTCACGGGTGACGCACCCTCCAGCTGCATTTTGTCTGCCTCCCTCAGTGATCAATGCATCTTGACGGGTTCACAAACCCCATAGTGGCGTGGAAAGAGGTTCCCAATAGGGGAACCCTAACAATCAAAGGAATGGGTAGCCTGATACCCCTTTCTAAATAGGGGAGAATATCTATTCCATTTTTGGGCCCATTGATCCAATATTCTTCTTGAAATGTATCTACAATACTCCTACTGTATGTTTCTGACTGATAGATCGACACTCCATGCTTCTACTGCTACCAAGCATCTTCATCGAGCATTGGCTACTTTGTCGGGGTGTCTGTATCCTTGACTACTACTCTGCGGTTGACTTTCTTCTTATACATCGACTCTTCTCCGGACACGACTTGGTATTGCAATGACTACTACATGCACGATAGAGGTACTTCCCGGTGACCTGAGCGTTGCAGGCCCGTCATCGAGCGAGGTCTTCTACTAGCAACGGGCATATGTTCTTGAGATGTATGGTATGAAGATGTGTTGTATTTTTTTTTCTTTTGTTACAAATTGTAGCTTTCTCAGCTCCTGCTTGAGGGGGAGTGTGGGATCATGTAATAGAGGGGTAATTGGATCTCTCCAAGATATAATTACCCCCACTCATGTTTAGTTTCACATGTATGGGTGATGGGACCCCGGTTTGTTTGTGAGGCTATATAAGAAGTCCGACACCCCTGTACTCATTGAGAAATTTTGATATAAGATCCGGTCCTTTGAAGCCTTCTCCCGTGGTTTCATACAACTCCTTAGGGAATAGGGTTCCACGTAAATCCCCAGATGTTTATGTTTTGATTCTTGTTCCTGATTCTGCTTCCGCGTTCTTTATATTTCAACAGGAGTAAATGAAAAGCTTGAGGTTTGGAGACATGCCTTATGGACTAAAGGATTTCGTATAAGTAGGTCTAAGACTGAATGTATTTAGTGCACTTTTCGTGGAAACAGTGGTGAAGGAATCTATGTAAAGATTGGTGACGATAGCATTTAAAAGAAAGATTTTTAGATACTCGGGATCTATTTTGTAACATGATTGAGAAATTGATGAAGATGTTACTCACAGAATAAATGCATGTTAGCTAAAGTGGAGAAGAGCATTTATTGTTCTATGTGATAAGAAAATTCCTTTGATACACGTAAAGATCAGATTCAAAATGATGCGAACAGAAGGAAAGTTGGTGTAGCTCTGATAGAGGATAAGATGAGATAAAACCGTTTAAAATGTTTTGGCCATTTGCAAAGGATGTCGATTGATGAACCGGTTAGACGATACGAGTATGAGATGTTGAGCCGGCTAAGAGAGGATGATGGATGCCCAAGAAGTGTTGGGATGAGGCTTATCCTAAGGGATCTTAGTTTTTTGGATAGCCTGAGAATGGCCAAAGATAGATTTGAATGGAGACAAAGAATCCCTGTAACCGATCCTACTCAATGTGGGAAAAGACTTTGTTGTTTTTATGAACTATATTGAATGTGATTTCTAATTAGTTTTTAAGATGCACAATATTGGTGATTATTTAGGGTTCGCTAGGGTCTTGAGTTTCTATTTTGTTTCCACCCTTCCTATGTAAGAGGTTGGTAAGCTTTGTTTGGGACAGATTGAGTTATATTTACTATTGGAGTTTCTCCATCTTCTTCTTTTGCACCCCCTTCCCACGCATCTTCACGCTTCTTATCCCCAAATTCCACATTCCGACATGCTTCTCCTCCCTCTTTTAATTCCAAAATTTCTTTCCCTTGACGATCTTCGATTTGCATCACTTGTATACTTGCATGAGGGGAGATGTGCAACATCTTCCGTCTTATTTTTTTCATGAGACTTCTCATTTGGTTGGATGCAATGTAGGTTTGTACCAGCCGCATGTTTTTTATTTTTTGGTTTGTCTCTTCAGGCGTTGCTTGCATCAAGCACTCGATATCTGTTTTTTTAAAGCTATATTTTTGGGAGACTTTAAAATCCAGTTATAATGGTGGTTGCATTTTATCATTTGTTTAATGAAGCAAGGAGGTGTTTTTTTGCTAGTGTGTCCGTTATGGTTCAAGAGGCGTGAATCTAAATTGAGAGCATAAGATATAAGCGTAAGTTGCTTATGTAGAAGAGTGCTTTTGTCGCTCTTGGATGGGTTTTCCCTTTAAATGTGGGATAGCATGGCATATACTTTCGAAGGAAATACAAGTCGTGTTTTTTTCTTTCAACCTCAAGATAAGCACTGACATTAATCTCCCCGAATATACAAATATTGGTTGTCGAATGTATGCTACTTGATTTGACTTTCAATTTGTGCTTTGATTGCAAGAAAAATGAGCATATACTATGAATGTTGCTTACCGCGGTAGAAAAAAATATATTTTCCAAAGCTGTGCTCTTAATCCATCATTTTTTTTTGTTTGGCAGAATCATGGAAATCCTACAAGCCACAAACCTGAACTTGTGCTTAATAATTTCACCACTCGTCTTGGTCATCGAATTGGAAGGTAAGCGGCTTAAGTCAAAACCATTGACTCGTCTAGAAAAAAAACCATATTATCTGTTCAGTCTCTTTAATTTGCATAGTGATTTCTAAGATTATCTTAGGGTTTCCCCACGAAAGTTACTTTAGAATCTGTTTAATTACATCAGGTTAATACAATCTCTCTTTCCACAAGATCCTTATTTCCGTGGTCGAAGAGTTGTAACTTTTCACAATCAACGGGACTTCATATTTTTCCGACATCACAGGTTCTTTTTGTCTTCGATCTTTATTATATTACTCACAACGTCTTTCTTGATTTCTCTCATGGTTTATGTATCTCAGCGACCAAACATTGTAAATATAAGTGTATTAAATGATTTTGATTGGAAAAATATTTCTTTCTAGTAATCTATTCAATGTAGGCTAGACTGTCCAGGCATACAGAATATTAGAATTTATATGACCATTCAAAAAAATTGTTTTATACTGAACTGAGGATATTTTTGCATTTTAAAAAGGAAGCTACACAAGAAACAAATTGCATATAGATATGCAAGAGCTAAATTGTGGAATCTTAAATGGGACACATTCAACTATTAATTGTCTTTGAAATTTCTAAAGAAGTTTAAAGCATCGTCTGGGTTTTTTTCAATAAAAAGAGTGAAATCCCGAGATGGACCCACCACAGAGCTATATTAATTTAAAACATGCAAGTTATACGAAGTTCCAAAAAGCCAAAAGGGTCTTGTAGTGACTGAGTACATTATCCACATAAAAAGCTTGGCCTCGAAAAATAGACTCATTTCTGGCACACCATAAAGACGATAATAGTGCGAAAGGCACATATATGTCCTCTGGAGAATTACTGCACACCGATCTCATGGAGCTCCATAAGGTGGTGGAATCCATTGTTTGTAACCAAGAGACTACAACACCCTCTCAAACTGAAGAAGAGGACCAACGTCAGAAAAGAGATGGTTCAAGTTCTCCTGTTCAAGCCCGCACACCTATCCCGACGAACCTTAGTAAGCGGCCATGTATCATCACCCAGAGAAACCTTGATCCGCCTCGAAATCCTGCCATCCCAAATAATCATGCAGTCCTTTTTGAAATCATCTTGCGTGTCATGCGTTGTTTGAGTGAAGAATTGGTATTGATTGGGGGAGTATTGTATGAGTTGGTTTGATTATCGTTGACATACCCAGTTCACCATTGATGAGTTCGTCTTGTCCATCTATGGATCGTGCTTGAGTAATGGAGAGGCTGGTTGGGAGCCTGGGAGGCTTTAGGGGAAGGCAAAGTTGCTTTTGAGGAGAGCGGCGCTTGGTTTTGTTGGGTTCAATGACGATGGCTATTATAATATTCTACATGTCTATTTTCAGATTGTCAGTAAAGGTGGGGAAGTATATTGATGTGGTTAAAAAAAAATTCATGCGGAAGGAAGCATAGGAGTGGGGCACGTCACTTGCTTGGTTAGTTTAGATCCGAGGGATGTGAGGTGCATAGTTATATTGGATTAGGTAATGGTTACTATTCTTGTTTCTATTTGTTTGCATGTTTACGTTTAGACTTTAGATTGTCGGCGTAGATTAATAAGTAGATTGATGTGATTAGAAGGGAATTTTTATGGATGTGATTAGAGGAATGAGGCATGGCACTTGCTTGGTTAGGCAGGAGGAAGTGTGTAGGTTCTAGGAGGGAGGGTTCAACGTTAGTTGGCTGAGAAAGTTCCAGGGGGCTTTTTAGACCATGTAGATTTTGAAGCGGCTGGGGTGAGGGGACGAGCTGCGCGATAGACTTTCGAAGGCATGGTATGATAAGGACATTAAGATGGGAGATAGATGCAAGCTTGTAAATGTTGGTCAACTCGTCGAGTCAGGGGGTGGGGGTGGGTGTAGCAGACTCGACTAGGTCTAGTCAGCCATTAGTCAATGAACCCGACTAGTCGACTTAGTTGGTTGACTTTTACATCAAGCTTTTTTATTTTTTTAGTTTTTTTTTCTTTTTTTAAAAGCAAATTTATACTAATATGATTAATGTTTTATTTAAAGTCAATTACCCTTTTGTTTCATTATGATAGTATAAAAATGTACAAATCTATGCTAATATATATAAGAATATATGTGTATATTTCAAATAATTAAAAAAATTAAAATCGAATAATGGCTGATTATATCCGATTAGTCATCCTACTGCCGATTAATCCTTAGCCAGTGACCCCGTTGATCGAGTGCTGACTACCACTTTCTGCAACCTTGGATAGAGCCATGTTAGGGGCAAAGTCCTTCTGAGCTTGGAGAGATTTAATGCGCTTATGCTGATTATGGCATTGTTGTTGGAACAAAGGATGTGTAATGGCGAGGACACCAAATTTTGATTAGCTACTGGTATGGGAAATGGGTGTTGGTTGAGAGTTTCCCGTGCTTTATGCAATTGCTTAGGACATGTAGGTAATGTTAGTCATATGTTGGGACGAGGTCTAAGTGTCCAGGTTCGTAGTATTGCTTTCATATGAAAGTATCATCGACTTTACGTCACCAAGGATGCAAAAATCGGTTCAAGCGGACGTTTAAACGACCGTTTAAACTCATTCGGTCCTCGATCGACTATTTTACCTTTAATCGGCTATGTAAACGGTCAGACCGCTTAAATGGGTGTAATCGGCCGTTTACACGCCGTTTAAGCGGCCACGCTTTGCATTAATGTTACATAAACCCTATGTTGATTATGCTATCTACTTTGACATGTCACATTTGGATGAAGAAGTCATTGAAATTAACATTATCTGATCAATGTTGTGAATATGTGATTATATTTTAATAGTTCATTTATACTTTTATTATTATATATATGTAATATTTTTTATTAATTTAAAAATATAAAATCGTATGGACCGTTTAATTTCCGTTTAAACTCCCGCATCGTTTAATTAGTAATCAATGACCCTACCGACTGTATACCGCATACCGTTTTTTGCAACCTTGTACGTCACTGATAAAGTTGTTGCTTTCAAAAAAAAGATAAAGTTGTTGGACAATGTTGTAGCGAAAGGCCATGTATTGGAGTCGATAAAGTAGTCCGGGAAAAGGTATTTTGCTACATTCCTAGATTATGAGGCATTGAGGGTGCAGTCAATGATACTGGAGCTATACTCTATCTTGGACTGCAAACTACTTTGGAAGATCATGTCACAGTTGAAGGTGAAGTTGGCATTCCTAGTTGGTGACATAAATAATTGGTTCCCATGTTGTTGTTTAGGAATAAGTGTGGGACGCTTCTCATGATTGTGTGCTTGATGTATTGGATGGGGATGGTCGAACACATGTTCTTTACATGTTTGTTGGTGTTGACAGATTGGGGAGCACCTCGTGTAGATTATGTCGAGAGAAGTTGACCGCTTAATGCAATGGTATCTATAGTGGGGTGTATTATGTTGTAAATACCATGTAGGCGTTGCATGCATCATGGTTGCATTTACAATTGTAAGCATAATATTAAATTTAGCCAATATGAAATATTGCTGATATTTTTTATTTCGTTCTTTTAAAAAAATATTTTTTATTTTGTTGATAAGGTGATATCAGAGCTCCTTACCATATTATATTTTGTAATTTTTGCCCCATTATTGGTGAAATCTCACCACATATTGCCAAATATAGCAGGAGTGTCCAATTATTTCTAAATTCTGTCAGATATCACTCAATTTCACCGGCATTTCTTCCTAATTTTGCCTTTGCTGCATTTTTTTATAAATAGATTTTTTGTCATTTCTTCGACGGATCCCCCAGGGAAAGTTACTTGAATCGTGCATGCTATAGACGGATACAAAGAAAGGAAGTAGAGGGGGCTTTGAAGGTTATGAGACCTGGAAAAGGTGTAGGACCTGATAACATCCCTGTAGAAGTATGGAGAGTTTTAGGTGAGCGTGGTCTGACTTGGCTTACGAATCTATTCAATGTTATTTGGCGAAGCAAGAAAATGCCTGAAGATTGAAGGAGCATCGTGGTGCCTCTTTATAAGAATAAAGGAGACATGTTCAAATTATAGAGGTATCAAGCTGATGTGTCACACTATGAAAATTTGGGAACGTGTGATCGAAAGAAGGTTGAGGCAAATTTCCAATGTAAAAGAAAATCAGTTCGGATTCATGCCAGGTCGCTCAACGACTGAAGCCATCCATTTGTTGAGGAGAACGATGGAGATTTATAGAGCTAAAAGGAAGAACCTCCACATGATCTTTATTGATTTGGAGAAGGCTTATGATTCTGTCCCACGAGAGATATTGTGGAGAGTGTTGGAGAAGAGACGAATACCTGTCCTATACATTAACCTCATAAAGGACATGTATGATAGGGCTTTATGTTGTGTAAGGACCCTGTCTGGTAAGACTGGATATTTTGACATCAACATTGGTTTACATCAAGGTTCTGCTTTGAGTCCATTTTCTTTTACTTTGATTATGGAAGAGTTGACCAGTCACATTCAGGATGAGTTACCTTGGTGTATGTTATTTGATGATGATATTGTGTTAATTGACGTGACTAGAGATGGAGTAAATGAGAAGTTTGAGATCTGCAGACATGAGTTGGAGACTAAAGGATTTCGTATAAGTAGGGCTAAGACGGAATATATGGAGTGCACCTTTGATGGAAGCAATGGTGAAGGATTCGAGGTGAAGATTGGTGATGATAACATTCAGAAGAGAGATTCCTTTAGATATCTGGGATCTATTCTGCAACATGATGGGGAAATTGATGGAGATGTTACTAGTAGAATAAATGTCGGCTGGCTAAAGTGGAGAGGAGCCTCTGTTGTTCTCTGTGATAAGAAAATTCCTTTAAAGATTAAAGGAAAGTTTTACAAAGCAGCTGTGAGACCTGCTATGCTTTATGGATCTGAATGTTGGCCTGTGAACCATATACATGTGTAGAGAATGAATGTAGCAGTAATAAAAATAATAAGGTGGATGTGTGGACACACATGTAAAGATCGGATTAGGAATGATGCAATCAGAAAGAAAGTTGGTGTAGCTCCGATCGAGGATAAGATGCGAGAAAATCGCTTAAGATGGTTTTGACATTTGCAAAGAAGATCAGCTGATGCACCAGTTAGGAGATGCGAGTGTTGGGATGTTGAGCTGGCTAAGAGAGGGCGAGGACGGCTCAAGAAGTGTTGGGAAGAGACCATGCGAAGGGATCTTAGTTTTGTGGATATAAGCCCGGGATTGGCCCAAGATAGATCTGAATGGAGGCGAAGAATCCATGTAGTCGACCCTACTTAATTTTGGGAAAAAGGCTTTGTTGTTGTTATTGTTGTCGTCTTCGACGGATCCTCTTCTTCTTATAAGAAGCTCGAGATCCACGATTCTAGATTAATGAGTTAAGATGACTATTTTATAATCTTGAAAGTTATGTATAAATTTATTGAATCCCGACTCAAGTATAATGAACATTTTAGTTTTTGGGCTTACACCTATACGGTGCATGCCCTTTTTTCTTTCAAAAAAATATAACAAACACCTTAAATTAGGATTTGGTGGCCCACCACCAAGTCTATCGGGGGTAGCAAATCCGCTCCCCCTATGCCCATTCACAGGCTTGCTGACCAGGCAACACAACGAGGCCCTCGTTTCGTCAGGGGGCTTTGTCCCCTCCCAATAATGATGGAAATCATGGAAATGGTCCCTAAAAGATGTTATCACATCACATATTAAGTTAATGTCCCAACATCTCCCTTGATGATTATTAAGTGTTATATGAAAATGGAATGTCTTATCCCTGCACCACAATCGTCTCTCAATACAGGTCGCTGCCTGCCTACGATCTGCTGCTTCGAGGTCGACGAGGATCCATTTAGAATTCTTACTACCTCAACCTGCATGAAACTGCGCACCATAGTCATCTTTGCTTCAATAAGGATTATGTCCCCGATGAAAGGTCCCAAACTTGATAGGGCCACTTCCAGAAATCTTCGACCATTCACCTGGAGAACTCCGTAAATGGGATGGTCAGATGCTTTCTCAACCTTCTCAGATTTTGTAGTCTTTGAGCTCTTTCCCTCTCTTACATCTTTCCTCCTCCATACTCCTATCGCTTTGTTGCTACCTCAAGGATGTCCTATATTGCAAAGTAAATACTCCCTTTTGCACCTCCATGCAAGGTATTCGGCTCCTTGCAGTGAAAGCAACACCTCTCCATCTCTCGATCCCTCCAATGCTGCAACTACACAGTTAAGAAGATGCTGACCTCCTACCCCTTCGATCTCGCCACCATCTTACAATCAAGACTCAAGAGCCATCATCATTTGGATTGATCTCCCCTCGGCGAGTCTCCCATTTGTGTTCCCGGACCTCAACTATTTCTCCAAGTTTGTTTATTAAAATTTAAATGCATGCCATTCTTTTGATTGATGGACGTCTAGATTTATATATAAAACAACTCACGATCCCAACTATATATCTCCAGGCATCATATCCTTGAATTTGATCGCTTGAATTTGATCGCTCATAACATGAATACATGCTTAATTTTTTGTTGCATATACTTTAAGATGTGATATCACCGAGGAGTTAGGTTTAACTCGTAACATGGTATTGACATTAAAGAAACATAAGGGTATAATTTATACATTGTATTTATGAAGTTATGAGAAACACGAGAGTATTTATATGGATGAAACAATTTATAAGGTAATATATCTTATAAAGTTATAGGGACATCTACTCAGAAGTACTAGTCTAGCAGCATGATGTTTGCAAATCTCCACACATCGTCCAATCCCATCTTTCATTGTTTCTTCAGAATGTTGTGAATTTACGTCTGCAAGTAAAATGGAAAATGCATGTGAACGGTGTCCATATGGTTCATTGGCTATAGTATCCCCATCCAGTCATCTTTAAGGAGTGTACCTTGCATGCATATAATATCGAGTTGTGATATTTGAGGAACGTTTTTGTAACTGTCCATCGTCAGGTTGAAATTTTAAGGATTTTTACATTCGTAGCCTTCTATACTTTCACATGACATGTTGAACCCTCCATAATTCCGAAATATACGAACAACCTTGGATAGTGACTTTTGTTTACACGTAGGCCCCTTTGTCACTTTCCTCTGTTGGCCTAACCAGCCCCTTTGATTAATCACATCAGGTAAAGATCCGGTATTTGTATTTATTCATTATCCCCCCTGTTCTCCTTTTTCGGTCGTCAGATCTTCATCCCTCCTTCATGACCTCCCTTCACCGTCCCCCTCCCACAACCCCGACCGCTGCACCTCACTCCCCGGTGGTCGTATCGTGTAGCCCCTTTCGAGCTCCCACCACCATGTGCGTGAGATCGACCAGTCCTCTAGACAAAGGATCACCGACCATTCCAGCCGCCACTATGCGCGTGAGACCGCCATGCCCACCTTCCTCTACGTGTAGGGCACAACCCACCAATGCATCAAATCCTATATGTGGACACATTTAGTATTGCGATGGAGCTTCTCCACCAAGAGTCGACGGAAATCCCCTGCACAAGGGGTGGCGATGGCATCCACCGAGTGAGCAGGCCCGGGCTGGGGTTTGGGGGGGAGCCATGGCGCTCGGTTGGTGACAAGCTAGTACTAGAGAATGTGGCTGCGCCCACGAGATGACACGGCCTTGTGAGGAACTCACTGTGAGATAGGCGATGGAGGTGTGTAACTGGTCGTTTTTTCAAGACAATCTCCTGCTGTTTACAATTGGAATAGGGAATGGGGGAAGATGTATCCCAATCTCCATCGAGTCCAAAAATTGGAATTGAGGATTTGCGTGTTGATCCATGGAGTTTCTGTGGAAATTGGGGAAGGAGTTTAGATGTTTGGATGCGGAATAAATTAGGTGTGTTTTAAGTGTTTATAATCAATGCTCTCTCTACACTGTCTTAATGCAATAGTGGTACTTAAGTTATTTCTTGGCCATGTTGTATGATTCGTTCGTGTTCATCATGATTTTCTAAGATGCATCGAAACACATGCATAGCTAATATATTTTCTGTTGTATGCTTTATTTTATCTCGCTACCAGAACATACCATTGTACATAACAAGTTGATACCCCATTTAATTAGCTGCTTTATTTTATCTCGCTACCAGAACATGCCATTGTACATCACAAGTTGATACCCTCTTTGATTAACGTTCTTATCTCGGCCTCCATCTAACCTCCATCGAGATGGAATAACATTTCTTGGCTTGGAAAACAGGCAGAAAGAGAGGGGGTAGAAAGGGATGCATGTCGAGAGAGATGGATGGTGATGTTGCGACGACCGTGGCGATGGTTGCAACCAGCACGTCGATTCGAGGCCAGTGTGACCCTACGAGATGGTGGGCAAGTTGCCCCCACAGTGGAGGGTGATGGGAAAGGGCGGTACCCATTGAGTTCAGAATCGAGATTAAGGGTGTAGCACATAAGATCGTGAACTCGCGGCAGTAGTGGTGCTCGATAAAGATGAATGCAAGGAAGGACACGCATTTCAGGTCTTCGCTGTACAAGGAATAAGGTGTGGGAAATGAGGAGAGTGGGGATATGAGAGATAAGTGGAGGAGAAAGCATGGCAACATTTACAAATTTGATGGATCTGGAAAATAAAATATCAAAACTTAGCGGATTCCATGAACATTAACAGAAGAATTGGCGGCGTTAATATAAAGTTATGCCATGTAATGGTTAACAACTACCAGGCATGAGAGGATACCGTATACATCAATGGAGGGGGCATGACCCTTCCTTGGTTCGTATTTTTCACTTGCATAATATCTTAAGCTTTTATATGATCCCTCTTAAAATGTGTAAAGCAAACTTTTTTAGAGGATGCTTGTTATATTGATATGGTGGTAGGGGAGGATGCTTATTATATTGAGAAGCAAGGTTCGAATCCACTTAACCGTGATTTAGTCCATTCATTTTTAGGTTATTAAAATTATATGTATACTTTGGTATAAAATGGATTTGGGGTTATTTATTTGTCATTACTTCTAACGCTACTTATAAATGAAATAATTTTTGTTGTTTCCTTTTAACCATGAAACCTTTTGTTTTAAAATTTTACTTGACAAGGTAGCCTTAAAAATTTAGATAGGTTTAAATATTAGATTTATCGAAATTTAAAAATCACCATCGAAAATAATATTCAGTTTGAAAATTCGGCGTTAACAGATTTAAATAAGATCCATATTGTAAGTTTATAAATTTGAAAAAATATCATTTGAAAATATCATTTCTTTCTAAAAATATCATTTTAAAATTATTATATTTTTCATTTTTGAGCATACATGATAGTTGAATGCTTGGCCCTCCTTGATAAAATTCCCAGTTCTACCCTGGATTTGTATCCAGGTTCAACCCGCATAATTATGAAAGTGTAGAGGGTTATGTTTTAAAAATCCCAACTCCCTTTTTTCTTTCCTATTGCAATTTCTCGATTATTATATTGTGATTTCTTAACTTTCCATATATAAAAAGAGATGGACTATATATGACATCTCTAATATTTTGATACCAAGGGTTAAATCAATGGATTTAGGATGTTTTAATCTTGTTTTCTGGCAGTTATTTTCACTTTGAATGCAGTACGGACTTCGCTTCTTAACATCTATATTACTGATCAGGTATATTTTTGAGGATAAGGAGGTAAAGGTTGATCCAAAAGACAAGAAAGCTAAAAATGCCAAGTCTAGCAATGCTACTCAGGAGAAAGTGATTGCTCGTCTACAGGTATTTACGTTTCGTTAGTTGATATGCTCTGGCATACCCTATGGATTTTAAATGTTTAAGAATCAATAGTTTAAACCACAATTTATTTAAGTGCTTATATGGTGATGGTTATTTTGTTTAGCTAGGTATATTGAATTATGTACTGTGGAAATGGGACCTGTTTTTACAAGATGCTCTGAGTAGTTCGCTTACTAGTTCTGTTAATGCATTTTAGACGAAATTCATAGGGTTCTATACGAAGTTACTGTGCTGGATTCCCAAATTTCACTTCAATCCTGGAATATTCTCATTTTGAATAGAATGCCGGTAGCACTCAGGTTACCCACCTCAGAGAATCTATTGCTGGATCCTAAAAATTGTGTATTGGTTGATCTACCGCTTCGAACTAAAATGAAATTTTGATGTCTATCTACCTTGGATAGGCATCCTTTGGCTATAGTAAAAAATTTATGGGCGGGAAGATCTAATTATTCGATGATTATTTTTTACGTGATTGAATTTACGTGATTGGGTGTGAATATTTGGTAGCCTGTTTATTGTTATTTTATTGCGATATTCTAAGCGGCATTGATGGGCAGGAATGTGGTCCGCGCTTCACACTGAAGCTGATCAGTTTGCAACATGGAACCTTTGATACCAAAGGAGGGGAATATGAGTGGGTCCACAAGGTAAAATATCTATATTACTCCATGCTTATGAATTAGTTGTTCCATTTCATTTACTTGAATCCTTTGGAAATTGTATCTTCTGAATGTAGCCGGAGATGGATACGAGCCGCAGGAGATTCTTCTTATGAGTACTTATGCGGATAGCTCAGAGGAGGTGGCACTTCAGGTGCGATTAGAAGCTATTTGTTCCATGTAGTTTTTGGAACTGCAATAAGAACGTGAACAAATTTGTTGTCCATGTCCCGTACGCAACGATAATCGTTTTGTATAGATATGACAATCCATATCGACATGACACTATTTTAAAATCCACAACTCTGCTAACTTCCACCAGTCTTTAATAAACAATGGTAGCAAATAAAATCTTTTATTATATTTAACAGTATTTTCTACTTTTTTATCTTTTTCACAGTTAATGTACTAAACGCTTCTAGTATATTTTTTGAACACTAATCTATCCAGATCAATATTTCTTTCCTGTTCAAATTTGTACTCCAATTTTCTGGAACCCATTTTTTATATTAACAAATAATAAGTTTGGATAGTGATAACATTATCATGTTTATTTAAAATTTGGAAAGTATATGACTATGCCTATCTTCATATGCGTAGACCATACCCGATTGTTTGCAAACTTAAGCACGTGCATGAAAGAAAAATAATTTATGTATTTGTGACAGCATAATTATCAATTTGCGATTTCAGTTTCCATACCCATCCTATTGCCATGTGTTTTTTCCTTGAAAGAGTACAGCTGTTAGAGCTATTGTGATTGTGTATATCATGACATGTTTTTGTGTCTTTGTGGTTAGGGCTTGTAACTTGCAATTTAAGTAAAAAAATATTCTTGGTTGTCAATCTAAACAACTGGTATGGTGTCAAGTCATAACTTCGTACTAAAAAAACAACAGGTTGAAAAGGATTGGAAGGTTGTCAAGGCACTCTGTGGAAACAAAACACAACTATTTTGTTACTTTGCGGGGTTTAGGATATATTTCTAATTGATCCTTGTGAAGCTTGTAACTTCTATTTCACCCATCTCTTTGATGAACATTTTCAAAGTGATGGATATAGGTTTTGCTGTTTTTTGAGATATAATAAAGGTACAAAAAACAGAACATCAAGTAGATAATATATTAGAGGTGAGGGTTGATGTGCCACCTTGGACGATCAGTGTTGGAATTTTACACGGAGCAACCCTTGCATTGCACACTATTGTAACTCGATGCCTGATGATCAGGGGTTGGTGATATTATGTTGTGTATCAGACATCCTTTTTTCATCAGGAATTCGACAACATGCAGTTAAAATTATTTTACTTGAAACAAGTTTTGCGGTTTTATTTGAATTAGTCCGTTCTCTAATGTTTTGGTGTATTATTTGAATTAGGTAGGTTGCGAGGAGATGCGGAGATCCGATTCTTGAGTTGCTGAAGAGGATTCATCTCTCTGTGTAGCTTGGAGATTTTTCAGCGCAGTGGCATTTAAGATCAAATCTAGATGACGCTCGACCAGATATCGTAGTATTCGAGTGATGGTAGGACTTGCCTCCAGAAGTCACGATTTCAGGTGCTGGATACCAGGAACATGCCATTTAGACATTAGCATTGATCGAGCCCTCGTAGATTATTCCGTTTACTTCCAATTTTGTGCAATTAGTTTTTTTTCCCGGTAATATTATTTAAATGTAATCTGACAGCATGCTTGGATTTCGAGAGATCAATAGCGAATTTGGGCAATTATTAACGTGATAACATTTAAAGTTGATTAACAGTGTACCTTCTGCATTAAATTTTCCTGTATCCAGTGTTTCTATTGCTGTGTTAATCTGGCATTCTAATACGCTGAACAAGTGAAACCAGACCCTTTACAAATCACGAAAACAAAAACAGGAATACAAAAGCAAGGCACTTTCATGCTAATGTTACATGTTAGTGTCGTTTTTGCAAAATTATCCGTTGTGATTGGTTGCATCCCAATGACTAAAAGTTGCATCAGAGAAAACTTGGTCATGGATTTAACCTGGTTGACATCAAGATCTGGTGTTTTTCATGCTCCAAAAACAAGCATTTATAAAGTTCTATTGTGGGTTGACATTTTAGTATGTTTACATGTCCAAACTAACTTCATCTTTTAAAATTGAAGGAAACCCAAAGTTTTTAGTTCAAAAAATGATCCAAGAAATAAATGGAGAATCTCCTCATGTCCGTTGCACCAATGGACATCTAATTGACGAAAACAAAAAGATGTACGAGCATAAAAACACCTGAAGTATCTTCAGCACTTTGCTTCAAAGTACTGTAAAGCAGAAGCAACTCCAACACCAATGCACATCCACTAGTCGGACACCTGTTGCGACTGGCAGGATGCAAAAAATGGTCAATCTTCTCCAATATCTCAACAAGTCTATGACACTGTATTGTCGACACGAAGAAGACCGACTCCATGTTAGACCGACGCATGAGCCTGCAACTTCTAAACCACAACACCACCACCTTTATAAACACAAAGATCACGCATCCGTTGTTTCCCAACTAGTGAAAACCTAAATGTTGTTGGGTCATGCATAACATATTCACAACTTCTGTTAAAAACCACTGCTCTGGATGGAAATAATGCAGTCCTTGTCATATCGCATTAAAATTTAGGGCAAATCCAAAACCATACATCAATTTTAGCTAAGAAAATCCAGAACACCATATCGATTTCCCTCGAGTTCATCCGATCGCGTTCATAAAAATAAAATAAACATAATTAAAATAAATAAACATACGATAAATAATGCAAACATCTGGGAGATCAAAGAAAGTTCACTTCATTATTATTGTAAACCCGCGACACAAGGAAAAAACCTAAACTGTTTACAGCCAATGCATCATCCATCTGCTCATCTCAATATGATACACAAGCCGCCAAAATCTCGATCCCACGAGACAGCAGGAATCACTGCCGTCTCTCGCAACGTTACGCGTACGTTCCCTTTTGCAGGAAAAAAAACAGAACACCAAGGGCCAAAAACTGTACAAAATATACAAAGATCAATTTTGTCGTCATGAAATCGCGATCTAAGCACAATCAATCTGAAGTCTGTCAAGCCACAAAATCAATAGGTGGGATATCGGTTGACCATTCCTTCGGCGGCTTTTCGCAGGAGGCTAGATCTTCCAGTATAGAAACAACTTCAGCTGTCTCGTCCACGTAGTAATGCGCCTTGCTCGGTTTGTGACCAACGGTGCATGTGAACACCTCGGGAGGCGATGGGAATGTGGAACTCGATGACAAGGAGCCGATGCTTTCGAACATGTCCTCGTCGGATCGGTCGTCCCCAACGCACATCACAAAGTCCGGTGGAGCTCCCTCTGTGGCCATTCTGGAAACCAGCTTTTCCAGGAACAGACCCTTGCCGACACCCTGCACATCGTACGGTTGCATCTTAATTTTCCACAACATCTAATGTTGAATTGCATGAATTCGAACTAAATTTGCGATGAAGTACAAGTTCTGTTATTACATGAAACATACAGCAAATAATTCTACAAAAAAACGCGCATCAATAGAGATATTCTGGATTGCAGAACTGACATTCAATCCTCAGTCACCATTTTACGACGATTTTTTCCTTGTTTCTCGAGAAAGAAATCGAACCCGACCTCGCAAACTATCGTAAACTGGAAACTTTCTCATATTAGGAAGAAAAACAAACCTGCGGTTTCACTTCGACGATATGCTGACCTCTGCTTACGACCACTGGTTCATTCGCCAGTACGTTCTCGAGATGGCTCAGCAGCTCTTTCGCCTGACAGGATCCAAAGTCGGGATCAGCATCGAAATGGTGCCACACGATTGCGCTCTTCTTTCGTTCGATGAAGGAACCGTCGGTAGCCTCGGTATACAACTTCATGATCGGTTCGACGGTCTTCTTCCACTCGACATCTTCCGAAGCCGTTTCAGGCTCCCACATAGGTTCGTTGTTCCACCTAGCAAAGAATAAAGCAACATTTTAAGGACACCAGTATCTTCGGAAGTCAAAACACAAGAATGTGGCGAGTACCTGATGAAATATCCATGCTCCGCCGTGATCCCGATGCCCTTGCAAGTAGAGAACAACTGACCGAGAGCTTCCTGGTCTCTCCCGCTGACGATGAAAACTGTGTTCTTCGGATCGCTACACAAACAATTGAGGATGGAAATCAGTTCACCACTTGGGGTTTTCTCGAGGGTAGAGTTGGGCATAAGCGTGCCATCATAGTCCAGAAGTATGGCTCTCCGGTTAGCTTTCTTGTACGATGGAACGATCAGATCGGAAACCAGTCTCCGAAAGCTAGGAGAAAGCGCGATGAGCCGGAAATTGGCACCGAGCCCGATACCCAGATATGTTCTCTTGTAGTGATCACTGCAGGCACGCTGGAGATCACGCATGAAGCTGCTCGCCCAGAATGTGATATTATGGCAGCTGACAAAACGGTAATGCTTCTCGTGGCGCAACCGCTTCTCCTGCTCGGGCATCTTGATAGCAGACGCGAGAGCCTCGTACACCTGCTCGACGTTCCACGGGTTGATCCGCAAAGCTCCGGATAGAGATCGAGAGCAACCCACGAACTCGGATACGATCAATGTGCTTGTACGCGGGGATCCCGTCTCGATACCGCGAAGCCTGTTCATCTCGTCCGTTCCCTGCCTGCAGATGACATACTCGTACGGAAGCAAGTTCATCCCGTCCCTGACGGCATTCACGGTGCAACATTCAGCAACCGTGCAGTATGCCAGTTTCTCGTAGTAAGGAATCGGGTCAGTGATCAGGACAACCGGATCATAGCCCGGTAATTTGTAGGCGGTGTTTATCCTTTCGACTACAGAGAGCATCTCGTCTGTCGCTTCCTCGACGTCTTTCGTTCTACTCCTCGCGGGATTCACTATCTGAACCAGGACGATCTTCCCGCGCATGCCGGGGCGCCTCTCCAACAGCATTTCCATCGCCAACAACTTCAATCCGATGCCTTTGAAGATGTCCATATCATCTATACCCAAAAGCAAAACCTTCCCTTTGAATCTTTCCTCGATTTCTCGAACTTTCTCGATCGTTTTTGGCATGTTCAGTATCGATTCCAACCAGCCGACGTGAACACCGATCGGGAGGATCTTGACGCTGATGACACGGCCGAGATAATCCAGACCAATGTAACCATGTTTCAGTTCGTAGTCGAGGCCCAACATCCTGCTGCAGCAAGAAAGGAAATGGCGAGCGATGTCATATGTTTGGAAACCGATGAGATCAGCGTTGAGCAATGCTTTGAGAAGCTCGTCTCGGATGGGAAGTGTCCGATAGATCTCCGAGGACGGGAAGGGTGTGTGGAGGAAGAAGCCGATCTTGGCTTGATTCATACGTTTCCTCAGGAATGTGGACACAAGGATGAGGTGATAGTCGTGAATCCACACATAGTCTTTGTCCGATCTCATTAGCAGGCTGACTTTGTCCGCGAACTTCAGATTGGCGGTCACATAAGCCAAGTAAAGAGAGCGATCGAAGCGGCCTCCGATGTCAGGCAGCATCGGGAGCATGTAGTGGAAGAGAGGCCACAACTGCTGCTTACAGAAACCGTGGTAGAATTGCTTCCAGAGCTCAGGAGACAAAAATGTAGGGACGCATTTGAAGCATTCGAACAGAGTTTGAGCAACCTCATCTTGCTCGCTCACATCGACGGGGACCCTCAAGCAACCGACGAAGACGACTTCCATCCCCGCGGAGATACCATCCTTGATTTGCAGCATGAGAGCGTCTTCATCCCACGAGAATGACCACTTGTTGGTCGCCAAATCTCTTTCAGAATGCAAAGGGAGGAACTTCGATACAATAATAGTCCGCGGCGGAAAATTTGTCACAGGACTTAACTCCCCTTCTGATTCCACACGTTCGGAACGAGTCTTGTCGGCTTCAGAGCTGGAACGATTCTGAGGGTACCATAAGCCGTCCATCTTGCAGAGGAAACTAAGATCAACCAGGTCTAACCAGTAGATGCTGGCTGTGACAACAAAATTAAAATGCCAATATATAAAGCACAATTATAAAAGTTATGTCTCGGATGCAAAATAAAAATACATAGCGCAAGCACAATATGGAAAAATCTTAAGAACTTCAAGTCTTCAAAGATGCATGATGTTAATCCATGAACAGGATCCATATAGAAATTGGGATCCATAGAAATCCTGATTTCACGACGGTGGCAGTTGGTTTTTTTTTCAACCTCATAATAACAGCAACGAAACTTTTTTCAAACGCAACAGTCGTGCGGTCGACTTAAATAGATTGATGGCCTATACGGCAACATATTAGTCAAGCATTCAGAATATTTCCATGGTGAAGATGCAGCACAACTTCTATATTATTCCCATTGGGAATTTTTGAACTAGTCTTAAGGGAAACCGTTATCCTATGCTCCGATTTAAGCATGTGAAGTTGGAAGAAGAGATACGGCTTTTTCCTTACTGTAAGAAGAACGTAGATTTGACGTGTAGCTATCGCCATGTTTCAAATAAATGGCATTCATGTATCGTCAAGGAGATCTTTTCATTTCAGAGGGAGAACACGAGAACAAAGCTATATAGAATGGATGAAAGCAAATTTTCACGACACAATGGCTTATCATGAAAATTTTTTGTGCAGGAGATTTGGTGTGTTCTCTACTAAATAAAACACAGGAAGCAAATAAAGAGATAATGTAATTGTTGGAGGGCGGTTATTGATGCTTCAAGACGATTTGAATGGCGGGGCGAAATCAGTTGGTACAGTCATTTGCCATGTAAAAATCACAGAAAGCAATGCGAGCAGATGCAGATGCAGGTTGCCAAAATCCTCCATTGATTTCATAAGAATCTCTGCCTTTATGGTGGATATCATTAGAAAATGTAATCAACATACCATAGATTTTACGATGCCAAATGAACTCTCCAATACGGGCAAAGCGATCACGAGGAATATACAACCAGCCACGAAGTTTCACTTCTAAACCAATCCATTTCAAGCGTTTTCTTAGAAAGCAACCTCGAAGGTATCCATTATTTCACTTGCAAACAACAAGGGAAAACAAACATCACCTTAAATCCAGGGAATCCCGATCCATGGAATGCTCGAAAGGACAGTTAGTTCGACAGTATAACTATGTACAGGTCTCCAGTCCCACAACTTTCAGTTAAATTATATACATCTTTTATACTTGTGATATCTTCACTGTGTGGACTATTCTCATAAAAACTCACAAAATATCCGATATAGATCTATCACGTGGAAACAAAGCCGTTTGCGAAAATGCCTTCTTTCTTATTTCGGAGGCTTTGCAGCGGGACATTCACTTATACCGCATGAACATACTATATTTCCATAGATCAACTTCTTTACTCTTAACGTACAAGCATCCAAACCTAGTCGGAATCCTATCTTTCTCTTAAACACGATTCAACTGGTGAAAACCATAACATATTCATACTCAACTACAAGGAAGCAATCATGTACTTTCCGAAATCACTTAGTTCAGTCATCATATATCAGCACCATATATCTACAAATATGTCCACAATTCTCCGATCAGTAATACGAGATCTTCGCACCTGCCCTTTAGAAATCTGAAGATGGTTTGACAAACTCAAGAATGACAGTCACAATCTCATGTCGCATTCTCAGATGGAAACATAAGTTGAGACAATGGAAGTAACACGATTATCCTCGAAATCATAATCCATAAGTCGAGTTCCTATGATGGAGTTCGTGATCTGGGAGTACCAAAATAAGGCCAGAATATATTAAACAACTGTTATATTATATATCAAAGTATAGACATCATATATAGACCCCAAACTTGATAAGTCTCCAGATTTCCTCTATGCATAAAAATGGAGCCATCGATTTCAAGATAAGCAACGGATAATATCCTTTTCTGACCCTCTCGAAAAGGAAAGGAAGATGAAAAAAAGGGTACAAAAACCTATCATTTTCCAGACAGCAATAATTCGTCCAATCAAAACAACAAGGACACTTGACCAGAAATGGAGAAGCGCAGGAGTATCCCTTCCATTCTTCATATCACGAAGAACCCCACCCTTAATCGCAGGACCCATATCAGGAAACGAGCACAAAAACCCTAAACCCAAATCGGGCACATCACAGATGAACGAAAACCCCCCAAAGATCCAATCTTTCCCGGAGATCTCCAGATGGGTATTCAACAAGAACAACAGATGGATAGATAGATAGATCAAAGATAAGAACATGCATTATATAGACCCACTTACCTCCCCCTTTCCCTTCAAGCTACTTGTCCAGAGATCGTTGATCCCTCACATCCATAGCATCGGCATTCAGGATCTCTCGAAACTCTCCTTCTCTCTCAGATCTTCCTTCGAGTCTCTACTCCATTGGCATTGCCAGATGAGACCCGGAGGCTTTGACTTTGGAAGAATCAAAATTAAATCTTTGATGAGGAAAAAAGTTGGAAAAAAGGGAGGCGAGTGTATATCTGATCTGGAGGGGAGAGGCTTCACCTGATTTGATGCAGAAAAAAAGGGATTTTGGGGGTTTTCGATGAGTGTTTGCTGTGTGGGAAATTGATAATATTTGAGATATTAAATATTGGTCAATGTTGGTGGGAGACGTGGATTACATTAACATCATGTGCTGTTTTTTTCCTTCTTTATTTTTGCCCTTTTTTTAAAGGGTAATTTTCTCGTTTGGCCCCTGACTGTCGGGGGGTTTTTGAAAGAGTCCATGAAGTAAAAAAAGTGCGCGACTTAAGTGTATTGTCTCCTGAGTTTGCGTAAATGATCGAATAGGTGACAGAGGAAGAAGACGATGAGGAATATCCCTGATAAGTCGACCTAGTCAATATTGACCCTGTCCCAAACATTCCCTCCGAGGTGCATGTTCTTTCTCGACTTGCTCTTTCTCCACCTACTCAATCTTCATGGCCATCTCGCTCGTTGATAGATTTCTGATCGCACCTGCAAAGTCAAGGAAGGCGAAAGTTATACGATTCATACCGATCACGATTAAGTTATGTTTTTATGAGTTATATGATTTAGGAGATGGCCTTGCTATGATACCAACACTGATAAACTTCGACAGGATGAGATCTTGATCATCTCATATAAGATCGAACCGGTCGGATGTGGGACCTAGTAGGGGGTTGAGATGTTCAAGTCTTGACTTCCTCACGGAGAATTTCAGACTTTTTTGGGGGGTTTTGTGAATTTTCTTATACTCCAGATTACAGGACAAGCCACGTGTCGAACTGTGATTAAATGCTGGGTGAAACCCAACTTTAACGTATGTATATAGATATTCTAAAAAAAACTCAATGACGACCACGCTTAATCCCAACAAATAATCAAATAATATTTCTAGAATTTCTAAGGCAAATGACCTTTGGAAATGACCTACAATTTTTTTCTTAAGGGTGTTTGAAACAAAATTCCCAAGTTTGCTTAACAACAACAACAACCTCGTTAATTAGTTCTTGCCACGTACTTACTATTATATTTAAACATACAATTGGCAAGAGTTGTGAATCTTAAAACTTTAGGTTGAAAGTTTAAGGGTCAATTACATAAAAGGCTTCGAAGTTTGAAGTAAATATCAAAAGAATCCTCATAAAAATATAATGATATTTTGAAGTGTGAGTTTAGGTAAAATGACAGAATAACCCTTGCAGGTATTATCTGTAATATAAAGTTCTGATAAGTAGTGCCTAGTTGGATTAAAAAATAGGATATCTTTAACAAAGTTTTATAATACGGAATTTCAGGCTCTGAAATGTCATTCCTCTTTTTATAGAAAGACTTTTAACTTACTCAAATCCTTGGGATCTTTTATATAATTGAACCTTAATTTTTTAACTCGAAATCTTATAAATGACAGCTTCGACAATTGTGTGTTAATATAAAGTAGGCATTTTTACGATATGCCCACTGAAATCTTGTTCATTACACGGCAATTTTATATTTTTTTCATAATTACACCACAAACCCTGAAATCTAATAAATCCACACCTTAACCATTGGACGTGTGCATGGTGTTGAATAGGGTAGAATTACAAGGATTGTGGTGAAATTACACAGATTACAAGGAGTTGCGATGCAATTGGACAAGATTTTCGGGCTTACTATGTAAAATCCCGAGTATAAATCAAAGAGAATGTATTCGACAGTGTTAGTTAATTGGATCTCTATTATAGATTCTGCAATATCAGTTCTTTGCAATATCAGTTGTGCTTTCTTATGCAATTAAAACTTGTACCCCTTGCCTTGCTTAAACAGATATCATCTTAGGAGTATACGTGTAATTGGAAAGAAAAAGAGGAGTAAAAATGTAATTTTAAAAAAATGCAAGGGTACAATTATAAGAAATTTTACTAAATCAAGCTTCGTTTGTATAAATCATTTGGGATTTTTACCTGACAGTCCATATAAACTTTGCCAATTATCTCCACGACCTTTGAAACAACCTAATTCCCTCCTCGACCTCGTAAACTTGCTCCATCTTACCCCACATATTCTGCTGTTAATTTGAGACTGCTTGAGTTAACTAGCTTGGGTTTAAGTTGGGTTAATCAAACCCTAGCAAATCCAATTGTATATTTGGATCTCCCACCGCCCTGAGCATCTCTCTCTCTCCATGACCGTGAATGTCAATCTTGAATTCGTGATCGTCCTACCGCTCCCATCAGCTCCAAGGACGAGCAGCCTATGCAACACTCTCGCCTTCTTCCCGTCCATCACGATCTTCCATAGGTGGACGTAGTAGTAGACGTTGAATGGGGAACCCGCTGCGACGGGGTTCTTCCTCAAGGGCGTGGATCTCATATTACGACTGGTGAGTTCGTCGTCGAGGCAGTAGGAGAAGCAACGGAGGTAGAGTTGCGAGGGGAAGGAGGGCTTCGCTGGTGGAGCCGGAGGCATAGAGGAGGAGGTACACAGGGCATATGTCGAAGGAGCATTGGCGGAAGTGGCGACGACGGTGGAGAGCACGTGGATCTAGGAGCACTTGGGGTTGCGGCAGCCGACGAGACAGGCAATGGAGGAGGACTTGGGGAGGAAGAGCGGAGGAGGAGGAGGATCTGTTGAGGCAGGAGTAGGAGGCGATGTAGGGGACCCACATGAGGTGGCTGCCGATGTCGAGGAGGAGGGAGAGGGGTTGGGGGGGGGGGTTGCCCAGGGAGAGGGGGATGGTGGAACCATCGTATGAATGGGATGGTGTCAAAGAGGGAGGAGGAGAAGGCAGGAGAGGGCGCAGGAGGGTGAGGGCAGAGGGTGGGGAGGAGGAGGGCGAGGGCGGAGGGTGTGGGAGGGTGAGGACCGGAGGGTGAGGGTGGAGATCAAGGGTGGGGAGGAGGAGGGCAAGGGCGTCGGAGAACGAGGAGTTAGTGGGTGCTGGGTGGGAAAGGGAGATGAGGCGGAGGTGAGGGGAAGTGGTACTCAATGTAAATTTGACAAATAAAATAGGTATAATGTAAGAACATAACAGAATTCGGTTAGTTTTAACGGGTAAATGGATAGAGGTTAGCCAAAAGATCTGTAGGGTAAAAATTAACTAGTTTATGGAGTCGAGAGAGGATTAGGTTGTTTCAAAGATCGTAAGTAATTGACAAAAAAATTCCAAACCATTTTGTCTAGTTTATCTCACCAACACAGAAAACTAACCCGCGTAGCACAACTGCTAATTATCCCATAAAATAATATCTTACAACTGAATTGATATTACCGAATCTAAGAAGGATACAACTATAAAAAAACCTTAATTAAAATACAGATCCCTAAAATACACCGCAATTTTTTTAACGGGGACCCTATTCATCCTCACAAACTTTATAGTATTTTACATAATTTACCCTCTTCTAGAAGTCCAAAATGGAACCGCGGATATAGATATCCCTGCCACGGAGGATGGGGGGAATGATGTATATCCACCTTTGTTGACCTAAGGAACAAAGGTCGTATAATTTCTATCACCACAGCATTATTCCTTCTCCTCATGTCTCAGTAACGTGGATATTAATATCTATCATTTGTAACACTCTCACACTTATTAATTGTTATTCATAATTTTTCAATAATATATATATATGAGAAAAGGAAGTTTACTTTGAAGTAGGTAACCTTGTATACTTTATACCTATTTTTGGTAATTTTTTTATTTTTTTTTGAAAATACCATCATGGGTCTCATCACTATATCCGTTTAATATGTTATTCAAGTTTCATTAGAAACAGATACTCATATGCACTCCACATAGAACATGTAATTTTAATGGTCTTAAAATCGTTGTAATCGACATGTTCTAGATGAAGAACATAAAAGTCTCTGTTTCCGACGAAATTTGAATGACACATTAAAAGAATATAGTTATGAAAATCCATTGTGGTATTTTATAAAAAAATAGTAAAAAATTATCAAAATTTAGTATAAAGTAGATAAAGTTATCTACTTCATGAAGTAAGCTCCCTCTCCTTGATATAATGTATAATATAATAAACTACAGAATACAAGTAATACAAGAAAGTACCCCGCATCCCCTTTTGTGGATAGACTCCTACTACTTTTCAAAATTGGATAATCATGTGTAACAAGTGTCTCTCAAAAAATTTAATCATAATATTTAATTTTGTTGTATAATTTCCATCTCAACCACTTCACATTCAATAACGATTTGATCCATATTCATATTCAACTCCTATTCAATTCGTATTCGATGAATATCAACCTTGAATTTTGCATCTAAATATTCAACGACTGTCAGTAAAACAAAACAAATCCACGACATATATTTTGTAATCACTCTATATATTGTTCCGCAATTTTTTTCCACTTAAAATTAGCATCAAATGACATATCAATTGCAATGTTTCTGGGAGAGTTATCCGATGCCTATTACAAAAAGAAGCAACTCTTAGGCTCGTTTGGTAACCGGGTTATCCCCGGGTTGCCTCGGGGTAATTCGGTTTACCCCCTTCTTTTCTTGGGATGGATTCTATCACAAATCATATTGACATCACATCACATTTTTTATTTCAACCCTCCCCAACTCTCATAACCATCCCAAACATCTACTATTCCCATCAGGTTACCCCAGCCCACCCCAACCCGCCTCAACCCAGCAACCAAACGAGCCGTAGGTATATATTTTGATGACAAAGGCGACATATAACCGATGCTATATGAACCGTGGCTAGCCGTATAATGGATCAAACATTTGTCGATATCTTCAAGTAAAAAAATAAGGGTAAATTACAAAAAAGGGACTCGACTATCTATTGATTTCCAATTAGGGGTCTCATTTTTAAGTTGTAATAAAGATGCGCCCGATCTCCGGCACATGGACGAAATCCTTTTTGTAATTTACCTGAAAACTATTTCGCAACCGATAAATATGTCCATCTAATACGAAAACACTTGTATGTGAACCGTATTCGATCTGTTTTCATCCCTATATCCGAAGGGAGTCATATGGGGATGGATAAACGATAATGACAATAACTCCAAGATCTACCTGATTGAATCGTCGTCACCTAATGCTCGACGAATATTATCCTCGTGATCTCTAATCTAATCTCCTCGTCGTTATCTCAATACATGCTTGAAGGCGAAATCAATCCAATTAATTTTTTTTTAAAAAAAAACAGGAGACAAGGTTTAATGAATAAATTAATTGGACTTATATGTTAAGGAATCGAGCATCTCTGTTATGTTAGGTTCAGTTTGGTAGATCCGAACCTTTACGGAAGAAAATCGATTCCGACAACTTTTTGGGTTCACGGTTAATTAGATCGGTACATAATTTTGAATTGTCAAGTAGTAGTCCTCACCACACATAACCCACTCTCACACTTTGTGAACATTCTACGCAATGTTATATTAGAGAAAACTCGCTTTGGTATCATTTGTAACATTTCGGACCTAAATATAAGCTATGATGCTTTGATTGTTATTTATTGGATTCGCACGTAATTGAACCCGTTGACTACCATCCGAAATGCTTAAAGTTCATGCTGTCGAGTTGCAGTTTTCGCAGTTTATGATCCACTCTCCACTTTACGAGTGTTTCATATAAGACTATGTTTGAGGTATTACAACGAACCTCATGATAAATCCGAGTTGGGTCACATCATCAATGACTTTACTTAGATTGATTGTTTTGTTCCTAATTATCTTTAGCCATTTTATTTATTAGAGTTAAAATTGTTTACCTTATGCAAAGTATATGTACTAAAAAAAGTAACAACTGTACTAACACTCCAACCTAACTGAACTTTATTTGAACATTTAAATAAACTGAAGCTTTTTGAACATTTTGATAAACCAAAGGCAAACGAATATGCGTACTGAATATAGAGTGTATCCAATTTAATATACAGCTATGCTACCGAATATGCGATCTAAACCGCATAATGCACTTCATAGAGAATACGAATCAACTCACTTATCGCATAACTATATCACACCGCATATCCTTTGTAGATCGATCTCGAGTCCTAGAGCTTTGTCTTGAGTCTTGAACAACTAGCGATTATCTGGAAGGTCGGGAGTTCGGGCTGCTAATCATAGATAGAACCATGTGAATCGCGGGAAAGTATAATACTTAAAATTCGGGGGTCAAAGAATTTCGTAAAAACATTCTTGGTGGGAAAAAATAGGACTAAATATCCCACTGAACCGAATTTGGAAGGGTTAGTCTATTAGTCAATCTCTAAAAAGTGGTGAGGAGCAATGAACACACATTATGACTCATGGAAGGGGGAAATGCCAATTAGTAACTTAGTAGTAGCGAGTGGTGTGAGGGTCGACCAGTGGTGGCTTCGTGCGACTGTCTGTCGATGATGAAGCAAGCATTCGAGGAAGTAGTTGATGTCTGAGAATGATCGATAATGTATATAGTGAAGGGATTGATGGTTGTTGCCTAAGCAGGGGAAGACCATGATGCGGATGGCATCCAAGGAAGATGAATTCAAACATGTAGGTTAAGTGAGAGGGCGTCGAGAAGGTTAACCTGAGTGGGAAGGTACAAGAGAAATAGTTAATGAAGCCTCTGAGTTCATCTTTGAGACTTCTTTAGTTATTCCGATGTTTAATAATCCTTAATTTAAAATCGCGTTCGTTGGTTTCACGTACGGAGTTGGGATGGTGACGAACAACGCACTGGGGCCAGGACAATCGTTGCTTCGATTTGTACTACCTATCTTGCTCCTCTTACTTCGTTGCCCCAACTTCACACATATCTTTCTTATATATAGGACCTCTCGCTCTTACCTTGTGCCCCTGGTTTGACCGCTTCGAGCATAGAGGGGCACCGTCTTCCAAGATCCATTTACCGACTTTCATTCCTAACATTCTTAGACAGAAGAGGACATACAAAACAGCTTAGAAATTCGCGGTAAGATAATTAAACCGAGTTCGTTCCGTGTGTACAAGAGTAAAACAAAAGTAAATATAAACAACATAAAATAAACTCTTTACCCTGAAAACATAGGCAAATTAATATTAATAAGTCTAGAATAATCAAATAGTAACCAAAGTACATACGTCAAGTATGATTCGATAATAAAGTTCAAAAAATTTGAGCTTACTTCGACAAAGGTTCGGTAGCTTATTATCAAGTTCGAGTTCGTTTTGATAACAATCACGGGGATATGGAGCAGCGGTATAGCCAAAAAGAGGTTAGTTGGCCACCTTGCTTGCCTAGGTTAGGAAAGGCTTTTAATAGGCTTCGTATATAGTAGTTTATTTCGAGTTCGAGTTCGTTTTGATAACAAACATTCAAATACGCTTTGTATATAATAGTTCATTAATAATTTTTCTTGAGTCAGATTTTCTCAAGCGAACAAGTTCAAAATTATTATATTTTAATAATCTTATTATCATTACTAATTATATGGAATTTTTTTTACTTCCAATCAACTAGTTTTTATTTAATTCAAATAATAGAATCCAGCTTCTTTTTTCAAATTCTTTTATTATTCCTTTTATAACTAGAACTATTTTTTGAATCCATTTTGTTTTTTCTTTCAAAGCTCTTATAAATCATTTTATTTTAAAAAAACATTAAGAACTAGAAACAATCGCTTTTTCACTTTTATATATTAAGTATTCACTGGGAAAGAATTTAGATATGCCATTTCTTGTTTTAAAAATATTTATTTTAAATTATGTATACTCTATTAATGTATTTTATTATCATATTTTCATTAGTAAAGTTACCCTCCTGTCTATTTCTGGGCTATCTTAAATAAAAGGGTTTACTACACTTATGCTCCTCTGTAGTTATGCATTTACAGCTATGTCCCTACCTTTTTCGTAGCAACACATGTGCCCATGTATTGTTATAGAAGACGAGTCCAGCCAATTTTGTAAGAATACAGGGCCCAAGTGTTAATGCCGAAAAGATAAGAACATAATTCTAATTGCAGAATCCCGTAGTGGCACGAATGTAAAAACATTAAACATCTGATTTTTTTAACTTATGTTTAAATTTGTACAAATTATATATAATATAAATAATCAAATTCGAATATTTACTTAACAAATATATGGTATGTTCATACTCAGTTCATTAAACTTCTGAACCAGCATTGAAGTTCATGTCCAATTCATCAGGAAAAGAACAAACTTCTTTCGAACAGCGGTTGAAAAACACGGTACTCCGGTGAATGAACACCGATGCGCATCTCCGACGTTGATCATCGCCAACCTACCGGTAAGAGTTTACCTGTCGATTCGCCTGAAGACGTTGAAGAACACTCGGTTTTTTACACATTTCAACCAGGCATCCACTCCAAAAATTTCTCTAGCTTTACAGTTCCCATCAGTCGCGCTGATCGCCGTACCTCAACAGGCCGGTATGAGGCGCTGGAACTTATCATTTACAGATTTTTACAGTAAGAAACCGGACTCTAAACATGGTAGATCATGCCTACCTCCAGTGTTGATGCGTGTGGTATGCTCATGGCGTAATCGGGCCCGCGACAGTTCCTCCTCAGGAAGTCGTAGCCAAGGTCGATCACCATTCTCTTTATCCAGCTCGAGCCTTTCTTGGATCGAACGTAGGAATGCCCGAGTATGAACGCCATGCCAGCTTCCCTCGCATCCATGAGCTCTTGGAGTTCCTCTCTCGCTTTCTTGTCAATTTGCGGGCTCTCGGGGAGCACGAACCGCACCCGCTTTCGTCTGCCTATAATCGGTGAATGCAGTATCTCTTTAGGCTCCGACGGGCCAGCTCCGTCGGGAGAGTCGGACTCTTCGGAAATTCGGATACCCGTCCCAACTACCGCTAACTTCTCGTTGTCCTTCTCGGAGTCGTTGGCCAAACCATTTGGCTCCGATTTCTCAGAACGAATGAATTCAGCTATGCTGCATACGAGATCCTTTTCGAATTCTACGTCATCCTTGTGGACGTCTCGGTATCCGTAGCGTGCGATGCACCGGTACAACCTGTACTCTCTGGGACCGATCCGACCCACGAGGAACCGTTCCTCCGGTCGAACGTACGGTACGGGTACGGACTTGATGCACAGAAACACAAGAACCTGACAGAAAAAATCTTGATAAACATCTGTGCATTCACAATTCAGAAGAGAAAGATTTATTACCTGATGAAATGCAGGTAGGTTCGTTACGAAATGCGAGAAGATCGCGGGGATTCCGGAAACGAGCTCAGTGTTTATGAGACCGATCCCACGAACACGAACGATGCCCAGGCTCGGGCCGAGGCTGAGGAGCCAGTTGATGGAGACCTTGTTCTGGACGTCGAACTCGTACTTCTTGAGAGTGCCATAGTGCCAGACATACATGATGAGCATGAACACGACAGAGAGCGCAACGGGCACCCACGCTCCTTGTAGGAACTTGATGAGAGAAGCCGAGAAGTAGAGCGACTCGATGGTGCCGAAGAAGAGGATGAAACAAAGAGCCATGAGGATGCTTTTGTTGTACACCAGAACGATCACCAGCGACATCAGGCAGGTCGTGACGAGCATAACCGTAATAACCGCCAAACCTGTTCAAGGTGGGAAACAAATCCACGTTAAGATCTCGCAACGATTTCCAGCACTGCAAGTAAACGGGATCATCAAAACCGTCTATTTTTCTGAAGTTTCAAGTACCATGATCAAGACTATCAAGTGTTTTCGTACCGGATGCATTTCCCAGGCGTTTCGTGTTCCTGAACCCGACGGTGACAGCTAAGCAGAGTAGCATCAGGGTCCAGTTGATCTCGGGGATGTAAATCTGTCCAGATACTCTGGATGATGTGTGAACTATCTTGACCCGCGGAAAGCAGCCCAAGGCAGAGCACTGCTTGATGATCGAGAAGGTTCCCGTTATAACAGCTTGGCTTCCGACTACTGCTGCGAGAATGGCTATAGCTAGAACCGGCCATCTGAGCTTCTCTGTGAGGAAAGCAAAGAAGCTTCAGAAGTTAGCTTTGCACGTATCGGTGGCGACGTGATCGTGCAGAGTGCAGATTACCTGGTACAGATACGTAGAAACCGATTCGGTATACACTTGGAACCATATGGTGCTGGGATAAATAAGCAGCTTGACCCATGTAAGCTAGGATCAAAGCAGGGTACACGACAAAGGTAAACGCGATCTGTCAAGTTTTACATTAGTTTCCGCCAAAAAAAAAGCACGACATGGATTGAGATATAAGAATCATATGCACAGCTAATGTTTTATAGAGTATGCAGGATTAAGAACAATGTAATCTACAAGATTAAACTAGATCTTAACTAAACCATGAAATCTAGACAAAATTTTGTTTACTTTCCTGAAATTGTCACGAAAATGAGATTGGTGTATATAAGATGATGGGATTGCCACTTGGGGTCTGAATCTTAAGAAGTTCTGATAGTCACGACCGGTTTCAGAACCATCAAGTTATCAAGGTTAATTTTCCTTGATCAAGAAACATAAACATGAACAATCAAGGTAAATACATGTCGCATTTTGTTTTTCCAACCATCGATATTTCCTACAAAATATGAGCCCACAAAACCTCAAAATAATTTTTAGTGTTCCCATAACACAATGCCTTGTTTTTGGTATCTTTTATATATCGTAGTATCCACTTCACTGTGGATAAGCGACGAAAGATGTTGATCACTTGTTCTTTTAGTGCCCTTGCTCGAAAGAGGCTTGGAGGATTGCTTGTTCCACTAGTGTCCAGTGGGCGATGTCGATTCCTTTTGGGCCTTCATGTACAGAATTTGGATCGGTTCGGCTGATGGACGGTTTAGGATTCGTGCGCACATTTGGGCCATCTGGCTAACTAGGAATGAGGTCATCTTCAAGGGTGTCAGATGTTACTGCGGAAACATTCTTGAGCATGCCAACGCTCTGGTTGAAATTTGACATTTGTAATTGATATTTATTTGTTAATATATATATATATATATATATATCAATAGTTTCTCAAAAAAATACCCACTGCATGTGAGATTTCAGATCTCATGCAAATCACCGCATACATCAAACTGCCAACAACAGATTCATATGGTACCTTAAACATATACTCATGATCCTCCTTTTTCCTTTGGAAAATCGAAAGCAAACCTTTAAGGTTGGGTGACTATGCTTTGCATTATGCAGATGGAACATTTCAAGTACCATCTCGATGCACTCTGGTCGAGACAAGCTTGGTTTCTTGTTCACCATGTCTTTGCTTATTTGCATGTTTTTTTTTTCACGGAACCCAAGTTCTTAATATCAAACTCCTTGAACAACATTGCTTTCAGATTCACTGTCACTTCCTTGCTAGAGCTGCAACAAGTATATCATATACATACAACAATAGAATAATGTAAAACTTATCATGCTTCTTGAAGTAGCAATAATGGTATGCATGACCTTAAAGGAATTAGATGGTTGTCACGAAGTCATCAAACTTCATGTACCATTGTTGTGGTATCTGCTTCAAGCCATAAGGGCGTTTGTTAAACTTGTATACCATGTATTCCGTTGTAGTAACTTCACAACCATGCAGTTGTTCCACGTAGATGTCTTTATCGAGATATCCATGGAGCAATGTTGTTTTGACATCCAGCTGCATCGATTATAGGTCCCTAGCTGCAATAATGATCAAACATGTTCTGATGGTCGAGACCTTCGTAATTGGTGCAAAGATCTCTGTGAAATCAACTCCTGCTTTCTGTTGAAGCCACCAACCGAGCCTTGTATATGACATTCCCATTGGTGTCTTCCTTAACCCTATATACCCATTTGTGCAAAGCTTTCTTCCCCTTCGGTAGTGGATCTAAATCCACATCTTATTTGTTGTAATGGAGTTCATCTCGTCCTCCATGGGTATCTCCCAGTGCTTCCTTATCTCACTATGTAATGCTTCATGTAACTCATCATTGTCAGTTAAAATAAATAATTTAAGGAATGACAATACCTTACAGTAGGTTTGTTGATTCTATTGGACTTCTCTGATACCTTCTTTTGTTAGATTGGTTGCACATTCTCGTTGTTCAAATGAAATGTGGTCTGGTCAGGAGTTTCATCAAAGTCCATATCGCTAGGTTCTTCGGTTTCTTGTTCTTTTGTGAGTCTATCCTTGTTTATGAAGCAATCTCATTAAAGATAACTTTAATACTTCTAAATATCTTCCTGATATCTAAATCTCATAATATGTATCTATAGTTATATATACCATAGCCAAAAAAATACACATGTGGATTTTAATCGAGCATTTCTCTCTCCTCATATTCAATGTTAACAAAGGATGTGCATCCTAAAATGGTGAATTGAGAAAAATGTCTTCCTTTCCCACACATGCTTCTTCTAGAAGTACCCCTACTTCTGTAGCAAATGGACCTCAACTGATTCGATATGTTGTAGCCTGCAATGTTTACAACATCAACCCAATGTTGCTTTGGTAAACCATTATGTATTCTCATGCATCTCACATGCTCCAGAAGGGTCATGTTCATGCATTTGACAACGCCATTATGCCGGGCTTTCATGGGATTGTTTTCAATCTCTTGATCTCATTCTTAGCACTATAAGAGCCAAACTCCTCATTGCAATATTCTCCCCTATTGTATAAATTGGGACATTTTAACTTTAAACCTGTCTTATTTTCAATTAATGCTTTCCACATCTTAAATACTAGAAATACATCACGTATATGCCTTATGAAATAAACAGACAATTTCCTAGTAGCATCGTCAATGAAAGTAAGGAAATAATGAAACCTGCTAAGGGATGATACATGAGATGGTTCCTATACATCAATGCGAACCAACTCTAATTGTTTGACTTTTATGTTTTTTCTACCTTCTGAAATTAAGGTCTTTTACTTTTAGGAGACCTTTTGTTCTTGTTCATGGACCTCAAATGATCGATGTTCTTGTTCAGATTGTTCGGACGTACAACCACCATGGAGTTCTTGCTCATCTTAAGATTGAAAAGCTTCTTCTTCAAATACACCTTATCTTACACGTATGACTTCCTGTATATTTTTTTCTATGGCTTCGAAAAGATACGAAATCGTCTAATTCGCAATATTCAAGGCCACACATGGAGCAAGGCTGATCCTTACCGTTCGCAGGGCCTTTCGTTCCAAGACCCTCCGCTCCTCCTTCATGTCTTGTTTTTTCTTTCCATCGATCTTCAAATAAGGTCCCTCTGATTTAGAACAACTTCGAACTGCATATTTCAAAACGTGGAGTTCGGTCCATTGAACTTCTCTTCGATCTATTGAACTTGTCAATCTTCATCTTTGATTCTTTTTTCATCTATGTAGACGTTAATCTCCAAAGCACGCTGATACCACTTGTAGGGAACAAATAGATCAATCCACATACAAACATGACACCGACCAAGAAAAAAATGCGCAACCACATAATATATGATTAATAGTAGTTCGACAATGTGCCTACTCTGCTTGTTCACACCAAACTCCTCCTTTTTGTATTATATTTTGGTTTACAGTACTCCACTATCCCAAGGGCTTATTTATACCAAAACTGTAGGGAGGTGCATATGAAATTATCAAAATATTCCTAATAAATAGGAAAAATCGTCGAGGATGATGGATGCATGTATGTTGGTATAGAGGATACAAAATAACACCTAACCTTGGGAGATTTATCTAACCCCTATACGAACTTATCTCCTAAAAGTAGATAGATCCACAAATCCGCATATCAAAAGGATCACAAAACTGAATGTGGTTTCATAAGCATTGCCTTTGAGCTATCATAGGAGAGTGTACATGCTTTCCATCCTCCATTCACCCCTCTTGTTGATCAACCAATGAAACCTTTGCTTCATGTGGCATGATTCTACCGATATTGATAGGGTGAGGCTACAAAATTGGGATTTATAGTGCATTGGGCTGAGTGAACTATTTTTTAGTCAAGACATCTCAATATATTTGTGCAATGTCATAATAGCATGAACTTTTGTGAATCAGTGGGGGGCATGAAAATAAGGGCTGAGTGAATCAACCCTTGTAAAAGTAGATAAATCATCGGTTCTTTGAGGTTTGATCAATGAGGGATGATCTCTTTCAAGATTTGAACGAGGATTTGCCAAAGATGGATATAGGTTAAAGAATGGGGGAGTGTCTTCTATTTTCTTTTAAAAAAAATGGAGGAAAAACAAGTGTAAGGATTAGAAGGCAACGCCAACTTTTATGATGTGGAGGTGTTGCATGTGCACAAGAAGCAACTTAATCACATGGTGAATAAGAATAACAAGGAGAGAAAGAAGTATCTTGAATTTCAGGTTGGAGATGATTGGTTTGTGAGAAGAAAAAATGAAGTGAGATTTATTGTTGGACAATAAGTAAAACGGAGAACCTAATGGGGGGTGGACAAAGAAGGAAGTTTTTAGATTTCAAGAAGTGACTTTGAAGGAGGGATCCAAAACATGTCCTTATTAGAGTGGAGTTGGGCTCAAGGAATTTTTTGATAGGAATAAGAGAGGTGGTATGAAAATACCTTCACCTCTATTTACAAGAATTATTTCACTTTCTTTGAATGATGGAGAATTAAGTGGTTGATGTTTATTAAATATTTTTATCCATTGTCTTTGCATAGAAGGCAATTTAAAATAGGGATATTTACACCCATAACCCTACCCATAACCCTACCCATAACCCTGAGTAGTTTCATAATTACCCCAAGTACCCACGATAGTCACGAATTACATGATAAATCTTGAATAGTTACTCCGTCTCATACTCATAACCTTCTGTTAGTTTCAACCGTTAATCCTAACCAAACCATCGAGTTAATCTAACCTAGCATTAATCCAACGGCTAAAATTAAATCAAAACTAAAAAGAAAAAGAACCCCCCTTCCTCCTCCAACAGTTCCTCCTCCAACAACCACGGCCCCCGCCGACTAGCTCTCCCTCCCCTTCTTCATTGGCAAGCGACTCTCAGGTTCGTACACACCTTCACATGATCGAATCCATGCTAACAGAGAACAGGCGTGGTCCGGAGGAGGCATGGGGGTCGACGGGAGAAGCTTGCGGCGGCCAGGGGGAGGGGGGCTTTGCCGACCGTGAGTTGCAGGAGAAGGGGTGACGAGCACGAGCAGAAGCTGCAAGAGAAGCTTGCGGGGGGCTCTGGCGAGCGGAACAGGCGGTGGTCGGGGTGGGGGCTTCCAGCCGGGCGAGGGGGAGGGCTTTGCCGAGCAAAACAAGCGATGGTGGCGGGCGGGCTCTGGGGACTCGGGCTGCTGGCGGAAGGGCAAGGTGGGGGAGGCTGGCGGGGTTTACAGTAGGTCGGCGCGAGTGCCTGCAGGCGTCGAGCTCTTCCTCGAGGGGGGGGAGGGGAGGGGGGAGGGAGTGTCTCAGGTGCGTGCAGGCGTCGAGCTCTTGCTGGGGGGTCGGCCTCCAACGAAGGTGGGGCAGCATGGGTTCTTACTGTTGGCGGTGGGGCTTCGATCGGTGGAGGCTGGCGGAGGGGAGGAGGAGGTGGTTGGGGGAGAAGAAGTTGGGTGGTTGGAAGAGGAAGAAGAGGGGTCATTGATAAACAATGTAATCTAAAGGGTATAAAATGTAAAATATTTAGCGGATACCGTTATAGTTAACGGAATATTTGATGGAAGTTAACACGGGGTTATAAGTGTAAGAGTTAAGCACTATGCATGATCATATGTGTAATTCGTGATTATAGAGAGAGCCTGGGGTAATTATGAAATTACTCAGGGTTATAGGTGTAAATATACCTTTAAAATATTGCCCAATGAAATGTAATCTTACTGCTGAAAGGGTTAACAAAAACGAGCAATTCACTAGGGAACTCTTGTTCTTTGAATCATTTTTTATGATCACCTCGATTCAACTCTTGCTTCATGTTTATTTCGAAGGATTAGCACTAAACTCTTTTAACCATGGCTCCAGATATGTTTAACTAAACAACAGAATTCCATGTTGGCCCCCTTAAAATAGTTATATCAATGAAAATCATATTGGGTGTTGGTTAAGATAATCCTGCAAACCGGCTTGAACCAATAATCCTAAATGCAAGTTACACAAGTAACTTAATGGGAAAGGTGGAACAAACCCGGAAGAATTCTAATTCATCCACGACAATTATAGTATACTTTATTGGTTGACATTCCAAAGCAATTAGGTGAATGAATGCTAATTCAAAGAAGCCGTAAAAAACAAGTCTCATACCTTGATTGATAACTGAGAGAAATGTCCAAGATCAGCAAACATGGCTTCCGAACCTGGAAAAGAAACATGCATCAATTTGGAACAGAATCCACATGGATAGAATCGCACTGGATACAATAGAATTTCTTCATGTTTACCAGTTATGCATAACAAAATTCCACCTAAAGACATCCACCCTCCCCGTTGTGTCTTCTTCAAGAACTTGTACATATAGTATGGCGACAACGCTTGATAAACATGTGGATTCCAATGAATGATGTTATACACTCCAATCATGCTGATACACAAGAGCCACACTATCACAATTGGTGCAAATAAGAAACCAACTTTCTGCGTCCCATAATGTTGCAAAGCGAACAAGCCTATCAAAATGATGCAAGCAACTGGAACCACCACATCTGTGACATTTCAAGAAATTTCGGTTAAATTGATGCTAGAAACAAGAAGGAAAAGAAAGATACGTATAACGTACATCCATCTCAATTATGGGTACAGTCAAAAGTATAAATGCAACAGAATGGGCATCATAGACTGTACATGCAAAAGTTCAATGGTAGATAAGAAGTTCTGTAAGAAAGGAAGAGCTCGGAAAAAAGTATAGAATATATCCTTTTAGACTACATGTAAAGAACAGTCTAAGCATGCAATCAACCACAAGTAATCTATGGAAAACATACGATTTACGTGGAAAACCCCCCACCAGTGTAATGGGGAAAAACCACAGGCAAAGATAGGTTCCAATATGAGAAAAATTAGAGTACATGATACAGAAACCGTAGAAGGCGGTACTCTCAGGAATGAGACTCTCAGATCACTCACGCTTACTTTAAAATACATATAGAGAGCTACATAATAAATGGATCTTAATTGGATCATAAAAATCTGTACAATATCCATTTACGCATTCGGATCAAAATAGGATTAAATCTTCAAGACATATCTCAACGCAACATGTATTGAATAACCTCCTCCCTAAACTTATAAAATGCTACCATGAAATTCTAATGATACCAAATCACAAAATATTTCTGACAGATCGTTGCCAGTAACACTTCAAATATGTCTTAATGTTGTTTTCAAGACTGATTACTAGTACCTTATGATCACAGAATACTTGGATTACTCGATCCTTAACATCTATTAACATAGAACACTTGCATTGACAATATGGATTCCATCATCTTCAATTGACCCAAAAAATAATGCAAATTAGCATCATTTCACTCCCGACATCATAACAAATAAATCAAATGAAAATACCTAATATAAAGAGATGAGATAAAGAAAGTGGTGATTAACAAGCATAAATCAAACGAAATCCGCACTCAAGGCACATGTAGATAGCAGAAAATAAGCATTAATGCACAAAAAACTCAGAATTGCATAATGCATAAAATTAACATAAAACACACACAAATCTGTCTACTACAAAATGATTACAAAAATATCAACTAACCGAGCCTTCTGTACATTGATGTTTATTTTCTGTTATTTACGTACGCTTAAGTTCAGATGTTGGTTTGTTTATGCTTGTTAACATGATGAGACAGAGACTCGTCAAGGGCCGCTGCCAATATTCACATCAAGTATCAGCAGTATAACATGACTTCCTTTTTGGGCAAGAATAATTACAACTTAGGCAAAAAAAGCATTTTTTTTTCTGATTGGAAAGAGTTGAACGGGACGATTCCCACTCAATGCCTATCAATTACATACCATAGTAGAAGTCAATAAAATGCTGCACGTATTACCCCCATTTGTAATAATGCATATTTCAGTGTTGTAATAACATGTAACACAGGAGACACTTCATGATACAATAGGTTCAACTATCATAACCCTAAAGTCCCAGCAAGACCTGATATCACTGTGATTGAAAATCCAGTCTGCATTGGTAATGCAATACTAATGTCTATAAAAATCCTGTGAGTGGTAACCCACAAACAAAAATTCTAGAAGTATGAAAATGTTGAAGCTTGCGGTGTTATTGGGATACAGAGTTTAACTCCTCATTATGTTCCTTTAAAAAAATACGACCAGATTGATCCAGATAACGTTCAGTGTGTTCTTTCGCTATTGAAACAGACAACAGTTTGGAATCTTCAAAAAAAAAACAGAAGTAAAATTGGCAAAGAAAGTGATATCTCCAAAATAGAACTAAGAGCAGTAAACAACCCCCCACCATTTCACAGTCCAAATAAATCCATAGAGCTCAATCCAATCTCCAATTAGAAAACCAGAAAAAGCAAACAGTGTCTCAACAATTTTACTCCCAAAGAAGAAGAAGAAGCAAATCTTACATTTATGCTGCTCGTTTGACATTGAAAGCTCCAGCCCAGAAACCGCTGCGTACACTGCAAGAACGCACATGAAAATCCTTGATCAAACAACCCATCAATCCACGAACTATGAATCACCATCTTTTTTTTCTATACCAGAAAGTGCAGGAGTGAGCACTCCATCACCAATAACCATGGAAGTCCCGATCAAAGCAAGAAGCAGCAGCAACCTCTGCAAGACCTTGTGCTTCTCCAGCAGCCTCCTCACCCCACTCACCCCCTTCTCGAGCCCCTCCCTCTTGTACGTTGAGAGCTCCTCGTCCGCCACCTGGCAATTGGGCAGGAACCCAACCCTCGCGTGCCTGCAGAGCAGCGAGTACAGAGCGAAAGTGCCCCCTTCGCCATTATCATCCGCGCGCAGCACGATGAACACGTACTTGAGCAAAGGCACGATCGTGAGCGTCCAGAACACGAACGACAGCACTCCGTAGATCTCCTCATTGGTCTCCGAGTGCTGTATATCCTCCGCGAAGGTGCTCTTGTACACATAAAGCGGCGAGATGCTCAGATCACCATAGACGACCCCGAGACTCTGGTAGGCCAAGACGAGCACCGTCCTCCACGACTGTTGCTGCAAAAACACACACACACACACACCATGAAAGCATCAATCAGAGGTTCCCACGACAAGCCAACAGTTCCAATGCCTCAGAATCGCTAAGGAGGGAACAAAAATCCAACCTTGACAGGATTGGCGTAGTACCCACCCTCGAGATCCATGAGGCGAGTCAAGTCCAGCAAGAACCCATCGTAAAAAGAGGAGTTTTTTTCCCAAGAACGGAGAAGACCCAAGTCAGGAAACGCTCGAACGAGGCGAGAACGAAGTTGGGTTAGTCGAAAACGGATGCGGAAATTAAGTGGGGCGTTGAGCCATCACCACCTGACGGATGGATTGTTTGTGTTGGAGAGGGTATAAATATATGCAGCAAAAACAATAGAATATTCGAGATAAGAAGAAGAAGCAGAAGAGGAGGAGGATGATGATTACGATGCGAAGGGAAGGGGAAAGAGTTGGTGAGCAACAATAGTTGGTGGGTTGTGCTTCAAAGCTCCAGCAGAGTTCGCACTGCGGTCCTCTCTCTCTCTCCTTTCGGTTTCAATTCAACTTCGAGGAAAAAGGAAAGGGAACGAGCGTTTCTTTTCTATCCCCCTCTGTGGAAGGTGAGGGAATGCGTGGTGGTTTCTGAGGTGTTGACGGAGACGTGCAGAAAGAGAGCACCTTTACCTCTCTCTCTCTCTCTCTTCTCTCTGCATTGCTTTTTGGGATCAAAGTGGTCTTGTGTGCGCGTCCACCTTAGATTTCGCCATTAATTTTTGGAGATGGAGAAAGAGGAAAGGCACTCCTTTTCCCTCCGCAGGTCTTTAGATTTTTTTGTGGGTAAAGAATGGGTTCTACTGATTATGGTAGACAGTGATTTGCTTTCCAAAGAGGGATTTGATTCCTTGGTGGTGGGTGGCACAGAGACTGTGACAGTTTTTGCTGAAATTATACACATTTAATTGCTGAAAAATAATTTTTACACAAAATTTTGTTGACATATGGAGTAGGTGGGAAGCATTGATTATATGGGTATGTAGGAAGGTGGAGATCAGAAGAAATCGATTTCGGCAATAAGAAGACAATTGTGATGGTCTGCATCTCTCTACTAGCAACTTGGCACTGATAACTGTTCTCAAATTCTAGTGATGCATATGGGATCCCATATTTCTTTACTGGTTTTTTTAATGATCGTTTCTCTGATAATTTAGTGGACTGCAAAGGAATAATCGCATGTGCGAGCAATCTCAAGTGGGGCAATAAGCATCAACTAATCATCAGGGTGAATATGCTTAAACAATGCTAATTTGGAGGAGGATTCATCTCATCAACACATCTGAACTCTCTTCCGATCCGTAAAAAACAAGGGGAATCTGTTGGAAACAGATCCGATCAACAAACACAAGCAGAAACTTCTGTTGTAAGCAGATCTTCTATTGCTCCTGAAAATCTGGTTTTTTTTACAGCAGATTATAATTTCATGACAGCTTCTTGAGCTTCTGGGTAAGATGAAAACATTGCTAACTCTATTATCCTTGATTCCATCAGGAGAGATCTTATGCCACGAACACTTGATTCAATAATTGCTATTTTTTGGTTGTAACAGTAGTACAGTACTGATCAATTTGTCAAAGTAAAGTTTGTCGTCTTGCATCCGATGGAATTTGTCCAGAATCAAAGATATGGAATGGGAGATGGGATTCAAGGAACAAGTGCCATGTAAGGGTGCAAAGATCACACATCCTACAGTTGTTTGGCATTGATTTCAGGGAAAGGGACATCTGCGTATATATCTAAATGTCTATATATACTTAGGTGATGTCATGGAATAATGGCACCTGTGTGTTCCTCGTGTGTTCCTCGCGAGTTTTTACCAGTTCGTGTTCTACCATCTGATGAAGACCCTTCTTACGTTTTTACCGACGGATGTAAATGAACCTGTACGATTTGACTTTGTATGGAGGATATTTCACGAAAGAGATTGATCAGTTGTCGATGACTCGGATGCGATGAATGTGAGTTCATTTGAAATTAAAATAATGCTGGGCATTAATTGGAAAAAAAACTGATCAGAGCAGTTCTTCCACGCACAGAAGTCAAATCAGACTTTGCAATAAAAGGAAATAAAATTATGTGAAGTTTTACAGAAAACGGAGAAAATGTTGATCTACTTGAAAAATCCGCAGCCTTCAAAGTGCCATAATTGGACTGTTCTACTTGAGGAGGAGATGGAATCTAATTACAGAGACTGGAAAAATATGGAATGAATGAGAAAGGAAGGCTATGGTTATAAACTTGTAATTATCTATTAGTTTACCATTACAGGTTTCATTAAATATTACATCCTCAGTTTCTGGTATATCAATTAGTTCTATCACAAGCATTTAGAAAAGGCATTAATTTATGTTGGACTGTTTGGATTTTTTTTGTCCAAAGTATTTATTAAATTGGTATGAAATATGTTGATAGAGCTTGATACTTATGTATCAATTTCATTTTAAGGTGTATTTTTCTATCAAATTCATATGTTTTTTTCATACAAAAATAATAAATAAAAGATCATAGTAAAACAAATTTTATTCTTGTAAATAATCATTTAAATATAGACTTTTTCTTTGAGGAGTTGGCAATATTTAATATTCTATATAGTTAATGACATATTTTTTTCATATATATATATAAGATGCTATTTTTCATATAATCGGGCCCTATTTTTAAAAAAAATCTTATTTCTAACATGTTTATTTCCAAAAAAAATCTTTCTATATAGAGAAATGAGTTCCTCCAATGTCTCAAAAGCATAAGTTTATTGTAACATCTAAATAGTAATAATAATAAATATCTTGATTGTCAAAGGACCTTTGTGATAAAGATAAGAAAATACAATTTTCAAAATGGAAATGAAATTAGCTTCCTATTGACCAAGAGTAAGCCATTTGAACGTTTTAAAAGCTAATTATGACAATAAATAAATACCTTTACAACTCACCTCTAGGAGAGGAATTGTACACATAAATTAACCAAAAAAAGGAAAAAAAAACTATCCTTTTGGCCAGAATTTTCAATAAATTTTCTTGGTTTTAGCATGTTGAAAATGGATGGAACATAACACAATTCACTTTTTTTAGTTTTAGTGATGTAAAACACTCATTTTATTTCCATCATATTTCTCCTCAGCATTTTTAAAGTGAGAACCTTAAAAACTTTACAAATAATATTCTTGATCATATATTCTTCGTAATTATCATCTAAACCATGTAAACTTGTTAACTCTTACACTGCGGACCATGTAGTTAACTCACATCCAATTGACCGTTAAAGCAAGCATCTACCCCCTTCATCTTACATCATATTTACTAATAATTCATGTCCCCATCTTCTTCCTCCCTTCCCTCCCTTCCCCCTCCACCTCATTCCTTCCATGATACTAAACATCCCGTCCATGATCGCACCGATCAACCACACTCCAACCCTCCCCTGGATCAAACTCCCCACCATCATCACTGTCGCACAACTTGCCTCTGTAACGAGTAACCACGCTAATTGCAAGCAAACTAGTTGGGGTTGATGAGTAGCGAGTTAGGGGAGGTCGAAGAGCATTTTTTTAATAAATGATAAATCATAGTCATTACCTAGCTATACTTGAGTTTTACTTGCCAATCTGAATAAAAAAAATCGAGATACAGATAAAAAAATGAGCTATAGTGACGGATTTTAGTTCAAAAAAATAACGATGATTAGTTGATATTTTGAAAAATAGCAACGGATAAGCGTCGCTATGTGGACCGTTGCTAATGATATAACGACAGATATGATATTCGCTACTAATTTTGAGTACAAAAACTCATTTCACAACGAATAATATCGTCATTGTATATTTAACAATGACTAATTTAGTATGGACTTTTTCAAAACCATCACTATAGCTCAATTTTGTTGTAGTACCATATACCAACAAAAATGGAACGATAGCAGAATAGTTAAGAGATCATACATGGAACAAGATGTATTTCTTTGATAATAATAATAATAATATAATTTAGACAATGATTGTATTTAATCAAATATAATTATCATTTGCTTAAATGCAGCGTTAGATGGTGGATCTGGTTGAGTAAAGGGGAGATAATGAGAGTTGCGGATCAGAGGAGGCATACAGGAAGATGATGCCTCCAGCTTTCTGGACATGTCTGTAGTGATGGAAGTAGTCAGAGATGTCAGAAAATTCTTAAGTTCGATATTCACTCATATTCGTCTCGCTAAAAGTTCGATTCAGAGTCGGTTCGAAAATAAATGAAATTGACGATTCATGAATGGACATTCGTGGATTGTGCGAGACACATACACGAGGAGCAAGGAGTTGAGTGCTAATCGTCATGTATGTCACGAGAAGAATGTTGTTACGATGAAGATAAGGAGAATTATCAACCATGGATTTGTTATAAGAGGAGATAGTGAGTGTTACCAACATATATGTAACAAAAAATGATTGAAATATCCAAGGACTATAAGATACTATCGGATGGATTAGTCGAATGAAACATGGGTCATCTCAGCACATTTATAAGCTGTTCTAGTCCATGGTCCATACCTCGATACCCGATACCCGACGGGCTACACATTGGACTCAAGCTCGTACTAGAGGTTGGGTCGGCCTAACCCACTGCTTATCCCTAATTACGGGTCCGTTAGTTAGACATGTAAATTCATCATTTATTTAATTTTGAGAGAGAAATTATGATAATTCACTTAATCTTTCACTTAACAAACACAAGAAAGGAGACTAACTAACTTCCCTTGAAGTAAAAGAAACAGAAAAGGATGTTAGAAACCACGTGTTTAGTGGGTGGTTAATTAAAACTTTGTTCCAAGCTTAATAAATTAATAATGGGAGATGGACACGATAATGCCATGCACTCATAATAATTAGATAAACAAAGCTCCAAAGCAGCGGTCACAACACAAAGCAACAAAGTAGCATATTCCCACCCATCATTTGTTTATATCTATGCTGTCGAGAATGGAAGAGAAGAGCACACGTTTGTTTGCTTGGTTTTTCAAACACTGACGTCGTTTTCTTTATGGCCCATTCCACGAAACTCTAGTGAAACTCGTCGAGAATGGATCCTCTGCGGTAGCGGTTGGAGCCGCTCAATCTTGATCGAGTGAAGATCGAACAGTTTGCATGATATCGTATTTTTTGTGAGCTCATATCATACAATTTCGTACGAACCGTTCGATCAAGACCGAGCGGCTCCAACTGTTGCTGTGGCTGCTGCAGAGGATACGTGTCCAAACTCGTCACCTCTTTTTTTCGTGACCATTTGTCCAACTACGTGGAATAATTTACGTTTGGCATATCATGTACGTACGTGTTGGTCATTTTTTAATGATCTCTTACGTTTGTCTCTCTACCGATAATTATATAAACGTTGCAAAAACACGTTTTTCCTTACCCTTTTTTTCATAATTAAACCACCATGTACCCCTGTAAATTTTAGAAAAAATGTGAATATTTAAGTATGTGGATGATACATATGAATATTTAAGTACGTGATAACAGTATACTCTGATACATATTCAAAGGATATACATATGATAGAAAATCTACATCAGACGATATTTGTTGGTGCTACTATTTTTTTAGGTAGCAAGAAACAATGATGTGTATCTATACATACATGAGGCAGAATACATTACATGCATCATGGCCACCACTCATGCGATTTTGACTAAACATTTTCTGAAAAACTTAAGACTTGAATTGATCAAATGACCAATTGAAATGTGTTGTGATAATCAAACTGCAATAAGCTTGATCAATAGTAGGGTTAAAAGTTTGTAAGAAACACACTAAAAATCCAATATCACTATATTCAAGATTTATTGGGCAAAACAAAAATTGCGATAACCTATATACGACATGTTAATTAGTTTTCTAACCAAAGAATAGTAGTATGTACGTACATTAAACATGTTGGAATAATGGAACTCAGGAATGCATGAGCCAAGGAAGAGGTGTTCATGAATAATGATCCTTACTCGAACATCTCCTTGTATACACTGCATGCATAGTGGGAATATAGAAGTTTTGACCGCTTCACTCAAGTGTGAGATATTTAAACGATCAACTCGATGACCTCATGCTCAAAACCACTGCGGGCGGTTGTCCGCATCAACATTTGTGCAGACAAGGTCTCAGAACATGGAGGGACGAGGTCGAACTATACACACCCTATACATATGCATCTCCTTCGAAAGGGGATACACAACTCGATCACCTCGTAGTAGCGAGCCCTCTCCCGATCTAAACCCAACTCCCGTAGAGTACCTCTTTTCACTTAATCCTCAGAATATATAATTATTATCTCATTTTTCTGTCCTTCTTATTCCTCAAAATTAAGAATAATCCCAGATAGAAGACGGTAAAGAATGCACGTGAGAAGGAGAAGGAGAAGGAGGCTCAGAAAAATGAAATGCATATAACATATAATTCCTATGAGTATTTTTATCACATTTAATCCCCAGATGGTCGAATATAAAGGTTTGACTAAAAGTAAAGGTTAAAGTGTAATTACAAAAATATAATTATGAAAATGGTAGGAGCATAAGTATTATTGCAATATTTCTTAAGAGTCACAAGTATAAAAAAATTTCCTCCTGTTATCAAATATAATAGTTAGTTAATGGTAGGAGTTAAAATTGAGGATCAGGTATGAGCCGATCCGATCCAATGCTCTACCATCTTTGTGATAGATTTAGATTAAGGGGAAATTCATATTGTTTCTACAAAGAGGAAATATTACTTCTTTATCAAAAATAATTGTTATACTCATTATTGGAATTTGTAAGTTTAGATTCTTATTTTTAATTTTAGGATGTTGACATATTTTCGAAAATTTTAAATGAGGAAAATTAAAGTAATAAAGTTTATCTTAGAAGTGCATGAAAAGTTTTGTTTTGTGAACGTATGCAAAATATATTACCTTAGCATTGAGCCCTACAATAAAATGCACAAAGTTTAAAAGATTTTTTATCATTTGTTTCCTTTTTAAGATCGGTTTTCCCCCTCCCTTTTTCGAATATCAGATGTCATTTAAAAATAAACTCTCCTATATTATCCGTTACTTCTTTAATTAGTAGTATTATCCTTTTTCCTATTTGGATATGGTGATTTTAATTTATTTTATTATAATAGTATTTCCCTTGTTTGGGCTCAAATGAAAACAAATACAATTTATACTATTTTTTGGGTTAAGCACCTAAATTATGCTGAGCATTAATTCATTGCATGATCACTTTGGAATTATTTTGAAATTTCTCCAAGACCATGTAACGGGGTTTGAGTTTCCCGCAAATTAAGTGAAATAAAGGGGGAAGAGACATTATTTTAACGAAAAGAAAGGAAGGAAATTAATTTAAATTCAAAAAAATCATAAGGTCCAAATGAACCAAATATTATAACGGAGTTTCTGTTTTGGAAAAGCAGCAGAAATTATATTTATCAACGAGAGGAAAACAAAAAAAATCATATAAAATTTCTGTTGTCCAGTCCTTTTCCATAGAAGTAAAGGAAAAATGGGAGTTCGATTTTCCTTCAATACGACGAAAATTGAAACGGACATCTCCTTGAAAACGCGACAATAAACTAGAAGGAAAGCTTTGCAGACAAATCAAAATTTAGGATGGCTTTGATAAAATTTACAGCACAATTCTCTTTTAAAGTAATAAAAATTAGCTATTCGAAGTGACAGAAGATAGGCAACAAGCTGCGTCGTCAATCCCTATTCGAATTGACAATCAAGTTCTTTGTCTTCCGCAAAAACAATATTTAATAATTTAGAAGGGTCTTGCATAAATTATCCCAATAAAGGGGAAGACAAGACACTCATGGGAATAATTCAATAATCTCATAGGCTAATTGCCGGATATTATGGAGGTCACCGTGAGGAACACTCCATATTGTACTTGGTTTGCGAATTTATATGTGAGGCAGATTGGTCGCCCGTGGTAGAGCGGATGGAGCGCAAGTTGGCAAGTTGGACAGTTGTTGCGTGACAGGAGCTTTGTTCTTTTGAAAGCGGTTTTGTCAATGATACTGATCTTCTTTCTATCCTTTAAGTTGCTACCTACATGTGTGCGTCATAATCTTGAGATCCTGATGAGAGATTTCTTCTAGACGAATTCTGATTCTGACCATGGTCTTGCACTGGTTGATTGGAAGATGAGATGCTCTTCGAGGAGGACGGGGGCTTAAAGCATGTGTAGCCTGGATGCCATAAGCAGTGCATTGCGTGGGAAGTGGAATATCCAAAATTTGGATGATGGCTCTTACCTAGTCCATATGGTTCTTAGGTAAGGATGCAAACGGTTATGGATATATATATATATATATATATATATATATATATATATATAGGGATAAATGGGGCTGCCCCCTAGGGGGAGCTAACTTGGCTCCCCCCGCCCTATTTTCGTCATTTTTTTATTTTTTTTTGAAAATTTCTTCCATGAATATTCATCACTATATCCCTATATTATGCTATTAAAATTTCGTGCGAAACAGAGACTCCTACGGCCTCCATCCAGACAGTCATTTTTTAACGGTAACAGGATTTTTTAAAACGACCCCGTTTGGATGAAGGTCGTAGGAGTCTCTGTTTCGCACGAAATTTTAATAGCATAATATAGGGATTTAATAATGAATTTACACGGTTTTAGATTTCAAAAAAAATAAAAAAATTATGTCAAAAAAGGGGCGGGGGGAGCTAAGTTAGCTCCCCCTAGGGGGCATACACATTTTTCCCATATATATATATATATATATATATATATATATATATATATGGAGCCCTTCTAATGAGGTGGGTCTTTCCTGAAATTCAGAAAGCCACTACCAAATTTGTAAATTACGTAACAATATTGTAAATTTGAACTGCATATTGTAAAATAATGATGATAATACAGTTATGTAAAATATATCATCCATATTGTAACAAACATTTAATGTCAAATATATTAATATTCATAAATCTTTCATGATATACATATTATGTTAATATTTAGTATTAAATTTATGGAGTTAGAATGTGTAAAATAAATAGAATAAATGCTTAAATTGATGTGACTTTCCATGCATCCAGGAAAGGTGCACCTCATTGGAAATATTTCCTATATATATATATATATATGTAGGGAAAATGTGTATGCCCCCTAGGGGGAGCTAACTTAGCTCCCCCCGCCCTTTTTTGACATAATTTTTTTATTTTTTTGAAATCTAAAACCGTGTAAATTCATTATTAAATCCCTATATTGTGCTATTAAAATTTCGTGCGAAACAGAGACTCCTACGACCTTCATCCAAACAGGGTCGATTTAAAAAATCTTGTTACCGTTAAAAAATGACTGTCTAGATGGAGGCTGTAGGAGTCTCTGTTTCGCACGAAATTTTAATAGCATAATATAGGGATATAGTGATGAATATTCATGGAAGAAATTTTCAAAAAAAAATAAAAAAATGGTGAAAATGGGGCGGGGGGAGCCAAGTTAGCTCCCCCTAGGGGGCAGCCCCATTTTACCCATATATGTATGTATTATATGTATGTATGTATGTATATGTATATGTGTGTATATATATAGAGAGAGAGAGGAAAGGGAGCCTACTCTGTGAAGTAGGTAACTTGCCTACTTCACATTCCATTTTTTTGCAAATTTTTTATATTTTTTTGAAAAATACCATCGTGGATTTTCATAATTATATCCCTCTAATATGTCATTCAAATTTCATCAGAAGCAGAGACTCCTGCGTCCTCCGTCCAGACAGTCATTTTTTAACGGTCACAGATTTGTTGTATTTTACCTGTTCTGAATGAAGGCCGTAGGAGTCTCTGTTTCTGACGAAATTTGAATGACATATTAGAGGGACATAGTTATAAACATCCGCGGTGGTATTTTTCAAAAATAAAAAATAAAAAATTTGCAAAAATGGAATGTTAAGTAGGTAAAGTTACCTACTTCACATAGTAGGCTCCCTTTCCTCATATATATATATATATATATATATAGGTAAATGGGGCTGCCCCCAGGGAGTAGCCAACTTGGCTACTCCCACCCCTATTTTTCCCTCTTTTTTTTATTTTTTTGAAAAATAAAAATTTGTATATTCATCATTATATCCCTCTTACATTCTGTTAAAATTTCGTCAGAAACAGAGACTCCTACGGCCTCCATCCAAACATGGTCGATTTAAAAAATCCTGCGACCGTTAAAAAAATGACGTCTGGATGGAGGGCTTAGGAGTCTCTGTTTCTGACGAAATTTTAATAGAATGTGAGCGGGATATAATGATGAATATACAAATTTTTATTTTTCAAAAAAATAAAAAAATGAGGGAAAAATAGTGGTGGGAGTAGCCAAGTTGGCTACTCCCAGTGGGCAGCCCCATTTTACCCATATATATATATATATATATATATTCGATCCGTCATCATAACCATTTTATACAGATTTTAACGTCCTTATCCACATCTATTTTAAGATGGATACGGATATGGATATCATTTTGTATCCGCAAACATCACTATCAATATCTGTATATCTATTTTCGTATGTAGATATAGTCATAGATTTATTTTTAACCCTATATAACATAATTCTCTATCTTCTTTTTACCCTATTTGTATAATTTTATGATACAAACATATTTAGTAAGTTTATATCACGTGTTTTCCATCAAACCTGTATATATTTAAGTCGATTTTATATAGTATTTCTAACATTACTCGCATGCGATCAGTATCCGTTTTATATCCATATATATTTTTTAAGGATATAGTAAGATAGTTTTAATATTAGTCAATATCCATATTTGTATTCAAAAATAGATAAGGATGCAGCAATACACACACGCGCGCGCGCGTGTGTGTGTGTATGTATGTGTGCATATGTATCTGTTCATTTGCATCCCCATTCTTAGGAGAATTTATGGCATTGCGGCAGGCCTTCTGTAGTATCCACGACAGCTCTCATGCTTTTGAACTTCTAGAGAGGGATATGTTCAGTTATGCATCAGATTGCTACCTCGATGGCACCCCTGTTGGGTGATGGTCATGCCTTCCGCTTCTAGCAAGATGATTGATCTGGTCATGGAGACCTTGCATCTCAGCTCCCACAACTTTTCACGCTGGTTGTTGATAGAAACTTATTGGTGATGGAGGATTGGTCTGATGGAACTTGATCTCCGATTTTTCGTTCTGAACTCTCAAATAAGGGGGTAGCAGAGCTCCTGAATCGGACTGAATCCATTTCTCGTATTGTGGGACCTATGGGTGGGTGATAAACACGGATTTCGATGGCCTTAAGTTCAACACAAAGCGTGAACTCAGTCGAAGTGTCGACCAATCAAAATCCGAGTTTGATCAACAATTAACCCACACTAAAGATCAATAATTAGAAATAAATGTGGAGTTAAAATTTATTTTTAACTCTGCACAAATGATGTAAAGGGCAAGTATGCAGAGAGTTCGAACACAGGGAGCAAACAGTGTAGTCCTAGCAGAAGCTAAGTGTGTGAGTGTGTGAAGTGTCTACACTAAGCAAGCAAGCGACTACAATTTTTGTGGGTTTTTAATTAATTTTTTTTTATTTCTTTTTTTTTTTAATTTTGTATTTTGATTTTTGATTTTCTAATTTTTATATTTTATATTTTATATTTTTTTTTTAATATTGGGAAGTAAAGGCAATATAATAAAAGGCAAGGTAGAATATTAATAAAAATGCACAAAAATACTTAAAAATCCAGAAATGAAATGTTTTTGGTCTTTTTAATATTTTTTACTGTTTTTATGATTTTTGGGGATTTTTCAAGATGTTTTTGGTATTTTTAAAGTCTGAAATAAGGCAAACAGTGGAAATAAGGGCTGGCTGTGACAAAAATGCAAGTTAAAAATACCAACCAGTAGCAAAATTGTTTCACACTATTTTTCTAATAAAGAGAACAAAATTAGGAATAAACAGAAGCTGAGTTTGCTATTTTTGGGTTTTTCTACTATTTTATATAATTTTTTGAAGTTTTTAAGAGTTTTTAATTTTTTTGTGTTTTTGTTTTGAGATTTTTAATGATTTTTGGACTGACACTAAAAGATAATAAAATAGACACTACGTGATTTTTTTGGAATTTTTGGAGGTGTTTTGATATTTTTTTAGTATTTTCTAAGGTAGACAGTACACAAAAAGGAAGTTTTTGATTTTTAATAAATAGGAAAATAAAATAAAATAAAAAACTAATTAGATAGCGTTAAAGTACACATATCCAGGAAGTTAAGTCTATTTTTTTGTGGAATTTTTGGACTTAAAGTGATATTTTAAACAATTAGAACAAGTATCCAAACATTAAACAGTCCTGGCAAGGGCATAAGTGCAATATTCAAAACATCCAGGGGGCTAACATGCAAATATCCACAAAATTTTGAACTTAATATTTAACTTCTGGAACCAAAATGTAAATACAAGACCCGCCTGGGCACGCCTACAAATTACCCACCAGGGCGCGTGACTTGCACGCGCCTGGGAGGGACTGGAATGCAATAATACAGAAGCCTGGGGGCCACTTTGCAAAATATCCAAAAATATTACACGTGCTGTGAAAGTTTTAGGGCTAAAACGAAATAAACAAAAGACCGAGGGGTCCTCTGCAAAATGCCCCCACCTCACGTGTACAGGTCACGTGAGGTGACGTGGCGGAGGACCTAAGTGCAAATAACGAAAGTCCGAGGGTCTTTTTGCAAATATTACAAAATATTTAAACTACCAAGGAAAGTTTATAGACTAATAAATAAATACAAAATGCGCGAGGGTGAGGATGTAAAATACCCTCGGCGCGCGATCCAACGGCGCTGAAGAGGCCACTCGACACGTGGCACGATCTGGACGGCCGATGACGCTTCGCTGTGGACGTCTGAGATTAGATCTCGGGCGAGATCGACGGTGGCTGAGCGCTGATGATCTGACGGCCCACGTTCTAACTGGAGGGTCTCCTCGATCGGACGGCAGTGGAGGCAGCTAGAAGAACGAGGCGGAGCTCCGGCTGGGCGAAGTTCGCCACGCTCCTCCGGCTGGCTCTGATGGCTATTGAGCTCCAAAATGAACGAGGAGCCTCCTGCAGGTCTCGGGTGACTTCTGGAAGCTTCAAAATCCACCGGCGAACGCCGGTGCTCTCGCACGGAGGTGGCGGAGCTGCGAGGCTCCAGGTGCTCCGGCGAGAGGGCAAAATAGCTCCAGGAGCTTCGATGTACTTCAATACCTGCACCAAAACGTTAGAGAGGTCGAGGGCAAAATGCCTCGACCTCGGGCGGCTCTCAAAATGAACGGGGAGGCGCAATAGGGTCTCGCCGGAGTTGCGCTCCGGCGAGGTGATCGATTAGGTAATGGAGTGATCGATTCGACTCAGAAAGATGGGGGAAATAATCCTAGAACTAACAGGAATGAAATGGGGAGTAAAATGGGATGAATGGCAGCCTCGATGGCCAATGGCCAGAGGGAGAATACCTCACGGGGACGACCGCCGGAGGTGATGGAACACGCCCAGATCAGTGGCTGATCCGCCGCCTTAAGGTGAAGAACCAGGAGCTGTCACCTCCAGGAGCTCGAGCACGACAAAAAAGGGGGGAAAGATCTGTGTGGAATGCGGTTCAACCCGAGAAAGGTAGATGGGGGTTTGTATTTGAAGGGAGTTGAGGGCGTGTTTTCGAGGTGCGATCACGGGTGGAGGAAGAAGATCTGAGCAGATCTAAGAGGGCGGCGATGGAGATGGATGTACAGTGCACAACTTCCATGAAGGAAGCGGCTGGAGAGGACGAGCGGCGCAGCCTCGAAAAAAGGGTGAAAGAGGGGGAAAAACGAGGCGCGCGGAGCTCAAGGGGGTCAAGGACAAGCTGTTGACCCGCCGGTCAACAGTCGGAGGTTCCTGGTTGGTCCACGTGGACCAACCAGGGAAAAGATTGGAAAATTATTTTATTAATTCGATAAAAAATAGAAAACAATCGAATTTATTTTTGGTTATTAAATAAAAAATGCTTAAAATTTTATGTAGTATTTTATCATGATTTTTAATTAATTTTATGATATATATTTTTACAAGTTTACTTTTTAGCCTTATATAGGTATATTATCTACATATTTTAGTATTTTATTTTTGTTTTGTGTATTTTATTTTTATTATTTTTGTTTATCATTTTATGAAATTACGAAATACTTATATATACACAAATATATTTTTATTTTAATTTTCTGATATATTTTATATATTTAATAAAATACAAGTATGTTTTGTGTAGGTATATGTATAGGTAGTATACCTATGTACCTTTTATACAAGTATTTTTATTTTGTGATTTCTTTGCATTTTTATTCTGATTTTAATGTACATATATATTATAAGTAATATTTACAACAATATAAAATTATAAAAATGAATAAATAATGAATAAAGAATAAGTTGAATATTTTAATCTGTACAAGGTACAATGTGGGTCCAAAACTCAACTTTCAGACCGTAGCTCCGCCAAATGCGAAACCACCACCATTGGATAGATTATTTTATTCTATATACAATTAAAGGTGAGTAGGCTGCATTTGGAGTTTTTATTGGTGAGATACAGGTCTGGGAAGTTGGGATTTTGGATTCTTATTCAGACCATATCTTTTTGTCTGTGCATTCTTTTCCTGTGAATTCAATTTTGCCTTTTTCTTTATTTTATTGTCTACAACTTTCGTGTACAAAGTTTCTTTATTTGATGTATAAAAAGTGGAACCAAAAATAGGTCCCAAAATGAATAAAGAATGAATAGATTGTATAGGTATTTACACTGTATTTCTGACCTTATCTCTCCCTACTTTATTCCTTGTCGACCTATTCATCAAGATGCCTAGGTCTCGGGGGTTTTGGGTCATAAAATATTTACAATATTTTATTCTTTTTCTTTTCTTTATTTATTCTATAATTTTGGCCTTAATTACAGTGATTTATACACAATCTGAATGCACATGCATGGATGCTAAGATGATGGTTTTAATGCTATTTACAGGCATTTGCTAGGGTTTTTGGTGCCAAAATGATAGAATAAAGATGATGAAATGTGGATTCATCAGTGGGACGGACCATTGGGTTGATATGATAATCAATTCTCTGTGAAGAAGGCTTGGAAGAAGCTACATACTATGCTTGTTTTTGACCTAGGCATCATCATGACTTCGCTGGAATATATCTGAGAGTTAAGGATCCCTCAGAGGATCAATATCTTTCTTTGGTTGTTTGGGCAGGACCAGTTGATGAGGGGTCCACACGAGCCCGTTTTTTGAAGGGGTGTATGGTTGTTCGAGTATGAGGTGGATTTTGAAAGTTTGGATCACTTTTACTTCTCATGTCTCAAATCGACAGACATTTGGATTGATATTAGGGTTCCAAATGTTGCTATTGTGGATGTGGACACTTTTGAGACCTTCTGAAAATGCAGGGATGGAGGACATAATTCATACGAATACTGAATTGGATTGATTCGGGTAGGTTCGGTATATTAGGGGTTTCGACCTAACAAAGCTGACACCTCCCTCTTTGCTCATCAAGTATATTTCGAGCAAAAGCTTTGGATGTTGGGGAGAAGCCTGATAGTTCTAGTTTCGTTAGCCAGCCAGGTCGGTATACATCTAGTGATTTTGTGTTGAAATATCTTTTCTGCAATTGTTCCCAAAGAAATAAAATATAAGAAACAAGTTATTTATTGTATTTATTATTCATAATTTAAATATGATATGAATAAACAAATTGATGTGATTTATGATGGCCGGACTTGGCCATGAATCAAAATAAATCAAAATAATTAGGATAATGGCTCCAATAGAGTCGAAAAGGACGATTCCTTGCTCGGATTTATTAGGCCATAATGCGAAGTGATGGTAATTGACAACGAGAGATCTTCGCATGCATGGATGGATATGATGTTCATGTTCCAACAATATTATATACTTAATTATACCAGTTGATATGTTCCCATAATTTACGGATCTTCTATGTTGATGCATGATAGTTTAAGCCTCGTCGTACAATTTATCGTAATTATAATAATTGAGTGCCTTTGAGATAGGGATGAGCATTGGGTTGGGCCGGCCCGACCCGAAGTCCGGCCCGCATAGCTCGGCCCGGTCCGAATCTGAATTATCATGGGTCGAGCTTGGGCCAAAGATGTAAGCCCATTTAATAATTGGGCCGAGGTTGGTCTTAGCCCGGTCTAGCCCGTTAGGCCGGATAGCCCGGTCCGCATAGAAGCCCAAAATTAGGCCCAATAGGCTAGCTGTATAGAGCCCATATGTGTCTAGACTTCGATCTCTCACTTTGATATATTCATCTGGATTTAATGAGGGAGTTGACGACGTCGGCAGATTAATCCACTTGAGGTACATTTTCAATATATTTGTTTGCTATTATTTGCACATGTTTCTATAATATCTCTATGAAACTCTTTCCATTAGATACTTTAGAATCATAGGTATGACCAAATCCGTGTAAAACAGTGGGATAACTAAATAATAAAGACATAAATAACTAATGAATACTTCATAACGAATATTACAATCAAAATAATCAAATGTGGGTGCGTCAAGTTTATGGGTCCACCAAGTCTACACTCATAAAATTTGGATCGGTCCAAGCCCAATTGATTTTTGAGATATTATGGGCCGACCCGACCCATAATAATTGGGTTGGGCTTGGGTCTGGGCCTTCAAAAAAAACTTTAGTGAGCCTAGACCCGGCCCAAAGCCCACAAACGTAAATGGGCTTGGACCTGGGCTCTGTAGAGCCCGACCTAAGCTCGACCCATGCTCATCCTTACGCACAAAAAGGTGCATTTTGCACACATGATCCAATTGTTAGAACAACCATATTTGTTGGTCAATGACATCAAAGAGATGCATTCCCTGTTACAGAAAAATGCATTGCTTGTGAAGGATTAAAAGAGAAAAGACAATTTCCAAGGGATAATCAAATTAAATATGATACTACGGCAGAACTTTGTATTATATATCTAGAAAAATCATGTGGAAAATTTTAGAGAAGAGATTTGCAAATTTTACATTTTGATCTAACAAGAGATATGTATGATCAGGCAATAGTTTCGGTAAGGATTCGAACTTAGCTTACGTGTCATTTCCCTATCATTATCAATTTGCGCTAAAGATGGGAGTTGATCAGTAATAATGCTTCGTGATGGGATGTTTGACCTTGTACATCACAGAAAATGCAGAAAATACGAATCAAATTTGACAAGTACGAAGTTCATTTTCTTAGCGACATAGCAATCGTAGAACAAAAATTTCGATTGCATCGTGAAATACACAGATATAGAAATTATTTCCACACCGTTCTTTGAACCACACGAGATACAATTTTATATCTTTGATGTTTACAGACATCTTGATTCGAGACCAATCCAATGATGTTTATACTTCCTAGAGTGATGATGAATCGTGAGCTTCCTACAAACTTGAGAGATGATTCTCTCTATCGATTGTCCACATTAAAAGTGACATATAGGGTTCAAGATGAAGAGGTGGTTATACAGTGAATAGTTGATTTGTTAAGCAATATTTACGGGACTAACTATAGGTTTCTGTTGTATACTTCTAGCAACAAGTAATTCGACATCTAGTTGTTAACTCTTACTAATCAATGGTCTTGTAATTATGCGTACACTTTCATGAAAATAGGGCAAATTAAGGGGTGTATGCTTATACCCTCTTGTGTCTCGAGTTGGCATATCTCCTCTACCCTTGATGACACCATTTCCTTGTTGTATTATGCACTCAATGGACTGTTGAGCAGATACTGCACATTAATACTGCAGCATCTCAACCTCCGAAAAATAGTCTCACATCTAAAACTCGCAATGTATGAGAGTGGGTTATAAGTGATGGGATTACTACTTGAAACTTGGATTTAAGCATTTTGAGTAGTTGTCAACGAATCCATTTGGACCTGAACCCAACAAGTTGTCAGAGTTGATTTTCTCTGATAACAGACCGAGGATCTCAGCCCGAGACGTTACATATAATGTATACATTGAAGGGTACAAGCGGTATACGATTGAGAGGGGGTTTTCCCCTATTTTGGAAGTCAATAATTCTTTGCTTTTGTTTCTTGTGTAGAATAGATGGTCAATATAAAAATTCTGAATTAAATGGAAATTCTCGCAAGACAAAACTCTTTGTTATGCTAAAGCTACGAAAGTGGCATGTTATACTAGCTATGATAATCATCAGCCTAAGCAATTCAAAGTATTTAAAGATTACAAGCATCGATCTGGGCCATGGTGATTATGATTATATGCGTGAGATTTCAGGATGAATGGAGATAGAGTAGTTGTCGTCAAGGGAGGGGTATGCACCCTTGAGGCTCCGGGTAGAAGCCTAGAGAGCCGTAATCCCAATCACTACTACATAACTACGACGGTTGGATGGACATGTTTCTTGGTACGCCGAGGAGTCACCTCGCGGTGTTCAGCCTCAGCTTGTGTGTCTTTAACCCGATGCTTCGAGTGTAGGTCAAGCAGTTATGGTTGATGGTCTAGTGTTTCGTTTGTTCACTTAGAGTTAACACTCATGTACTGGTTGTTGTATGTCACATTGGTTAGCATTCCGAATGAGAGCACTAAGAGGGGAGTTTCAGAAAAATGTAATTAATGAAGTCGGGAATAACATATAAATCTCATGTGCATAAGGGGGATTGGGATAGTCTTGATGATTTCGACTATTGTACAAATCATCTTGGAAAATCATTGCCCTAACTCATGCCCTATGCCACGATGGACTCTTACATGTGGGTAGTTGACTTGGGGCATTTTGCTAATGATTCGTGGGTTGGAATTTGCATCGGGAATCAGAGCTACAATCTTTTAAGTGAAGTCAAGTGGACGTGTTGGGAACTTAGGATGCATTGTACCTCACCGCATGCCTACAGAGGCACCCCCAATCCTAAGGTCTTCTTCTTTCTTTAGAGTTATAGTGTGAGGTCTCGTCTGGATCAAGATCACAAACTATTCACGAAGCTTGGTTGATCCATATCAAATAACAATGATTAGAATTTAATTCTTTGTGAGATCAATTTACGCAGTTGTTCCTTTTGCACACTTGTTATAAAAAATTTTATCGTACCGAGCAACTTTGCTCATGCCTTTACCTATGCGTGGATCCACATGTTCTCAGCAGAAGCTGTAGCAATGAGCGGCTTGGAGTTATTTCTTTTGCACGGCTTCCTTTTTTGGTACAGTTACTTGTAGCATTTTGGGAGACATGAGATCGATCATGCATGCATGGAATAACTTTTTTTGAAATCATACATGTAATATATTTTTTGTGGACATGGATGTGATTGTAATGAAATGCGATGTTGGACATGTTATGAATGGATGGAAAATTTTTAGTTTCAGTCTTTATGCTTTTTTCTCCTGCTTCATATTATATTGTGTATTTCGAATGTGGAGTAGTATGTGCGTGGAATCGTTTTGCCGAGTACCCGAATCCTAAAGGGACCGGACGCCACAAAGGGATCAACATTATGATATATATTTGGTTCCAGAGTGTCATCCTGAACAACTTCTCCATGTCTCTACCACGTAGAATGGCCCTCGGTAAATCCATTCTTATGAAGGTGTGGTTGGATTCTATCCTTTGACTTCTTTCTAAGAAGATGGTTATTACATGGACATGCAATGGTTATGTTCAAATCTACAACACTATTACCGTTTGCGAAAACAAAATCTACAATTCATCAACACTTCGCTGAAAAGACTCCGATAAATGATCATCTTGTGCATGGTTGCACGCCCACTCCCTATTACTCGTTGTTCTCTCTTGAACATAATAACTATAATGTCTAATCGATATTTTCGATGAGATATGCTGTTACCCTAATTTTCTTTTACTAAGTCTACATGTATAAGAGAAGAACTACCTTTTTAAGTTATCATTGATCATGTCCATAAAAATTCAAACTTTTTTGAAAAACGACCGTTATTACATGCTAGTATATATTTGAGCAAATTTTGACATCATAATTCCACACCTTTCATTATACCTTGTAAATGAGTCTTAATCAGCTCAAAAAATATCATTGAAATGACAATAATGAAAACCCATTAAGATTTATTTGGTATGCCTAAAAGGAGCGGAGTTATGTTTATGAAATGCTTAAATATAAATTTTAGCGAGTAACAACCATCGCTTTATAGCAAAGTTTGAATCTTTATGAACTTTCCTTAGTTTGAGATCTCCAAACTAAGAAAAATCAACATAAATGCAATAATTTCCTGATTATGTCTTACATATATGCAATGTTACATATGATGGCTGTTAAAACCTCGTAAAATATAAACATTTATATTGACCATGTATTTGCGTAGATTTGGCTTGTTCACGAGGGAGACATGGATATATGTATCCTAAAATTGCGACTAATTATTGTGTATTGGATAACCATTATTGGGAATTGCCTAGAGAATAATTAAATTATACATGCACTCATCAAAATCCACGACCATGGAATTGGGATATCTCATCTCGAAGTGAGACATATTTTTGTGAAAAGGTGAAAATATAAAACATTAGGAATTGATGAAATCTTCCAATGCATTGCATAGACTTCCATTGTACAAGGCCACATACCACTTATTGTAGAGGGAAGCAGTATGTATTATTTGTTTTGCAATTTAACTTGTCATTGGTGTTTTTACATTATTAATTATCTAATTACATATTGGTGTGGCAAATATAGATACATTAATTAAATTTAATGTCATAGACACTCACAAGAAGTTTTTTCAAGAAAATATTTTCTTAACATATGTATAGTAACAGACACTGACTAAAAAGAATATATCCAACATACCTACATACATGTATATACATGCATACTCTATGTACCCACACATACACACATACTATACATGCAGACACACACATAACACCATACCTATACACACATGCGCACCATACACGTATATAAGACATACTCACACCCACACATGCATGCATACTATGCACTTATACACACACATACCCACATACCCCAAAAAATGCACATACTATATGTGTATCTTCCCACACACAACACATATCCTCATAGCCAAAAATATAAACATACTATACATGTATATGCAAACATATCCCCATACACACATAATCCACACCATACAAGTATGCACGCACATAACCCTATCGTTATTCAAATGATGTGTATATGCAAACATATCCCCATACACACATAATGCACACCATACAAGTATACACACATATTGCACACCATACAGACGGTACAAACTCATATTACAAAGAATGATGTTATAATCTAATAAAAATGTAGCATGAAAATCATCTATTAACATATTGAACAATGAAAATGGAAAAAAGGGGATTGTCGAAATACCTTAAAGAAGCGGTGAGGGCATGTAGACGAGGCAAACGAGGGTCGACGGAGGCAGGAGAGCAGGAGCAAGAAGTAGGGTTTTGGGGCAAACATTTCGTGAGTAATGAAAAAGAGAAGCCCAGCTACATTATGTCTAGCAAATGAGGCGAGCACACTTACGTCCTTGCTAGGAGCTCGTCACGTGCTCGTCGCCTATTCAACCATGTGTCCCCGCAACATCATACGTTGAAATTCAAGTGGAAGATGATGTGGGTGAGCATGATGTTGTATAGGTGCCCACATGCATGCCACGGTGACATGTGCTCGCCCCACGCTCGCCAGGCTTTCATCGTCATTTTCACTTTTTCTCGCGGTGATCATTTCTTGTGTAAGTTGATTCAAAGGTCTTGAGTGGTGAAAAATATATATTTTGATGTCGCTCTCTATTCTTTCATGGAAAAAGGGTCAAGCACCCTTTGGTTTGAGAGATGTATAGTTGTTCCTAAGGGGTTGTACGACTAGGGGGTTAAACCCACCTTTGGGGGATTACCCCCCTTACCATATTTTTCCTCTCACCAATGTGGGTCCTGCTTTTTTTCCTTTTTAATACATTAAATAAATTAATTCTCTTTCAACCACTCCAACAAAAAATAATATATTATACCATTATATCATATAAAAATTATAAACTACTCAACTTCTATTTACTTTCCAAACTCCAATACAATCATATCACAATAGTTGCCCACTTTTTCAATTTTCAATACAATCACATTACAACAAAACCACTCCTAATTTAACCCACTTTCCAAGCACTAAAATACAAAAATATGTTACTCTGTGCCAGTTTAACCTGGTCTAACCCCGCGTACCAAACGCACCCTAAAGGTTCTACGAAAGTTATTAAGCTATGTGTTGTTTGAAGGAGATGATTGGAACGGTTAAGAGCTATGAAATATATTGTATTATACATTTTAAGGTTTAAACAAGGGTTGGTGGTGGGAGGCGAGGTCACAATGCAGGTGGTGAGGCGGTATATGTGGGTTGCAATAACAACAACGCTCATAGTAGCAAAAGGGAATAATAGTCGATAACCTTTTGCAAATGCGATTAAGTTCAAGAGGTAAAATTGTTAAAATTTGACAGATTCTATCAAAATCAATGGAGAAAATGGACGGAGGTTAACACAGGATTATGTCATGTAATAGTTATTAATTATTTAGGGTTGTACGTGTAATTCTGAAGTACGGATGGTTGAATGTGTAATAAAGTATAGAGGGATGTAGGTATAAAAATCCTTGACAAAAATTATCCTCGTATTATAATCTTAAGACACCTAATCCTCGTTGCTCTCATCATCATCATCATCATCATCGACGAGGCGACTAGGAACTTGAGTAGAAGCACCAACTTGTTGACGATGCATGTGTGAAAAATGTGTCATATCTTCACATATTTTGTATATTTCTTCTTGTTGCTTTAACATTTGATCTCTCGATTCAGTACTTGTGTTTTTTTAGCTTCTTCTCCCTTTGTATTTTTTGACAAGATAATCCATATCCACTACCTTATGAGGTAATGCCATTTTGTCACAAAGGAAAACCTATCTTAATGCTCGCTAGATCTCAATATAATTAGTTATACGTTTTTCTTTTTAAAAGAGAATTATAGTCACTTTTTCGATTTTAATTTCGAATTTATTTAATTATTTCAATTTACTATTTACAACTCGTCTAAATTTGGTATTTTTCAAGACCTTGTTTCGTTTATTCTCAGTTGCATTTTTATCTCGCATTTTGGGGCAAATGATTTTTGAATAACAATGATTTTTTAATTCTTTAGTATTTTTTTTTAAATTTCGGATGATGTTCGGCAAATGATAGCCAATTAGCATTATGAAGATTATTATTACGTCTTCGACCGACTTTGTTAGGTAAGTTTAGTGTTATACTCTAAAAAAAGTCGATTAACAATAATTAATTTATAATAAAAGGATGACATGATAGAGAGGAAGGATACATAGTTGATATTTTGAAACTTTTAGTTAATCGTCGCTAAAATATAGCGACGATTACTTGATATTTTGAAATATAGCAACGGATAAGCGTTGTTGTGTGGATCGTTGCTAATGATATAACGACATACATGATATTTGTTGCTAATTTTGAGTACCAAAACTCATTTCGCAATGAATAATATCGTCATTATATAATTAACAACGACAAATTTAGTGATGGATTTTGAAAAAACTTCATTATAGCTCATTTTTGTTGTGGTGTGTGTCAATCTTATACTTTGGTAGAGGAATAAGGAGAAAGGGATAAGGAAAAATAAGGATGGATAAGACATTGTTTCTGTTTCGATTATGTACTAGTTACTTGTTAAGTACTAGTTATTTGTTGTTCTCTGTTTTCGTAGAAGGGAGAGGATAAGGAGATTATGTTAGATAAGTGATAGCTATTTGTATTTTTTGATGGCAGAGGCCGGTCATGGAGGGATAATGAGGAAAACCTTATCCCACATGTTGACTTCAAGACAAAAATGTTAACCATATGTGAAGGGATAAAAAATGGAGGAATAAAAAGGGATATTCTTCTTTATTCTTCAAGTGAACACCCTTTAAAGATGTGATAACGAGTTAAGATTTGTTCGAGATTATTTGAACCCACAAGGAATAATTGTCTATTTATTACTATAAACAAACGACTTCTGATTATTTGAACCCACAATTTCGGTATCAAGCTTGGTCAATTGTTACTAAATAGGAAATAACACTTAATTTAATTACTTAATAAAATTTAATGGTCGTAAGTCACGTGGGTAATCTTTTAGGTTTCGATTGATTGTGGAGTACGTAGTATAAAAATACATGATATCAGTATTCTCATTACTTCTATTAATATTAAATATCTGATGACAATTAATCCGCTATTATATTTATTTTCATCTCATTTTTAAGTTGGAGTTTGACGAAGGATACAACAACAAATTTGACATACATCGATGAAATAGTTTCGAAACCATTGCTTTAGGTAGAGCAACACTCAACGTTTACAAAGATAGTTTGGATTTTATATAAATCATCAGATTTTATGCACTATACTTAAAATGTATTGAAAAAATAAGAATAAACAATATATTGCTATGTCAATTTCACGTTAGAAACGACCATACAAAGTGATGACAAATTCTATATAATATCGTCGAGAGAGGACTGATCCTATGAGAGCAAAAAAATGTGGGAGCATGTGAGCATGCATTCTTGACCACATGATTCTGTTTTTCTCTTTCTTGATCTTCTCTCTCTTGGTTGGATCATGTGGTCCAAAATGCATGCTTTCATGCTCTCACAGGTTTTGACTCTCATAAGATCACTCCTCATCGTCGAGATTCATAAACGATACTGTCGAAAAATGTTTATTGAAAGCAAATCCAATATCGATGAAAGATTGTACAAGATCACCAAAAATGCTAATTTTAGATGGATGCATGATGTTGTCAAACAATGTTGGCTAGAAATATAAAATAATTGATATGTTACTGATATGTTTTTCATTTTGCTATAAAACAAACTGCACATTTTACAAAAAAGCGTTGGAATTTATAAACCATCTAACCGCTACAAAATTGGCTGGAACCTAATTTAGATATTGATTGAATAAGATATTGCCTAAAATATCAAAAATTAAATGAGTTAAAAATAATATTTTATAATATTAAAATAAATTGATAAATAATGTGGAGAGAATGATCAAAAAATCCTTTTAGATAGTCAGGACAGATGTTACTTCTTTTACAAACATTCTACATGTTTGCCAAACTAGCGATTAGTATCTTGCTCAATATAATTGTAAACACTTGAAAACTGAGGGTGTCCATTGCAATTGAAATGAGTTGCATGCCTATTGGAAAAAGTCTCATATTTGCATTATAAGAATTTAACCCTAAGATTGGGTTAAAACAATAATTTTATCGCCAAGTATCGGTATATGTAAAGGTGCGTTTGGTTGCTGAGTTACCAGAGGTAATTTGGAGGAGGGTAACACATTTTTTATATTTTGGTGTTTGGATAGATGGTTTTATGTTGAGAAGGTTTGTTGTGATGTAATTGTAACGAAGATTAGAAAAGTTGGTAGTTATTGTGATGTGATTGTCATGAAGTTTGGAAAATTGAGTGGAAGTTGACTATTTGCCCCACGAACACTATAAATTTTGTAAATTATCTTCTCCACATTTGAAATAGCATAATTCCCCCTCGTCCTTGTAAACTTCCTAACCCTTACCCCGTGAATCCTGCGATTAATTTGTTTGAAGCTCGTAGGGGTTCTTGGGGTAATTTACATGGTCGATTGGATATTTACATCGTGCAGAAGGTTGTAGAGGTAATTTGCAAAGTTTACAGGGATTGTGGGATAAATATCCCTTTATAATTTTTACATGATATGATGGTATAATATATTATTTTTAAGGAATGGATGAAAGAGGAATGATTTATTTAATATATTACAAAAAAGTGAGAGTGCTTACCCTATATAATTGTGAAATATATTTTTGCCAAATCCTACATTGTAAGTTGGTTAGATTATATCCACAACTTCTAAAAGAAGTGTTACAGGGTAGGGAACTATGCCTTACATAACAAAAGATAATATCTCCAATGTCTAATAGATCATACTTACCAAAAGATCTAACCAACTTCCTTATCGTAATAGTTTTGCGTATTAGCGTAAGGTAACGAATCACCATGCCTCACAGTTGGGATGGTTGAATAATGTGAATGACTTCCTTGTGAGGCTCCACAAGGATAATAGGCATGTAGATTGTATATTTTAGCACATGTTTTTATATTTTTATTAGATTTTTATTTTCGACATAAAATATAAATTACATAAATAAACAATTAATGGCATGGATTCTGTAGAAACTCTTGAATTTTCATATAATATAGAAGTTGGTTGATCGAGTCTGAAAGTCAAAACTTACAGTTTTCACCCCATAAATTTGCAGAATTTTTTAATAAATAATTATTATCAAAATTGAAGTTCAAAATGTGAGTTCGCTTTAGTTGATTCAAAATTTTACATAAAATATATGCGAACAAGGGGGAAGATACCAATTTAGAGAAGGGGGAAGATACCAATTTAGAGAATTAAGGTTCATGTTTTCTCCTCTGATTTTGACTCCATATAAATATAATCTAACTAATGGTAAATAAGATCTGAAAATAATAATACCTATGACAAATTGATGTAGAAAAATTACTTATTTTCATTATTTTCATTATCCCCGTCATATGTCTCATACTTGTTATTTGTCAACCAAAGCATACCTAAATTGATCTCTGAGTTTATGGTCCCTTTGTACATATTTATGATATTATATTTTCTTTTATTTCCTTTCATCCTTAATTCCTTTTGTCTTACTTATTGTTAAAAATATATTTTTGTTTATAATAATCTTATAATTTCACGTTAATTTAGTTGATTAAATCATTAATCACCTCCCCAACTAATTTTAGATCAATCTACAAGGCATTACTTTCAATCGATCACTTTATATTTATATATAACCAAGAAAATCCAAGAGGAAGGATTTTTTTTAAAACGGTCAAGTTTGTAAATCTTATGATAAGTTTGTCACAAAGATCTGAAATTCGGTTCAAAAACACATGATCCAGAGATGGTCTTGATTACCATGCATTCATCTAAAGAGTTGTAAGTAGTTTTCTTGCTGATTTTTATAGAGACGACGCATGTTGACGGATGTGATGTTTAACTTTCCTAGGATGTCTTGTGTGTATTTTGTGATGTGTTGTCGGTGACAATAACATAGGTCATTCTTGGGTTGAAGTAACATGATAAAAATTCATGGTGGAATGAGGACTTAATCCCCCGTCGGATAGAAGGTTATAAATATTTCTGTTCACGAAATTACACTTACTTGGTTATAGATGGGAAGGAAATGAAGTTTTAATGAAGTCCGGAGCTTTTTTAACTTCCTGGAAGGTATGAAAGAGATGTAAAGGTATGGGGTTTTCCAAGTTTTTGAACCTATTGAAGTTTGCAATCCAATATTTCAATCCTTCTTACATGAAGATATTCTTCCCTATTACAAATTTGCAAAACTCCTTATAAGCGCGCAGATGGAAGGAAATTTTCAACTTACAACCTTCGAGGATTGAAGTATGTAACATTTTGAGGTGCTTCTTTTAATTTCAATATTTAACTCAACATTTAGAACATGCTCAGACCTTAGTATAGGAGTTTCAACCATGTTTCCATGTTTGAAAAAATGATCTAAGCAAAGGAGACTCCAAAGTAACCTAAGGTCCAATAATACGAGTATGAATATCAGTTGTATGGTCCAACAGACATACTTCTCTTGAAAAATAGAGGAAGATGGAAAAGGATTGATTATAAATGTCAAGGTGGTATCAGCAGAGCTTGCGTTCATCAAACAAAAGGTTCTTTTATATGTTTTGGAATGATCATTGTGTTGTCAAAATATTCTTAAAATTTTTGATATTAACGATATTAACCTCGAAGTAGTCGCGAGTCTCTTGGCTCTACTTCCCCTTCTATTTAAACGGTCACTCTCATTTTGTTTTCGGTGATTTGCAATTAAAGTCAATTTCTAATTAATCTTGACATTAACTACATACATACAATTATGTAAATTGTATATTAATACCATTTTAAATATTTTTTTCTCATCCCATCACTGTTAAAATACAAAACTTCAATTTTATCTGGTTGAAATTTATTGGATCCAAACTTGATACACGGAAATATTGACATCATTGGAAATACCTTTTTATTCCACCACTTCGCCTTTGTAATTGTCGATGATTTGAGATCAACAAAAACCCTCGGCTCCACCCCTTCGCAATAGAAGTAAAACCCATCTCCTTCCCTTTCCCACCGCCGCCTCCGCCCTGCTTCCAATGGCGGCTTCCGCTGCTCTCAGGAACCCTTCTTCGAGGCGCCTCGTCCTTTCCCCTCTTCACTACTGTCGCGGAGCAGCGGCGTATCTCTTGCGATCTCATGGGGTCGAGGCCACTGCTGGATTGGGCTACATCTCGTCCCTGCGCTCCATGGCGACGTTCGTGCGCACGTAAGTGTGAACAAAAGCTTTTCAAAAAGAGCATACTTGTGTTCGGGAGCTTAATTTTTACGCCCAATCACTTATTTCTACTCTACAAGATATAAAGTTGCAAACTTTTTTGTGTTAAACCACTATAAATCAATTTGATCCACATGGAAAGGAAGTGGAGGAAACGATTATGCGTTTTTTAATCCGGCTTTTCTCTCAGTTCGAATTTGCAGCAGTTGCTAGTGAAGACATTGCGAGCAAGGGTAGTAGGTTAGGCTGGGTTCGAAGAGGTAGACGATGCTCGTAAGAAGACGTTTGAATCAGGGGTTAGGCTGTAGTCGGATGGAAGAGGATTGTTATGTAGATATCGTGCAAATCGGCCTTCACGATTAGTGCGATGCATTTGTTTAGGAGGGTTTTGCTGCATATAGATGATGGAAGTTGGCTTTGTGCAGGGAATGTTAAGTAGGTTTAATGCGATCCCAAGTTAGAGTTTTGAGACAGTTAGGGTTTTCAAAACTTTTATTTTTATTTTAGTATATCATTATTTTAATTTTGATTTGCATAAATTGAGATCTATCGTGAACCTCCAATTTTGGGCAATGGATCTAATTAACTTATTCTATTTTGAGCCTATGATAGGAGATTTGTAACATTACACTAAATTGTTGGAGGTTGTTAGACAATTTGTTGTAGTTGTTGCTAAGTGGTCCCATGGGACCCTTGATAAATATAAATAAGCAATGGAATGGGATCAAAGGGCATTATTCTGGCACTCATTCCCTATTCCCAGCATATGTTCTTTGCTCTCTCCTGTTTGTTCTATGCTCTTCTCTCCCTCTTCTTCTCCTGATCCAACTCCCTAGTCCAAGTAACCACGGCGAGCGGGACACGAGCTCGGAGGTCCTTGCAGTCTACAGATCTTCTCCCCGGAATTGATCATACGAGGAGGAAAAGATCTAACAATTGGTGTCCTGAGCCTACTCCGAGCACCAGTTCAACAATGATGTCACCGGAGGATATCGAAGCCATCAAGCGCTTGGTGATTGACACGATAAATGTACGCCTCGCTGAAGTTAAGATTGAGGAGGAGGAAAAGGTTTTACCTCCGAAACCTGATGATTCTTCATCATCAGGGGGATCAACATCAGGTATTCCTAAACATAAATGGTTAAAATTTCCCGCATTCAATGGATCTTCGGAGTTTATGGAATGGCGATATAAAGCTGAACAATATTTCAGTTTTTATCAAATACCTGATTCCCAGAAGAACTCTTTAGCATCTTTTCATTTGGAGGGTGAAGCCCTTCAATGGTATTGGTGGTATACTAAAAGTGGAATGTGGAAATCCTGGGATTCGCTTCTTCAGGGTATGGAATCTCGTTTTGGTACTTTAGTTTATGAAGATCCTTATGGAGTTTTAAGTAAGCTTCGGCAAACAACATCTGTGTTGGCGTATCAAAGAGAATTCGAGCGTTTGTCCAATAAGCTTGAAGGAATTCCTGTGACACATTTGTTGGGAACCTTTCTCAATGGACTGAAACCTGAAATAGAATATGAAGTCCGCATGCTTAAACCTAATTCTTTGGATGAAGCCACGGAGTTAGCGAAGCACAGGGTTGTGATAAGCATACTTTTGCATCTGAAAGCCATAAAGGATTGCTGCCCTTACCCTCTAAACCATTCCCTCCTATTCGTCAATTTTCACAATCCTAGTATGATGATCGTCTCAAAAAGGGATTATGTTTTAAATGTGGCGATAAATGAGCAAAAGATCATCGTTGCAAGTTAGTTTTTGTGGTCCAAATATTATCAGATGATGAATACTTGCAATTAGAAGAAACTGACCAGACATTAGAAATGCATGTAACTAAGGATAAAATTCCAGAAATTTCCGATCATGCCAATCGGGAAAGATAGGACCTAATACGATGCGTGTTCTTGGCAGTGTAGAATGTGCTACTGTTCGTATGCTTATTGACTGTGGAAGTACTGATAATTTCATGGATCCAAGGCTTGTGGATAAATTGGGGTTACCGCTGAACAAAGACCCCACATTCCAAGCAATGATTGCTAATGGAGAACAAGTTAAATGCATGGGTCTTTGCTCTCAGGTTCATGTTATTCTTCAGAAACTTTCAATGGTACTCAAGCTTTTATATCTTGCCTCTAGGGGGTTGTGAGGTGGTTTTGGGAGTTAGTTGGTTGGAATTACTTGGTACTATCCAGTAGAATTTTAATTAGAGTTCAATAAGGATTTTATTTTAGTTTATCATTTCCTTTCGAAGCTTTAGTAAGCAAAATGGGATGTGATAACATGTATGGATAGAAGATTCTTGATTTTGTTGTTCTCGATTTTGTTGTTGCATATCAAATAAGATATATATGGGCGATGGTAGAGGAAGTATTGAAGGTCATAGATTGGGAGTAGAATGCGAGGCATTTGTGCCTGGACTCAACCATTTTAGGAAACATTCTCGCAATCTTTCATGGAGGATCAAAAGTTGTTCTGTGGCTACCTACATATGTGGGGTGGTTAGGGTAGGTAAACACTTTCTCAGGGGTGTTCATGGGGTGCGTTCTCGATCTGTTCAATCATGACCCGTCTTGACCGGTCATTATCATGTGATTCATGTCAACGGGTGACCCAACCCATTTCAACAAGTATCTGGTTCTAACGGATACATGAATTATTCATGGGTGTCGGGCACCCATGGGTACCTGCCAGTCACTACAACAAACATATACATCAAATGAACTATAATAGAGCACAGTAAAAAATGTGAAGTCATATATAAAAATCATTTCTTATATCTGTTATTAACTTATTCTTTCTTCCAAGATCATATACTATCTGCCACATTATAATCCATTCAAATGATCCATACCATAGCATAGTAAAGAATATAGTGCAGATTTTTCGTATATATTGAGAACTGTCCAGAACACAAATGAATCATGTATATATCAGATGTATACAGGAAAATGAATCATGCCTGACCCATTATCTTTGTGTGTGTATATATATATCGCAAATCATGGCCCTTGTACTCAAATGTACAGGATACATATAAAGCAACCATGTGGAGCTATAAATCATAGTAAAAACTCATGTAAAGTTAGTTATAGTTACTGTATAGTATAACTGTGTCCTTTTTTTACCATGAGATATATATCAAATGATAAATCCGTCGTAAATAATTCCGAGTAAAAAAATCTATCAACGGTTCACAGTTCTATTGCTATAAAGCAGATCATGCAGAGTAAAAAATCCTCACATATAAAATTATAACAGAACTAGAAGACTTCTTCCAAACTATATATGAACCATCAAAAATTTATTGCTACAGAACTAGAAGACTTTTTCCAAACAAAGGAACAAGTTTCGATTCCCACAATTCTCAAAAAAGAAAGAAGAATACATGGATAGGAGAATCGAGCAAAAAAACAGGAAATGGAAATATAATCTCAACATATGCACCCACAACCACAGGTTCACCGTGATCTGTAATTAGCATTCAGATTCTATGACTGTAAAAAAAAAGAATACGAAAATACGGGAATTGAGCCATCCTCAATATCGTTATCGTTTGCCCTTCTTTTCTCGCTACTTGTGCACGGTGTTAGTTTATTTGCTGGTTGGTTGCTATTCACCTCGAGGTAAACTAGCTATCCACAATATAACCCTCGTTTGGTTCTAGGCTATCCACAATTCTGCCCCTACATTCGTGGGTTGGAATTGGTTATATAGATCCAATATTTTCTTTGTTATACTATTTTTTAACCACATTCAAATAAGAAATCTAGCATAAAAATATTGTTATCATAAAAATATTCAATATAAGACATAAATAGTATGACATCATGTCCCATTTACCATTCCAACCCTCTCAATCGTCCAAACAACTATTATTGACATAAAGGTTTCCCATCTTGTTAATCCTTTGACAGGAGGTTACTCCATCACAACCCAACCCTTTTACTAAGCAGGACGTGCGATTTGACACCTCGATGTTGACTCTATCCTTGGGACTGTAGTTAGTGAATCTTGCGACAAAAGATTCAATAAAACATGCTTAAAATAACAACTTACACAAATACAACATATACAAGACTACATGGTGAAAATGGGTGATATGGAGCTGCACACCCATCATATCTAGTGATATTCCTAATGATATTATTGTCATTACTAATGGCATGCCATCAATACCTCAAAGAAGTGTCTCAAGAGTATTGGCGCAATACATGATAGGGGCACGACACGATATGGAGACATGCCATCAATAATATCGTGACACTTGAAACTCTGAAAGCCTTAAACTTGACTTGGTCGACCAACTATACCATGCTATTTATCAGTGTTCATGAAATCGACCGCACGTCGTGCATATGCGGCCACATATGCTTGTGCGGCATGCAGACCAAACCAATTTCATGAATCGATGGATTATGCGCCGTCCATGCTTATGCGGCTTGCATATGCCCCGTATACTACTCCATCATCTCTAACTTTCCAATCCTTTCCTTCAGGTGTTTAATTCTATAGATCCGCCTTTTCCTTTATTCAATTGTAAGAATATGACATGAATTTGTATACAATTGCGTCGTCATTTGAAGTTTTTGTGGCTAATTTTTTTGTAATTAATTGTTTAGCATATACTCAATCATCTAACATGAACCGTTTTTCTTAGATCTTCTTTAACTCTACTTAGATACATAAATTCAGTAGTAATGTTATTCATAGATATTTATTTATGTTTAAATCAAAAATTAGAAAACCGCGTAGAACCGCATATACCCCGCATATGCCCCCGCATACCGCTTATTTAGTATTCGGTGCCGTCTGAACGCATACGCATGCCGCTTTTCAGAACCTTGCTATTTATACTATATTGTTCTACTAAAGGCCTATGCTTTTGTGAATTCGTTGACGTTCATAAGACTACTATTATCACATCCATAGACAATTCTCTCTCTCTCTCTCATTCTCCACCTGCATACGTGAGACCACTCTCTCTCTCTCTCTCGTCTCTTTCTGTGTCAGATGAGAGATTGACACCTTGAAACCACGATTCGATGTCCATGACATATCTTCATGTGTGGAGACATTATGAGGATGCATACACATACAAAACATGGTGAAAATTCTCGTATGTTTTTTTGGAAGAAAAAAAGATGGGGACCCACAAATGGTGCACACTATGCTATATAGTAAGATTCATACGCGCACACACTTAATATGAGCCTATGAGGACCATGAATCATACAAAGCCTTAGCATAGTTAGTGACATTCTCTACGTAGAATCTCTCTTGAGAGAACATCACACATTCTCTTGCATGTGCAAATGAGTGCCAAAAACTTATCCTAATCATAGCATGACATATTGCAAGCAACACCAAGAGAGGCCCAAAACCCATACATACTGAAGGATTCCACCCAATCAACCACCTCTCCGTTGAGCTCCCTAGTCCAATACAAGTATCCTCAATAGTGTCCTGGGCATGAAACACGATTACGCAAAATCATCACTTTATGCATTTTAATCACAATTCTCTCCCTTCTCAGATGCTCCAAGAAAACCTTGACCCTAAATCTCGCCTTAGATTCTCATATCAAGATGCAATCTCTAACCAGATTACTAGGGTCAAACATATGGGGGATGTTTAGGGTTGTGTAGGTTCTATATACCTAGAAACACCCTTTGAATCATGTCCAATGATCTTGATCCACAGTGGGCCCCTCGATAGTGGCAAGAAACTTCAATAGCCTAAAAAACTCATGCCCCCTCTGGCAAGAGAACCCTGAGCTAAAGCTAGGAACCCACACATCATCCGTCAAAGCCTTAATAACGACCATGTCGTAATTCACCACCAATGCATAAGGTTTTGAAAAGAGGTTGCTCAAAACCCCACTCCCATCTCCCATCTCCCATCACTAATCCTAAAAGATGCTACATCCTACAACATAAAACAAATAAATCTCTCCAGAAATTTGATGGCAACTAAACTGAGCCATCCATGACAATCAAGCTATATGAAACACTGTAAATACCTTGCACCAGTTAGTAGAACTAGGCACCAATTGGTAAAGCAGATCATTACCTTCACCCCATATTCTCTACACCCGTTTATCCCTAAGAGCCTTATTCATCTCCGTCAATGTCTGATACCCACGACCATCCTCTTCCACTCCTTGCATCATCGAGGCTCAGTCCACCAGGGGGACACCATGGGTATTCTCACATGCAGTAGACCAGAAAAATCACTGTATCATGGATCTGAAAAGTTCATGGACCTCCACTGGTAACCTGTGGGTAAAGAAAAAATGTCGGAATGGCATACATAGCATCTTTAAGATGTAGAAATGACTACCCCTTGACAAACAAGCTGCCTTCCACTTTGCCACTTTGTGCTTTGTCTTCTCTACAACTGACATCTAATTCTCTGTCCTAATCTTACCATAAGCAAGCAACAATTTTAAATACTTGAGCGAAGCACTTGCATGAGAAGTTCCAAATATATCCACACTCATCTAGCTCCTATGACATTAAAGGGTACAAAGGCAGCCTTCTCCCAGTTAACCCTGTAAAACTCTATAAAAATCTCCTATACAGTTAAAATCCATTGACTTTCATATACAAACAGTACGGTCCTCCTGCCAATACTCCTCGTAGATCCTATTCTGCATGGTTTGGCCCACCGTCATCACTAAAGCACCCACCATAATACAAATAATAGCCATAAGTGGACTGTCCTACCTAATCATCATTTGTGGATGAAAATAATCATCCTCAGGATGATCATTAATCAACACATAGTAAGTTGTTTTAGTGACACACTTCTTCATCTAAGAAATCTAGACCTTTAGGGAACCTCACTTAATTAAAGAGGATTAAAGAAGTTTCCAATCCACATAATCACATCTTGAAAAATCAACCATCCAAAACCGGCCTTGTACATTGCTCCGTTTCCAATCAACCACCATTTTAGTTCATGAGCCTACATGGTACAAAGCCATCTGCATTGAGTCAACTATTCACCCTATAACCTCTCTAAGACAATTCGCTAACAACTTGGCCACAATAAGGTAAACCGCATTGGAAAATGCAAATTGGTCGAAAAGCCTCCATCCTTTGGAGTGATCTCTTTCTTGGGCATTCAGAAGATGAGCACTCAATTCCATTTGTGAATCCAAAATTGCGTTATCTAAACTCCTCCATCATGCATAAAACATGCTTCCTCTACCACATTCTAGAACTCCTTGAAGACAAAAATGACGCCATTCTATCCATTTAACTCATATATTCGGCCTTCCACAGCTATCATGACTTCGCGATCCCTAATCTCTCATTGGAGACCGTCAACCACTTAGAGCTTGACCAACACACACCTCTTTTCAACCATCTCCAATGATCCTCACAAGTTCACATGCTCATTGTTTTAAAAAGCACCCCTTGATGAAGGGTGAAATTGAGAATTATGGCAAAACTAAGGTTTCTAGTTTAATTAGATTCTATCATCCAATTGAATCCAATGTTCTTTTATGTTTTATTTAAATAACTTTTGTTCTCTCGTGACATCTAATTAGTTATAGTAGTTGAGTAATTTTTTGGAATCAATTTATTTATTTATTTAATGTTTGTAATCCCATTCTCTCGCCAATATAAAGAGGTGAGTGAGTGGATTATGAGAGAATTTAAGTTATATCAAATTTGGAGTTTCTCCATGCCTCTTCCCTTTTTTCTCCCATGCAAAATCTCATTTCTCATTCTCTCTCTCGTCATGTTTCTCCCATGCTACAGACACATCTCTTCTCCCTCTCACTTTAAATCTTTTTTGCATCAATTGGTATCTGAGCATTGCATAGAAATCATCCTATTCGAGGATTACGAAGCATATCTACGTTTATAGCAAAAAAAGAATGAAGTTTCGCTTCAAATCATGTTTGAAGGTTCATCTTTAGCTGGAATCATGTTTGAAAAAAGATACCTTTATTAATGAACAAATTCTACTTGTCACAACATCTATACTGCACGACACCGAGGAAAACAAAATCCATGTTGAAAGATTTGAATGTTTTATGCTAGCTATTGTCTACCCAACGGAAGTTACACAACCCTCCTTATTTAACCGGTTTGGGACCTACGATAGTTGAATTACCGAGGACAACAAAAAAAAATAGAAAGAGATGCCACCAATAATGTTTGTCATTGCAAAATTCATACTAAATGGATTCGTTGATCCCGAAGAAGAAAAGGAGGGCGAACATTCTCCTACAGCTTCTATGCAGTATGCGTTTTCAATATAATACTCCATTATTTTAAATGCGGTGTACCCCTAATCGACCATCATGTCTGGTGCAACACAAGTAACATCATTATGCTCCAGGTTCGAGTTAGAGGCCATACCGCGTAGTACAAGGATTTCTTGCAAGATGGTTACCCTTTCTCTGTTAAACCCCAATAACTATGACAAGCCGTGCGCGTCAGCTCCAAAAACTGTTGCGTGAACCTTCTCGTTTCATAATTGCATGCAACCCTCATGTGCAAATGGGCTTCGTACGATCACCACCCCATACCATCACCATCTCCATTCCTGGTGCTGTCCTCTCAAGGGGGCTCGTTGCCACAACCAACCTGACTTCATAGATCTCTATCACAACCACCCATGGTCTTATGGATGCCTTTCAATCAATGACACAACTGGAAGCCCATATAGATGGATTGTTCATAACCACTGCCGATAATATCTCCAAAAGCTCGACGGTTGGAGTCGTAGCACTAGGCTTGGCTTCATCAAGGGTGTTAGAAGGGAGGAGAACCCTACAAAGTAGGGATGAAAACGGTCGGATATGGATATGAATATATATGTATAATCATATCCTTATTCATGTTAAAATACGAATACAAATATGGATACGAATATTGACGGATGTAAAAAATGTGCTACCATATCCTTAAAAACGAATACGAATCGGATACGAATAATATCATATTTTTTTAATAGATTCACTAAAATATACATGTTTAGGATGATTTACACATAAAATAGATATAGCAGTCATAGTAATTTCATAACAATTATATCAATAATGGTGAATTCCATCATAAAATGTTGTTACGCATAATTATAAATAAATCTATTACTATGCTTATGCACGAAAACGAATATATGAATATGAATGTGAATATTAGCGAATGCCAAATTGATATCCATATCCGCATCCATTTTAAAACGAATACGAATACGAATGTCAAAATGTGTATAAAACGAATACGATAGCGGATTGGATACGAATATATTCACATTCGTTTTCATCCCTACTACAAAGGGTTGCTTGTAGCACGGTATCTCTCTTGTGTAAAGCATATCCTATGAAATCAGATATATTTGATTTTCATGGGTTTTTAAAAAGAATTCCTCCCACCAAAATGTTGTTATCTAAAGGAAGAAATTGGGATTTGCAAGTGGAGGAGAAAATATTCAAGTGAAAGGGTAGAAAAATTCAGTTTCATCCCATGTGTATTTTTTACGAGAGGAGTGTCGTGAAGTAAAAATGGCAACAACCTCTTCCTAATGGGACAAAGAGTATTAGACCTTCTTATGTAAGAACAATATGGGCAAGTGATCACATCTCGATACCATAGTTTATTGGCATATTTATACCCATAACCCTGAGTAATTTCATAATTACCCTAGAAACCTTCTATACTCACGAATTACACCCAAGACCCCCAATAATGCTCTATTTTACACCCATAACCTTATGTTAGTTTAGTTCATTAAACTCAACCATATGACTGAGTTAATCTAACCAATATGAGATCTAACAGTTAGGATTAACTATAATTAAAAAAGGAAACAATTTTTTTGTGTGGGTGAAAAGGGGGAGGGGGCCACTTGTAGGCGGACAAGGGCAGGCTTGCAGGGAGCGAGCTTGCACGGAGGGGGGGGTTCTTTGACGATCGTGTGGTGGTTGGACTTACAGGGGGAGGTTTGGGGGGACCTAGGATTGCAGGAAGAGGTGGTGGGGGAAGGGGGCCTTGCAGGTCGGAGTTGTATGCGGCAGAAGGGGTGCTTGCAGGTGATGGCGAGGGGGTCGGGAGTGGTGGTGGTGGGGGGGGGGGATGGGGGGGGTCAGACTTGGAGGCGGCGAGAGGGAGGGACCTTGCAGGTCGGGCTTGGTGTTGACGGGAAGGAGGGGGCTTGCAGGTCGGACTTGGAGGCGGCAGGAGGGAGGGGTCTTGCAAGTCGGGCTTGGAGGTGGCGAGAGGGAGGGGGCTTACAGGTCAGGCTTGGAAGCGGCGGGAGGGAGGGGGCTTGCAGGTCGGGGGTGCGGGAAGGGGAGGAGGTGGTGATCGACGACGAACAATGATGGGGGGTGTTGGCGGGTTGGAGGAGGAGGAGGTAGGTGGTTGGTTGATGGAGGAGGAGGAGGTAGGTAGGGGGTTGGTTGGTTGGAGGAGAAGGGGATTGACCAGTTGTAAATAACGTTAACTTAGAGGGTATAAAATGTAAATTACCTGACGGATACCGTTATATATATAGCGGAAAATTAAATGGGAGTTAACACAGGGTTGTGAATGTATGAGTTAAGCACTATTCAGGGTCTAGCTATAATTCGTGATTATAAAGGGTTTCTGTGGTAATTACGAAATTACTCAGGGTTATAGGTGTAAATATCCTTAGTTTATTTGGTTCACATACTCCATGGTCGTTTCGAACTCCTTGACACCTTTGTTGAAAATGCCACATATGTTCTTCAATCACGTTTTATTCAGATAGATGATTTTTAAAGGAAGATCACATCAAGATCTTGAGTTTCTCCTTACACTCATCTATTTTCGTCATGCATTGAAATGCACTAAGACCACATTTACACACAGAATTCGAAGATCAAACAACTCATTAGGAGATGATTTTTTTTGGAGTGGTACAGAACTGATGTAGTGTGAAATTGGGAATCAGGGTAAATTAAAGATTTCTAATTAAATTAGGGTTGTTGTCCAATCGAGTTCGTTGTTTATTTATTTATTATTTAAATAAGTCGAAATGTCTTGTGATATCCAATTAGTTATATTTTTCCTCAAAAAACATCTTAGTTGAGTAATTTTAGAGAGTCAAGTTAGGGTTTGTTAAGGTTTCCTTTTATTTCTTTATTTAAATTTTCTGATCTCATCATATCTCCTATATAAACAAGCGAATGGGTGGATTATAAGATAGTTGAAGTTATATCAAGATTGGAGCTTCTCTACCCTTCTTTCCTCATTCTCCTCCTCTCCCATGCATATTTGCATTTCCTATCCAAATTCCCGAGCTACATGCGCATCTTCTCTTCTTCCTCTCACCCTCTCTATTCTTCTATCCATCTACTTTTCTGCATTATGCCTCGTGATGCTGAGCCACATGCCTCGAGGCATCTTTGACCGAAAAACACCTCAAGGTTTAAGACTTACCCAGATCCCATGAGGTATGTACCTTGGTAAGCAGTTTGACAGTGAGACGGTGTCACGACGGTAATTAGGCACTGCCTCAGCTACCAAAACTAATTACTTGAGTTATTTGAGTTTTTTAAAGATTATAATTTTTTAAACTCAAAAGGCTTCTGACTCTTTTACCTTAGGGTTTGTTAAGGTTTCCTTTTATTTCTTTATTTAAATTTTCTGATCTCATCATATCTCCTATATAAACAAGCGAATGGGTGGATTATAAGATAGTTGAAGTTATATCAAGATTGGAGCTTCTCTACCCCTCTTTCCTCATTCTCCTCCTCTCCCATGCATATTTGCATTTCCTATCCAAATTCCCGAGCTACATGCGCATCTTCTCTTCTTCCTCTCACCCTCTCTATTCTTCTCTCCATCTAATTTTCTGCATTATGCCTCGTGATGCTGAGCCACATGCCTCGAGGCATCTTTGACCGAAAAACACCTCAAGGTTTAAGACTTACCCAGATCCCATGAGGTATGTACCTTGGTAAGCAGTTTGACAGTGAGACGGTGTCACGACGGTAATTAGGCACTGCCTCAGCTACCAAAACTAATTACTTGAGTTATTTGAGTTTTTTAAAGATTATAATTTTTTAAACTCAAAAGGCTTCTGACGCTTTTACCTTAATAAAGATTTCTAGTCTAATATTTGATATTATACTATTATGTTGTAGAAATCAAGATGTAAATAAATCTAATTACTTAGTACAAGATTTGAGTGCAACATTCCTGTACAGATGGGATTTTACGGTATTATGAATCACTGTCTCTTTTTTATCTTTTAGGCGAGTTACAACCATGATGTTCTTTGATCTTTTTATGCATTGATTTTTAGTATGTGTATGATTGTGATTAAGAAGTATCTCGCCCAATATGTACTTAAAACTATCTAGCAATTTATTAGTATATACATATATAGAAAACATGAGATGTAATATAACGATAACTAAAGAAGTTCGGTGATTATATATCATATATTGATCCTAAGTAATGAAAAATAATGTTTAAAATATTGTATGTAATTATAATGCCTTAATATTATGATTAGACTGCTGTGGAACTGTTTTTTCATGTTTTTGTCTTTTTTAAGAATATTCAAACAATATACTTTTGCTTAGCTCTAGTTTATTTTATCTTTTTCCCTTAAAAGCAAGCCTTACTCTTTACATCGATGACGGGGAAATCGCCTCATTGCATCTCACATTTTAAAAATCTTAAGCCTACTAAACACCTTAGAAGTGTCCCACCACAATCGATCTTGTGTTCCTCCTGAACTAACTCATTTCAAACATGAAAAAGAATGAATGTATCTCCTCATTCTTCTCCCACTAGCCATGATGGGGTAGAATCTTGTGTTTGCATCCCCCTTCTTCAATCATGTTTTACTTGATCGTGATTCTAAAAAAATGTTTTCCTTGCCCGCAACTTCCATTCCAACTCGTAGTTTGTCTTCCTCCTGCACAATCTTCTGTTGCACCTTCTGTTCCTCATGTTTATCCATATTCAAGGCCTTGGAAACCTTAATGCAATCAAACCTTGTCAATCTCCTCCTACTCCCTAGTCTTTATCCAACTCGTAGTTAACTCGTAGCTTTCTTTTTTTTAAACCCACTTAAATAGTCTGTTGGTAGTGAAGTGTGCCTACCACCAAAAGGACCATGATTCAAATCTTGGGGTGGGAACATGTGCGTGTTTCCCACTCTTGTTTCAAAAAAAAAAAAATAAATAACAAAACACCCAATTTTTTGTTGTTTTTGTGGAATGCATATATTCTTTCCAAAATCATGCAGCATGTGCTTAAGCTCCGCTGACTTGAGAACAATCTCATAACCATTGACCTTTTTACTTGAACCCCCCAATCACCACCATGTTGCAGAAATCATTTAATGTTTAAGAATGCTTTAAGTAGAAGAAAGAGGAGGGGTGATGACCTCCTCTGACCCCAAAACAAGGGGAGCATGATCCAATGATTTCGATCGAGATCTCAACAAAGACCTCACACCAACCAATTGAAAGTGTTGAGTGTTGCAACATCTGCTTGTACACGCGAAAGCAGTTGATATCTGATCTCAAAGATGAGTTACAACCGTGATTTGCATTCTGAAACATCTATAACTTCCATTCGAAGCTTACAACCCCTTAAAAAGAGGGTGACAATGAAACACCCCTCCCCCGTACAATCCACATGAACTGGGGAAACCATGAGCATGCTACTCGAAAAAATTCCCAATGCTCCACCATCTTTAATGCTCCACCATCTTTAACGCATCAATAGGTTCGTAAGTAGAAATAACCACAGAGAACAAGACATCAATCACCCTCCTGAGTACCACCTCTAAGGCTTTGTGCCCTAACATATCATCTCTTAACAAGAGAAACATCCCTGTTCCATCCAACTAGATTTTCTCCTATGATGTTGTTCGAGTCGATTTCTCGAAATTAGAAAGCTTCCCGTTATAACATGTTGTTATGGTTCTCTAGTTTAAAAACTCATCTTAAAAAATGGTTCTCTAGTTTAATCTCTTGCATGAGCACCACATCTACTAAATAGGAACTCATCTCATTGCGAATCAAGGTCCTTTTCTTGGGTTCCCCCAAGCTCCTTATGTTCTACGTGGTGCTCTTCATTTAAAACCACCTTACATGGTTACACCTAAAAATAGAACCATTCTCATACTACCCGCCACTTAGACACTCCTCTGAGTCCTCTCTACACAACACTCTGTTATCTCTATCTATATAACCTTGTTGACATCTATTGGAAGCGAAGGGAGTATGCCTGTTACCTCCTTTCTAGCGATCTTGTCCTCCAATTCTTTTATCCAGTACTATGCATCTTCCAAACATATTCTCTTCTATAAAAATTCATATAAATCCTCATCCTTGATGTCTTATGCAACATTGGAGCCCCTAGACAACCCCGTCTCCTTTCTCCCCAGATGTCTTGGCTCCTCCTTGATACCACCCTTAGAAAATGCCCAGCAACAGTGAAACTATGTGTATATTTGCATTCACCTTCGCCTTTTTTCCTATAGAGACAACATTTCCTTTGCATTAATCGAGCCACGACCACTCTCAAAGGGCAGGTCTTGATGACCATCTTAAGTAGAGTAAGTCAAGATGACATTAACATGGGTGACCTAGAGCTCGACTTCCTGAAGAAGTTGGATATCAGACCTCGAAGTCTGCAACAATAGATCTGGTTAGTAGACAAAGTGGACCTAAGGAAAAACAAATGCGGTAACCCCTCCATCTTCGCAATCAAAGCTTCAATACACCCCAAAGATCTATGTTGAGAATGTACAGGAGCACGCTAAGTATCTATTTGAGTCATTATTGTTCTAGTTTTTATTTTTATGCTTGGATGGGTGTGTACCCTTGCAGTTGCAGGTGACTACCCTATTTCTTTGAAGAAATATGCATCAGAGATTGGAGGGCATTAATTGATGATTCCACGCCTATCATCGCATACATCGGTGACATAGCTTTGCACCGCTCAATGTTGAGTCGATCATGACCGTGGATCAGCTGTAACGTTGTTAAACTTCTCCACGTCCAACTTTCAGAAAGCACCGGGTGGAAAGAGATCATCCCTACCATAATATCGAGGCCTATCAGTGTGGGGTATCACCTTAAGGATCATGGTGAACGACTTCCCAAGTGCCAGCAACACCTTCCAGACCTACCTTACTTTAGAGCCCCACACACGATAACCAAATCTCCACATCGAAGCAACAATCTTTCACACACAACACTTGAAACTGAGGTCAAAATTAAGTATCATCCTTCAGTAGTGGTTTTCTCCTTCATCCTTCAGTAGCGGTCTTCTCCTTCTCAAATGAGGATCGAAGGTCGGCTCACTGACCATCGAAATGAGACAACCAACCTCTTGATTTGGCTACCACTGACACAAACTAGCGATTGTTCCTGCAACACCACATACCCTGAGAAGTAGGGGGCCACATACCTCCTCGACCAGTGCTACTAGTGATTGTTACCCCCACATTCGAAGGAAAAATTGCCCTTTTACACCTAGTCAACTGGTTGTTGTAAAGGCCAAGGCAAACAACCCGCGTCATATATGCCTCTTGATGGTGGCCAGATAACCCACACTTAAAGAAACACTCTCCATCACGGTCGCTTGGGGGCTCCATTGGCCTTGCACGGGAGACAATCTTTTGCACCAAACATCAATTTGCTCCCATCCATTCACATCCCAAGACGGCCCATGACGCCCAGGCTCCCTCTTCATTTCTTCCTCGCTCTCTGTCTCCATCTCCTGCATGATGCCTTTACCTTTCTCGTCATTGCTTTCCCTTGTTCACTCGCCTTCACCTCCATGGCCCTTCAACGTTTTATCTCTCTCACCTTCTCTGCTGCCTCTCCCTCACCCTTCCATTTGTTCTTGTTATTCTTTTGCCAAAATTTTCTTATGTTCTCAATGTATTTGCTTGTTCGATGTGTTCCTTACATTTCCGCTTTATCAGCCAGCGATGTGCACATGACGTGGTTTGTGTCTATCAAGGTGGTTGATCTATTCCTTTCTCCGGAGGAGAAAGAATCTGAGGTACCTTACTGGGGAAGGAAAATAACTCGCTAGAGGATCTTGGTTTATTGCTGGATCTAATTTAGGGTGTTGATGGTGATTTGGAATCAATCCATTGTCTGAATCCGCTAAATGTGGTATAAGGCTTTCTCTAGGTTTTGTTACATCAAGAGGAGCATCTTGTTTCTTTTGACAAAAAAGAAGTTCCAAATAGAAGCATCTTTTTTACATCTATAAATTAGATATATGTTCTTTGATTCGTTGAGCATCTTGTTTGTTTTGACAGAAAACCTCATGTGAATATTGGAACGATTGGACACGTTGATCATGGAAAAACCACTCTTACAGCTGCAATTACTAAGGTTAGGTTAAGAACCTATGATCTTCCCTCCCGTGGCTGCTGTTATTAAGATTTTTTTTGTTCTGGGAAGTGGGGAGTTTCTTAAAGCATCTACTGACTGGTTTAAGTGCGATGGTTCATGAATCCTAGTTATTTTTCCTCTACAGGTGTTGGCTGAAGAAGGGAAAGCTAAAGTTGTTGCATTTGATGAAATTGATAAAGCTCCTGAAGAGAAAGCTAGAGGAATCACAATTTCGGCTGTGAGATTGCCATATTTCTTTTTCCATTTTATTGCTTTACTTGTGTTCCATTGCTGACACTGATATTGTCCTCTACCTTTCAATGATTTCTGTATATTTTCAGGCTCATGTTGAATATGAAACAGCAAAGCGTCATTACGCTCACGTCGACTGCCCTGGACATGCAGATTATGTCAAAGTAAGTAGACACATGTGGACTATATTATATCTAAGGGGCATTTTACTTGCCTTGTTGAATGTTAAAATATGCATGCTCGAAAAGCGTAAAAAACTGTATATGAATCTCTGGAGTTTTTAAGGATAAAGAGGGAAGGACACCCGGATTGGTGCACACGCATCCTTTTTATTATAAAATCACACTAAACATTACAAGTTCCAAATTTCATAGAGACCTCGACATGCTCAGTTACCTTCTCTATATAAAATCTCCTATTACAGAAAATCACTCCGTTGCATACAAGCCAGGGAGCCGAATCCAGTGCATTTGGCTTAAGCCGATCAATAGGAAAACGAGTGCTTGCATCATCGAGGTACTCCTAGAACCCATCTTCACTTGTAGAGTCAATGAAACCAATGTCAGCATTGTTCTGTCCACCTTTAGCACGACCACATGTAAAGATGTGATTCATACCCGAGGAGCCTCGAGATGCAGAGGTGCAACACTGAATTATGAATTAAGGTTAAAGTTAAGGATTTTATAAATTAGGTTTCCAAGGCTAAAATTAAGGATTTTATCAAATTCGTTTTTTTTGACTTGTTCCAAGTCTGAGTGAATTATGGTTAGGATTAGTTCAAATTTCGTAAAATTAAGTCGGTTGCGATTTTATATTTATTTAAATAACAAGATTGTATGTGATATCTTTAATTAGTTAATTGGTTGTGTCAATTCAGGAAGGTAATTGTGATTCGTTAGGATTTAATTTTATTTGTTTCCATTTATTGGTAATTTTACCCATCTATATAAAGGGGCTATGAGTCATTGTATGAGTTAGTTCATGTTTTTTTAATTAAATTGGATTCTCTTCGTTATCCTTTCCCTTTCTCTCTCTCTCCTTTCATACTTGTTCGTGCTTTCTTCCCACAAAAACCCAGACACAGGTGTGTTCTTCCCCTTCCACTCTTCTAACCCCAAATTTCTTTTATATATAATTTTATTCTTTATCAATCTAGAGCCGGTGATGGAGATCGAGTTGCCCCAATGATTTAACGATCTTGTTGATTATTGGCGGACAAGGTTGCAGAAAGCGGTAGTCGGTATTCAGTTGGCGGGGTCACGGGTCACCTACTAAGGATTAGTCGGCAGTCGGGCGACTAGTCGGAATTAGTCGGGTATTAGTCGGTTTTGAATTTTTTATTATTTTAAATATATAAGTTATTATTAATATATTAATCTATATATATACTCAATCATAAATATGCATAGATTTAGCAATTTTTAATTTTATAAGAGCTAAAAAAGAAATAATTGCAGGAAAAAAAGTAGCAAGTTAAGAACAAATGTTTGCTACATAACATTAGCTAATGTTCACTGAGAGATACAACATTTCAAAATAAAAATAATTCAAGCAAGCATGAAGCATCAAGTAAAAAGTCAGTCATCTCCATCATTGTCATCATCCAAATCAATCTCTTCTTCTTCATCATCTTCTTCTTCATCATCATCTTCTTCTTCTTCAACTATGTTTTCAGGTAGAAATTCCTCCTCTTCTTCATTTATAGATGCAACATTTGAGCTCGAAGATGAAGCTCCCTTGACACGTTGACTTTTTCTAAGTTCCAAATTCTCTTCTGCACCACTTGCATGAGCCACTGCTCCCCAAGTCAATCCAGAACCTGGAAAGACCTCCTCATCTTGAGCTTGTACATTGACCTCTCCCGTCCATTCACGTAAATATGCACGATCACGAGAGGAAAGCGGATCTTTTCCTTTCTCAAGACGGTGTTCCATCAGGTTGGAATTGAAACGAACGTACACAAGATCGTTTAGCCTCTTTGTTTCCAACCTGCCTCTCTTCTTGGTATGAATCTGTAAGCAACATTACAAAAATTGTGACTAATGACTATATCACTTACTAATTTACAACTGGTATTTCTATTAGATGGGTCACTAGAGTTTACCGAGTCAAACATGCTCTAATTGCGCTCACATCCAGATGATGCAGAAGTCGAGCTCAAGATCTTCATGGCCATGTGTTTCAAATGTGGTGTGTCATCTCCATAATTGTACCACCAATTAGCTGATTAATATAGAATGGTTAGATCAATGAAATCAACGATAATCAAAATTAGATTAATGGAAAATAATGTCTGAAATACCTGGATCGAAATTTTCATCATTTCTATTCTCTGTCTCACGGCTAATGGCTTCCTAAATGCCCCACGACCATTTCTATAATCAACAAGCTCCTTTGTGGTGATAGCATCTTGTATATCCAAATCTGGATAAAATCGTTCCATGCAATCCATAAAACCTCTCTTCACCACAATATCTGCATCACCACCACACTCCGTGAAAAAGAAGTATGGGTTCAAATAGTAAGCCGCTAGATGCAAAAGAGTATCAAGTCTGCCCTTGGTCTTGGAGATAATAGCATCCACAAAAAACTTGTAAGATGACTCCACGCTATTAAAAGATGCAATTATCTCTCTCTTTGCCTCTTCAAGCCCTCCATAAACAAAACTCATGGATGAGCGGTAATCTGCATCGACCACACGCAATAGACGAACCAAAGGTGTAAAAATTTTAATTGCAAATGCAGCGTGGTTCCAAAAAGTAGCGCTGAAGACTATGGACGTCGCTTGTTCTCCCTTTTTGGTCTTGTACCATTTGCATGTCCTCCACTCATATGAAGAAAACATCAACCTGAGCTTGTCTTTTTTCTCTAGAATGCTTTCTAGAGTGAGGAAAGTAGTAGCAAACCTCGTTTGCCCTGGTCTAGCAATGTCTCTCTTGTTTGTAAACTTCTGCATCAAGCTCAATGTTTTAATGTGAGCATAAATAAAAATAGCGAGTGTCCTCGCCTTTTTAATTGCGCTCTTCACCTTTGAATCTTTGCCGATCTCCTCCAAAGCAAGATCAATGGAATGAGCAGCACATGAAGTCCACCATATCTGAGGATATTTTGTGAGCAACAACCTCCCTGCTGCTACATTTGCCGAAGTATTATCCGCAACAACTTGAACAACATTCTCCACGCCAACTTCAGTTATGCACTCATCCACGAGCTGAAAAATGTACTCGACAGTGTGTGTCTCATCAGAAGCATCTATGGACTTCAAAAATGAAGTTCCCAAGGAGCAATTGACACAGAAGTTCATGATGCTCCGTCCTCGCATGTCCGTCCATGCATCAGTCATTATAGAGCATCCTGTCTTCTTCCATGTAATTCGATGACATTGCAAGTCATCAGAAATTTTCTTCACCGCCTTCTTCAAAAATGGGCCTCTAATCTCATACCTCGTAGGAGTCTTGAGACCTGGACCATACAAACCAATTGCCTCCACCATCTGCTTGAATTGTTTCGTGGTCAATGCATTGAAAGGGATCGCCGATGTATATGCCCAGTTGCATATATAGGAGACAACCCTTTCACGATGGTCCTTGGATAAAGCATTTTTTATGCTCATCTGACGTGTTCCTTGAATGGCGACGGGCTGTTCCAGAGATTCGGAAGATCGATGCCTTTTTGCAGATCCGGCATCTCCAGTGATGCCGATATTAATCTCATCTCTCATCTCAGCAAGGTCAACAGCTTTTTGACTCTTCTTTCTAGCAACGTCATCCAATACCTGGATCATCATCTTCTTCGTATCTTCATCCACCTTAGGACATGGAGCCACGTTGACTTTATGGTGCGCAAGATGTTGCTTGAACCTAAAAATCCCTCCTTTCACCACCTTCTTGCACAACCTGCAAGTAACCGTGTTCGAATCCACACGGTTTGAAAGGTATCCAAACTGCCATGCAGGATTACTTGATCCTGGTGGCACATAAAAGGAAGAGTCACCACCAGAGGCGACATTCGTGGGAGGTGTTGCCATCTACATTGTAAAAAACACACAAGTTAAAGCTTGATATAAACACACATTTTCATTTTGCATTTAATTAAGAACAAACGAACTACAACACCTAAATCAATTCCTATTAAACTACACAAGCAAGGAGAGGAGATGTTGAAGATATAGACCCTCAGTATGTTTTAAAAAACCTGAGAATGTCTATTGTGTTGAATTCAACAAATGAATTTCTATTAAATAAATAGGTTATGGAAATAAGGGTTATGCAATTAGCATCTCAGTAGTCGTATTAAATTGGAAAAGAAAATGAGGGTTATGGTCCCACCGAATTTCAACAAATAAAAGAACCATCACATTTCTATTGTGTCATTCTACCAACAGAAGCTACCTCAACATTTCTAATATGGGAATTGCAGCCTACAACATAAAAATGACAACTGGTAGCTCATAGTTCCCCATGAACCTAAGGAACCTCAAGAATAAGTGGTAACTGGTAGCTCATAGTTCCACATAGCTCGTAGTTCCACATAAATAAATAGGTTATGGATTGCCTTTGATATAGTCGAAATAGATATTTGGAAAAAAATAGCAAAAAAAAACCCTAATCGAAGCACAGGCGATCGGATGGCGAGACCGCGAGTGGCAGGAGAAGTCGAGAGATGGTCGCGCTGGGATCTCCTAGCGGCGAGCGACCACCGCGCGGCGTCGGGAGCACGCGGCGAGCGGCGAGCGGGAGCAGGCGGCGGAGGAGGTAATGGAACGCGCGCTGGGAGGGAGAAGTCGAGAGATGAATCGCGTGGGTTTTAGGTTACTGTCCGACAGTAACCTAAATTCCACTCGTTCGGGTCGCGGTGAATCCCCGGATTCAGGTCATCGGATCCCTCTTGCAGAAATCGACCGCCTAATTGGCCGACTAGACCGACTAGTCGGTCCGACTACTCGGCCCACCCGACTAATGACCGACTCTCTCAAATCGAGTCGGTCAGTGGGCCGACTCGAGTAATCGGACCGACTAGTCAGTCTAGTCGGCCGATTTTTGCAGGCTTGTTGGCCGACATGGTTCGAGTTGAGCTGTCTCTGCCACGGCTTCTCTTCATGACAGAAGAGGTTCACACACGATCTCCCATCAAGCGTTAAAGTACAATGATGGTTGGATTCTTTCACCATCAAATACATTTTATGCAACGAAGAGTTTGTGATCGAGGAAAATATTTTTTACATCCAATACACACATGCGTCTATGCAAGATGAATTGTTAGCATTTAACGAAAAGAAAGAAGATAACAATGATCAACAACGAACACCCATCATTCCAAAACGATGTATCATCCCCAAGGTTCAGAAAGTCGGTATGCGTATTTGTTCAGTCAGGCGGTTTGAAGCGAGTAAGCGGGAACACAGAAGTATATGCGGATTATGCGGGGTTTCTATTTTTTTAATAAAAATAATTTAAATTTTAATAATAAATTCAAATACTAGATATTTATGTTTCCAAAAACATAACATGTAAGTAATGTGAAGTGAAGTTTTTTTGTACAATATGTTTTCAACCAAAGGTCCAAAAAAATCTACATACGCTTGTTATTCATCTCCTCTTCCTTGTTCTTATTTATCGTCTTTGTACCTTGTATATGATGATTAAGAACCACTAGCATATCTAAAAAAAATGTATACCACTCTCTTGTTGATTATTCTCACAGAAACCTCTAAGATATCAGTATTTTTTAATCAAAAGTAGCATATCAACATATCATCACATATCTTGCTGATTATTCTCAAGAAAAGAAAATTATAGCCCATTAAAAAATATATTAGATAACTATAATGCGAGAGTTATTGGGTTTGCTTTGGGGTTTTAAGGGAATTAAATCTATCAGACATATCACCGAAATTCTATCGAAATTCCATCAAATTTCTCTTTTCAGGCTTACCGAAACGAAATCAAAATCCGACATTTAAGGCCTTGGCAATGATTATGCATTGATGATATAATGTATTAAGGGTTTGTTAGTCATTCCAAGGTCTCAAGGTTATTCGTCATGGTTATTTAAGCCATATTGTCTTTAATATTACTATAAAGTATAACTTAAAATAGTTCTATTTATTTATTTTTTCTAAAAAAATATATATTAGAATCGATGCAATGCCTCAATATTATTGCCTCGGGTGCCTTGGTGCTGCCTTGACGCCTTGAGGCGTGATTTTAAAAACCATGGCTACATATAGAGAGGCTTCGGTTGCATATTGCTACACTCTTTTGGGGATTGTGGGGGAGGGGTGCTTGGAGGCGTATCTTTCGGCAGCTTTCTCTGAGCAACATGTGATGGAGATTGCACAATTACTTACGGAGCTAGAAGATGAAGAGGGCTCTACATAGAGAAGTGGGGATCACTGGACTAGAAGGAGTTCACGATCAAGAAGGCATATTTGATGATATAAAATGGTTTACATTAGGTAAACATGGCTTTTGTGGAAGGCTTATGCTCCATTTTAGGGTGAAGGTTTTCATTTGGTTGGTCAGATGGAAGGGGTTGACGAAAAGAACATTCATGACATGTTTTGTCTTGAATGACGTGGCTTCTTGCATCGTCTATTTAGGGTTGAGGAAAATGGCCATATTTCTAGTGGGATTATGTTAAAGAGATTTGGAGGAGGCTAAGGTTTTTTGGTTGGATATTTCAATATAGATCCATTTTGGAAGAGTTTTGGGGTTGTGATGTATCCAGCCGAGAAGGCCAAACATTCTTCTATTCTTGGCATTGTGGCATGCCTGGAATGCCACGGTTTTTGCGAGGGATGCAAACTCTTTAACAGGGTCAATCAAAGTACATGTAAGTTATTACATCACAATAAATGGAGCAGAGCCCACATGGTAAGCAGAGAAGGAGAGAAGGATATCAGTTACTCAGAGAACTAAATAGACTACTTGATTTTAAGGACATTCCACTTTTTTCTGGTTATGATGGCGTCGAGTTGGCAGCGGTTTGTTTTGTGTGCTCGGCAGTCAGGCGAGCCACCCGATGGTGTGGTATATAGTGGTTTTTTGGAAGTACTATGTCCCGCTTCATGGTTTCAAAAGGTGCGTGCCTTACTCATGAGGCACTGCCTGTGAGATACTACAGGAAATTGGGGATGGCGTTAAGTTCGCATGGCCCTTATGGATTGGGCCACACACATGCTGCAATGGCAATGATAATGGGAAGCAAGGCTGTAAGGCGGAGCGAATCCTTGAAGATTGCCTCAGTTCGGATTGTTCTCTGCAATTCGAGAACATGAAGTTGGAATCTCTAGTAATCACGGATCAACATGCCCCAATGCTCATCTATTGTACGCCCTTCACAGAAAAGACCCAAGTCCAATCTCTGGAGAGTCTAGCCAAATTATACGTGACTGAGATCGTCAGGTTGCATTGTATCCCAATATCGATTGTATCAGATCGGGACCCAAGGTTCACATCTATATTTTACTGGGTGATCACCCACCAACAATGAGGACCCTTCTTTTTCGTAAAGCAAAAATGATATCCGGTATGAAGGAGGACCTTTGAACTTGACTGATTTGTAGGTCATGATACTATCCTGAATATATTATATATCTTTGTGTATTCAATAGTTTTGTTAATATCGTTTTACTTCTCAGGTACTAATGTTTGTGTACCTTCTTGAGGCTTACCTCGTTTGACTAATAGTAAAGGCCTCGATTCATGTCGCATTTTTTTTAAATTGCTTATAGTATACATGCATGTTCATATTGTATGTTCCAGTGCTGGTTTTATGTTTATCGCGTCATGAATTTATACAGATATAAGAATTAATCTTTGATTATATTATTTTTGTAGTTCAGTTGTAATTAATTATCGTGCTTGTAGAATATGATAACTGGTGCCGCTCAAATGGATGGTGGTATTCTTGTTGTCTCAGCTCCAGACGGGCCTATGCCGCAAACTAAGGAACACATCTTGTTGGCTCGTCAGGTCAGTTTTAAGATAGGGTTGGGGTCATGTTCTATTTGGTAGTAAATCATATGGATAATTCTTTCTTTATTTTTTACAAACACGGACAAGTTGATTGTTATATAAAAGTGTTCGGGAGTGTTATATTGATTTGGTTTTCTTGGGGTTTGATCATTTTGATTAGTTTATAATAAAAAATCCTTTTAAGTTGCATTGCTTTTTTTGTTGCAACTCAGGTTGGCGTGCCATCATTAGTGTGCTTTCTGAATAAAGTTGATGCTGTTGATGATCCTGAATTACTTGAACTTGTAGAAATGGAGTTACGAGGTGTGTGGTACTTTCTGGCCAGTATTGACCAATTTACAAGTTGCTAATGTGTTATATGCATTTCCTATGGACTTTGTTTCAACTATCTTGTGATAATTTCTCCTGACAGAGCTTCTTAGCTTCTACAAGTTCCCTGGAGACGAAATTCCTATTATTCGGGGGTCAGCTTTGTCTGCTTTAAATGGTACTAATGAAGATATAGGAAAGAAGGCAATACTTAAGCTTATGGATGCAGTTGATTCCTATATACCGGATCCTGTAAGACAGCTCGAGAAGCCATTTCTTATGCCCATTGAAGATGTGTTTTCGATACAGGTGAGGTGATTATAGTTTTAGTTTTTTTATCTAAATTTTATGGTCACCTTGTCAACGATCTTATGAATTGCTTTTTTTTACTGCTACCAGTCTACTTCTTTTACACAATTAGAAATGCATATTTTGGTAGTTTAGTTTTCTATTGAAGTTTTCCTATTTTCATTTTATTTTTCTTCATGGCCATGTCATCACCAAAATTTATTTATTTATTTATTGCGGCAATGCAGCACAATGGTTATTTTTATTTGACAAGTTTCTTTTGAGAGTTGTGACATAAGGTTAATATAAACTATTGAACTAAGAAATTGTGGTATTTTTTTAGGGTCGTGGAACTGTTGCAACCGGACGTATCGAGCAAGGGACCATCAAAGTTGGTGAGGATGTTGAGATTCTTGGGTTGCGGCAGGTATAGTGAAAGTTATGATATTCTCTTCTGCAGGATTTTGTTTCTAATTTTAAATTTTTAATGTGTACATCTCTGGTCTTTGCTGATACATTTCTGTGCAGTGACTCGATTTTTCAAATTGGGTGATTGATGGAACCATTTAATCTTTTAGGTCTGATCTTTTTTGTCGACATGCAAGTCTTATTGTATTCGGTGTTTCTATTGGCAGGGAGGACCCCAAAAAACTACGGTTACTGGGGTTGAAATGTTTAAAAAAATCCTGGACAATGGACAAGTAAATATTTGAACTTGTTGCTCTTTTTTGTTGTTATGTGGTTGCCTTTTATTAGATACCACTAAGATTGCAAATCCTGTAGGCTGGTGATAACGTTGGACTTCTTCTACGTGGCTTAAAGCGTGCCGATGTAGAGCGAGGCCAGGTGAATGGTCCCTTTTCTGTTATGAAAAAATATTCGTCCGCGGGTTGGGATATTTGTAGTAGAAATCTAGGTTTGTTTTATCTTTTTTTGTTGTTGTCTGACTTCAGCTTCAGTGGTAACATTTCAGGTTTCCATTTCTTAAAAAACATTTCAGGTTTCTACTCCATAGCCTCTGGTGTGACTTTAAAAAACACATCTAGTATTGTCGTTCTATACCGTGTCTGTTGTGTAGTCCACGTGTGAGTTTCCTATTCTGAATACCCTGGGGTTTTGCATGGTGTGGTTCGCTCCTGGATATCTTGGAATTTGTGTATAATGTACTCTTATGAATTGTTTACATAGAATTTGGTTATGATGCTTCTTTTTACTAGTTATATATCTTTTTAATTTATCTTATTCTCATATTTGACTTCCACATTGATTATAACGTTTTCTTTCATTCTGAATATTCTTATTTTTTATTAGCGTTTTTGGATAGGTTGACATTTGTGGTGGTTGCAGGTCATTTGCAAGCCTGGTTCTTTGAAAGCCTACAAGAGATTTGAAGCAGAAATCTATGTGCTTACGAAGGATGAAGGTGGTCGTCACACGGCATTTTTCTCTAACTATATGCCCCAGTTTTACATGAGAACTGCAGATATAACAGGTAAAGTGGAACTGCCTGAAAATGTGAAGATGGTTATGCCTGGTGATAATGTTACTGCAACTTTTGAGTTGATTGCACCACTCCCGCTTGAAGCAGGTAATTTATTTTCCTTTTCCAATTCATCTTGGCATCTTTCTCAAGTGCTCATCACACATCTTAGATACTTTAGGGGACAGTTTCTGAAATAGAGTAGCTATGGATTTTATAATCGTGTTCGGATTGAATTTTATGTGACATTGTTGATTTTTTGTGAAGCCAACTTCATTTGAATATTATAGAATGCTTGTATTTAGAATTTGATGTTGTTGGAGTTTATGCGTCATGTGTAGAAGGGTAATTGGATTCTTCCAGGGTCCAATTACCACATCCAATGGTTTAGTCCCATTTTTGCTGTTTATGGGACTTGGAGACTCAGCATGGACTATAGAAGAAGCCCCACACTCATTGTATCATATGAGAAATTTCAATAGAAACACAAGCCCTTTGAGGCGTTCTCCCTTGGTTTCATCTCGCTTCTCACGGAGTATGGTTCCACGTAAAATCCCGGTGTTCTTCATGTTTTATTTTTTATCTCTGACATTACACTTCCGCATTCTCGATTTCTAACATGGTATCAGAGCGAGTTCGATTCTCGAGGATTATTTTATGTTCTTGATTTATTCGAGATTCGATTGGTAGAGAAGATTCAGTTCTTGCTTGCTCTTGAAGATTATTTATTCATGTTCGTGATCAAGTTCCAGATTCAGTTTTAGGGTTTCTAGAAACCCTAATTTTCCGCTGTCACCAACGTCACTAATCTGATCAGCTTTGTTCAGCAGTTCAATTCGTTGTTTTCTTGCAAATTTATCATCTGTTCAGATCCACAAAATCGTTCGAAGTTCGAAGAAAGATCTAGATCAGAGCGGGTGTGATTATACTATTCTTTTTAAGTGTTTCATTTGAAATCATAATCCCTTAGCGTTCATCTCCGTGTTCAGCGCAAAAGGGATCATGTATTTTGTATCTCCAACAACAAAATAGGGTTTCGGTAGCTTTCTGATTGTGAACACAAGGGCAATCGTACCTCTACTGAGTGTTTGAAGATTAAACAGAAGAAAAGAAGGTGCCATCGACCACGTCAATAATTAGGAACTTCGATCTCCGAGCAAGAAGAGTCCTCGGCATTGCTGTAACTCATCTCAACTCCAGGAGGTGGTCCTTTCAATCGAGAACCCGTGTTTCATACCACACCCATTTTGGAAGAAACCTAGTCATCGCACATCTCGCTAAGAGACCTTAGAGACGCACTTCTCCAGCGCGCTGCCATCAACTATGCCTCGCGTACGCCCTCCCATCTTCTGGCAGCTGCATCCCAGGCGATGCATCATGTGATGCATCAGGCGACAACATCCCAGCGCACTATCCTGGGTGCACCATTCTCTGGAGTTGGCACCACCTCCGTCGCGTACCTCGTAGCAGCGCCTTTGCCTCCAACCATAAGAAGAGCCCCATTCAGGACCGGCAACGCTTCTCCTGCGGTGGAAGATAAATACAAATTTTTAAGCCCGATGAACTCTCTGTTGTCATAGTAAAAAGGGGGAGCTGCATCTTCTTGGGTCTGATTTGGGGCCTTAAGTTCAACAAAAAAGACTGTTTATTTAGGCCCAATTTCGGCTGAAGTCAGAAAAAATAATAGAAAGGGGCCAATAAAAAAATGAGGCCAAAGTTATGGGCCCAATTGAGCTGTGATTTTTTTTAAAGGAAGATTTATTTAGGAAAAATGGTGCATACGAAAAAAATCGTACATGGGAAAAAATGAGTTAACTGTCCCAACTTGATCGACGCTATTGTTTTCCCATCAATACGAGAGAGTTATGTGGCTCATATTCAAATTCTCCAGTCCAGATGGCAGGCCACTTGTCAGACTCTACTGTTCTGATTTATACCGATGTTCATATTGGTTTCGAGTCTACAATTTGATGCGCACAGGTATGCGATCAATATTTATGTGTTTATCATCTTTATTTTTGGTCTCAGAGTTTTCATGTGCCAGAGTAGAAAGCTCATTCTCTATACTATTGTAGGCTAGGGTTTTCATGTTGTTTCATTGGGACTCCAGAGTAGAGATCCCATTCTTTGAGCCAATATGGGAGAGAACTAGTTCTCTGGCGAGGAGACTTCCAAACTCCATTCTCCCGTGACCGTGAATTTGGACAAGAATGTTTCCACAACTTTTTTCCAGTTCTACCCTTCAAAGAGATGGAGCAGTTGCGTGCAAGAGTTCTCTAGGTGGAGACTCATTTAAGTTTCAATGACTTTTGACAGACACAATACAGAGCACATGTTCTCCGACGAGGAGACTCGTTCAACTCACTCTCCAACCCTTTTGTTCCTCCTTACCAGCAAGTCATGAGAAGCAACGTCCTCCACAACAACCGACATGGCCTCAAATTTCAGCGAAACTCAATCGAATTTCTGTCGAATATCGGTATTTTGTCGAAATCAAAATTCGATTGAAATGGTCGAAATGATTGAAATATGATGGTCCTAGTACAAAAAATGACCGAAATGATCGAAATTTCGATAGAATTTCGTCCTAAATTCCACTGAAATTTCGTTTCGTTCGGTCACCGAAATGGTGACCGAAACCGACATTTAAGGCCTTGCAACCGGCAATAGAGTATGTGTTGAGTTGATATTGTATGTAGTGCTTTGTATTGTGAGTTTGGGGTTTCTTTCTATTTGTCCAAGCCGGGCATTGCATGCTCCAACTTGAGGGGGAGTGTTGGAGTATATGCGTCATGTGTAGATGGATATTTGGATCCCTCCAGAATTTTCTGATCTGAAAATACTTTGCCTGTAGGTTTCCAGATCCTTGTGTTCTTTTCTAATTCTTCCTCCTTATTCTCTTCTGTCTTGTGTCTACATTCCTCTAAGTTATGTTTAATCACATAGCATGATGAAGAAAATTTAGGAATCCTTTCATACTCATTTTTTGTTTGAAACTTTGTTAGCCATTCCTAATCACCACAAAAACCCACACATAACTTGGCCTTGCAAAATTGATTACATCCTTGTCAACACAGATGTATTTTCCTATTGATTGCGCAATAGATTTGATAGTCCCAGAGTTCTGCAGATGAACCACATGCATGTATCATAAGATTGGCCTGACATAGGGTGATCATCTCAGAAAAGTTACCCATTCATTTTGGATCTTGAGGTCACTCAACGCATAAGACCTCACGAAATCCTTTTCATCTAATCACCTTATTAAATTGTGCTTATAATCTAGGGCTCCAACAGAGAAATCCTTATTGTGCACAAACCTCTCTTGCAAGAGTTTTTTAAATTCCACCAATCCAATACGAGAAGATTGAAATTTAGCAATCTGACAATGTGAAATTGGTTTCTGCATGTGCAAAACCTCTTCGGTTGTGAATTCAATTACAGCCTCTCCATCAGTAATTCCGGGTTCAGGAATAGCTTCACCAAAGTCTGGTGGCATCAAAGTTTGCTCAAAACGTTCTGCATACGATTTCACCTTTTTAGGACATCCTTTGATGCTATCAGAATTCTTCCTCGACTCTGATTTTCCCAAATAAAATAGAAGGAACATCCTCCACATTAAAGCACGCTCCTCCATCAGCCTCTTTCCTACTGCCATGTGTTTTCAACCATTTGTGGTTCCAAAAATAGCTACAACAGACCCCTTCCTTAAGCGAAAACAGAATAAAAGCAGTTGCTAAAAATAAACCAAAAATAAGGAAACCCTAACACCACAAAGAGATTTCCTGAAAAACCTAGCGCCGCCAAAGTAGAGCAGACGCGAGACTGCAGAACCAGCTGGATGCTGCAAACTCAAGATCAGAAGAACTCCACCTATCTCCAACGGCAAAGAAATTCAGCAACAGAACTCCAGCACGAAACACAACCCAATGAAGAAGTTCAGAATCGCTCTTCTGAATAGATCCAATTCAGCAGAACCTAACCCAGATCCAGATACACAGATCCCAGGAACAAAAGAAGTCCCCAGATCTCAAGAACGGGGGACAAAATCAATCCAAAAATCGACTTAAATCCCGCTCCACAACTCCCAAGATTCGTAACCAACGCAAATCGATGATCTAACCCATAATGAGGCTAAGAAAATCAATTTGAAGTGAAAATAAAACCTGAAAGTAGAACTCTAAAACGCTCATTGATTGGAACTGCGATCACTCTGATCGTATCGATCTGTGGAGAACAGGAGGTGCTGATTTCGGACTGGTGATTGCTGTGATTAAGTTTTCAGAAAGAACTCTTGAGTAATCTTGCGTGCTAGAACTTGTGCCGGTGTAGAATTAGGGGTTCGACAAAACCCTAGTTGCCTGGAACTTCAGGAATCTTCAGAAACACAAATCTTCATAACTTTGAATCTTTTAGAATTTTGTTGACAATGTTCGAAATATGCAGAAATTAGGGTTTCAAAAGAAATCCTAGAATTTACTTGAACTTGAATGATATGAGCAGATCTTCGATCAATGCAATCATAGGTCTATCAAAAGTCCACCTTCCACAGGAATCCCTTTGTCTTCTTTCATCGTCACTCCACAACAATCTCAGATGCCAAAATAACTCCATTAATCTTGTGACGGCCAGGGATGAAAGTCGTCTGAGTGGGTCAATAATAGAGCCAAGTATCTCTCGCAACCTTTTGGCAAATACCTTTGCCACAATGAGATAAATAACATTAGATAAAGCGATAGGACTCATGTCCTCCACACGTCGCACCACATCCTTCTTAGACATAAGAAACAAGGAACAATTTAACTGCTCAATCCCACCATTCGTTTGATTCAGTTCCTCTAGCACTTTATATGCCCTTGACCCACCGAGTCCTACAACTTCCTGAAAAAGAGGATAGGGAAGCTATATAGTTATGAAGAGCCATCTACATTCAAATCAAAATCGCTCGCTTGGCATTCGAAAGCAAGGATGCTCTCAACGATTCCGCAGACTGCAAGTCATTCAAGCGTGGAACATTTCTTCCCACCCAACTGGAAACACTACTTGGCACACACCTTTTGAGCACAAGGTAATCACACCTCAACTCATCAACAATGGGATGTGTCATCCACCAACTCCTCCCCATCTTCCTCAATTGAGTGAATGAGATTGTGCCTTTTAAGCCCACTAGCCACCATCTGGAAGAACCCTGTGTTCACACCTCCTACTTTTAGCTACAACATCCTTGAACGTTGCTTCCATTTGATATTCTATTCTTGTCCTTTTCCAGACAAAAATACAGTTTTGATCGCATCTTGCTGTCTTCTCATCCTTCTGTAACTCCCTTGATTTTTTAGGTGGTCAAGACGTAGAACCTCTGCATGTATTAAATCTCTTCATTGGCCTTGGAATTTCTCCTTGGAATTTCGGAGCTCCCTCCTAAATTGAATCAACATGCTGTGCATGACTCTAAGTTTCTCTGCCATCCTTCTTGATGCCGAACCTATCACATCCTGCTCCTGTCGTCTTTTCATGACCTTTTCTTGAAAACCCTCTTGTAGTCAGAATCACACAAAACGGAAAATGCCACTTGAACGCTGACCATCACCCATGTTCCAGCAAATTGATAAATGATCCGAATGCGACTTCGGCAAGGCCATTACAAAGCCTAGTGGGAAGCTCTCTAGACAGTCGATCGAACCGAGGAAGTGTTGTGGACACGACCTACGTGAGTTGTTCCTCTTGGTTTATTGTAGCTTTGTTACATCTAACTCCTCCATCACCATATTTCCCACACAAAGTAAGAGAAGGAGAAACAAGGTTTATTCCACCCATATAATGCTGATGGTCTGTTGTAAGAAGAGTGATGTTGAAATCACCACCAACAATCTAGTCCAGATCTGTGAAATGAGTGCACACCAATCTAATCTCATCCCACATATCAATCGACACCTGAGCCCCCTTGGGATCATGCACAGTGGAGATCAACATTGCGAAACTATCCGAGATCCTAAAGTGTCACATACAGAATCCACCAACTCCATTATATCACAGTTCCATCAAACAAACATGCCTCCTTAGGCACTGACTGATGGCATTGTATTGTAGTTAGAGAAACAAGTCCCAACCACCTCACGCCAAGTGAATCTACCATAAACTTTCTAGTTGTCTCAGGTAAGATCATAATATCTACCTTTCATGCCTCCACCAGCATGTCCACCACCATCCTCTTGTTTGACCGGCTGATTCCTTAGGTATTTCCATGAAATAATCTTTTTTCATATGGTAGTAGCGGGGAAAGCCCCCACGAACACCATCCCCACACAACTCGTAAACGCACCTCGCTTTTCCAGCACCTTCTCATGGCTCGTAGGCCCCTCAAGATCTTTGGTTACTCCATAGTCCTCAACTAACTACACTACTACATAGACCTCATCAACAATTATCTCCACAATTGAGGCTCTCGTCGCATGCTACTAAGGACCCAAAGGTCACTATCTTCTTAAGCCATTGGGCCTAGTGGTCTAAAAGTGCATCTCTTACGTTCGAAACACGCAACGACTTCGGGATTCCCCATGGAGAAATCATGAGCTTTATTGAAGTGTCAGAAGATACTTTGTTCAAAGGGGAACCATACTGACAAGATCCTGAGCTGTTGCACTGATCCGAGTCTGAAAGGAAGCTGAGTTCTATGAGATCATGTGACCAGAACAATCAGATCCAATATCCTTCATGAGAGCATATGCCCCCAAGTGCATCGAAGGACTCATCCATCAGATCAAAAGTCAGATTGGCCGGGGACTCCTCATTAAGACCATCTTCCACAGGGAACCCAAAAGTGGGAGGAGGCCCTAGGATGAATGGAGGCGGCATGCACTCAACCGACTGTAGTTGAAACACTGTTCTACCAACCACATGCACTGCTTCAAACAATTGATCAATAAAACAACCATCCATTTCAATCACACTGTCAATACATTCTCCCATTCGCAAACCATCTGAGGTGATCTTTACCATCCTCGCAATACCGGCTAGCACACTCTGAAAACACTTATACATGGAGGCATGAACGACGTGCAAATAACATGAAATAGCCTGCGAAGATTAAATGCCACCACACTGTCCTCGAAATGAGGATGCCTCTAGATAAAGATCAAATCCCATCCATAGTATCTGTTTTAAAAGTACCGTTGCCTGGGAAGTAGTAAGACCACATACACAAATTGCCGTAGAGTCCAACAAGACTACATCTCCAGCATCAATCAGGTGGAAATGTCCTAGGCTTATCACCAAGTTCTTCGTTATAGCACGACATGATATCACATAAGCAATCGAAACATTGAGAATGTTCATCCATCGACACATTTGCAGTCTCTTACTTATGCAGATGAATCTTCTCAGCATAGTGTTACTTATGAGGGGTCTTTAGCGTAGCATTAGGTATGTCTGAATGCTTCATCATGGTCCCCTCTTTCATGGAGGAGGAATTTACCGAGGTCCCCACACCTTGCAAACCTTGTACTCTATACGTCTATGACCCCATACGTTACACTTGAAGCACTGGTACTCGTGCTCACCCATCCTCCTAGGCTTTTGATGATGAATTGTCTCCCAATCGCCTCCATTCGAATCGATCCCATGCCAACCTCCTTCAAAATGTTTGTTTTTACACCCTAAGTAACCTGAGTTATCCCTAACAAATGTTGGTCCTCAATTTGAATTGCATGATTCACCTTAATTGTCAACGAATATGCCATAGATATGAAAAGAAACGACACTAGCAATAAATCCATGCATTACCTCCTTATGTGGTTTAAAAAAAATCCTCTTCTGAGATGCCACTCACAGAAATCGAGTATGATGTAGTGATGAATGACACATCAATTTTCCTCTTAAAAAAACAAGGTCTTGATAATTTGTAGGACAAAAAGCTACATTTTTCCACCCTCCTGTCTGATCCCCACATATTCTATTACATAATATTACTTCGATGTGTCTGTTGGAGTATTTGTTATATGCGTCACTTGAGTAGATGGACAAATGGATTCCTCTAGGATCTATTTACTATATCCAGTTGTTTAGTCCCACATTTACCAGTTGTGGGATGTGGAGACTCAATGTGGGCTATATAAGAAGTCCCACACCATCTGTATCCAGTGAGAAAATGCAATGCATACATCAACCCTTTGAGACGTTCTCCCATGTTTTCATCCCGCTCCTTATTGAGTAGGGTTCCACAATAAATCTCGATGTTTCTTCTTGTTTATTGTTTATTTTTCTGATACGCTTTCGCATTCCTATTTTCTAACATGGTATCAGAACGGGTTCGATTCTCGAGGGTTTTTTATTGTATTCATATTTTGTTTGAGAATCGAGATTTAGTTCTACGGTTTTGTTGAAACCTTAATTTCGTGAAGATTGAAAAAGCAATTCATTTTCTTCGATTTTTGTTTGAAGAGTATTTCTGCATTCAGAGATTTGAGATTCAATCTAGTGTTTTCTAAAACCCTAGATCTACAGTTCGTGAAGATCACATGCCTTATTGTTCAAGCCTTCTAGCAGTACTACTCCAGGCGTGCTGCTCCATGTTTCAGTAGCCCCATATCCAGGGCATCTGATCTCCCTGCTGCCATTGTGGAGTCATCGTCCGTATCTGTCTTGCGCAACAAGGCCTCATGTGTTCCAGCAACCCTGCTCCATTGACGGCGATTCACATCAGGCAGCGATGATCGCCATCCTCCTCCATCGCCTTTTCGATCCTCCATGTCCAGGCGATGCGTCTACTCCAGTTGGTGGCAAAGCCCTCGTGCAAGAGCACCAACACCAACCTAGGCGGAGCCCTTGCACGATTCCCAGGCACCTCCCATTGGCTCCTTCCTCCTGGAAGCAGTGATAGGTTCCACGACAGAACCCTATTCCAGCCCCCAGCAGTGGTGTAGGTCACAGTCGCATCAAGCGATGTGCACGTCTCTTCGCACTTCCACGAGGTGCCCCTCATGCACATCAAGGCTTGATACTCCAGGCAGAGCATCGTTGATTCTCCAGGCCGATTCCCTCCAACGTAGGCGGTGCTCCGCATCCACCATCACAGGCGATGGCGAGCTTCTGCTCCCGCTCGCACCCCCTCCACCTCAATCCGCAACTTTCGGCGGTGCGTCCCGTCATGAAGGAGGAGCTCCCTCTTACTGATCTACAGGTGAGAGACCGTTTTGGAAAAAGGGTTCCCAGTTGGGAACCCTAAATAGAGCACTCACATGGAAAGAAAGAGAGAGAGAGAGCAGGTCGTGTTTAAAAAAAGGTTTTAGCCTAAGAGGGCCGTCAGTTAAAAAAAAGAGAGAATTTCTTTTGAAAAAGGCACACAATAAAAAGATGTGCATGCAAAAGAAAAAATTTGCAAAATGGAAATGATATAAAAATGAAACAACTTATTTACAAAAAATATTGTTTGAACGGCTAAAAAAGAGGAGATAAATAGCCACACAAAAGAAAAATATCAATCATGTTTTTCTTTCCCATTTTATTGCCTTCTCCCAACTTTGTCGAAGTCATTTTTCGACAAGTATGGGATAAACGGGGAGGGGGTGTATTTTGTAGAGTTGCATGCCATATTATCAGATATTCCAGATTCATGTATCAGAGGCCAGTAAGATTTTCAGACTCTAAAGTTCTACATGATGTTCAGACTTGACGATCAGATTCCGAGTCTTCTGTTCAAATATGCACATGTATGCGGTCTTCTGTTTGATGTGCACATGTTTGCCATCATTTTTTCAGTGGTCCCTATCTTTTGTGTTTCGATCACGATTTTCATGTGATCCATAGTGTCTCCATAGTGGAGATCCCATTTCCTTTGCCTTGTGTGCTAGGTTTTCATGTGATTTCATAGGGACGTCATAGTAGACATCCCATTGTCTGAGCCAGTATGGGAAAGACCCAGTTCTTCGACGAGGAAATTTTTTCAGACTCCATTCTCAAGCGATCGTGAACTTCAGTACGAGATCCTTCTGAGGTTCCTATGAGAGAGAACCCACTTTGAGGTCCCTATGAGAGAGACCCATCTTCAATGATCTACGACGTTCTTTATTCGACCCTTACAGAAATGATGCAGTTGTCTACATGTTGTGGCGTGCCAGAGTTCTCCGTGTAGAGACTCATTTTCAGTTGCAGTGACTATGACAAGCGCATTACAGAGCACATGCTCTCCGACGAGGAGATTCAGTTTGACTCACACTCCATCCTGTTCATCCTCCACACCTGCACGACATGAGAAGCATCGTTCTCGACAGCAACTGACAGTTGTGCGCGTTGAGTTGATATTGTCTGTAGTGTCGTGTAACGTGAGTTGATATTTTTTTCTATTTGTCTAAGCTGAGCATTGCATGCTCCAGCTTGAGGGGGAGTGTTGGAGTATTTGTTATATGCATCATCTAAGTAGATGGGTAAATTGATTTCTCCGGGATCCATTTACCATATCCAGTTGTTTATTCTTATATCTACCAGTTGTGGGATGTGGAGACTCAATGAAGCTTACATCATCTGTATCCATCGAGGAAATGCAATGCATACATCAGTCCTTTGAAGCGTTCCCCGTGGTTTCATCCCGCTCCTTAGGGAGTAAGGTTCCACGTTAAATCTCGATGTTTCTTCTTATTTCCTCTTTATTTTTTTGATATGCTTCCGCATTCTTATTTTTTGACAGTTTCGATCTTCTCTATTGGATTTGCTTGACGTCCACACAATGCAAGTATCCAGAAATCTATATCTAATCAGAAAAGCTCTTAGGAATCACCCGTCAACACAATCATAAACCCGTGTGAAATCAACCTTCCAAATCATGTCCTTGACATGCTGATGCTTCCAATCAGCAGTTTTTTTATTAGATACCACCAAACTATACATCATCTATGGTTCATTGGTTTGGAATAAAATTGTATGCACAAAGAGACGAATTCATTGCTAATGAAACGGAGTATGCTAGGGAGCACGACCTCAAATTTCAACAAAATTTGGTTGAATTTCTGTCGAATATCGATATCCAATCGAAATCGAAATTCGACCGAAATGTCCGAAATATGGGGGCTAGTACAAAAAATGACCAAAATGACCCCATATTTCGGTCGAATTTCAACCGAAATTCTGTTTCGGTCGGTCATCGAAATGGTGACGGAAACCGACATTTAAGGCCTCGCTAGGGAGCACTTTAGCCACAATAAGATAAACAACATTGAGTAACGCAATGTGCTTGAAGTTCTCCATTCTCTTCGAAACCTCCTTCAGTAGATGAAAAATGAGTGCCTTGTCGAGCCAATCAGTCCTAGAGTTTCCCACAGAGAAGTTCTCTATCAACTCCATCAACATCTCCCTGCATCACCTCCCAAAACCCTTGAAAGAAGAAGACCGAGAGCCCATCATGCTGCTAGCTTGATCGTCATGAAGCACGCCAGTTTCCCTGCCCCTCCATCTCCAACCACCACCCATGTCTCTTCTGCTTAAGTAACAAAAGCGGTCTACAAGAACCCTACCAACTTTGTGACCTTCATGAACCCTCTCCCCATTCACGAGGACCAAGTAGATGAGTTTTCACCTTATTCCATCTACCATAGCATGGTTGCTTAGCTAGGAGTCGAACATTGCCTCTCTGATTACATGCTTGCTTCTACTGATAGTTCGAGGGAAGGTGGTTGTGTTGTTGAGAACCTTCTCCGGAGTGGTGAGGTTCTGTTGGTTGGATGTCGGGATGAGATATGCAGACCTTTACATGACGGGGGATTTGGGGTTTTGGGGGGGGGGGGGTTCAAGATCTTTTTACAATGGAAGATGCTTTATGTTTAGAGTGGATCCTAAGCAAGGCCATCCGAGCTATCAGAAGAATGGCCTTGCCAGTGGCACATTTTCTGTGGGGGAAACTTCAAAATGCTCGGGGTCTTTTGCGTCGCTTTTGGTGATTGGTCGGTTGGAGTACATTTCCTGACCTACTTTTCGATGAGCTACTGAGCTTGTTGGAGCTTCTCTAGGGCTACAAGTAAAAGGTACAGCTACTGATGCATGGGAGTTGGTTGGGGGTCTTCCAATGTTCATCTGACCTACTCGTCACTGAGGCTGCTGTTTTGTACGAAGGATTTCTCTCTTATATTGTGACTCATATATAATGCAAGACCGAGAAACCATTGAAAATGTAGGTGGATTGTTATTTCATGTTATTAAGGAGGCTAACGACGGAAACGTTTGGAGATGTAGGTTGATTGTTGGCGCCAACCGGGTATTTGGTGTCTAGCAGGTTCAAACTTGGTTTTGATTTTTTTTCTGTTGATTACTACCTGTCATGGAAAGGTTTCTGGGTCATATGGAGGAAGAAATTGTTTCCTATGAATGGGAGTATAGAAACTGCCCTTCAATGTTTTCTGACCTCTCTGTTTGAATTGTAAGGGTGCCATCTTTTAGAAGGTTGCGATCAGATATCCAGAATTAGTTGTGGTCTGTTCTAACCTCGACATATGCTGGCTGCACTATGTTGCTAGGTTAATTTGATAGTGCCTCTCTTACTACATTTAGTTTTTTTGTCCTAATTAGAGTATATCTTGATGATTGCCAATATCTGGTGGTTGGTCATCCTTAGGATTCTGGAGTAAAAAAACAATAAGGTATCTCATACTTAGATTTCGTAATCGCATAAATTTGTTGGCAGATATTGAGCATATCACGTACATATCTTACATTGTTGACTTTTATGTTCCTACTTAGGATGCCTGTGATGCTGGAGGCTATGGTTTTGAATCTTCTGTTGATTATATGGCATGCATTGTTTTGCTATTTTTATTGCATTAGTCTTTCTTTTATGGGATTATCTATAATACATCACTCTGAACTTCTTTTGCATGAATAGGATTACGGTTTGCTCTTCGGGAAGGAGGAAGGACGGTGGGTGCTGGTGTCGTCTCGAAAGTTATCAGTTGAAATGTTGATCCTTATCTATCGACAAGCTTCAGTATGCGGCATCTGAAGATGAGGCCACACAAAGTTGGTTATTCGCCGGATGATTTATTTAATTACTTTTAGAGTATCTGCCATTCTTCCGTTATGTTAGAGTATCTAGTAGAGCATTTCGGCATGGGTAGTCTTCATTTGCGGCTGCTCGACTTTTTCTTCTTCAGGGCTGAGCATGACTGATTCACTGGAAATTTTGCTAACATGTATAATAATCTCCCAGTTCAAACTTCTGAAGTTATTATATCTAAATATGTTTTTACAAATAAAGTACAGATTGCGTTTCGATCAAGATGAACTGGGTTTATGTAGTCCAGTCTGCACAAGCTAATCTACGGCTACTGTTGTATTGATGATGGATCATAATATATCCCCTTAGTCTGTTGTCTTTGTTCTCGATGTAAACCTGCTTAATCTTGCCGCGTCGTCGCCAGTGTATGAAAAGTTGGAACACGGTATCGGGTCACCACCGATAGACAAGCAGTGTTCTAGCCCAACTGGTACAGGAAAATCTGAAATGCCTGATTTACATGACAGGAATATTAATTTGCATGCCATCTTTTTCACGAGAGGAAGTGTTGTGTAATTTGTATTTTGTTAAATAACTTGACTCATCTGACGCTTCCAAATCTTAATTCCTATTCAGTCTTTAGAGAAGATCGTCATCTCTTCTCAGAATAGAGATCCTTCTTGAATATCACCTTGTAATGTTAGTCGTGTTCTTGATCTTGTTCTTTTGATCTACAATCCTTCATCAGATTCTATAATCTAACTCTTTAGATCAACAATTGTATGATATCACGGTGATCATGATACGTATTTCTATTTGTACTAAGGACCTTAACAATACGAACTTAATTATGTTTTATTTCAGATAATGGAATGATGTAAGAAAACAATAATTTTTGTTGCCGCATTTGTTTCGATATATTTGTATAAAATCCGTGTCACTTCGTTTATAAAATCATCTGATATAATTAATGTTACACATTTATTTTAAACAATTCTCCCCCCCAACAAAACAAATATGTATACAAACCCCTCCTACAAGTTCAAATTGCATGTCAACTATTCAGCCAAGCTAGCGCATCCTCAATTGCACTCCGGCGGGAGAATACGATACCGATTCCGATCAGCGCAGTAGGAGTAGGTCATGAACTCCTTCCTTGCCCATTCCAACCCTGCCTTCTGTTCCGCCGAGAGCGCAACAAAGTCCCGACCTGCCACCGGGTCGGCGACGACATCCCCACCTTGCTCACCCCCGGAGCAAGTCCATGCGTCGGCGCCATCGCTCCGCAGGCAACCTGCCATCTGCATCCCCGAGAAGGACGCGGCGAAAGGCGCGAACCTGTAATCGACTGGCTTCTTCCCTCCGTGAGTAGCCCAGTCCGATCCGTCCCAAATGGTTGCATAAACTGACATTGGTTTCGAAGGATAGACTCTCGATGTCGCCTCATTGTGGACCACCTCTCGAATTGGAATGTTATCTACCAGATATCTATGTCAACCATTACGATCAAATCGAGTTTAGACAAAAGAATCGACAGATTACCTACCACATAAAGTAAAGAAGAGATCAATGCAAATTGATACGATATATTGCTTACACGATGTGGTGGTCGTTCCAGAGGATGGAGTAGCTATGGAAGTCCTTGCTGGGGTCGAACCACAGCCGGAACTTCTCCTCCCTTCCGGTGCTCACGCTGCCATTGCCGTATAGATTGGTCTGCAGCACCCACTCCCTCCTGCTCTCGTGTCCCAGCAGCTCGAAGTCGATCTCGTCGTGGTTGCGCGGGTGCTCGTCGGAGTTCGACATCTGAAATTCTAGGTTAAGTCTAATACGTGCATGAAGATGTGCATGGGTCGATTTTATTACAACTTACGTAAAACGCAACAACTACTCCAGCCGAGTAGCCAGAAGGCAACTTCATATCAGTGCTGAAGAATCCATAGAGATACTTTCCCTTTGAAACAAATCCCGAACCTACAGATTTAACAGATGATCACGATAACCCATATCCACGATCAGCACACAGTAGAATTTCGACATGATATATACTATTACTATACCAGTATGCTTGCTCAACATGATACTAACACTAGTTCCATTATCCAATACTTGAACGTTCTCTTCCCCGAAGAGCAGCGAGAATCCATTGTGGAAGGAGACGCGAGTGAAGAGGTCGGTGAGACGGGTTGTGTTCGGCAAGCCGATCCCGTAACCGGCCGACCGGAGCATGATCAGCAGGCTCCATGAGAGGAAGAACCTGTTGAAGCGTGGGACGGATACCATCTTCTTTAATTGGGAGGCATGACAGGAATCAGATGCTTTGGGGTTTATATAGTGGTGACATTACATTAGTCTTTGATATATGATCGATTATATAAATATGTGAACAGGAGGGAGCTAAGGTTGGTCGTTTGGTGCAACTAGAGGCATCCAAACAGCTGTGTTAACTTGTACTCTTGGGAGGATCCAATGGCCCATCCATTAAAATTGCCTCCACATATATAGCCAGCGATCGAAACTATGTGTGTTTATATATTTATGGTACACGGGAGTTAGTTGATGTGTCGCAGTGGTTCCTATCGATCGAATGTCTCTTTTCTGATGAGGACCATTCGTGTCAAGTACCGGTTAGGAGTTGAGTCGAGCTGATAGAATGTTGGTGGGATCTGGATTCGAGGAGTGGAGATTTCTATCACGCGGCATAGGGTTTGCCAGTGCGAGATTTTAGATTTTTCGTTCTTCCTCGTTTGAACCTGTGTTTGCAGACTTGTCGTGGATCAGATCATAAGAGATGGAAGATTGGACGTTTTTTGAAGTTTGTCTGGAAAATCCGATCGCCTCTATGTGCTGCATGCAGCTGTCGTGAAGACATTTTGCTGGAAATTAATACGTACTCAAAGGGGACGGCTTTGATATTTCGGCTTGGGATGCATTTTCTCTCTGTATTTTTTTTTGCCTCGATTAGAACCAACCAATTGGTTTGGTGGTCGAGCAGTGGCTCCCCCAAACTAAAGACCAAGGTTCAAACCCCAAAATCCTCTAATATACCAGAAAAAAGGGTAGGAGGGGACTGACCATGTATCTAAAAATTTTTTTTGCCTCGTTTGCCTTTCGGATCGTCTGCAGTACCGCATACTCTTTTATGTGTTTTATTTGCATTTTTATCGATCCATAGGGGCGGAATCAGGAATTTTATCAAGGAGGGGCTGAGTATACAACTATTATGTACGCTCAAAAAGGAAAATTCTATGTATTTTCGAACAATATTTTTAAACAGAATTAATATATTTAAAACGAACCTCTTTCAATCTTGATAAACGTAGAATTTAAATATGTTATTAATGTTAGAATTCCAAATAGATTGGTATTTTCAATGGCTAGTTTCAAAATTGGATAAATATGATAATTTAAGCCTATGCAAATCCATCCTAAAAAGGCTAAATTATCAAGCAAAATTTCGAAACAGTAATTAAACGGAAACAATACATTTTATTTTATTTACAATGAGTGCTAAAAACAATTGGAGAGATAAATAAACCTGAATACAATTTTATATCAAATTATTTTAATACTTTAGAAGTGATTGGATAAATCATATAAAAGAAAGTAAAATTCATGGAGATAAGATTCAAACCCTGGTCCTCAAAATAATAACCATGTCAATCTATCACTTGATCATTTAATGATTTTACAACTTTTTTCTAACAACATTAATTATAATACAATTAAGGAGATGTTGTATTAAAAACTAATACATTGTATAAGTGACATATAATAATCGGGGAGAGGGACATGAGCCCCCCATAATATATACTAGTTCCGCCCCTGTGTCAGTATTAACTATTTATTTTCTTTATATGCATTTCATATCTAGTTCTTTGAATCTAATACACTTGCATAGCTTCCTGGGAGTTGAGCGGCTTTTTCGAGAGCCGACGTAACTCGAGAGATCCGGAGGCGAGCAATCTATGGACTGAGCTTGTTGAGAAGACAAAGAAAAATTACAATTTTATTTTGAATCATAGAGATTGTGTGTGTCTAGCTTTTAGAATCCATTTCTGCATCACAATTTCTAGTTCTTGTACATTGAAAGTTATTTTGTGGTACGTGACGTAGTTTCAAGTTGAACAGGCGATTCAAGTATCAATGTTTATCTATTGATATTTTTCAAATCATATCTTATCATTGATAATTTTTTAGTTTAAAGTTCATAGATTATTAGTTAAAATTTTGAAAAAATAACAATAAATATTCATTGATATATAGTCCGTTGCTAATGACATAGGTTTTTGGTGATTGGAAGAATGAACGATGATATCTCTTTCCTCAAGAAAATAATCCCAATCTCTCGATACCTATGTCTAATGCCATGGTCTTGGTAGCATACTTATCTAATCCAAAATCCATGCATCGAGGGCCATATATAATATATAGATTACACACACACACTCGTAGTCGTAGGGACAAGAAGATATGGAAGTGATTAGGCATCAAGTCCAAATAGGAGAATATATATATGCTGCGATATCGTAGTCGTTGATGTAATCTTTTACGTACCCCATTCCCTTTCTTTTCCAATACGGAATAGGAGAACTTTTGTTGGCTCTTTTGATAGGGATTGTCTTGACATGCGATGTCCCATCTAACTTTGCATTTTTTCTTATTATATATATATCCTTCCTTTTTTAATTGCATGATATATAATATAATGTTCAGTTGTATTTTGTTCTCTAACACGTCGAGATTCTGCCATATAAAGCACGCCCTTGATAGGCACGCAATTTCATGTCCAACTCTTATCCGAAGCATAAATTTTAGTAATAATCCAATGATAATAATAATAATCGAAGAGCATGCACGTAGTTATATCAATAAGTTTTTTCTGAAGGAAGAAGGGGTGGAGTCCCAACGTGAGACCCACCACAACGGAAATATATATAGGTAAATAAATTACATCATTTTATTCTACAACAAATGATTCCATAACAGACATAACAATTACAATGCTCATTAACATTCTCAGAGCAGAACAAGTTCCATCTAAATAGTGCATCATTCCTACCACACCAGATCACCCACATGATGGCGAAAGGAAATGACGCCTCCGCACGGCTTTCCCCACATTCCGATATGATGTTACTCCAGAATCTGGAGCCACTCTCCACTCTAATTCAAGGAAGCCTCGCTTCATTCCAGACCCACGCCAAGTGAGGACAGGAAAAGAAAAGGTGGTCCGAATCTTCCACCCCTTGCTCACATCTGCCACATTGGTGATCCTCCACCCCTAATAGCTGGCTATGACAACTCTTAGTAAGAAATTTCCCAAGCCTGAACAGCCACACAGATACCTTCACTCTGTTTGGTACTCTGCTTCTCCAAATGAGATCCGCATCAAGTTTGAAGTCACTACTTCCCTGCCCCTCCTCACCGATGAAGAACCGATAGGCCTTCTTCACCGTGAATTTACCATCACCCCACACCAATGGTCACGCCCAATCGAGGGCCCCCACCTCCGCCAACTCTCTTTGCATCTTCAAGAGCTCCTCCAACCTACGGGCAGAGGGCACCACATTGAATCGATAGCTCCATCCCTCCTGCTCCCACCTCTCGCAGACCACCTCCTCTCTAACAACAACCAAACCAAACAAACTGGAGAACCTGTCCCTCAGTTATCTCAATAAGTTTTCTCTACATATATTAAAAGCCACTCACCTGCATTGGCTATGATTAACCTCTGGCTTTTACATTCCGTTTTCCCACTACATCAAAAACATATTGTGGGAACAATATTTACTGATAAATATTTACCACGTGGCAACAGACTTGGAAAATTAACGTCACCTCCGTTTAGGGATGAAAATGAACACGACTATACTCGTAACTGATCTGTTATCGTATTCATTTTGTACATATTTTAATATTTGTATTCGTTTGAAAATGCATGTATTAAAGCTCCAACAAATGTTATCGATAAAATCGACAAAATTAGACGAAGATTTCTACTGCCTTAATTTTCTTTTCTTTACTTTTCTTGACATAGATTGTATGGTCAGTGAACCTTCCAGTTGGGATATACTAGCTAGACCATCAATTTTAATGGGCTTCTCTATTTGTGTCAAAAAATCACAGTATAGATTTTACATACTCTTCAACAATCAGTCTTGATCGATTAAAATCTTGATCATGATTGATCAACTCTGATTTCTATTTCATTCCTGATCCATCAACTTGACATTATATTAATCAGTCATTGATCATGATTGATCAACTTGGGATTAATCTTCTTTTGTTCATGATCAACCAATATTTTAATGAGCCTCAATGGTCATCTAAAGTTCAAAACTAAATGATGAATACTGTTGAACGATCAATCTCTTTTATCGTGCTGATCCCTCAATTCTTTACACATGATCGATCAACTTTGTTTTTCCGATTCTCTAACTATTGAAATTTCCTAATTTGGTACCTACTACTTTGAGTCCCAATGACTGTGTGGATTAATCAACATGGCATTAGATGTCCTTTTGAAAAACACAACCAAGAGAAGTGCTCCGTATCAATACAAAGTCAAGAAAGATTGCTTTGTGTACTCAAGCCATCTGAGATCTCAAGCCCTTAGTGATCAAAAGTGATTATCTTCATTCTCCAGTAATTTTTGTGCTCAAGTTTCGTAAGCCTGTGAATTCGAGATAATTGCTATTCTATTTCTTTTCAGCTTAATGAAAACAAGTATTTGAGTTTTGGATCCATTTCTTCATTAGAGATAAAATCTTCCTTTGGAAGTTGTCTAAGAAAGATGATGAATATGCGATTCATCACTCTATTAGCTCAAAATAGAGCTATGTTCCCAAGTAATAAAGTGCGTTTAGGCATTTACATTGCATTACATATCTAATACATTATTCAATCATGATTCTTGAATGCTCTCTAAGATTATTTTTAACAAAATTAACAAAAATAATATTAAACGATAGTTTTGATGTATATGATTCAATTTAATGACGTTATAGATTACGAGGAATATAATTTACCATTCATAAATTATAATCTAGTTACAGAGATTCAATATGAATTTAAGGAACCGATTTAAGCAATGACATATATAAGATTAGGATAGATCAAAAGAGTAAATATATTAAGACAAACAAAAAATAAAGTAAACCAATTTAAAGATCGTCAACACGTCATTGGAGAGGATTTCTCCCTCACAATATTGGTGTTTTGGGTCTAACAATCCACTCCGTAGATATGACTAAAACACAATCCTTATCGGTGCACTCCGAGGGGACAACCCTAAAAAACACAAGAGAGAGGGAAGAAGGAATAGTTCACTTGTGGGAAGAACAGAGAATGCATGCATGTCAAAAGATCATATCTGGGATATGTATAGTATCGTGCCTCATCGAATATGTAACCACCCACTGATGAAATCGTCTCCAACATTTGAAATGCCTAAAACACACAACATTCAAGTCCATTCACAATCCCAACATTCATGTTTCAAATTAATTGGTTAGAGTAATCTATGTGACATGTTTAATGAAGCCTGCAACAAAGGTATTGAGATCTTAATTGACTCTCGTGAGCTTGAGATGGAGCTGAAGCCATGCACACATGCATATGATCCTTCAGCCTTCCTCTCAATTATAGCTACAAGTACATGGGGAGAAACTCATATATAAGTCCACCAAGTTTTTAGAACAAATCCATGTGGTACTAAAAACCACACCAAAACTGCCTTCTTGTTTCAAATAGGAAATTTCAAACTCAACTAATATCTAAATGCAACTACAATAGGTTTTGTAGTTGAAACATCTATAGTGTAGTATCCATTCAATGGTTGGATAGGATAGGTGAGAAGGATATAGCATCCCTCATGGTAGGAGTAATTTGGAGATTGGAAAATCAATTTGTCATTGAAAAGAAAGGTTTGACTTTTAATCTTTATCCAGCCTATTTTATAAGACCAATAGTTGAGAAATGATACTCTCATGCTTTCTAATCCCCCTCTTCCAGTAGAGTCTCTCTTTTGTATATGTGCATATGTCTGTGTTTGAATTGAATCTAAAATTCTTTTTCAAACAAATCTAGATTAAATAAAAATCACTGTGTTTGAAAATTAAATTCACAAGTCAAATTTATATTCAGCTTATTTTTTCAAGATAATTTTTCTCAAAAAATTGGAATGATTCAATTAGCACTCTAAATAGTGGCCGGTCATCTCTCACACTCGTAAATAGTGTTAAGGAAAATACTTCAAAGATGAACAAGTTTAACTCTCCCAATCACTGCTTTCTTCCTCTCGTCTTTCCAATCTTTGTTTACAAAGAAATGACCATTCTAAAATCCATTATCTTTGCATGTTGTTGCGAAGAAATCATGCATGTACAGAGGATATGAACCCATCTTTGAAAGAGATAAATTGCAGAGCGCAAAGGCCATTTTTTATTTCTATGAAGTTCGGGTAATCAATCGAATATCTATGCAACCCCATGGTTTGATTGAAGAAACCCTAAATCACAAAGCCAGAAAAACTAGCTTCAAATAGAATCGGGCCATGAATGGGCCACCATGAGCTTGCGGGAGTAGACATTATTATTATACATATGCACAACGAGAGGATCCTCTGCTGTAATCCCTGCTGCAGCCGACTCTGCATTAAGAGTTGAAGCCGCTCGATCTTGATCCTACCATACAAATCCATGCGAACCGTTCGATCAAGATCAAGCGACTCCCGTCGCTACTGCAGCAAGGGCTACAAGAAACGACCGGCTCCCATATGGGCAACTTATGTCGTTTCTGATTGCTCTTGGGAGGGGAGTTCGCATGTGGGTCTATCTTTCTTTACTCCTATGATCTATCTGATTTAATATAATATCAAAACACATTAATTAGGGCGAATTTAATATTTTTAAGATCGAGATACGTCTCACGATCTCAGCACATGCAATGGTATCTCCCGGTCTCGTAATCAACACCCACCTCAACTTCTTGGTAATAGCCAACGCTGGATCGTACAGCAGCTACAGCAGACGATCCAGTGAGAATAATAGCCATCCAAAGCTTATAGTCAAACCAACGTGCTTCCATATAAAATAAAAAAACCTTAATTTTCATCTCAGCAAAATAAATGTTAATCTTTGTTCCATTTTTTACACCCCCCGATTAGGCTCAGGCTCTTCAAAAAACTCGAGCCCTAACCATAATATGTCTTGCGGTGGAGAGCATATACAGTATATACGTATTTTCTACCTGTACATATGTACGCTTATAGAGTGATATGTATTATGTATAGCTATCATCGGCCATGGATGGCAGTCTCCCCCCGCCGCTCCGTCACCACCGCGGCACGCGCCTCGCTCGACCGGTGCAGAATACTGATCAACGAACTCGCCTTCTTGCTCGCCCGCTGTGATCCCTGCGTCAATTGCGTGTATAACGACGGCATCAACGCCGGCAGCCCGTCCAGTCGGCCGATGGCGACTCCTCCCCCATTGTTGCATAGACACAACAGTATCGACACGCACGCCTCCTTCGCCGTCTGCGAATCCGATGACCGCAAAACCTCCGCCATTGACTTCACCGTGCACAATTCACCGATAATCGCCTCCGAACCCTCCGTCCTCTCAGCCAACGCCGCCAGCACCGCCAGAGCATCCAACACTAGATCCTCGCGCTCTGTCGGGGACACGATCGAAGCAAGAATCGGCACCGCACCCGCAGCGATTACCCTTCTGTGGTTACCCGCGAATCCAAGTAACGCCAGAATCGCCGCGGCAGCATTGTGCTTCCCGCGTGAAATGCGGCAATTGAGGAGGCCGACGAGCGATGCGATGGCACCCGGTGTCTCACCGATCGTTTGGCGGTATTCGTCGACTGAGGAGATGTAAAAGAGTGCGGCGGCGGCGTTGAACTGCGTGTCGATGGAGGATCCGTTTTCAAGCATGTCGAGCACCGACACGAGACCGCCAGAGTCCACGACGGCCTTCCGGCCGTCAGGGTGCTTCGACAAATTGAGCAACGCTGCCATGGCTTGCTCTTGAGTGAATGGATCCCAAGAACCCAGCAAGTGCAATAGCCACGGAACGGCGCCGGAGTCGACCAAGCATGAACGATTGAACACGCTCGAACGTGCGAGCAGCCGAATCTCGTAGACAGCTCTGCAACGTTCCTCGTTATGCCCGTCTCGCAGCTTTTCGACGAGGTAGCCCGAGATCATCCGCATGGAATTAGCAGCGGCCGTGCAGGTCGGGAGCTTGGATCTATCCGTACTCCGGGAATTGCCACCGGCGATGTTTTCCGGCATCGGCACACGTTTGCTTAAACAGTACTGGCGGATCACGTTAAGAAGGGCGAGGTTCGGGAGGAGGTCCGTGTGAACCAGCTTCTCGCCGGTCACCGGGCAGGTGGAGTTACCGGCCTTGAACCAGGGGAGGATCGAGGAGCGGTTGTAGGTCTGCCCGGTGGACACGGTCACCGGGTCGGTCATCAGATCCAGAGAGATGGGGCAGCGGAACTCATCCGGGTTGATGCGGTCGAACGCGGTGACTCGCGGGTTCGGGTCGGGCGACCCCGCCCGCTTCGGGGGTAGGTCTGGTGTCTCGCAGCAGACACTACGCGCGTAGAGGGCGAGAGCCAGAAGAGAGCTGAGGAGGACGGTCTCCTGTCCTGCGCGACCGGAGCTCGATAGTCTAATCTCCTCCTCGAGGAAACATACCTCCTCGTTGCAAGCGGACCAGCTTCGGATTCCCAGATGCTCCAGAAGCCTCTGGATGGATCTCCTCTCCGGCGGGATGTCTTCTTGGAATCCCGTCATCACCGAGCGGGCGGTTGCGATCGCCCACTCATCCGCAGCATCCGTACGGATCCGGTCCCTTCGGGATTGCTCTGCGGCAAGTCTGAGAAGATCAACCATCTCTTCATCCTTCAAGAGCAGAAAAGCGTCGAGGCTCGTAACGATCGATGCATTGAGTCTGCGGAATTCGTTCAACACGCGGTCGGATCTGAGGAGGAGGAGGAGGCGAGTGCCGCGTAGGGAGCAATCTTGGAGAAGGATGTGGAGTTTCTGGAAAACAATGTAGAGTTCCAGCAAGGCGGGGACTACGGTGGGGGTGTCAGGGAGGGATTCGAGGAAGGGGAGGAGAAGACGGATCTGGCGGATGGAATCACGAGCAATCGCACGGTGGACAGGGAAAGAGGCAGCTCGAAACGTCGCGATCTCGCGGCCGAGGGCAATCGATGTGCTGAGGAGCGTCGCCGGGGAGACGGAGCCGCAGGGCTCGACGGCAGGGAGAGAGAGGAAGCGGCGGCCGGTGGTGGATGACATCAAATTGGTTGGGAGATGAGAGAAGGGATTAGTGGGGAGATCTGGAGATAACGGTAATTGAATCGGGAGGTTATATAGGATGACCGAGGGGACACGTGGAAGGAGACTGGGGTTATGACAGCAGGCAGCCGTAGAGATGGCGACGCGTGTCGAGAACATGGGGTTTCCTGGCGGCTGGGATGGAAGGGACCTAGGAAGAACGTGAAGAGGCAGACACGTGGGTGATAGTGATTGGGCTTGATTCTGATAAGGGTGGCGAAGACTACGAGCTGCCGACATTGGGGTCGAGTCGAGGATAGGGCCGTGTATTGGAAGGGGACGCGTATTTAGTAGAAGGGATGGGGGATTAGAATATACTACAGGGAACTTAAAATAATCGAGGCATCACGTCCAGATCATTAAATGAGTATTATGTATGGTGTAGCTAGGGTTTGTAGTAGGACGAGGCATGAGCATACCGGATATTACGGCCGTACCGATACGTAGCTTCCATGTTGGTTCTTGATTTGTTTGACAGGTTCGGTAGGAATAGATTTCGGAGACGTGTTTGGATACACATCGAGCATTACTTACTGGGATCCATTGATTGTAAAGGATTGTTGGAGACAGATTTTGATTATTCTGTATAAAGTTCTCAATAGGAATGGGATTGGGAGTTGCATATTTAGGTCCCCAAATATAGGAAGTGAACATTGTACTCTTACAGGGAGAGAGAGAGAGAGAGAAGTTATGAGGCTAATTAAGATCTAACTGTTCAAACTCCAGCCAGATTGTACGAGGATAAATGACAACCCTGGGAGATCGAGTAGAGGATGGGTATGTAAGTACAGGCAGTAATCAGAGTCACGAACATGCATGCATGCATGCATAGAGATGCAACATTCACAGTTATAAGATCAAAACTCAAGATCAGGATTTTACTCTCTGTCTTCAAGTTCAGAAAATTCACCTTCTGTCGATCTCCTCCTGAATCAAGATTGTCAATCCTGCAAATCTTGTTCCTAATTATAACGCAGTTGTGTAAACACATGCTTGCCAATTTGACCATTAAGTGACTGGTTAGTTTATTATATTCACAAGATCATGAGTATTTGACTGTACTGGTAAAATAGATCCTATCAATTTGTTAAGCCGAGCTTGATTGAACTCGTTGAAATTCAAATAGTAATTCTCACCACTTATAACTGCGTATAACTGCTCTTGTGATTTGCGTGATTTGTGAGTACCAGTTTTGAGACAAATGCGGATGAGGTAAATGGTGCCGTCAAGATTCCTCTCTTTAATGATTACACTACGTATGTCAAGAAGTATCTTGGTTTCTTGTCGGGAATCTCATATCGCATCTCGATCGTCTGCTGTAGTGCTGCAGTGCTATAACGCACCACATCGAGTGGCTGTGGTGCGTTACAGCACTACAACAGAGAACCCACTCCCATTTCATTGATCGAGCGGTTGTAGTGCGTTACAGCACTACAACAGAGAACCCACTCCCATCTCATATTTGCCAAGCACGTCCATTGCAATCAATTGGAAGCGGGATTGCTTTGCTAACAAGTAAAACACGTCCATTAGGAAATGTGATAGATTTCCTAACAGGAACACCTTATCCTTTGGCAAATCCCTCGATATCTTAAGAGCATGTCTATTGAATAATAGGGGATTTTTCTAACATGTTATCGTATTTGTTGATCTTGAAAAAATGCTCCACTTTACCCACAATGTTGATTTATTGATTAGGGATGTCTATTGAGGTGAATGAGCCGAGTCAGCCCCGATCCAGACTCGAACCCAATAAGCTTCGTTTGAGAATGCTGACATGTTCTCAAACTCGTTGAGTTTGATTTGGCTCGCAAGCCTCTTAATGTGCAGTTTGTAGGTATATATTTTATATAATTATTTGTGAGCTTTCTCTAAAGAAGCAACTGAACTCATTTGGAATCTCTTTATAATAATAATAATGCTGGGTTTTTTTGATATATATATATATATATATATATATATATATATATATATATATGAGGAGTGATCCTATGAGAGCAAAAAATTGTGAGAGCATGAGATGAGTGATTCTGGACTACATGATTCACTTAGGAGAGAGAAGACCAAGAGAGAGAAAACAGAATCACGTGGTCCAGAATAATTCCTCTCTTGCTCTTTCAACTTTTTTCTCTCATAGGATCACTCTTCTCTCTCTCCCTATATATATATATATATATAAATCTATCTACTCATGTGCAATTGAAAAATGTAAAAATTCGACATGTAATACAACTACATATGAATATCACACAACTCCTAATAACATGCTCACGTCGCACCATTTTCTCATTCACACATCATGTTTGTCCATATGGAATGGAAAATATGTAAAAAAACTAATAAAATCAAATCAATTTATCGAATTGAGTGATCAAGTTGAGTTGTGCTCAACTCGAACTCGACTCAATAACCTCAACGAGCTGTTTCTCCAACTTGAACTCTTGCTATATTGCTTTTTAAGCATGGCTCATAAGTTCTTATCGAGTTGAGTTCAAGTTTAGCTCATTGAGTTCGAGCTTTCTTGACACCTCTATTGTTGATGTTATGTTTTCCTTCCCCTTGCGACTGTTACTAGTTATAGCAGTTCTTATCTAGCTTTCCAATCCTTTAATCATGCGCTCGAGGTAACCTTCTCCTTGCCTTGTCTTTTTTTTTGTGTAGTGTATGTGGTATTGTGCTTGTAAGCATCTCAATTTACTACTTGGCCTTCCCAAAGGGCGAAGAAAGAGGTGGGGATGAAGTCGGGATTTTAACTGCGGGATGCCAAATGGACCAAGAAAAATACACTCCTAAGTTAATATGGAAAAATAGTTAAGTTCATCTCATTTCTAAAAAGATCGTCATAAAATGTTAGGATAACAAAGCTTAGCGACTATAAAAAATACTCAAGTAATTTTTACACCTATTTTGATTTATTAAAAATAGTAATTAAAAGTACATTTGAAAAATGATTTAATATGTAATAGTATATATTAATGGGTATTTTATAATCTTTTTGTTTTATTTTTATAATGCATTTTTATTTATTATAGAAATAATATGCATTATTTTTTTATTACACTATATAAGGACCTAAAAGTAATTTATTTTATCCATAGATAAATGCAAGCAATTAAAATAAAGGCAATGGCAAAAATGAAATGTTTAAGAGGGTCACGTGTCTCTACCACGTTAAGCAAAAAAATGAGGACGAAAATGCAAAAAGTGAAAGCACCATGGCTTGATCTACAAAACGACCAATCACGTGTCAGCGGCTGGGATACGAGCAAGGTTTGGCTTAGCTTTGGGTCTTCCTCTCCTCCTCTACCAAGCTGTCAGTGGCTGCAAGAGATCGAAACTTCATGAGGCACTAGACGCGGAGATATGATCCAAGGACTCGATAAACGCTTCAGATTAGATGGCACCATGTTGAATATCTGTCGTCCACAGCTTCTGATCCTATGGTACCTGCTCCTCATGATCATAAACAGGAAGAACTCGTCTCTGGCAAGCTCTGACAGTGGCCAACTCCACTTCTATTCGGATTGACTTCGAATACGTCTCAAGAATATCGTATGGCAAGTTGTAACGTCCCGGACTTAGGTCCCCGGTCCGTTATCGAGGAAAACCGGTCCTGACAACGTGTTAGATTCGAGCTCAATTGAACCTGTTGACAACCACCCAAAATGCTTAAGTCCAAGTTGACAAGTAATAATCTCAATCACTTAGCCCACACTTCGTGAGTTTTAGGTATGACACTATGTTTGGGGTTGGGGTGTTATAGAAGTCCACGTCAACTGATCTGGGTCTCCTGCACGGAGATGGAGAATGAAGGGAATTGGGGACCTGATCGTCTGGGTTCAAAGATGGATGATTGGAGGTGTAAGTCGACGAAGCTCTGCCATAAGTGATTGTAGATTGTTCAGACCAGTGATTCATCCTTCGATCCGAGTCCTGAAGGCCTGAAAATGCTAGATCTGGTTAAGGCGGTGATAAATCACTTTTCCGCTATGCTAAAATGGCCGCGTTGTAACAATGTCGAAAAGCGAATTATGCAGAACCCCACTTAAGATAATGTTGGTTAAACCTGAGTATGTCCAGAGTCGAACTCAAGGGCACGATCATTTAAGTTATTTAATCTAGGTATGAATACCCATTTGATCTAATTTAGTGTAACCGCGATCGAACGGAAATGCACTGTATTTTTCATCTTTTTATATGCGAGATATCACAAAACTCAAATGCAAATATAATTGAGAAAATATGAGATAAAATACTAACAAACAAACCATAATTGATTTTTGCACAAGTCAATTATTGGTAAAAAATTCATCCTCTACCATTCATGTACAATACAGATACCAATTACAAAGATAAATTACCTGATAAACAGTATTTAGGTACCCAAGTGTAATAAACACATATTCCTAATTAAACAGAGAATTATCGGATCCAAAATAAACTACAATCATTATAATCAGTACATAGATGAAATTGGTCAATTTGCCTATTTTTATGTTGGAGCTAATTTGAAGTTATGGTGAATTAAACAAGATGAAATAATCATAGATTTGCTGTCTTTAAATTAATAATGATGTTTTGTAGTTAAATTTCGCGTCAAGATCGTGATGTTTTGTGGATTTATGCTGAAAATTACTCATCTGCTATCAGTATCTATCAATATTCATATCCACATCCGTGTATGTATTTAAAAACAAATAAGAATATACTAACACCTATATTCGTATCCGTCCATTTGCTTCCCTGATTCCAACACATTATATAATAGGTATGCACAACCCACTATAAAATCTAAAATATTTCCTAATGGATAGGCGCGCTTAGCAGGATTCAGGCAATTAGCAGGGTATGCTATTGATTTTTGTAACATCCAAAACATAGTCCCACAGATAAAAACTCATAATAGGTACGAGTGAATTATAAGAATGAGCGATTACCATCTGACAACTCAGGTTAAAGTATTTTGGGTAGTTGCCAACATGTCCAATTCAATCCAAGTCCAATAGGTTGTCTCGATCAGTTCCCTCGATTAGGTGATATCCATATGATCAATTATGACCCACTGTTTATGTAAGATGATATCCTTATTAGAACAAGGAAAACATGATAAATTGAAAATAAGTTTTTTTCATATATATAATGATACGAACATTCCTTTGCTGAACATATATATTAGGCAGGACAAACAATGAGATCACAGATATAAACAAAAAAAATCTATATTGTAGGTTAGGCAAGGTTAGGTAGGAACCTCTACAGGGAGAAAGCACATGTTAAACATTTAAACCTATGATAGCACAGTCAAATATGCATTCTTAATTAATATACGTGTTCAATTAGGTCTCTCTGATGTTGGAAGCTATGGTGATTTATCTCGCCTCTTACAGTATGCAACACGACATCTTTCAAGTTCCCGCATGCATCCGAGTCACGCTTTGTTTTGAAATTCTTTGATATAGTTAGTAGCATAGCTCGCGTGGAAGACACCGAGGGGAGATCAGACTAGCTGCGACGGGGAGGTGAATCCCGTCAGCTGGATCTCGCTGGTGCCACCTAAACTATATATTCGGCGGCGGATGTGTGACGTTTGACTTTTTGAAGGGAATGAGCAAGGACTCAATGACAAGATGAGATGCCCCGGGCACCCCCTCTATGTCTTCCAAGCAGAAAGAAGGGTCGAAGGTTTTTGGTCGTCGGGTGGTGCTTGTTTGGGGGGTGTGCCACCTTCAATCGGGCTTGAAGCTCTCGCTGCTCGCACCGTCCACTCGTATTTCACATCCTTCTTAGTAAGTTGAGTGGAGGCACACTGCTCTACCATCAAACCACTCCTTGAGTTTGGTATCGTGATCAATTAAGGGGTAGGATTTTGATCATGCCAAACTCATTACCCTGATAATTAACCTGTTTATAAACACAATAAATAAAGAGTGTGGTGAGTTCAACAGTCAAATGATACCATGAATATGGAATTCGACCCTTTCAAAAAAAAAACAATCGAATGGTACGAGTAAATTTTCAACTATCCAAACCTAGAAATCTTCAATTGGTAGATTTACCACCAGGAGCTAAAACTATCGGTGCAGTGGATTTTTAAAAGGAAGCTAAAACCCGATGGCTCTGTAGAAAAATTCAAAGCGAGATTAGTGGTAAAAAGTTATTCTCAAAAGAAAGATGATTATTTTGATACTTTTGCTCCTGTAACTAGAATTTCTTCTGTAAGGGTTTTAATTGTTTTAGCTTCCATTCACAAACTCGTGATTCATCAAATGGATGTTAAAACTACCTTTTTAAATGGTGATTTAGAATAGAAATTTACATGGATCAACATGAGGGTTGTATTGTTTCAGGGAATGAAAATAAAGCATGCAAGTCAATTAAATCTTTATTTGGATTGAAGCAGACACCTAAACAATGGCATGAAAAATTCAATAAGATGCTAATTTCTAATGGTTTTCAAATTAATGGTGCAGTTAAATGTATTTATTCTTGAGTTGATGGTGTAAATTGTGTCATTATTTGTTTGTATGTTGATGACATGCTTATCCTTGGAACTAGTCTGGATATTATTAACATAAAAAGAATTTTTTAGCTTCTCATTTTGATATGAAAGATATGGGAAGCAAATATAATTTTAGGTATACAACTTGTGATGAAATCTAATTTTATTTTGCTTTTTCAAGAACACCGCATCGAAAAAATCTTGAAAATATTTTCTTTTTTTTCACTGCAAGCTAATAAGTACTCATTTTAATGCTAACTCATTGCTTAAGAAAAATAAAAGTGATAATTGGTATGAAAGATATGGGAGAAGCAAATATAATTTTAGGTATACAACTTGTGATGAAATCTAATTTTATTTTGCTTTCTCAAGAGAACTACATTGAAAAAATCTTGAAAAAGTTTTCTTCTTTGGACTGCAAGCCAGGAAGTACCCCTTTTAATGTTAACTCACAACTTAAGAAAAATAAAAGCGATAGTGTATTTCAGACAAAATATGCACATATTATTGGTAGTCTTATTAATGAATTGTACTAGACTCGATATTGCATATGTTGTGTGAAGACTAAGCAGGCATACTCAAAATCCCAACAGAGATCATTGGGATGCTCTTAATAGAGTACTTAAATACCTTAAAGGGACAATGGGATATTTCTTAAAGTTTTGTGGAGAATCTTCATTACTTGAGGGATATTGTGATGCGAACTGTATCTCAGATTTAGATGAATTGAAATCTACTAGTGGATATATTTTTATCCTTGTAGGAGGAGTTGTTGCTTGAAAATCAACCAAGCAAACTTGTATTGCTCGGTCTATTATTGAATCCGAGTTCATTGCCTTAGAGAAGACGGATTCTGAGGCGGAATGGTTGAGTAACCTTTTAGCAGATCTTCTCATTTGGATGAAGCCAATGCCATCTGTATTCATCCATTGCAATAGCCAAGCTGCTATAGCAAGAGATAAAAATAAAATCTATAATGGGAAAAGTATGCATATTCATCTGAGGCACAATATTGTGAGGCAGCTCATTAGTGATGGCATCATATCCATGGATTATGGAAAGTCATAGTTAAATTTAGCCGATCCTCTGACTAAATCACTAAGTTAAAAGCTGGTGGAGAGTACAACGAGGGGAATGGTATTATGACCGAATCAAGAGTCGAAGTGATGGAAATCCAACCTTCTTGAATGGAGATATCAGAAAGAAGATTCATACGTGATAAACAATTCACTAGACGACTTGCATGATATTACAAAACTTCTCTATTACTATGGCGTACAATGCCATAATATCAAAAATGGTGAGGTTGAACGTACACGTTCTTAATGGATATCATAGTCCAAATTGGATGATGCATAAAAGAAGTATAGACTTGATGATGATCCACTTATATGGGTGTGGAAGTCAGGCCGCTTCCTATGAGATTTTTAGGTAAAATCTCTAAAGCACTCATGAAAATCCAAGTAGACATATGGTCGAAACGTGTCAACCCGCATCTGCAACAAAGATTAGAAAATACAGTGTGAGATATGAGTCAATAGTTTCAAAAATAAAGAATTGATTCATAGGAATTGCAATTCCACCATCCTTTAGAAACTATATTCATATTCTCTATTTTTTGGTTTATAGTTGATAAGACACCGAGTCTTATGCATTATATTTTCGAATTCCTTCAAGTGTTATCTTCTAAAGTTTCTTATTCCTCTTTTAATATTTTTTTTATCTTCAATTTCTTTTTTTAAATTGTGGGGATGAAAAGAGATGGTTAAAAAAATATTTGAAATAGTGGAAGACTGTTGATATAATTTATTTCAAATACTTCTTTATAATTAAAAATTATTTCATTATTTAAACCACGCGTTTTGCTGTTGATTCCTCCTTTTCACATAATTAATGTCCAAGCATTATTTGCTACTTACGTTTGTCCTTTTGATGGATTAACGTTTCCTTTTTATTATTCTTTTGAATTTTTAATTGACTCAATTAACCTTCCTTTAGATAACGGTGATATTTTGACTCTTTGGTTACTTTTTTATAATGGCACCTGATGTAATCATTTTATTTGCATGTTCTTCGTGTAACCTGCGCATTTGTTATTAAGAAACGTTATCAAGAGGGGTATAACGCTCTCCTGAAATCCTTGTATAAATAGGGGTCATTAGCATTTTGCTCAATCGTTCTTGACGTTGGCGAGTGCATGCCCGTCGAGATCTCGCCATTGTATCTTGGAGAGTAGTCGTACTAGCACCGATTTCACCGTCTAAATTTCCGTGGGAGGTATGAATCTATTCTTAAGAACAGTACATTTTGCACGCCTCGACAAGTTGGTTCGTCTCGTTGCATTAGATCCAGTATTATTTTTCTAACCCTCCTTTTATTTTACCTATAAAAGCCACACGACGCAACTTCTAATCAAATTGGCCATGGCTTCGAGATGTGCCTTGAAGGTTGATGTCCTATTCGTCGTCGTGCTGGTCGTCACCATGTCTCTCACGCTCACCGTGGCTCGCGACGTGAGGGACAGACAACTCTCCATCTCTTCAGAGACCATATTCGCCTTACCCCCGAACTCATTTGATGCTAGCGATGATAGCGGTCCTACCAATCGACATATCGGCTATGGCTGGTTGAAACCCGATGAACGATCTTGTAGCATTAAGTTTGGTGGATGTCATCCTGAAGCTGTGGCCAATCCTTACCATAGGGGTTGCAACCCCATCAACGGCTGCCGAATTGGAAGATGATCAACTCTATAAATATGTATGTATGTGCATGTGTGCATGCATGTGTGCGCTTGAGCCCTGGTGGACGTTGTTTATTTACATCTCCCATAATGTAGAACATTGTGCGAGAAAAGAATAAATACATCTCCTAAAATTTTAAATTATGATATGTTAAACAGATGCTAAAATTAATACTGATCAGATCCTTAATGAAATTGGTCATCAGTCATCGGTAATCATGGGTAAGATTTTGATACTAACCGTTATGTATTTTTATATATTAACCTTTAGTAGGAACATAGAGGATCGTGGAGAATGAAATGTTAGTGCTTACCTAATAATCAATTTGGAAATTTTCTTGCATCAAAGCTTGAGAGGGATATGACACTAATGTTTATGAAATTTAATTTAGTAAAAAAAATAGTCCTACAAAGTCAAGAAGGTGAGAAGAATTTTCACTACAATTGAAGCCCCAACTTCTACAATGCTCGAGCAAAATTAGAAGAACATCATACTAGATGTTGAAGATGATCCGAACAAGTAGTTAATCATAAGCAACCAATCACGGAGAACACACACGATTTACGTGGAAGAACCCGCGGTGTATTAGGGAAAAGACTACGGGCAAAGAGAGATTCCACTATGAGAGAATACATAAGTATAGATATAAGAACACTAAGAGGTAGTGGCTTTCTTGTAATGATACCCTGTGATGACCCATACCCTAACCTTACAATACATATATAGGGGTAATCAATAGATGGATCTTAATCGGGTCAACCAAGATTCATTTATAAAAAAATATTCGGATCGCAAATGAGTTGGTGCTTCGAGGTATATTTCAACAAATCTCCCCCCTTGACTTGAATTTCACCTGGATTGTTGTGTGAGAACTCTCTCTTTGCGAACAGGGACTTTACGTCCTAGAAAAACCAACCAAATCCACACAAGTTGTGAACTTAGTTAGTGGCACTGGCTTCGTCATCATGCCTGATGAATTCTCTGTAGTAGCGTTCTGTTTTCATCTGAATGTGACCCTCTGTGAATATGTCTCTGATGAAGTGGTAGCAGATATCAATGTGCTTCATTCTTTTATGGTGCATCTAGTCTTTCGTATGATGTATAACACTCTAAATATCACACTCTGATAGGGACCGAGCTTGTTGAATAATCCTCTCAACCAAATTTCTTCCTTGTTTTCTTCTGTCGTTGCCATGTACTTAGCCTCCGTAGTATATAATGCAATGGTGTGATGCAATGTTGCCTTCCACGAAACTGCATATCCAATGGTGAATACATAGCATGTCATGGATCTTCTCATGTCACGGTTACTTGCATAGTCAGAATCAACAAAGCCAACTACTCCGTCCTTCTCCCAAACTCAAGACAAAAATATAGTGGTACCTCACAAGTATATCAAAATCCACATCAAAGTAAGCCAATGACATTTTCCTAGATTTGGCATATATCTACTCACAACACTGGCTACTAGGGCGATGCTTGGGCGCGTGCATATCATGTCATACATGATGCTCCCAACGACACTGTTGTACGGAACTCGTGACATGTAGTCATGCTCGTTCTCTGTCTCTAGTGAAAATTCTATGGACACCATGAAATTAGAGCCAAGTGGTATCTTCTCTTATTTGGCATCTAACAGGCCAAAATACTCCAAGACCTTCTGCAAGTAGCTTTTCTAACTTAAACAAAGCTTCCTAGCCTTGTGGTCCATGTATATCTTCATGCCAAGTATCTTCTTGGCAGCACTGAGATCCTTCATCTCGAACTCTTTACAAAGTAGCGTCTTCTATCTGTTCACCTCATATTTATTTCTTGATGCTATCAATATGTCATCAATTATAACGATAGAAAAATGAAAGAGCCATCAACCACGTGTCTAAAATAGACATACACATCATAATTGCTCCTGGTAAATTCTTGTGCAACCATGAATGAGTTGAAGCATTTGCACCACTGTCTTGGCGATTGCTTCCACCCACAAGGAGATTTTCGTAACAGGTGCACGTGATGTTCCTTTCCATGAGATGCAAATCCTTCAGGTTGGCACATGTAAGTATGCTATTCAAGTTCTCCATGTAAGAACATTGTCTTCACATCTAGCTGCTACAACTCTAAGTCATTCACGGAAACAATAGCTAGTAGAACCCGCTTTACCACATGTGGGAAGATATCATTGTAGTCAGTACCCTCCACCTGTCTAAAGCTTTTGGCAACTAGTCTTTCCTTGTATCTCGCATTGATAGATCCAGAGATGCTTTCTTTCTTCTTGTAAATCCACTTGCGCTCCATTATATTCTCCTTGCCCTCCATTATATTCTCCTTGCCCTCCATTATGACCATAATGGGTTTTTCGACATTTAAAAAATATAGATTACGAACCATTAATGATAACCATCAGATTGACCATGGATGGTTAGGATGGAGGGCTTTCCATGCACCCAGGAAAGGTTCACCTCATCTGAAATATTTCCTATATATATATATATGTGTGTGTGTGTGTGCGCGCGCGCGTGCGTGGGTGTGCGTGCGTGCTTGTATGTGTGTACAATGATGTGTATATCTATATGTATGTACATTACATAAACGGAAGTCCTATAAATATCAACACTAATTTGGATGTTGAACGAGGACCATTGATTCTAACGAGGAAGGAAAGGAACATTGCTCGATCCTTTTCTAAATTTATGCTAGTAGCATACTATAAAGATAGGCCGGTTCTCTGACGTAAAAGCCGCGAACGACGCAACTTCTAATCGAATTGGCCATGGCTTCGAGATGTGCCATGAGGGCCGATTTCCTACTCGTCGTCGTGCTGGTCGTCACCATGGCCCTCACCCTCACCGTGGCTCGCGACGTGAGGGATGCAAAACTCTCCATCTCTCCAGGGACCGCATCCGTCTTACCCCCCGATGCACTTGATGTTAGCGATGATAGTGCTCCTACCCTTCGACATATCAGCTATGGCGCGCTGAAACCCGACGAAAAACCTTGTAGCATTAAGTTTGGCGGATGTCATCCCGGAGCCGTGGCTAATCCTTACCATAGGGGTTGCAACGCCATAGACGATTGCCGAATTGGAAGATGATCAACTCTATGAATATGTATGTACGTGCATGTGTGCATGCGTGCGTGTGATTGAGAGCCGTGGTTGTCGTTCTTTATTTACCTCCATCATAATGTAAATCATTGTTTAATACATAAATAAATACATCTCCTAAAATTTCGAATTATGATCTGTTAAACATATGCTAAAATTAATGCTGATCAGATCCTTCATGGAATCGGACATCGGTCATCAGTAATCATGGGGTAAGATTTTCATACTACCAGTCAGGTATTTTCATATATTAACATTTAGAAGGAACATAGAGGATCGTGGAGAATGAAATGTTAGTGCTTACCTAATAATCAATTGGGGAAATTTTCTTGCATCAAAGCTTGAGAGGGATATGAAACTAAGGTTTATGAAATTTAATTTGGTAAAAAAAATTAGTACTGCATAGTCACGAAGGTGAGAAGAATTTTTATTACAGTTGAAGCCCCAACCTCAATAATACTCAAGCAAAACTAGAAGAACTTCCAGATAGATGTTAAGTAGTTAATCATAAGCAGCCAATAACACATACGATTTACGCGGAAGAACCTGCTGGTGTACCAGGGAAAAGACCACGGGCAAAGAGAGATTCCACTATGAGAGAAAACATAAGTATATATACTGAAAGAATATGTATGAGAGAAAACTAAAGTATAGATTCCACTATGAGAGAAAACATAAGTATATATACAAAAACATAAGCACATGACCACTCTCTTGTTCTTAATTATACTGAAAGAAATTATTCACTAGAAGATGCTGGAAGGGACCTCATTTAGAGACCACATGATCAAAATGTTAGGTTACCTCTCTGATCAGGAGACTCTTGAGCATTGATGGATCCAGACATGCAGTCAGATTTCATTATGTTGTGTCTGCCCCATCCTTTCAACAATTTGGTGTGGTAGTATCATAGCACGTAAAGAAGTTAAGGTTGACAAACGTTGAATTAATGTTCTCGTTGAAGTTCGTAGAGGATGTCAATGAAGAAGGAGAATCCTTCTAGCAATGTAATGGTTGCACAGGTCAAAGGAAAGCACGATGAGAAGCACGGATCCTGGAATGGTCTGGTCCGAAAGAAGAAGAAGAGTCAAAGCTTTGCCACATCCCCTCAAGCTTCCGCACATCCGACATCCAAAAAAACATGTGTATGCCATCACTATAAGAAGTCGAGCATTGGAAGCATGACTGCCAAGATTACTTGAAAACCTTTGAAAAGGGTAAATGTAATGCTGCAAAAGTATGAAGCATATTTTCATCATTGAAACTAATTTCTCGTATGATGAGAAGGTAATTGGGTCATTGATTCTAGTGTTTATGTTCATATATGCAATTTATTGCATCTATTTCATGAAATAAAGAAGCTTGATGAAGGGGAGATAGTCATCCAAATGAGATTTAATGCAATTGTTGCATCAGCCGCCCAGGACATGCAAACCATCATTAAAGTATCTCTATGTTCTGGATGTTAGAAGGAATTTATTATCCGTATCTAAATTAGGTAGAAGTAGATATTGGTTTATGTGTGAAAAGCCTACCATAGGTCGTTATGGTAAATATATTGAAGAAGGTTTCTTAGCTCATGCTAGACTCTTTGAATTATGCATTGATTATTGTGTCATGAATGTTGCTACCACTGATAAAAACTCCAAGAGATCTTTAGAGGATGGAGATCATTCAACCATGATATGACATCAAAGGTTTGATCATTTGTTGATAAGATCAATAAGTTGGTAAAGGATGGACCATTGAATTTCCTGAAGGTCCAAATTAGCCTACACACGAAGATTGTATTCGAGGTAAAATGACCAGCGCACCCTTCCCAAATAACGGTATACAATATGAAGGTGTACTTGACCTAGTATATACCGATGTATGTGTCTCCTTTAGTACCACAACTCGAAATGGATATCAATACTATGTGACATTTATTGATAAATATTCACGAGAGGATAAAAATGAAGTAAAGGAACTCATAGAATCTTTTGAGGATGACAAGATTTTGATGACGATACACTTATATGTCTTCAAAAATATTGAGAGTGGTTTGACGGACGGAAAGGTATAAATTACATGTATCAGAAAATACTAACAATAATCATACTTCATATAATGAAGTACTTACATATGAATAAACTTCATGCACAAGATTGGTGCATGGACCCTAAAGGATCCACGTGAGGTAAAACCCATTGGGTGTAGATGTATCTTAAACATGCATACCGTGGGAGATGGAATAAATATCACCTTAGGGCCCTGTTCGTTTGGGGTATAAGGAGGAATGGAATAAGGGGAATAACCCCCAACACGCTTCCCATGGTACGACTATTCCCCATTATTTCATCTTATTTCACTCTTATTCCTATCTTTATCCCACTTTAGCTACCTTTATTTCACCTTATTCTCCTTATTCTTATCCTCTAGCCGAACGGAGAATAGACCCTTATTCCCCATCCTTATTCCTACTTATTCTCCTACCGAACGGGCCCTAGGTGTATAAGGAGGAGCTGGGGTAATCGATGGGTAACGAGTCCTTGAAAGAGCTTTTTTCCGCGTAATAGTGTGCGGAAAGCATAGAGAGCCGAAGGAGTTCTGCCTTGAAATAATCTATAGATTTGAATTGACAACAATCTACGTCCCCAAAACTTAATTTTAAAGGAGAAATTCAGTTGCAGAAATGATAGAAAAATCCTAAACAAACGACCCAAGAGAAATTCAAGCACTAAACCCCAATCTTTCAATCTGGATACTGTAAGATATTATTCAGAAAAAGAGAAGAAAGAAAATAACAAAAAAGCGATCTTAACAAAAAAAAAGAGTTGCAGGGATTCACTTAAACCTGATAGAAACACTAGTTAAATCGTCCGCATCCCATCTTGGCACAATAACGCATACTTTCGAGCTTGGTTATCACATTTATATAACAAAGTTATACGTACAATACCTCTTGATAGAATTATACAGGAAAGATACATCTTTGACACAAGATTACATGAGAAACTCAGCTGTTTATCGGGAGAGCGTACAGGTATATATATTCCAACCAGGATAACTTACAGCAAACAGTAGCTTGCATTGCGTGCTGCCGCTGGAGCAAGGGGAGGAGGCTAATTCCACCACCAGCCAATGACGTTGGCACCCTCCTCACCCCCTCCAACATGTTCATGATTCAGCACAAGATGGTCATCTTCAAACATGCTGGGAAAATATGCACCACCATCATCACTGCCATCGTCCTCCTCGGAGTAGACAAGTCCACCGGAACCACCATCATAGCTGCCACCATCCTCCGGTTCCCTCAAGCAAGAATTGCTGCTGGCAACAACAGGCAAGGACCCGCACTTGTTCACAATGGCTGACCCCCCACTGCCAGAGCTGTTTCGGTCCTCTGATGCTGGTGGAATAACATCCGAGGAAGCTACAATGGTGGCATCAGCACTAAATGCAACCTCATCTGATGGCTGCCGCAACTGCATGGTCCGGTCCAATCCTGCTTTTTTAGCTTCAAGTTTTTCGGTAAGTAGAGTCACCTGATCCATACAAAAGTTGAAATAAAAAATCCAAGTTAAAGTATAACTTGAAGTAAAAAAGTATACGGATAGTTGAGGAGAACCACGAGTTATCTATTAAATAGACCCACGAGTTATCTGTGGTTTTTTATGAGATAAATGCATTATAGTAATTACAAAAAATATGAATGCACATACTTTTACAGGGCTAACATATATCATCATCACCGGTACTCCCAACTCTTGAGGAGGTAATTTGCTACCAAATCCAGATCTTGACAATAACAAGAGAAGAAAGATATATTTGATTCGATTATAACTTTAGTTGGTTCCATTGTTTGGTTTGCTATTCTCGTCATTGCAATAAATATCATGTGATATCAGCTTCTGATTTTTCGTCTAATAAATTGGATCGTCTGTGACACTTTCTGGAGACACTGACAAGAATTTTAATAATAAAATTCAATTAGAAAGTAGGCAACTTGACTCTGGATGAAATGTTGATCTAAATAGATAATAGGTCAATTGGCTGTGGATAAGTTCTTCTATTAGGGAGTATTATTTTTTGTTTTTCTGTTTGGGATGGGCAGCTGTTGCATTAAACTTGAGGTAAGTCCAGCTTACTCACGTCAGAAACCTCAACTTAGAAGTAAACTGTACACAGAATTTGAAATATCTGTTTGTTACATCTTCTCCAAATAAAAGTACAACTACTTTCAAAATTTTCATATATTATCCTTTAAAAAATCATAAAATAAGTTATTTCTTTTTCCTGAATAAATAAGAATTATGTGTTGTTCTTTTTACATGGACACATATATGAAGTTTCCCAAACTAACCTCTAAATTAATGTAAACAATATATACAAACTTAGATGCAGCCTAGAAATATAACAAATAGCAATTTCCAAAAGGATTTTTATACTTGTTTATTTGTGAACAGTGAAGTTCATAACATTTGGCTAGGTCTTCGGAAATTTAATAGAAAAATCCAACATTCACATGTGCAACAATAGGTGTCAAGTTGCCAGGCAAATGAATTTCTAGTCACCACTCTGTTATTCTCTGATGATCATCAAGGCCCGTGTTTTTCTTAAGAAAAAAATAATTTATCCGTGTAACTGTTATCAATGGGCAGTATGAGTAAACAGCTACTTACATCTTTTAGTGTATAATCAGATAACCTTTTCTCCTGAGTAAATAAAAGGGTTAAAAGTAAACTTTGCATACATCTCCCAGTCATCACCAAAAATGATTTTATCCTATTTGAAATGAAGGGCTAGAAAAGTTGTGCATAAAGTAGTATAGCATGATAATACAACTGTCTTAACTACCTCAGAGCGAAGTTGCTGGTTGTCAGCAAGGAGGGTGTCATGATCAGCAAGGAGGGAATCATAGGAGGCTTTCAGGACATCAAACTCACGTTCGAGTTGCTTGTTTTTCCATCGGGCACGGCGGTTCTGAAACCAGATGGCTATCTGCCGAGGCTGAAGGCCCAGCTTCTTTGCTAGCTCACATTTCCTCTCTGGCTCCAGCTTGTTTTCTGCCTCAAAGCTCTGCTCCAGCAATTGCACCTTTTCACACCACCACCACCACGCAGACAATCACACACAGTCAGTACCATCAACAGCAAAATGCATGCCCTCCCACTAACAATTTGTTCAGAACAAAGAAGCACTACAGAAATATGGAGCCCACACTACATTTTATTCTCATTCTGTATGTCGACACAGTATATTGATGCTAACTTTATGTGAGGAAAGATATTGATTCCAATTCAATGCACTTTTTGATCGGCTCACTAAAGATGATCCGGAAACTCCCTACTTTTTCGTGAATATGATGAGACCTAATACATCTCTGCATATTAAAAATTCAGGGAAACTACCCAATTCCCCAAAGGTGTATTGCAAGGGAAAGGATAATCCATATAAATAAGAACATCACACGAGCCATGTGACATCAGTTCAACTGTGAGTGCCCATTAGATTAGAACTTTTGGGATCTTGCAGAAAATAAAAAGAGAACTAATAGCCTGAGTGTATGTGCGCACACATGCATGTGCGCTCGTGAACCATGTTATATGCACATACACTTTAGTTCCAGGCTTTTGGTGATTATGAGCACTCTGGCGACTCTCCATATGTTCACCCACACAGAAGTGATCGAGGAGTTGAGACAAGACAATCAGTTATGAAAAGTAGATATTTTAGTAGGATCACTTGATCCAAACAAGCTAAAAGGATTCTGATCTTAAGATCTTGAGGTAAGATATGCGTAAAGATCCTTCAGTGTAAAAAAATAGGTGTAAACAAAAACTTCACTACCCAGTCAAATATCATGACTAATTGCTTAAGCATGGACTTTATTCCTATTAACCTTATAAATTACAAGCGTAAGTTTTTTTAATATACGCATTAGTTAAAGTCCAATGGCATCGAAAACAATACATCACAAATTTAAGATTAGCCCTATCCAATGTCATATCAGAATAAGTGATACATGTGCCCTGCATTTTCATGATGCAAGTTGCATAATATTTTATTTGAGTGCAAGACGTGGTATTGATAATGAGGAAGTCAAATTTGTAGAACCACAATAAAAACAATTTATAACGTTAAAAGATACCCAGAAAATGTCTGAGGTAAAAAATCCATGATATATAAAAACAAAAGCAATAAGAAATCGATCTTTTCAAGACGTCTTTGAGTCTCAAGTCAACTAGCCCTAGCCCATCTGCCAGGGCCTGACTTAAATTAAATATCCATAAACATACACCAAATAAAGCTGATGATCTGTTTTTTTCAACATCTTTGCAGGTCCAATAGCAAAATGAGCAAATCAAACTAAAAAGAACAAGCGTTCAATATCTCCTAAAGTGAAATATCATGTTACTTCTAATACCATCAAATCTATAAATGGAAATTTTGGTCAAATCGAACACAAAGCACTAACAAGGAACAATAATGGAATTCAAACAGCTAGCAGCAGCCCTGTTTAGCTACAGGTCGATTCAAGCATCTTCCATATCTCGATGGCTATACTAAAAGTTCTCCTACTTTCCTAATTTTCAACACCAAACTACAAACGAGAATCCCAGCATGATTTCCCATCAATAAACAAACCAAACAAGTAAAAACGAATACAAATTTAAACTATCAAAAACGTCATTTACTCAATTTTTTGAACTTTCAGAAAAGCCACAGATCAATACCTGATCTTGAGTGAGTCTGCGCTTCTTCTCAGGCAGCATCTGATCGTCATAATACTCATCTTCCACCATCAGCTCCTCCGCCAAGCCATAGAATCCCCTCCGCTTCACTCCCCCGTACACAGACCCACCGCCCCCACCTTCCCACACACGAAAAACCAAAAATTTTAAAACCCAACTAAACGCCCCAAATCTACAAAAAGAAAAGAGCTTTGCGGTTTATTCCAATCGGTAAAACTTTAAAAAAAATAACATGAGAACTCCCCTTACCTTCCAATATCTGAGCAGCCACTCCGGATCCGCCGAACACGAGCATATTTCCACGCCCAGCACCCGATTCAAACACTAAACGCCCTGGATTCGCGTTCATCTCGAGCTCCTCTCTTGTTTTTCGATCAGTAACTACGGGTTAGACGATGTGGATCAGGAAGGGATGCTAGAAAAAGACGACCTTGTGGCGGAAGAAGCTCGTGCTCCACAGAAGTCTCGAAGAGGTCTTCATCGGCGTCAACGAAAATCCCATCATCCCCTGCAAAAGATGGGGATCGGAGCTTCCGACTACAGAATCGGGTATCGATATCGACGTCGATCGAGCGCTGCGACGTGTCCTGTAAATGGAGGATTAGGGTTAGGGTTCTTGGGGGGGAAGCGGAGGAGGTCGGCTCCGGCGAGGTGCGTGTTTTGGGTCGATGGGCTAAAGTTGAGTGGGCCGGAGGAGGAGGGCATTTTATAGGGGTCCCGAAGAAGAACGGACGATGAAGGAGTTGGAAGCACGGAGGAGTGGGATCGGACGATGGAGATTACTCGCTTTGGAGAGGAGGTGGTTTCTTGAAGTCAACTTTGAGAGGCCACGTGGAGGATGGAGCACACGACTACACGAGGAGATCCTCAACGAAGGTTCAAGAATTTTACGGGGATGCCCTCCTTTTTTGTCGATTTATCACCCATAGTGCATCTTGTATCTTTTAGGTTCTCCAAAATCCGATCCAAGTGAGCAGGAATTGATTCCATTCCCAATAGTTTTTCAATGAAGATAATGTATACAAGTCCCCAATTAAGCACAATAATAAGTAAAAGAACTTCCCTGACAATAACTACATGTATGAACTCTTGGTTATTTGCATATCAAGCACATGTGATTAGTTTTTTTTTATCGAAGTCTAACTGAGAAATCAGTGGTTATAATTTATCATTTGCGTCTGTTGAATTAGACCAGGATCATTGTAATCTTGCTAAGTCTTACAACAAGATTTTTTTTAAGCAAGCAAATAATTTTAGACATCAAAGGACGCATCAAGGTTAGATGTAGCATGCCCACATCTTGGACCCAAACAATGCTCTAATATGTATAAACCCTCATCTGCGGTTACCACAAGAGAACGAAGAACCTCGTTTGACAAGCTACGCAAAAAACATCCATCCAAAGCTTCAGTGGTCGCAAGAACAAGAATGTCTTCTCGCTCGCTCTCGCTTCAATTCTACCAAAAAACAAGGGTAAGAAATAGATCTATTTTTCGCCAATAACGGTGAATTAGTCATGCAAGTCATTTTATCATTGAAAAGTCTTCTTTTTAAGCAACGAAAACAAATAACAATATAATTATAGCATCAAAATAGGAGATAAACGAGTAATAAATTGCGATGATAATCCTTTTTGAATTACAAAATCATTCCTTCTAACACTGCATCCATAAACTTAGGAACGATAACATTACTGCCCATAACTTTTTGGGCCCTCTTCAAAAACTCAACAAACTTCTAAGATAGAATTATTAGAAAAGGACACGTATATTAATTAAAAGTAAGATTAATAAAAATGATCACAATGTAATTACAAAGATTGGATAGATTGTGATGTAATTAGATTGGATATTAAGAATCATGGTGTAGAATTCTCTAAATTAATCTATCAATACCTTGTCCATTGTGCTTGTCAATTTTCATTTACTCATGATGTCCCATCGCCAATACCTTTCACGAGGAGGTCAATGCATTGATCCTTTCTAAATATTTGTTTAATAAAAGATTAGAGACATGATAAAAGGAACATTAAATCAAAACTTGTACGTCCACCTTTCATTTATGCCATTTTCTATTGGAGTATATAACATACACGACACCAATTGGAAGATTACTAAGCCATATCACCGTCCTTGAAAATTGATTGCGATGGGCTCCTTTTGACACACCAAGTTTTTATTACGTTGGAAAATATAATTCATTCCAATCCCTTTAGCTAATTTGGGACGTAGCATTCTTTATTTCCATAATTTTGGATTTACAATTTAATTCCAGGTTTATTCTTTGCAATAAATCTCAATATTGATACTCTAATATTACCGGAAGATAAAAATGTTAGATATTTTTGTAAATATAAAGCCACCTTTTTTGAAATGATTTTAGAGCATTATGTATGGTTAAAGTTATGTTTCTAACTATATTTTTATAATAATTTTATGTCGTTGTTCTTATGCATAAACACTACAATAAATTGTATAGTAGTTATGAGTTGTGGCAATAAAAAATGCTACAAAAATTCTTTTGGCAACAAACTTTTGGTTGTCATAAATTGAGATATTTTAGAGACAAATTCATTTGACATTATCTGCAATAAAATCTACATTGCCAAAATAGTGGCAACAAACACGTTGTTATTATAATCCTTTGGTTAACATATTTTTCAGAATGGTTTTGTATGATGGTTAAATTATTGCAAGCCAAAGTTTTTGTTGCCACGATTATAAAATTGGGTGACGTATGTCGTTACTACATTTCAGACTCACTACTCTCACGTTCTCACAGTTTTTGTATCTCACAGGATCAACTGTCTCCCTCCCTCTCTCTCTCTCAATATATATATATATAGAGAGAGAGAGGTTAATCATCTGAGAGCAAAAAAATGTGAGAGCATGAGAGCAATGATTCTGAACCATTAGATTCTGTCAAATCTCTCCTGATTGATTGGAGGAGAGAGATGAGTGGAATCTAATGGTCCAGATTCACTGCTCTCATGCTCTCATGGTTTCTGGCTCTCACAAGATCATCCACACACACACACATAGGAGAAAGAGAGCCTACTTCATGAAGTAAGTAACCTTATATACTTCATGCCTATTTTTGATCAAATTTTTTTGTTCTTTAGAAAAATACCACAATGGATGTTTATAAACTATATCCTTCTAATATGTCATTCAAATTTAACAGAAACATAGACTCCTATCTTCTATCCAGAATAGGTCGATTACAACAAATCTAAGACCGTTAAAATTACTTATTTTAGATGGAGGGCATATAACCTCTGTTTCCAAAATTTGAGTGACATATTAGAAGGATACAGTTATGAAAATCTATGGTGGTATTTTTCAAAAAAATAAAAATATTGATAAAAAACTAAGTATGAAGTGCGTAAGGTTACCTACTTCATGAAGTATGCTTTCTTCCCCCCCTCTCTCTCACTCACACACAGCTGCCCCACCCTATTTTCCAGCATTTTTTATTTTTTTTGCAAAATTAAACTGTGTATATTCATCTACACATCCCTCTTATATGTCATTCAAATTTCATCAGGAATAGAGACTCTTATGCCCTCCATCTAGAACATGTAATTTTAACGATCTAAACATTGTTGTAATCGATCTGTTCTAGATGGAGGGCATATGAGTCTCTATTTCTGACGAAATTCGAATAACATGTAAGAGAGAAATATAGATGAATATACATGATGATATTTTTTGAAAAAATTTAAAAAAAATATCGAAAATAGGGCGGGAGCACAACCCTATTGAATTATACACACACACACATACATACATACCTACATACATACATACATACATACATACATACGTACGTACGTACATACATATATAGATATATATAGGAGTGATCCTATGAGAGCAAAAAGTTGTGAGAGCGTGAGAGGAAACTGCATGCACCCACCCCATATATATATATATATAGGAAATATTTCCAATGAGGTGCACCTTTCCTTGCACCAAGGAAAGCCCGCCATCTCACCCACCCGTAATTAATCCAACGGATCTTATTAATGCATGTTTTATCTTAATTTTAAAAATGTTGAAAATCCATTTTGGTCATTTGTCACATTCTAAAAATAGAATGTGACAACCCGTATTCTATTTTTGGTATATTCGTTGCTCCTCCCACAACAATCATGGCGGCAAGACGTACGTGCAGGGAGAGGGCTGGGGAGATGCGTCGCCATGGACATCCGCGAGATCCAATCCGGTGACTCCAGGTTTTGATTTATGTTTCTTCTTAATTTACGTCGTATGCCCATCTGAAATCTGAAAGCGAGATTACTTGCTTGCTTGCATGGTGGCAAGACGTACGTGCAGGGAGATGGCTGGGGAGATGTGTCGCCATGGACATCCCCGAAATCCCATACGGTGACTCCAGGTTTTGATTTATGTTTGCTTGCTTGTGTTCCCAACGTCCATATATGTATCTGGTATTAATCAACATTTTAATGCATCAATTTTTCTACATCTCTTACTAGACATGCACCCCAACTTGCTCTTTGTTTGCATCGGATGTAGATCTCCATTTTAGAGATTAGCTTAAATATTTGATGATTATTAATCAGCCATGATATATGCCACGTAACTTATTAAACCACATGATTTTTCTTTTTTATATCAGTATTCACTTATATGCAACCATGCTCAAGACCCGAATGTTATTCGTTTATTCGATTTTATTCTACAATTTCAACATTCGATTTTACAAATAGATGCTCGATTTTACAATTGATGGACTGATTTTTACAAATCGACACATTCATTTTCCTAATCCATTACTGATTTTAAATTCGAATTTTACAATCGGAGATCCTATTTTGCAATCTCGAGTATTTTTTTACAATCTCAAATCGTATTTTACAATCTCATATCATTTTTTTACAAATTTCAGAATGTTTTTTGATATTTATTTTAAATTCTGTGTTATGGCAAAAACTATTTAAATGAGATAAATGTTTCCCACGCTACCTACGCTAACATATGGGAGGACGTGCATGGAGGAGGTGGGTCGTGGAGGAGAAGGGTGGAGGAGGTGCGGGTAGAGAGGATGCTGGAGATGGAGGGTGTGCTCAGATTTTTACAATATAATGACCTATTTTGTAATCTCGAGTGTTTTTTTACAATCCTAGATCGTATTTTACAATATAAATGACATATTTTACAATCTCAGACTGTTTTGCAATCTCGAGTTTTTTTTACAATCTCAGATCGTATTTTACAATTGCATATCATTTTTTACTAACTGTGATCTTATTATACAATGCAGGATGCAAAATTACAACAGGGATTCGAATTTTACAAAGATACTTGGCATTTGTGAAAAGCGCACATAATAGGATCTGATGGATTTACAATCTTCATACAGATTTTACAAAACGTCCATGATCTTTTACAATAGTGTTATCAAAGTTACAATTATTATAATATAAATATTACTAATTGTGATTTTATTTTACAATGCAGGATGCAGTTTTACAATATCAAGCGGAATTTTACAAAAAAACATGCTATTCTACATTGCGCGAAAATGCTACCATGTTGGCGAAAATTCAGATACTAAAAGGCAACAAAAAAATACCAAATCAGACACGCTAAAAATGGAAAAATATATAGACAAAATAAATTTCAAATTCGAAATTAAATTCAAATTTAAAACGAAAATGTATGGACTAAAATACCCTTTTGGATGAAGAACCGCTAGATCGAGATCTAACGGATCTCGTGATGGGCTTTCCATACACCCAGGAAAGGTGCACCTCATTGGAAGGGCCCTCTATATATATATATATATGATATCTTTCAAATGAGACATGGTCCTTCCATCCATATGGAAGGCCAATAATCTCAGCCACCCGTCTTTAATCGTGTGGTTGTCATTAATGGCATGTTAATGTTATTTATAAATTAAGCAAAAACCCATTTTAGTCTTTATGCATTATCTAAATATAGCATGTAATTAACGTCACATTAATTGAGGGCTAGAATTGATCCCTCCAAAATAGGGATTATTCGTTGAGGGGAATTCTTGAGGAGAAGAAGGGCGCTGGAGATCTCTTGGCCAATCGTCGTGGAGCCGAAGCAATGCCCGTGAGGCTAATCACCGTGGAGGATGCTTGAGGTTGCGCCCTCTACATCTTTACTTCTATTTCTGATTTGGTGTTCACGAGTTTTTTGGTCATCTGGTGGATTGTTTTTCTTGTTTGGGGAACAATTTTTTTATCGCTAATGATTAGAAGTTCGAACATCAAATCTTTTTAATGGAAAAATCCATTTCATGTCATGCTGCATATCGTTGCAGTTAGATTAGCAATGGAAAAGTCCACTATTGCTAAGTGATGCATTTCGTGCCAGATTTATTTAAGTCCCTGTAGTTAAGTTCTTGAATTCGTGAATGGTTTGATTTTTGTTTGAAATGTAAGCATGATGTGAAGTATCTCCTTCATTGTTACGTTATATAGTACTCTATATTATGTGATGGTTAATGTAGTACTCTATATTTTTGTTTGATTTTTGTTTAATGCTCTGTATCTACTTTCAGGCCGTGAATCTGATCGAATCCTATGGGGTTAAAGTTCGTGACTTAAAGTGAATGGGAGCGATCGATGAGGACGACGAAGAAGCCTTGGAGGATGGGGAGATGATTTCAGTTGCTTGTGCTGCACCCAGTCTTAGATGAAGAACGATTCACGGTTGATACAATATTGATGTTTACTATACAATATTTATGTGTATTATACAATTTTGATATGTATTATACATTTTTGTGATGTATTTTACATTTCAATTGGTTGCGATTGAAAAATGTAATTTTTTACATATCTTGTACGTTTGATGTGCATTACACATTTTGGTTGTATATTATATATTTTTGATGTGTATAATACATATTTGATTTTTATTCTATCATCAATTAAGCGTGAATGACTGCCATAATTTTACAAAAAACTATGCGGATTTTATTATACAAAGAACCATACAATCGTTACAAAGAACCACATATTAATTACTAATATGAATTGTATTTTACAAAGAACCACGCAAAATTTACAAATAACGGATGACTTTTTGAATGAACAACGGATTCTATAAAAAACATGCAGTCATTACAAAAGGAACCTTAAATTCTACAAAGCAATGCGTGAGGATACAAAAATATGACCAAGATAATATCGTCCAGCAAAAATTGGATATTTTTTAATTATGGTATTGCGAAAAATACCAAAAATAAAACTAGCTAAATTTAGTATTTCGGAATATTAATTAGCGTGCATAATTAATGCAAAAATTGATGACCAAAATGCCCTTTTAGGCATCAGAAATGAAGATGCCGTTGGATTTGAATCGGATGGCCCAGATCGTTGGCCTTCCTTGAGGATGGAAGGACTGCGTCTCATTTGAAAGGCCCCCTATATATTATATATATATATATATATATATATATATATATATATATATATATATATGAGGGTAGGGAGCCTGCACCCAGTGGTGTAGGAAACTCCATGCACCCACCCCATTTTCGCATTATTTTTTACTTTTTTTGAATTAAAAGTTGGTGGGATTTACTTAATATGTTGAAGGGAATAAGTGTTTCAAATTTCACGTAAAATAAACATTCATAACATGTTCATCTAAAAGGGGTCAATTTCAGCAATTCTTAGACCATTAAAATTTGATAGTCTTGATGGAGATGATATGATTGTCGAATTAAGTTGAATTTGGAACAACAACATGGTGATACATGGTGATCTAAATTCCCCAAGGTTTCATTTCAAAAAAATCAAAAAATAATGAAAAATTAGGTCGGGTGTAGAGAATTTCCTGCACCCGCCGGTGTGTGTGTATATATATACATACATAGTCTTTTATGTAGTGTACTCTTTTACGTAATTCACTTTTTAAGTAAGTACTGACAAAGCATAAGTGATTAGGAAGCCTTTTGATAGATACCAATGGGGTGACTTTGGACATTGATAAGCCATAAACCAATCAAATTATTCTGATCGCCAAATTGCTTCACATGTTACGTTAACTTTCCATGTGGAAGGATGCGAGATCCCAACCACCAACGCGAAGCCAAAATAATACACACCCCTTGAAAGATACTCGAAAACCTATTGATTGGCTCCATCCCAATATAATATCTTTTATCAAGTCAGGTTCAATTAAACAAAGCTCTTGTTTAACTTTTCCTTAGTTTCCATTTGTTACTAAACATTGTACTTTCTACGTGGATATTTCCTTAACAATAAATTTACCTTTCCAAATTTCCATTTGTTACTAAACTTTGTACTTTCTACGTTGACATTTCCTTGAGAATAAATTTTTGTCTTTCTATTTCCTTGCTAAGAAAATAAAATATTCGCCATTTGAATTTCCATCTCTTTCATAACTATTTGTTTACTTTTAAATGTAAATTATGTAAAAGCTCCAAAATCGAACACTGGAACTCAATGTCGTACTTGATTTTAAAGGACAGCATGCAATGATATATTCGATCTTTAAGATTTCTTTCAATGTGTCGTGAGAGTAAAGAAATCAAGTTATCTTTTTATCTTACAAGTCTTTAATCACATCAGCTTCAAATTACATTGAAACAAATCTTTTTTTTATGAAAAAGAGGGTGAAATCCCGAGTTGGGACTCACCGCAAATGGTATTTATATTAAAAGAGTACTAGATAGGTACATTACCTTGTGGACCAGAAACGATACAGGGAAAGAGCATAAGCTAATACATTTTCTGAATAGAACCTTTGATTTTTAAAAATTAGATCATTTCTTCCTCCCCAGATGGCCCAAAGAGCAGCAAAAGGCAACGCACAGTCGTCTGTCGAATTTCTCCCCACCAGCCTTATTGAACTCCAGAAATCATCTACTCCACCGTGTCGGACCCATGAGACCCCCAACTCCTTCCACACCTGATCTGAAAACGGACAAGCAAAGAACAAATGTTCTGTATCCTCTGTATGTACACCACATCTGTCACAGCGGGTATCCGTAACGCCAAATATCCTGCCCCTTCTTGCTTTGTCACACAGTCTACCCCTTCTAAGGCACCACAGAAAAGGCTTTCACTCTGCTTGGAATCCTGCTAGCCCAAATTATCTTCATATCTTGCTGCATGTTTGGATCCAAAGCGTCAGAGCTCCCTCTGAACATTCTATATGCCTTCTTCATTGAGAATCTTTCTCCCTCCCAAATAAAATGGTCCCTGCCCTGAGTAATACACTCTGGAGAGGGCAGCTCGGACAATAGCCTACCCAAGTCTTGCAACCTTCGGTCTGAAAGCTCAGACAAGAATTGCAGGGTCCATGATCCAGAACCACCAATATCAGCCACAGAACTCTCCCTGTTTGTTGTCAGAGCAAAAAATCTTGGGTACCTATTACAGAGAACACCCTCTTCGGTCCAGTCGTCGTGCCAAAATCTGAAGTCGACCCCTGCACCCACCTTCGGTATCAACCTCCTCCTTAGCTGCGGCAAGATCTCACGAACTCCACTCCACAGAGAGGACTCAAAACGCACTCTGCCCGTCTCTAGGGATCCTTTGACACCATACATGGTACGCAAGAGGTTGATCACCAATCTATCAGTGCTTCCCCAAATCTGTACGACCCACTTAGCAAGCAACGCTTTATTCATACAACTTACATCCCTAATACCCAGACCTCCTTCACTTTTACATCTTGTAACCTCGTCCCAATTTACGAGATGTACTCCAGATCTCTGTTGCCTCCCGTCTGACCAAAAAAATCACCTCATCATTACCTCAATCTTCTTCCTGACCCCCGCCGGCATCAACCTTGTTGAGAAGAAGAAGATAGGAATCGCGGATAATACATGCTTTAAAAGAATCCATTTCCCACCCTTAGATAGGGTAACTGCCTTCCATCCCTCCAGTCTCTGCTCGAATCTCCTGAGAACCAAGTCCCAATCCGCCTTTCTCAACCTTCCCGCTACTAAAAGAAGCCCTAAGTGAGAAATAGGTAGCTCACCCAAAGGGAAACCTAAGATCGTAGCCTTTGCTCTACTCTCCTCTTCGTCCATCCCAAACTGAACCACCATTGACTTACTTCTATTGAGCTTGAGACCAGAAATTCTGCTGAACATATCCACCAACTGCCTCGATCGTCTATGCATCTCATCCGTGCCCCCTAGAAAAATCACTGTGTCATCTGCATACTGCAACAAGGGAATCGAGACGGAACCCATACGGAACCCCTCACACCAACCTTCGTCGACAGCTCTCTTGAACATTACTGCTAAAGCATCAGCCACTAAAAAAAAAGCATCGGTGCTAGCGGACAACCCTGTCTCACCCCCCTCTGCGGTTGGAAGAAACCCCTCTCTGGCCTACCATTTACCAAAATCGTAAAGGACGAGGTCGTGACACACCTCTTCATCCAAGCAATCCAGAGGTCCGTAAAGCCGCGCTTCCGAAGAGAAGTCCACAAGAATCTCCAGTCCACGCAGTCATAAGCTTTTTCAAAGTCGATCTTCCAAATCATTCCTTTCTTGTTTTCTCTTCTCCAATGGTGACAAATCTCAGAAGCTACAACTAGCCCATCTGCCAACTGTCGCCCAGGAATAAACGCAGTCTGATTCTGTAAAATAACATCATCCAGCACCCGCCTCAACCTATTTGCCAGCACTTTGGCCACTATCAGATAGATTGCATTTGATAAAGCAATTGGCCTGTAATCTTCTACTCGTAATGGGTGTTCTTTCTTCGGAAGTAGAAAGAGAAGCGCTCGATTAACCTTCTCGAAGCCCCGATTACCATCTCTGAATTCATTGATAACTGCAAGTACATCTTCCCTCAATAGGTCCCAAAATTCCCTATAGAATAAAACAGGGAAACCATCCGGGCCTGGTGCACCATCTGCATTCAAACCCCACACCGCTCTTTTGACCTCTTCCTCATTAAAAGGGGCCTCGAGCCCAAGTGCTTTCTCCTCTGACAAGGACCCCACCCCTGTTCCACGCCACCCCCATACACCACCCTCCCCTCTCCTCGACAAGCCCACAAAATGCTCTCTGAGAGATCTCCCAAGCTGAATCTCCCCCTCCACCCTTCCCCCCCTACCTCAAGACAATGCATAAAATTTCTCCTTCTTCTCCCAGAAGCCATCGAATGAAAAAACCTCGTGTTCGCGCCCCCTTCCTGCAACCACTTCTGTCTAGACCTCTGCCTCCATTCCACTTCCTCTTTCCTATCCTCAAGAAGAAACACCTCTAACAGTCTGGCCCGTTCCAACACCTCATCCTGTTCCAAGCCCCTCTGATCATCCAGCCCATCCAGTCGAGCCACTTCTTGCTGCGTCTCGAGCCGTCTCTTTCTTCGCTGCAACTTCACACTGCGCCCGAACTCAAGCAGGAACTTCTTCAGCATCATCAACTTGGCAGCCAGGCGAGCCACCGCCGATCCCTCGACTTGATACCCCCTCCAAAGCGCCTCCACTTCCTCCTTAAAGCCCTCCTCCAACAGCCACGCCCGCTCAAATCTGAAACAGAACCTGGTTCTTCTACGCTCCTCCGAGGACCAAAGGATCGGCGTATGGTCCGAGTGAGCACGAGGAAGCGACCACGCCCAAGAAAGGGGGAAAGACTCCACCCCCTCAGGCGAGAGGAGAAATCTATCCAGCCGAGATCTAGACCTGACATTCCGCCAAGTGTAAGCACATCCTGCTGCATCAATAAGCGTGAGACCCAAAGTGTCGATCATACTCCTGTGATCCTCTGAACCGGCATCACACCCACCTCCCCTCAACGGCCTATCATCCGGCAACAAAGTCACATTTAGATCGCCACCAACAAGCCAAATGCCCTCCTCTCTGCTAGCACCAACCTCAGATAGATCCGCAGCCAAAGAGCCAGGCACTGAGCCCGTAGGGCCATACACATTAGTCACCATAAAAATAACCCCGTCCTCCTTCCTCTTCAGACACACGGATAATGAGAACAAGGAACTCCTCTCCCCCAGCTTCTCAAAAGCATCTATCCTCCACCCTGTGAGCAGCCCACCAGCCGCTCCCTGAGCCTCAACTTCAGCAAAGTCAAAAGAAACTCCACCTCCCAGCTCTCGCCACTCCTCTCTACCTGGTCTCGAAATTTTCGTTTCTTGCAGAAGCACAATATCCACTTTAGCATCACTAATCATATTCTTAACACAAAGCCGTTTCTCAGGACGGGCCAACCCCCTAACATTCCACGATAACACCTTCATGAGGAAACTGCTTTCTCCTTCCCACGCGGCGGTATCACACCCAAGCTTTCTGCGAATTTTCTGTCCAACAAGCTGAAGAAGCTTGGTTTCCCAATAGGAGAGCACGATCCATCCTCCACAGCCTCAGAGCCAACTCCTCCAACTCGCCCCATCCCCCAGGTTGATTCCACTCCCAACCTCCTCTTCCCCTTCTTCCTCCAAACCCGTGACTTCCGCTCAAAACACCACCCGACCCGCCCCCGCTCCAAGACCTGTGCGCTTCCCTCAGCTCCCACAAACCCTTCCGACCCTCCCCCAACCATGCCAATCGGCCGTACATCGCCCTGATCCAGATAACCCTGCACAACACCCTGCGACCGATCATCCACTCCCATGAGAGCAGGCACTCCCTCCTTACTCCCGCACCCACCTCTTGCCTTGGAAGCCGAACCCAACAACGAGGACCTCACCTCGTCTTCCCCCGCAAGACCCCCACACCCGTCCGCACCTTCCAAACTCTGCTGCCAAAAAGTATTCTTCACAATTTCCTGATGGAGGTCCACAATCAAATTTAATCGGGCCTCCTGCCCGGACGCGCCAATGCACCCGGGAGTCGGATCCGCAAAGACAGATGTCCCAGGATCTGGCAACGAAGAACCGGCTCCACGCTCTTGATCCGCCTCCATCACATGGCTCGGACTTTTCAACTGCTCCACAAATTCAATGGGCTTCCTACTCGCCCCCTCATTTCTCGCCAGCATGGCACGCTCCTGTGGATTAATTGTGCCAAAAGAAATGGCTGGAAAAGCATTTGAAACCGCCGCCCTTAAATATTGGAGATGAGGAGGATTTTGTCCCACATGCATAGTGGGTTCATCCGTTACAGCATGCCCAGCTGGAAATGACCTTGATTGGCGGACATGAGGGGACGCATGCACCCATTTAATTGCAGCCTCCTGCGAGATCGCATCCACCCTTGCAAACGGCATTGATTGGTGGATACGAGGAGACGCGAGCACCACTTGAATCGCCGCCTCCTGCGGGACCGTTTGCAGAATACCAACGGTCCCCAAATTCTCGGGGTTTCCCGTCGCCGTCGCCACAACTGTTGCAGGCCCCACCGGTTCGCCGCACCCCCACCGAGGTCCCCCGCCGTGCTGCAGCAGACGAAACACCTCCCCAGCAACGAGATCTGCCGACGAGACCTCCAGATGCAGCCGCCGCCCCTCTACGAAAATCGTCCACCACCCCAAAAAACGTGGGTGCAGGCTACGGACCCATATCAACGGATCCGGCCCCTCCCACGGAGCAACGCCCGTGGTAGCCAAACCAACTACCTCTGCAACCCCTTCCAAACACTGACGCACTCGATGAAGACTCCTCCACAACAACGGAAGCCCCCTTACCCGCAACAGATTCAATCTTCTCTGCGAGACCAGACCATCCTCCGCCCTCACGTGCCTCCAACGGAGCATCGACCTCCTCGACTGAGACAGAGATAATAGAGCATCAGCCTCGCCTTCAGCCAGCCCTCTTGCAAGAACCCTCCAAGATGACAATGCAACAACATCTCCCCTGAAGCTTCCTCCTGTAGCCAATCTCACGTCCGAGGTCCCCTTGGACAGGGCACCCCCGCCGCCACCTTCCCCCACCAAAAATCGCAGAGCCTTTGCAGGTGCAACTACTTCCTGTCCAGACCGCCCTCCCTTCCAGCAGTTACTGCTTCGATGCGCGAAACCCCTGCATTTGAAACAACGAATAGGATCCCTGCACTGCCTCGCCCAATGATCGAAAGAGCCGCATCTGAAGCACCCCCGACCAAACGGAAGAGACCTTCCCTGACTGCGGGGAAGAGGCCCTCCCTGGCCGCGAGGAAGAGCACCAAGAGGCCCGCGGCTAAGACCATCCTTCCTCACTCGATGACGCCCTCGCACCTCCACCCACCCTTCCTCTCGCCCTCGCATCTCTAAACCCTAACCCACATTGAAACAAATCTTAAAGATCCGATATCATGTTATCATTTTCAAAGTTGAGATAGAACTTTAAAATTGAGTGTATAGCTTAGGAGAAATTATATAATTTATATAGGTTAGGAATAATTATATAATTTACTCTTACTTTTAAAAAATCCCTGAAATCATTCATGATGTTATGCACTAGCAAGAATAACAACTCATATTTGAAAATCCGTGTATCTGAAACTCCTGCAGCCTCTTGCGTTGGTTTGGTCTGTCTGGCTGGCTAGGAATGACATGCTATTTTCTTGCCAAAGGTTCTACAAAGAAAACGTCTGTGTTCGTGCGTCGGGGTTGTTGCGTTCTTGGGTTGTCTAGAGTGCTTCTTTGTATCTTTCTCGTTTTTTCGTTTTTGCTTCACTTTAACCTTTTAATATATATGGGGTGAACGCCTATGAGCATCTCCCCCTTTTCTGGCTTCAAAAAAAATCCGTGTATCTGAGAAAATTTTGATATGAGTAGCTACCACGATGAAATTTATATTGTATTGATTTGTTCATCATTTTTCATTTTTATTACTATGACAATGACTTAAGCAGACGAATAATAAGAATATTCACCGTCCTATCTTCCGATGTTAAAGATAACAACGGATATTATTCATTGTCAAATTAGTTTTAGTTCTTATAATCAATAATGAATGTCATATTTGTTGTGAATAGTTCATATAATGATGATTTATCCATTGACTTATTCGTTAAAATTTTTATTGATTGTTGTTAAATTAACAATGATTGGTGGAAAATGTTAATGAATAATCATTGTCACAGGGCACATTACTAGGAATATAATAACGGATACGATATTCATTGAGAATTTAAATAATGAAATAACAAATAATATCTGTTATTATATATTAAGATATGATAACAGCTATTTTTAAATTATTCGTTGTCTTAAGTCAAATTTGATGTAATGTATGGCATTTATGCATTCTTCTTGAAGATGTCTGGAAAGATTAATATTTTGTATGTTATATCTAAAAAAAGAACAAATAGGATAACCTTCACAAATATGACGTATAATGTCTTCTACAAAAGATTTTTAATCCAATGTATTTTAACTTGATTCTTGATAGTTCTATGTTATCTGTGCAGAAGTAAAAATTTTCATCAATTTATTTTGTAAAATTTGATATAAAAAAATTAGATCCTGATTAAATGTTTGTAGATATAAAATGGCATTTCAATGTCTATTTAAAATGTAAAATAAAAGAATATCTTAGTGAAATAATGAGGAGCAACTGATATTACTTGTAAGATTTTGGGTTTGATTGATTCAGACAATTTAGCCATCTAAAATGCTAAAGTTCAAGTTGGCAAGTAATATTCCTACACTCTTATAATCAACTCTCAAACTTTGTGACTATCAGATGTGGGACTATCTTTCAGGTATTATAACCTCCGCCATTTTCATTTGCAACATCATCGTATCTATATATTCAGGCTTTGGACATCATTTTTCTTATATTTCTTTATAACAACAACTTCATCTCTCATGTGGTCATTTTTTGTTATTAGAGGGAATACTCTCTAATACCATTTGTAATATCTCGAGCCTAAGCTCGAGCTACCATCAAGTAAAATTGACCCTTACAACTTGTTAGATTCAATCACAATTGGATTGGTTGTGAACCATCTAAAATGCTTGAATTTAATTTGTTAAGTGGTAATCCTCTACTCATATAAGTAGGGGAGGTTGTAACACCTCAAATATATTTCCAATCTAATAATCACAAAGTTTGAGAGTGACTTACAAATGGTGAAGAATACTACTTCATAGCTTGAGCTTAAGTATTTTAGGTTGTGGTTAACATGCTCAATTTGTCTCAAGACCAACAAGTTATCACATCCAGTTATCCTTGATAAAGTTTCTAATCTAGTTTCTAGACTTTATATAATTACTCATTTTTTAATATAAAATAAAAATACTTTTAAAGGAAACATTCAGAGATGTGCATATTTTGTTACTACATATACATGTTTGAAGTTACTATTAAGTCTAAAAAAACCATAAATTTTACATGTATGGTGTCCCAATTATGTTCTTGATTTTTCCTATTCTTGAGAGATCTAGTGTGAGACTTTCTCTTCCCAATCTTAATTTTGTGCACCATAGTTCACTACTGAGCACTTGCTAAGCCTTCTACCAACTCAATCGATCTCTTCTGATCTTGAACTTGTGAAGTTATGTTAGTGTTGCCTTTTTTCTCGACTGTAGAAAAAGGTTGAGGGAAATGCTAGCCCAAGAACATCTGTATAAAGAAACTTGAACCATATCAAAAGATTATCTCATTAGGAAACATCTATCAAAACCTTACACTGCCTTGAGCCATATCCGTAAGGCTAATTTTATCATTTTAATGGGCAATGTAACATCATTAGCAAGGCGTTAGAACACTGAAATATTAATTACTAAAATATCATGATTTTGTTGTGAAGACCCTTTCTGACATGAACTATTAAATCTAGGAACTTGTATATACTTTTACTCTAAAATTAAATCTAGATACTGCGATGTGCATATACAGAAGGAGCAAAAGGTTGTGCCCTCCAAAAGGGACTGCAATCCAGACCCAGGTTGAAAGAAAAACCAATGTGCAAAAGGTGGAATATGTTTAGATCCATGCATGTCGGAAAATTCTAATAAAAATAATTCAAAATTATGGTCGATCCACTGTATATGTCGGCCATGAAGTTTTGTCACTATAAGGCCTCCCATCCATCCAGGGTTCAAAAAATCGGATCGCACCGGCTAATCAGACCGGTTGGATCGGGAATCGATACCGACCCGGTCGGTTCGGTCGGTTTTGTGTAATTAATTTCAAAAAAAAAAGAAAAATAAAAAATTGGGTCCGGCTGGTGGTCGGACTGGGTTGACCCAGATGGTCAGACCGGGTTGACCTAGATAGACCCAGTTTTGATGGTTTGGTAAATTTTCAAAAAATAAAGGTTTAAATAATGAAATAATGGAATTTTTATCATTTGTGCCCTTCTTAACTTTTGTGATATACGTTATGTCCCTCTTTTTTTGGAATATAAGTTGTGCCAATACTTTCTTAGAGTGATATTCTAAAACACCTATAAATAAATTAGTATAATATTATATTCATATATAATTGTAGAAAATGTGACTAACTTTTGTAGTGTTTTACTCAAAGTAGGCAATCCTATTATTCTATTGAAGTATTTGATATTTTAATGATTATTTCATTGATGCATAAATACATACTTACACACACACACACATACACATATATCAGTTCAAAAAACCGGTTCGAAGTCTGACCAGTAAGTTAAGCCCAGTCCATTTTTTTTCGAGTCGATAGAAATGATGATGTCATGTTGACATCATCACCGGTCTGATCGATTTGGACCGATGATCCGACTCGGTTGAACCAAACCGAAGACTGACCGATTCAATGTTCGGTCTCGTTTTTAAAACCTTGCATCCATCATAATCATCTCATTTTGGCATGGAAATAAAAGGAAACAACCTTTGAATGATGTTAAGAAAGTAGAGGTGATCTTTATAGAAAGAACCCTTGCACATCATGGCCCCATCTTCCCCCAATCAAAAGTGGCATTATTCTATGGACAAAACACAAAGCAAGAGAGGGCACTTCCCTCTGTCTTTTTTCTTTGATGTGGGTGTGAGTGGAGCTCCAATCTATAAATATTACGTTGGAAGAGAAGGGAGCAAAGATCTCTAGAATGATGCTTTCTAGATGTGTGTTAGTGATAAAAGTTGATGTGCAAAAAAAATGTGGTAGTGCTCCATCCACCTTTCCTCCCCTTTGATCACTGAAGCCCTTGATGGGAATTGATGCCATTGTGCTCACGTCAGAATCATGTACAGAATAATATGTCTCATTTTACTGTTCCATGATTTTTGGATTTGGATTTTCACCATCTATTTAATAGTTGACTTTCACATTTTTCTTTTTGGCTAGGCTCTTTCTTATGGATAGAAATATATGAAGTGAGCATTTTTCTCTATTTCTAGTGGACATGTGTCATAGTCATGCAATATAAAAGGAGGAAGAGAAATGATATGGGGAGAAGAGAGAGGGAGAGAGAGAAAAAGGAGAATAATAGTGATAGTAAGGGGGAAGCTGTCCACATGGGGATTGATGTATTCCTCACATGTCAACTGGCTGTGAAAACACATCTTTCTATTCTGTCCACACAAAAAGATGAGCAGTGATGATACATCAGTGTCCATAATATGACTTCATGTCTGTCTAAATACATGCGAGTACTGTTCAGATGTATCGTATGTACAAACTAATATTTTTTTCCTGTCTTCGTAAGATTATGATGACAGATCATAAAGTCATATGATCTCTGAACCTTACAGTTGATGTTCCTGATAAAATAACTGTATTTGTAGGATTGTGATGACAGATGAAGTCATCCTCTACAACGTACAGTTGATGGTATGGTGCAAGTTTGCCCTAATTGATATATATGTGCTGTTTGTTGTGTGGTCTGACGCTTCATGCACTGAATGCACATGTCGATGAATATTTTGTAGAATTCTGAAACTTGCCTGTGGAATTAGATCTGATTGATTCCATTTCCACTCCTGAGGTTATATATGTATCCCTTGTATGGAATAAACAATTTGGAAAGATGCTCTAAGATGTGTCTTTCTTCTAATTACAACAAAATAGGTATACAACAATGAATAATTTGAGGAATCATTGGCAGATCGCTGATGGAAGGAAGTTTGGTGCTCTAAGGCGTCAACACTAACTACAAGTGATATAAAATTCCCATGCGGGAAAGACCAGCTTGGATTTGATTATGCCCGGTCAGTGGATGGTTGATCATGTAAGTTATATCTTGGACCGTCCCCTTTAATCAAGAGGATTATCGCTTTAATCAGTGACCGTCCCCTTTAATCAAGAGGATTATATCTTGGATTCTATTGATCGGGTTAAGATGATACATAGAATGGATTGATATCGCTATGTCGGCCAAGTGATATCGCTGTGTCGGCCAAGTGAATCTAGAGAGAACAAAACATCCACTGATTATCACATCGAGTACACCTGCACGAGAAATTGTTAAGCGCATTTTGGAGGACTTAAAGATCCACTGGCCTTATTTGGAAGCTCTTTCTGGAGTTTGTTTCTGATCTTGTCGTAAATTCCCTTACCCATTAACATGTTTTTTGTTAGGGGCAAAATCTTATGAATGTTTTCTTGTAAATTGTTTCTTTGTTACAGAAGAACATGTATCATGTTTAACTTTCAAAAGGAATAATCGTTGCAAAAATAAAAAATTCATGAAAACAAAAAGTGGCTCATTGTTATATTTTCATATGTTAAATTTACACCAATAAATACTATTGATTATACAATTATATATTTGAAAATATGAACATCATAATAAATACTATATCCGTTGTTATGTTGTTAATTATATAACAATGATTATTCATTCGTTTTTTTTTCAAGAATTGATCTTCTAATCATCGCTAAATTAATCATGTTTATACAAATTTTAACGAAAAAGTCAACGGATAGTACATTAAAACAAAAACAACATTGTGGCAACATACTCTAGTGGCAGAAGTTTAGCTTGTGGCAATGGATTCAATCATTAACGTCGCCGAGCTATTGTCAAAAGCTCCCGTAGCCATAGCTTGATTATAACTGACAATCTGTAGCCACACACTTGTGGAGATAGATCCACTACTTTTATTACATTTTGTTCTAAGATATATTGATATTGGATAGATTTTAGATGGGGACTTGACATGATTTTGTTTCTCCTATTGTCTTCGAATCCTGAATTTAATTTAGGGATCTTAATTAGTGGTTTGATATTAAATTATATATAATTTCTATTACTTCTCAATATGTGAGGTCTACATTTCTCTCTCTCTGTATATATACATATGTCTGACGGTTTTTTAATATTCAATATAAAAATTTTTAAACAATGACTTCATATGCTCGATCAACCTTTTTGTAAATTTCGCGTGAGTTTGTAACATACAACATCCAATTCATTTCATTTTTAATATAAAAATAAGTTCTTAAATTGTTTGCATTCCTTTCTCTTTGTATTTTTTATTTGTTTTTATACTCGAGTTCTTTCTACATCATGAATCCATATTTGTTTTTTACTTTCCATCATCAATATATTTTTTTCCAGATTCTTTCGACATTTAAATTTAGTTTGCAGTTTCTCTTTATTGTCATTTCATTAGTATTTTCGTCATTTTTGTCGATTTTATATTGTTTGTCTCTCCGTATAATTTTTTTTACAATTTCAAATTGCTTGTCTTCTTTTTTGTCATTGATGATCTCATTTTTCCAAGTTCTATAACAACTGTTTCAACGGGTATTTACATATCTCAATAACTTTTTTCAGCTCGGAATAAATCTAGCATTTGTAATTCCTATCCAATGAAATCATGTTAAACAACAATGTTTTCCGATTATCAATTTCCATTTTATCATTTTAAAGTCCAAATTTGTAATTCCAAATGAAGTATATGTAAAAAATGTTTAAGTTTTGTATATTTCTCATCAATATATCATTCCTTTGCCACCGAATAACCTTTAAAGTATTATAAAGAACAACAAATTTTGTAAAGCAGAAGCTCATCTCCCTTTTTTCCAATCCATGATCTGTTAAGAATAGCATCACTTTTGTAAATTATTTCCTTTAAATTCATTTAGTTTGACTATATTTGCAAAATTTTGCTTGCTTTTTAATACCTTTTATAAGTAATAAATCAATCTATTGCGAGAGCACCCTCCTCGTGGCTTTGTGGATACAGTTCTTCGCAAATCATTCTGATTTTATTGTAAGCACTAGGCATTAGTTTGGCTGATTTTATCAAATATTTCTCTCTATCGCAATTCTTGTTGCAGGTGTTGCAAACTGTAAGAGCATTTTTTATGCTTTGTAGCCTAGAGTGTCTCAATTAGACAGTATGATGTTATTACGCGCTCGATAGCTAATAAAAAGTAGCCATGGTGCTTGGTGCCTGCAAAGAGTTCCCACACCAGACTGCACTTTTACTACTCTATTGCTCCATTCTTTATGCATATATTGCAGTCATCTTATCCTGCAATTATACAAGGATCTATGCAGACTTGTGTCAGCAATGAAAATTTGAAGATCAAATAAAGATCAGATGACCCTTATTACACTTGAACTTTCATGGAACAGATGATATTCCTGTAAAAACGGAAAAGAGGATCGAGCTATAAAATGCTATGGCCGAAATTGGAGAAGCTTGATTCGGATGAAAGTTGGACCACTTGTTTCTCTTGTAAGTCCTCAGCAATCCACAAATTTTCAAGTAAAACTGTATACTTTTTAACGTGCATCTAAAAGTGGTAGGGATAATCATCTTGCTACTGAATAAAGGGTCAGTTCCATTTGATTCATTTCATAATCATGTAGAAAATGATGTATCCTTTGAGCCGTATGGGATGGATTCTTAAAAAAAACCTGATTTTTCTAGATAAACCTGATTTAACAAACCTGCAAGGTCCAAAAATAGTAGTTTCAGACGATGAATCATATCTAGAGGGCTGGATTTGGATAATCTGATTATGTAATTTCAATTTTGCATGAGTTGACCCGATTAACGTTCTGTTCTGAGTCTCATCCAATTCTGTTTCCGTTGAAGTTTGCAGAACTTCAGTACTTAATGTACCACTCTATACTTAAATTCTTAGTTACTCTACGCAGACCTATTTATTTTAATACGGACAATTGCATATTTTGTTTTTTTAAAGAGACCATGTGTGCACAAAAACTGTACTTCAATATAGGGAATCTGATGCTAACCTCTACAGTTCATACCATAGATTTAGATATTAAACATGCATTGCCATCTACTTCCAGTAGAACAAGATAGCGTCGGTTATTGTTCTCTGCTGCTCTTCTTTCATTGGTTTGCAGAATGGAACCAAATGGTGTGCACTGGCGAACATATCATCCAACACCTCCGTTTATGTGAAGGTATGTCGGAACTTCACCATCAACTTGCATAAAGAGAACAAAATCTGCAATCTCACCGGTCTTGAAACAAAGGATTCGTGAGATTGAGCGCAGAATCCATAAACTGCAAGAAGAATGATGGCATCGTTGTAAGGGGGAATTATAGGTACACTAAGGATGATCTGTAGAGAATATCTAAACATAAACCGGTTATGATTAAATTTGTAACACGACCTGTAAGCACTCAAACAGGAGAAAAAGAACACACAGTGCCCCGATGAGTCGAACAGCTTCACGCACACGTTGGGGAGAGAGTTGGGGAGCACGTGGTGGAGGGATCTTCCTTTAACTTGTTCTCTGCCTGATTGAGATTAGTAACCTATAGTCGAACCCCACTTGCATGTTTATATCAGCATATTTAGATGGTGCTCGTGACGGATCTATCCAGATGTCATTGTCTATTCAAAATGCTTGAACTCAAATGCATGTTGACATCAATCTCAACTCTCACTCAAGCATCTAACCCAATGCTCATGTTGCAAAATACTATTCTTGCAAGTATATATAGTCCGTTAAAATAAGAACTCAACCACATTATTATTATTCATTTATTTATACTTGGAGAAATCTCTATTGCAACAAAATGAAATCAATAGGGATGCATATTTTAAATATGCCATTGTATCGTCTGTTATTAAATTACTACAACAAAACTTTATTATGACAATTAAGTTATAGCGTCAAAGTTGTCTAGAAACCAAATATCTCTTTGCTAGCAAAAATTCTGTCGCTGAAACGTTGGCACTGGAATTGTCGTCGCAAATTATATTGAAATAATCTCTTGCCACATGGCAAGGGAGACTCGCTTGCAACGAAACTATGACTACCTAGCCTTTCGCAACGAGTATAGGTGACGTTAATGTCCGAATATGTTGCAACGAACTAAATTTTTGTCATTAAAGTTCGTTGGTATTGATTATGAAATCAATGTTTACATCGGAAGTCAGCTACATATAAAAGGTACAGAATCATATATATATGTTGCTATATATTTATATACTGACGGTATAGAGACAGATATCAAAATACACTACAAGGAAAACAAGTTGTAGCCATATAACTATGCCCACAGATGTGAGGCTTGTGGTCACAGAATTGAGCTCTAGCCACAACACTTCATGACCTGTAATCGTAGCTACAAGTCTCGTCGCGAAAGTTCTCTAACCGTGAATATATTGTGACCACTACAAGTAAATACAGAAGTTGTCATGGCTACAGTTCTAGCGTGAATGTCCTCTTTACGTATTTGAAGACTTTGACCACGGAATTGTAGCTACGAGAAATTAGTGGTCACGCAATTATCGTGGCTACAAGTTTCCGTAGCCATAATATGTGGCCACAACTCATTTTCATTGTAGTGCCCTTTCCACTATCAGAGAGAAATTGACTCTGATACCATTTGTAACGTCTCGAGTTTAGGCCCCTGGTCCATTATCGAGAAAAACTGACATTGACAACTTGTTGGGTTTGGGCTCAATTAATAGATCCGTTGACAAACACACATTTATAAATCACTCTCATACTTTCTGAGTTTTAGATGTGGGACTATCTTTGGGCATATGGATGTTACAACAAGAACGATTTAGCAATAGATTTCAAGCACAACATCCATATAAACAAACTTATTTTGTTGTAGTGATGTTACATCATCATAACAATTATTTATTTTACCGTGACATGTGAGCGGGTGGATCGCCGGAGCCGCTCGATCTTGATCGAGCGGTTCGCACGAAATCCTACTTTTTGTGGGCTCATACAGTGGAAATTCGTACGAACCGTTCGATCAAGATCGAGCGACTCGAGTGGAACCCAGATTTGGGCTAGACATGGCAAATGAGAACCAAGCATGCATGAGAAGCAGAACTATCAGAACTAGAAGTACTGTTTTCACAAGTGTGGGTTCGATTGTTCCTAAACACATGTATATCTCAATTACTTATATTAGTTTATTTCATTAAATACAAACGAATTTCTTCGTATGGAGGGGGATATGTTCCTGACAGTGGCGTTATTGCAACATGCAGGTCCCAAAAAGAAGACGTCATCGAAGAAGCCCACGTCTAAATCAAACACTAGAGAATTGGGAATCGTCTCCTCCATTATCAACGTCGTGATCATAACAGTTGCGTGACTCTCTTTGGTTTTGCAACAAACGGTGGATTCTTCCGTGCTCTCCCACATCTCTCCGACTGCTGCCTCTAATTACCTGCATGCATTTTAATACGCCCTGAAATCACATCCCAGAAGGACATGCAGAGGGACCTGTGTAACCTCAAGCCGAAGTAAAATCTTTCCCACTCACCTCTTTTGATTCTAGCAGCGATAAACTAGTGGGTTTTAATTATTTTTTCTGATTCGAGTGTGAAAGAGCTCTGGTAATTATTGCTGGATGCTGAGGGTTATCGATCCCTTCCTCGCATTGGCATCAAGTTTGTGTATGAGAGAGAGGGAGAGGGCAACCAAAGCTGGAATGGATCGATAAACCTCTGCATCCAGTTGCCCATACCTGTTCTTGCTTCTTTTGCAGGCATTTCTCTTTATATATATCTCTAGGGTTTAGTCTTTCTTCTTACTATTACAGAAGAATTTTTCTCTGAACTTTTAATTCATGCCAGAGATGGACAGATAATTAAGCAAACCACTTTTATTTGTTTGTTTGTTTTTCATCTAGTTTTTGCTTAAAATCTAGTATTTCAAATCGGAGAATCTTGCTGTCAAACTATCTTTGCATTCTGATGATTTGTTTATGAACTTCTGCGTTTGGAAACAGACTGTTCTAGATTTTTTTTTGGAATTTCATAGATTCGTATTGAGAGATAAGAGATTCTACGAAAACATTATAAAATCTTCATGTATATCGGCAATGTTTCATAAGAGCATGAATTTCCTGATGGAGGAAGAGACCAACTGGAAATGAAGATGTGGTCACTGTCGTATGCCTCTCACGTCAGCAAGCCGTTCTGCAAATCATGTAAATGTCTATATGTATAGTTTTTGCGATTATTCTCTTATTGATATTTGAACAAAAAGATGGCTGACGAAATGACGAATCTGCGCTAATTATTTCTTAAGTGAGTATGTTTTGCCATGGTAATTAAGTTCATTTGGATGATAATGTTGTGCTAAATAAAATATGATCGCTAATGAAAAAGTCAACGAATAATCGTTGTTATATTATTCGTTGTGTGGAATATAACAATGAATATTGTTATTCATTGTGAATTTAAAGAAGTAAGCGACAAATAATATTTGTTGTTACATATTTAACTATAGAATATATGATAACGAACATTAAATTACTCGTTGTTTTAGGTCAATTTTCTTGTTGTGCATGAATCATATGTTGACTTCTTTTTGTATAAATCTGCATTAGCCCTCACAAAGTACGATTAGGAAAAAAAATTCCTTTGAGAAGGTCAATGAAAACTATTATAATATAATTCATTGCTGATATAAAATTCAAGAATCAGAAATAATTTTATAATTAATAATTTACCCAAATGTTATATATTTCAAAACAGAAAGATACACCAGCTGATCATCTTCAAATCGATTCATCACTATAGCTTTGTTTTACTGCAATATATAAAAATCATGTTTAAATTCCAACTAGATGGCAACAATAGTAGAAATAAAGGTTTCCGCTATTTTGAGCATGAGAGACCCTAAATCAACGCAGACCGCAAATTCTGATCAGGCAAATAAGACCATCTCTTTTCTAAGCCAATGGCAATGGTGCTGTCTTTGCTGTGATGTATGAGCCGCTCGATTTTGATCAAGCAGTTCACATGATTTTGCACGGTACGAATCTGTAAAAACTGTAAAAGCTTGTGAACCACTCGATCCTGATCGAACGATGCACACGGTTACTGCGGAATCTGCGGCATTTCGGCCCGCAGCAGACGATCCGCCTCCGCCAATGCATGGTGTGAAGCCCATATAAAAATGGAGGGCAGCCCTCCATGCCAAAGCGCACAACTTAGAGTTGCAATCGGGTGGGATCATGGCTTCCAGATGTGCCATGCCGGCCTGCTTCCTACTCGTAGTCATCCTCTTCGCCACTTCGGACGTCGCCGCTGCTCTAGATCAGACAACCCTGTACACTGGCACCTCCCATGGATCTACGATAGCCTTACCACCCTCACTGCTCGAAGAAGATGATGCCTTTATCAGTTACGGTGCGATACAAGTTGCACGGATGCCGCACAGGAGAAGAAGCTAATCCCTATAGCATGGCAGGGGTTGCAACCCCATAAATCATTGCAGGATTGGTTAGTGATGATCGAAAGCAAGACGAGGATGATTAAGTTGTGTCCAAATGTGCACCAATATGCATGTTTGTTTTTGTTTTTTTCATATCGACGATGTTTTTCAAGCAAAAAAATGTGTCAAACCGTAAATTCGGGACACCTGCAAACTTATATTCACAGTATCAGCATAGAGATTACAAGATGAAGACTCCTGCGGGAAGTCTGGCATACATGTTCTAGCAAATGCTCAATGAATAGAAACCGCGTGAACTTCTATTTCCATGCCCAAAAAATACATGTTTATGTTTTTTTCCCAAGAGAAATCATGTTTTGAACAATTGGAATTTTTAGAGGTGGTTTTCTAATTTTTTTGTATTTTAATATGTAAATAGGGAATAGATGGCTCCTATTTGATTTTTAATAAATGGGAAAATACAATAAAAGACTAAATAAAAATAATTAAGGGCATGAACAAGCATTAGATCAGGCATCTACCATATTTTTCCCAAAATTTTTAAGGTACGGGAGATATTTAATAAAAATAAATATGCAAGAAATACAAATATAAGCTAGGAGGGGTATTTTTGTAATAAAAATAAATAAATATCCCTAAAGTTTTAAACTATATATACAAATGTATGGACTAAACTTATATATTAAAAGTTGATAGAGTTTTAATGCAAAAACATCAAGCGCCTCGCATGGGGGCCATGTAAGGTGACGTGGCAAAGGACTTGCTTGTAATTTACAATAAGTACGAGGGTCCAACACTACAAGTTATATTTACATGATTAAAAAGAAAATAAAAAACTCGTAGGGGACAAGAAATTACCCCTTATTTATGTGCCATCCAGCGGCTCTACAAATGCCCCATGGTTCACTAACTCAATCGGGCGGTTGGGATTGGTTGGTACTGCTTCGCGGATTGATGCGTGTGATTAGATCAGGTCCCCATTTGATGGTGGTTGGGTCTGATGGTGGTTGGGTCCTCTGATGAGACGATTCTTGTACAATCTAGAGTGGGCGCTCCATCAGACGGTTGTGCCTCATTCCCTAAGAACAAGGAAGAACACCGAAGGAGTCTTCCCTTGTTCATCGATTCCTCACGCTCCAAGGCCTCTCCCAGGTTGTTGAAGTGTCTGGAGAGTTCCTGCAATCAATCCACAACGATTGATGCATTCAATAAGGTCCAAGACCCATTGATGGGGTCCTAGCAGCTCGATGTAGCTCAGGCTCCTGGGGATTGAGTTCTTGGGTGTGAAACCCCTCGGATGGAGTCCTTCAAGATCTGATTCATGTGCATAATGAAGGGACGGCTCTAGCAAAGGTTCCTACCTCTTATTGGTAAAGGATCTAGTGATGGTGTGGTGGAATGGAGGTGCTCCTACGAAGGCGGAGGAAGGAGCACGGATGAACTCAATCTGCAGAGATCGAGGTGAGCTAGATGATCGAGGAGATGGAGAAATGGTAGGTGGAGCTAATGAGGTGGTGGTGGAGTCAGAACGAGGCATATACATGCAAGATGATGGTCAGAGCTCTAGAGCTCTGGCGTACCTTAAATACAAAATGATAAGAAAATGCAAAATAAAATATGAGAAACAAAGTGAGGAAGTAAAATTACCTCGAAAGCGGTAAAAACATCTCGAACTTGGACTGGGGTCTAGGGAGAAGAGGTCATAATTGGAGCTAGCTTCAGCGACGGGGATCGCTCCGTTCACCGCCTCATGCGCGCTGCAGATCGCTCGTGGAGGTTGATGTCACCAACCTCAACCCGATCATGCAATGATCTAAGGGTTCTGTGGACAAAAGAAGACCAAAAATCAAAATGAGATTGGGAGCAATATTTATGCACAAGTGAGAGGGCTACAAAGATTGAAGGTTTATGGATGTGGGGTGCATCTACAGTCGATCCCATGACATGGCGTGAAGGAGGAGGATAAGACGAACATGGTCAATAAAGGGCTGGAGATCATCCAAAGCATGGATCAAGCGTGAAAAATCGATAAAAGATGGCTCCTCTTTCTCTAACATGAAACAGACCGAGGCGCATGAACAGTTGACTTGAAGTCAACAAATATTCGTGCCTCATTGGTCCACATTACAAGCTAGAAGACAAAACAGAGCTAAAAAGAGTAAATAGTTAGAAATAAAATAGTAGAGGAGTTAATTAAATTAATGCCAAAACACAGAAAGTGTATTATTTCTTGTATGTAATTATAATTTTTATTTATTTATATAAGTGATTTATTAGGTATTAATTTTTACATGTATATACATGGGTATATTCACCTATATTTTAGGTATTTTATTTTTATTTTATATTCTGTATTTTATCAATACATAAACATATTTTATATATTTATAATATATTTAGATACATATCTACATTTTTATTTTTCTGGTTGTATTTATATGCTTATATAAATCTGTGCATGTATATTATATGTATAGTTTACATATATATATTTCGATTCTTTATTTATTTTAATGTATTTTTCATGTTTTTATTTTATGTTCATTATTCATATATATTTTAACTAATATTTACAAGTATTTTAAAATATACAAAAAGTAGAAATGTAAAGAATGAATATATTGAATATTATATATGAGTATAAAATACAGTAGGGACCGAAAAGCCACCTTTTGCATCTTAACTCCATTTTTAATGAAACTGCCTTCATTAAAAATTAATTTTTTATGAACAATAAAGGTGATATTGGTCAATTTTGAGTATGTATGGAGGACATACTGGTCTGGGAAGTTCTGTTTGCGGTGTGCTCTGTGTGTCTCGGATGCTCTATATATTATTTTTATGTGAAATAATTTTATATTTTCTTTGTATGTTTATGTACAAGTTTCACGTTGAAGGTTTTATTATTTGAGGCATAAAAATTAGAAAAATAAAATAGGTGTTAAATGCTTATTTATTGATGAATAAAAATAGAATTTTTAGCGTTTTTCATGTACAAGTAGTCCTCCCTATCTCCCTATTTGTTTTTTTGATCTTGGGGTTTAGGGTCATTCAGTGTCTTTGACACTTCATTTCCTTTTCTTTTCTTTTATTTATTTTTATTTTGGAATTAAATATCTATATTTATACAATGTTTATTATTTAATAAATGAATATCAATTTGTACAAATAAATGATATATGAATGTATTTAGCTAGGGATTTAAGGCCAAAATGAGAGAATAAAGGTGATGAAATGGAGATTTCTCACCTTGAAAGCTTGATTTGTTTACTTATTTTGCTACTCCTAATATTGAACCACATCATGATTTATACATTTTGTTTCGGGTAAGGTACGGTGTGACAAGGGTGTACATATGACGGTTCTTCAATTAGTGGACTTCGCCCCTTCAGCAAATAGAGATGAAACAAGCCTAGTGTTGATCAAGAATTACAGGTCCATAACATATGTCAACAGTCAACTGTCAACATTAACAACCAGTGATATGTAAGATATATTGTATATTAGTTTGTTAAATATACCTCATTCTTGCTTCTAAATGTGTATTTGTATGTTATTTAATGTTGCTTTATTTTTCATATTATTTTAGTCCCTCAACTTGAAAATTCACCAATAATCCATTTCGTAATATTTTTGGTGCTTTAAAACTTGGTGGAGTTGTATTAAATAGCCTAAATTTTTGAGACCCTATTTGATACATTTAGACATTGATCTTATTTATTGTATTTTATTATTGTGAAAATGATATTTTTGCCGAACAATATTTTAGGCTTTTAGGGGTAGTTTCTTATGTTGGGAAAAGTTGTGCTAGGTCCCCAAACTTATGCAATAAAAAATTTTCTCTTCTGTAAAATTGAACCACATTGTTTTTTACAAATCCCCCTTAGTTTTAGTTTTTTTATTTTTCTAGGTTTCATTTTGTAGTACTATAAATCCTTTTGTGCAAATATATTACAATATTATTATTCTATTACCCAAATTTGAATTTTGCAAAATATTTAATTTCATATTTAATCAAAGTCAAAATGAAAGTCAACCCCTTTTCAGAAGGAAATTCATATTAGTTTCGTCTCTTAAAAAATTATCTAAAGTGTGTATCTTAACAAATCTTAGATTCGGAAAAAATGTTCATTTTATGTGATTTTATAATTCTCTTAGTTAAAAATAATTTTAGGTACTTCTACAATATTTTCCTTTTTTATCTCTATTTTCCTTCCCCTGTATAAACCTTAGATCTAAAATACATATAAAATGGAAGAAACTATATAAAAGGGGAAAGAGAGATTCTTATTCTCGTTAAGCAGCTCTATTTGTTGGTTGGTTATTTCTAAAACATCTTTCAAAAATTAAAAACCAAAAAATATTTTTCTCTTCATTTTTAGCTATGTCTCTCATTTTTACCTTAATCGAAATCCTAAAAAAATAAAATTCAAGACCATTTATACAATTTGGTATCTTTTCAAAAAAAACTAAAATCCAAAATTATAAAAATGCAATAACATAAAAAGCTAAAAGCTGAAATGTAAAAGTGAAACAAACTTTTAAAAATTAATTCGGGATATTACATCTATAGTGCCTTTATCTTATAGATAATTTCGACTACTTGTGAATTAACTTAGAAACCCATCCTATTTGACTTTCTCTCTCCTATACACCCCACTTAAGTAGCTTGTTTAAATTATATCTCATTCATCGACCATGAGACTTGTCCAAGTTAAATAAACATACTTTGGGCATTACTTCGTGTTCTTATTTGTTTTGATCGGGTGATTCCATTATACTATTCTAACTTGTTAATTCTTTAAAATTAACACTTACCAGAAAAGCTACGTCATCTATGTAAGTTGTCTCTCATGCACTCTTTTAGGGAATTCGATAAGACCACCTCAAGCCACATATCTAAGGTCTTACATCTTGGTGTGTTTATCTCCGATCGAGCTCAAGCGACTCGCCCTAGATATCTGCCTAGCCAAGGTCCACGAAGTAAAGCGCAGGACTTGAGAGTTAAGGCACACCAAGGTTCATATGTCCAAGGGCTTGATACTCATGCCTCTACTACACATGTTCCTCATGACCCCATGATGCCGAGATACCTCAGAGCAAATGCATGCTTGGAGAGAGAACATGTTGTGATTTTTATCTCACTAGGGGGTCGTGTTTGTTCGATCAGTTTAACCACCTTTCGTCGTCTCAGTTGCCATAAGACTTGCAAAACTACTAGACAACTAGTTGAACTCGGTATCAAGCCAAAAAGATGAATGATTTCCTCTCGATTATCTGACCTACTCAAATTCTATGTTACGAGATTTACTTTTTGGGAACACACAATCTCAGCCACTAAATGCAAAGACAATGCATACCATTAATTCCAAACTAACCTACCTACCAAACTTTGACATCGCTAAATTTAAGCGTATTTCACACTTACAAAAGGCTCAGAGGAATCCATGATCCATGTATCTCGTTTAAGCGTAATTCACATCGCTAAATTTAAGCGTAATTTCACCACGATGTTGACCCGCAAAACATGTGCCATTGGGTTCCTTCTCTTGGCTACCTTCGCGCTCTTCTCATGTGTCTATGCCGCCGATAAAGAAATAAAAAATGACCCCATGAAGCGTGATAGCTTTCCATGTAATCAAGATCCGCAAGGTTGCCATCCCAAAGCAAAGGCCAACCCCTATAGCAGGGGATGCAATCCCATACGTCTATGCAGGGACGGTAGCGACGCTCCCGGTGTCGGAAGATAACGATTCAGACGATCATGGCCGCAACCGATCTGCCAGTACGATGGATTTCGCTAGCTTCTTGGACGTGGAAGAGAGATCAGAAAGAAAGATCCCCTCCACAACGATATCATAGTCTCTGTTGTGTAATTATTTGATCATTGTATCTTTTTTCTTACTAATAATAAAAAGTTGAAATTCCTTCCCCTTAATCCACGTGCACACCACGTGCTGTATCACGTCATGCTGACGAAGTCTTGACGTCACCATCTAGATTTCAGTGTCTGCGTTTTCCGCATCTCGATTATTTTTCTTCTTATTCTGAGAAATACACACGATTTTCCAAGAGTATCCAAATCAAATCCTGACACGGCTGCCTAATAAAGAAAGCTCCGGATCATGGCGATCCCCACAACAATTAATAGTCCCAACAAAGGGGGGAAACGAGAAAATTGTAGAAAAATCCCCCTGCTTATGAACGTGATGATGGCAACACGAAGGCTCCTCCCCTCTATAAATCCATCGACGCTCTCCAGACCCACCTCGATCTACAGAACGCCAAGCAGCATCACCAAGAGGAGCATACGCATCACATCAGCCATGTCCAGCGCACCGGAATCCGCGGTTCAACACAGCACCTCTCCCTTCAAGAACGCCAGGCAGGTGGTGAAGAAGGTCCTTTCGAAGCCCCAATCCGAAGGAGACGGAGCCACTGTCAGGAGGAGCATTGGAAGGTGAGAGGCTCTTACACGATGATCATCCCTTGCTGCCCAATCGATCAAATTCCGATCTTGAACACTTTCGCTGATGTGGGTCATCTCGCGTTTTTTCAGGCCCGAGTTGAAGCAGTTGGATCCGTTCCTCATGTTGGATGAGTTCTTCGGTAGGTCGTCCTAATCATGACTGTCAGTTCTTCTTGTGATTTTATTTTTAATATCGATGACGGATTGTTGATGGATGATCGTTTATTGCAGTTTCTGCTCCTGCTGGATTTCCCGACCACCCACATCGTGGTACGCATTGGCTAAAGTTTCAAAAGGGAATTGCTTTAATTTATCATAATTTAGATCTTGACGCATCTTGCTTCAAATCCATCTATGGTTTTTCTCTTGCAGGATTTGAGACTGTCTCATACATGCTACAAGTAAATTTCTGCTTCGCGATATCTATCTTTTGTTGCAGCAATTGAGATGTTTTTTCAGTTTGAAAAAAGTTGTAATTTATGATGTCAGGGAACCTTCACTCACCAAGATTTCAAGGGGCACAAGGGAACAATCAGAGCAGGAGATTTGCAGGTACTACTGCCTCGCTCACCATTATTTATCACTGATTGCTAATGAACAGTCTTTAATATTTGCATCTTATCTCAAATCAATCTGTAGTGGATGACTGCTGGGAGGGGAATCGTCCACTCCGAGATGCCCGCTGGAGAAGGCGTCCAGCACGGCCTCCAGCTCTGGATCAATCTTGCAGCAAAAGATAAGATGTAAGCGAATTCATATGCATAATTGTCTGAATCACACATTTCGTAACTCGGTCAATCAGCAGAAAATGTGGCCATTCATCTTTATTTCTAATTGTCGTCGGTAGCTTCAAAATCGAACATGAAATAAGCTTCTAACCTGAAATACGCACACCAGGATCGAGCCCAAATACCAGGAGCTACAGAGCAAGGACATAAGCTGCGCGGAAAAGGACGGTGCCTCTGTGCGGATCATTGCGGGCGAGGCCTTTGGAGTGAAGTCTCCAGTCTACACGCGCACACCGACCATGTACCTCGACTTCACTTTGCAGCAGGGAGCCAGGGTAGACCAGGCCATCCCAGAAGACTGGAATGCCTTTGTTTACGTGCTTGAAGGCGAAGGCGTGTTCGGTTCTTGGAGCTCCGAACCTGTGAATGGTCACCATACACTGGTGCTGGGTGGTGGAGATGGTGTGAGTGTTTGGAACAGGAGTAACTCTGTGCTGAGGTTTGTTCTCATTGGCGGGAAGCCGTTGGGGGAGCCTGTGGTACAGTATGGGCCATTTGTTATGAACACGGCGGAGGAGATACGGCAGACATTTGATGACTACAGGAATTGCAGGAATGGTTTTGAGAATGCCAGGAGATGGACATCTGATTAAATAAGACTGTCTGGATTGGAGTATGGAAGGGAGATTTGTGTTCTTATTTTGATGTAATGGTTTACACATTGTTGGGGAAATAGATCATGGATTCTTATTTGCTGTATTTGTTGGGAAATTTGAATGGAGAAAAAATAAATTATCTGGAAATATTGTGTTCATGTGTGTGGAACTCTCGCAAAAAAAGGTCTTAATCTGTAGCTCGGCGATTCTTCGATGAGTAGTTCACCGACAAGCATAAATTTTTCAGTCCTCTCTTCCTTGAGTGTGGGAAGACAAGTAAATTTAAGAGATGATTCAGAAGATAAAAGGGTAGATAATTATCTACAACCACTAGCTTTTCTCACTTCATGTTCTGCTCCAAACAGATCCAATTTGGATCATACCTGGACTTTAAATCTAATAATGCAGCATGGTTTGCAGTAATTTCCTTCCAACATTTGTTGTCTTCTCTGTTTTCCTCTGTAACGCTCTCCCACCAACTTCTCACCTTCACAGTGAGGACAGAGATGGTGTTCTTGCTGCATGTCTATACCACCTTAATAGGTTCTCCACATCTAATCGTCTTTTGATGAAAAATCCATTTTTTCTGTTTGGTACTCAATGCAGATTAGACTCGTTTTTTAGTAGTCACCCCCATCCAGCATTTCCACTCTCAGCAATAGACATTCTCTTCGTGAGTGTAAGGATTAGAAACGAAAACAGATCGGATACGTCTATTTCCATATCCACATATTAATTGAATACAAATACGGATGTGGATATAAGTCGGATATGAATTTAGGGAACCATATCCTAACACAATCGGATACAAATTCGGATCGCATATTCATCGAATACGAATCTTGATCGAATAAAGAGTGAAAATGAACAGAAATCAACTTAAGATAGGACAAAAATGCGATCGAATAAAGATAAATTAAGAATTTAAGTCGAACAAGTATCAAATATGAAGTGATTTAAAAAAGATACAATTACAATACACACATACCATAATAAAAATATATAGCCAATCAATGAAGTTATAGTTGCAGAAGGTCTACTCTACAAATATAGTGAGGGATTGAAGCCTACTTAAGGTTTGTCTTATTATGATTTACATGAAGTTGTCGAGGCAAAGAGATGTAATGGTTGTCAAAGATAGAGCAGATGCATGGACTTGGGTTTAGCTTAGTTGTTTACTAAACATAATATCATATATTTATGTATGTATGTATATGAAGAAATTGTATATGTTCCCTTGGATCATACAACCTACATGCTCCCCATTTTCCCCCATATTTTTTTGTTTTTTCCAAAGGGAAACCTAGATGGTTTTAGATCGCCATATATCAACATTGTGTCATGTTTCATAATTAACTTCATTTCAGAATATCCCATCCATTATGGCTACCAACTTTTACTGTCTTGTGATTGCTGAAGTTGACCCCTTTCAAATGGACATGTTAGTGTTGAGAGTTATTTTATCATTATGTATTTCATGCAGTTTCTTTTCTTTCTATCTCTATTATGTAATTTTCCTAACATGGTTTCTCCTCTCCATGTAAGAGAATCCTAGGGCCTCATTAATAATCAAGTCATTATTTCTTTTCTAATGGTATTAGAGCCACGATCCTAGATCGAAGTTCTCGTACCCCACGCCCAAACCCCACCCTGCGCAAGGAGGTACCGACACCTGTTGCGCACCTACTCCAGTGCCTCTGCCTCCATGCGCGACCCACAATGTCACCACCTCAGCCCTAGTGTTCATGCCTCGGACCAGTCTCGCCATGTGAGATCCTCCCTCGTCGTGCAGGGCTTCCCCTCGCTACACGCGCGACCTCAGTCGCCACCGTGGACACTCTTAACCATTGATAAAGGGTCGTTGCGAGTCTGTTTCCATTGCTATGCATCCTGCGTGACTAAGAAGTCATTTAAGGACAGTTTGTGGTCTGATTTTGACTGGAAAAAGGTGATTTCAGACTAGTAAATCACCCCTTCAGCCCTATCACAAATATGGATGTAAAGGTAATGTTTGTGGCAGGAGTATGCACAAACAATCGATTCCATATACATTGGTGTGGACGTATTTTCTTCTATCTGCAACCCTAGTCTTCGTATCTTTCTAGTATCATGTCAATGAACAAGACCGACATCCCATCTTCAGGCGCCTTAAAAGGTTCGATGCCTATTGTTAAGATGGATGCGACCAACTATGAGTTGTGGGTCATGCAGTTCATGAGCCTTATGTAGTGCAACAGGAAGAAGCATATTCTGACTCAAGAGGAGTTGACTGACAAAACTATGGATAATGCCTCTTGAGAGGCAGATGACACGTACGCATGTGTTTGGCTATCTGGTACCCTGATTGTGGAGATAGACACTAATATCCTACACATACCACAACTTATGGCGATGTGGGACATCTTCATTGCCACGTACCCTCAAGCAATGAATGAGGCAAAGATATTGCAGCTCGCACATGACATCTTCATGGTCAAGCAGAATGGTGACCCTCTTCACATGCACCATATACACATCTCTTAGGGGTATGCTTAAGAAGCTTCACAACTTCATGCCTCTTGCAGCTCCACCAAAGAAACATAAGGTATGTAGGATTACCACCAGGGTTTGCATCCTTTTGACGGCTCTTGATCTTGAGTATGATGTTGTACAGTCTCAGTTACTTCTGCAAGAACATCAGGTATTATCTATGCCCTTACACGTTGTTACAGGAAGCCATGATAATGTAGATCATGGAATCCAGTGCCTCTCACCATTTACGTGGAGGCAGAGCTCAGTTTGCATTATACAGACCCCTTCCTCAAGGTTGATCAGTTGTCATTGCAGATGGGCCCCATTACCCTATTATAAGATCAGGGGAGATCTGTTTGACGCCAACTATAAATCTACAGAATGTGCTTCATGCACCTGCTTTTTCGATGAATTTATTATACGTTAGTCAAATCACCAAGGATTTACATTGTCGTGACATATTTGACCCATCTTTCTTGTGTTTCAGGACGTAGTCACAAGCAGGGAGATTGGATGTGGCCGTGAGTAGAAGGGTCCTTACAGATTGGTATGGTCTCTATATGTTGACGCTTCATCCATTCCTATTGGCATGGATCAGTCTCTCTGTAAATGTGGCATCTTTGCTTTGGTCAGCTCCTTTTGCAAAATATGTGTCATGTTCTTCCATAGACATCTTCTCAATCCACCTTCCAGTGCTAGGCTTTCCAACTTGGGATCAATCTACTTTTCCTTCTTGTCAGAGTCGTAGTAGCAGTAGCCTATTTGAGTTAGTTCATTTCAACATTTGGGATCCCGGTCATGTTTCATATCATCAAGGACACATGTTTTATATTGTATTAGTTGATTATTTTTTCTAGACCACCATGGGTTTTTCATTTGAAAAAAAAAAGTATGAGGTTGGATCTGTTATATAATCATTTATTTATGAAATAAAGAATACTTTTTTTACTAGAGTCAAGTATATTAGCTCTGAAAATGCTTTGGTGTTTTGCATTTTACAATTTGCTCAGTTCTTCAGGTCACATGGCATTATACACCAGACTTTGTGTATGAATACTTCCCAGTAGAATGCTATTGCTGAATGCAAATACCGTCATTTACATTGTCGTGACATATTTGACCCATCTATCTTGTGTTTCAGGACATAATCACGAGCAGGGAGATTGGATGTAGTCGTGAGTAGAAGGGTCCTTACAGATTGGTCCGGTCTCTATATGTTGACGCTTCATCCATTCCTATTGGCATGGATCAGTCTCTCTGTAAATGTGGCGTCTTTGCTTTGGTCAGCTCCCTTTGCAAAATATATGTCATGTCCTTCCATAGACATCTTCTCAATCCACCTTCCAGTGCTAGGCTTTCCAACTTGGGATCAATCTACTTTTTCTTCTTGTCAGAGTCGTAGTAGCAGTAGCCTATTTGAGTTAGTTCATTTCAACATTTGGGATCCCGGTCATGTTTCAGATCATCAAGGACACATGTTTTATATTGTATTAGTTGATTATTTTTTCTAGACCACCATGGGTTTTTCATTTGAAAAAAAAAGTATGTGGTTGGATCTGTTATATAATCATTTATTTATGAAATAAAGAATACTTTTTCTACTAGAGTCAAGTATATTTGCTCTGAAAATGCTTTGGTGTTTTGCATTTTACAATTCGCTCAGTTCTTCAGGTCACATGGCATTATACACCAGACTTTGTGTATGAATACTTCCCAGTAGAACGCTATTGCTGAATGCAAATACCGTCATTTACTTGATGTGACCAGGACCCTTTTGATTCAGAGTTGTACCCCCCACCTCACTGCTTGTTACTTAGTGAATTTTGTCATCCTCCATGTTAGGAAGAAGGTTCCTTTCTCGATTGCATTTCTCGAGAAAGATCTTTTCTCCCATACACCTTGTCAGTGTTGCTGAAGTTGGTATTCGACATTCAGTCGTAGGGTTCACTTAATAAACAATATTAGGTATTCAAGAGAATATTCAGAACTATGCGGTTATGTATTTTTCAATTATTTTTTAAATTATTTTAACTCAGACATGGCCGGTCCCAAGCCCGAGCAAATGAGGAGAGTTGCGTTAGGTAGCCGACAACCAATGTAAAACAGTCGGAGACAACTTTCTAAATAGTATTTTTAAAGATACTATTTAGGCGGATCTTTTTGAACATGGATTTAAGTAAACATTTAGATTTTGTTGGGGCGTTCCCTACTTGCGACGCGTTGCATCATCCGAATGCAATGAAAAATTAGCAAGGGTCACTACATCGCAACCTGGATGTAGTTCAAAATTTGCAAGGGTTCTCGCATGAGGAACGCATGCGAGTAAATAAGATAGTTCTGCTGCATCACTGCCCGGATGCAGTCCAAAATTTGCAAGTGTTCTTGCATGATGGACGCATGCGAGTAAAGAAGTTATTCCAAAAGCGGTTGCAAAGGAAGTTACGGATTGGTAGTTGGAATATTGGTACTTTAACTGGAAAATTGATGGAGATAGTGGATATGATGGTAAAAAGGAAGATTTGTATACTGTGTCTTCAAGAGACTAAATGAGTTGGAGAGAAATCAAAGGAAATTGAGAAGATAGGCTTCCAACTTTGGTATTCGGGTAAAGATAAGGGCAGAAAAACAGTGGTAGAGTGGTTGTTCATAAGTATTTGAAGGATTGTGTGGTTGAGGTGCAAAGATTCGGGGATCAGATTATTTTGCTAAAATTGATGCTTACAGAAGAAATTCTGAATATCATCTCAGTTTATGCACCGCGAATTGGTTTAGATGAAAGGACAAAACAAGCGTTTTGGGAGGATTTGGATAAGATTTTGTAAGGAACCACACAAAGACAGATGATTTGCATAGGTGGAGATTTTAATGGATATGTGAGAAAGGATGCTTCAAGGTATGCTAGTGTTCATGGAGGCCATGGTTTTGGGGATAGAAATGAAGAGGGAAAAGTCATTCTGGATTTGTAACGGTATATGATCTTTTCATAGCAAACACTCTCTTCAAGAAGAGGGAGGAGCATTTAATTACCTATTAGAGTGGCCCGACTAGACTAAAGATAGATTAGTTTACGTTGAGGAGAAGAGATTGATTGTGTTGTAAAGATTACAACAAAGTAATCCCAGGAGAGAGTTTGATAATCCCACATCACTTTTTAGTCATGGATGTGCAAATAATGGGTTGTAAAGAAAAGGAGGGTTCCCAAGATCACTAGAACTAGATGGTGAAATCTTCAACTGAAGCAATCAAGCTTCAAGGAGAAGGTTTTAGAACTTAGAAGACTTATCTTGGGATTGTAGCGGAAGTGCAAACGAGATGTGGGAGGTGGTAGCATCTTGTATCCGAAAGGTAGCCAAAGAGATGCTAGGCGAGTCAAAGGGAGGAGCTCCAAGTCAAAAGGAGGCTTGGTGGTGGAGTGAAGGGGTGCAAGAGAAGTTAAAAATTACAAGAGCATGCTTTAAAGTTATGTCTAAGAATAGAACAGAGGAAAGTGCAGCAAACTACAAAATAGCGAAAAAGGAAGCAAAAAATGCTATAAGCGAAGCTAAGTCAAAATCTTATGAAATTTTATACAAAAATCTCGACTCTAAGGAGGTCCAGAAGAATATATTCAGGTTGACCAAAACAAGAGAAAGACAGACCAAAGACCTTTCTCTAATGAGATGCATTAAGGATGAGGAAGGTCATGTGCTTGTTACATATAAGGATATAGAAAGTAGATGGAAGTAGTATTTCCATAAACTTTTCATTGGGAAAAAAAAAGAGATATCACTTTGGGTGATCTAGCTAGTACTGAAAGTTACTTGAATCATGCAAGATATAGACGAATACAAAGAAAGAAAGTAGAGGAGGCTTTGAAGGTTACGAGACCTGGGAAAGGTGTAGGACCGGATGACATCCCTGTAGAAGTATGTAGAGTTTTAGGTGAGCGTAGTTTGATTTGTCTTACGAACTTATTCAATGTTATTTGACGAAGCAAGAAAATGCATGAAGATTAGAGGAGTATCATAGTGCCTCTTTATAAGAACAAAGGAGGCATTCAAAATTGTTCAAATTACATAGGTATCAAGTGATGAGTCACACTATCAAAATTTGTGAATTTGTGAATGTGCGATCAAAGGAAGGTTGAGGCAAGGTTCCAAAGTAAAAGAAAACCGATTCGAATTCATGCCAAGTCACTCAACTATTAAACCATCCATTTGCTGAGGAGAACAATGGAGATTTATAAAGCTAAAAGGAAGAGCCTCTATATGATTTTTATTGATTTGGAGAAGGATTATGATTCTGTTCCATGGGAGATATTGGGGAGAGATTTAGAGAAGAGACAAGTACATATGTCCTATGCATTAACCTCATAAAGGATACGTATGATAGGGCTTTACTTATATAAGGATCCGGTCTAGGAAGACTGACTATTTTAACATCATTGGTTTACATCAAGGTTCGGCTTTGAGTCGATTTCTTTTTACTTTGATTATGGACTGGATGAAGCGCTGCGTGACTACCTCGTCCTATTATGTTTTGGTTAATGGTAAACCAGAAGGTGGCTATTTCCAACCGCAACGCGGTGTGAAACAGGGCAGCCCAGTAGTGCCCATGCTGTTTGTACTGTTGGCGGACGCCTTGTCTGTGTTGTTGGACAGGGCAGTTGACGTTGAATGGTGTGAGAGTTTTCGGGTGGCCAATATCTCTATCTCGATCCTCCAATATGCGCATGACACTCTTCTTTTTCTTGGGGGGTCGTCAGAACAGAGCTCAAATGCGGCACAGATTGTTCACATCTTCAGCAACATTTCGGGGCTACAGATTAACATGTGCAAGTTGACGGTGGTGCCTTTTCACTTGGAGCCAACGGAGCGTTCAGATCTTGAGGAGATCACCTGTTGCCGGGTGAGTGAACTACCCATCAACTATTTGGGCTTACCACTGGCCGCAGGCAGGTTGAAGATGTCGGATTGGGATGGCGTGATCCAGAGGATTGACCAAAAACTGGCCGGATGGAAGGCGATTACGCTTTCGAGGGGCCGGAAGCTTATTCTGCTCAAGCACGTCCTTGCGGCGATCCCAGTTTTTTTCTTCTAGACACGCCTGATGCCGGTGGGCGTGAGGAAGAAAGTGGAGGCTAGGATGAGGAGTTTCTTTTGGTCGACCGGAAATCAACAGCGGCATGGCCTACACCTGGTGAGATGGGATGAGATCACCAGGGAGCTGGAGGTCAGGGGCTGGGCGTGCGGGACATCGAGTGCATGAATCTGGCATTGAATGCCAAGTGGGTCCTGTGTGTCTGGGGGCTAACGAACAACCTTGTGGCTACTCTACTGAGAGTTTGTATAGCGTAAACGGGGAGCTGGTGGCTAGTAGGTCACGCTTCATGTCGGTGTTATGGAAGGGCATCATCGAGGTTTTACCGTCACTAAGGCTGAAACTACAACCGTGCATGGGAGATGGCAAGTTATTCAGATTCTGGTTGGACAACTGGTCGGGCGATGGCACCCTTTCGACTAGATTCCCTCGGTTATCCACGTTGGCGACTGAGAAGGATGGCATGATATTCCATGTGGCAGACTCGGGCAATTGGATCCCTCCTTTCTACAATGATTTGTCCTATCGGCGGATGGAAGACTTCATCAAGATGATAGGGGAACTCCCGCAACCAGGTCCCTCCACGCTGGACCGTGACCACTTTCAGTGGGGGGGACCGGCCAGTCCGTCAAGAAGTTGTACAAAGCTTTGTGTCCGGAGGAAGGCGAACAAGATGTTTTGTTATGCCATGACTTGAAGATCGTGTGGTCATCCAATATTCCATGTCGCGTCAAAGGTGTTCCTTTGGTGCTTCAGAAGAGGCCGGTTGACTGACAAGGCAAGGAGGAGTCGTTTGCTCCAAGTGGATGACGTAAAGTGTGATAGATGCGATGACAGCATTGAGGACTCCGACCACCATTTCTTCACATGCCCCTCATCCGTGCGGATATGGGCTGAGTCTGGGTGTGAACGATTGGCAACGGGAACTACGTCCGAATTTTGGAACTCCATCAGACAGGTGGGGGGCAACTCCCATGATGATTGCACAAGACCTTTTGTTGTGCTTTGGTGCATTTGGACTGCAAGGAACGAGCTCGTTTTCAGAAACCAGAGGTTCCACTACGAAAATGTGCTTTCCCATGTAAATGCTTTATATCGCCTTTGGCTCTCACGGTAATGTACTTTTAAAAAAAATTCAGTGAATCAATCGAGTGGTGAATCCCGTGCTGGGATCTCACCCTATTTCTCATCAAAAAAAAACTTTGATTATGGACTCGATTGTCGTCATTCATATTATGAATATTATGAATCTATTGTTGTCACTCAAAAGAGGCATGTTCATAAGCTTGACGTAAGCAATACATTTCTTTACCGGCATCTAACTGAAGCAGTTCTTATGAGCCAACCTTCAAACATCATCAATACGAATTACCCTAACTATGTTCTCTCAAGAAATCACTATACAAGTCAAACTAGTGCCTCATGCATGGTTCAACCAGTAAAAGAAACTACTGTTAATATTCATATTGCAAGGGTACAAGGTTGATATGTATGTCAATCATCTAATACTTAGGTTTGTGCTCTTGTAAATGTTCATGACATTATTATCATCGGAAGCAATAACACGATCAAATATAATTATTTAACAAGCTTCAAGCTGAATTTAAAGTACATGACAACACATCAGTCCCCTACATTATTTCTTTGGGATTGAGTATCACTAGTCGTCCAATAGATTGCTTATAAATCAACATTAGTACATTAGTGATTTCCTCAAAGCATATATGACAACAAGCCCTTTTCAATATGTCATTTATACAGACAAATCACAGATAGCCTACATTGTTTCTTGGTTACCAGACCAGATATCGCCTTCACTGTCAATAAAGCACGCCAACCAATCATTAGTTGAAAAATGTCAGGTAAGTCATTTGCTTCCTTAAAGGCTCGTGTACAATTGGGTTGCACCCATCTACTAACTCGGATATGATCCTACCTACCCTGATACAGTTTTGGTTGGATTCACAACTGACATGAAATCTTCGGGTGGTTATCTAATTATTATAGGGTGAGATCTTTTTTCATGGTCCTCCAAAGAATAGGAAGCCATCTCAAGGTCCTCAATCGAATCCAAGTACAAAGCCTTAGCAGATGCCACTGTCGAACTAATCTGCCTTCATTCCCTACTGTCAGAAGCATATCAATACTCACGTTGTCCAATATTACGGTTGGTGCAACAGACTTAACTGTCAATTCCATATTTCGTACTTGCACGAAACATATCAAAGTTGATTTGTGCAAGAATAAATCTCCAAGGGTCATCTACAAGTTAAATTTATTTTTAGCAAGATCAATTAGCAAGCATTCTGACAGAGCCTCTCCCAACCACTGCCTTCAACAAAATTCTACATTTTGTGTGCCTTAAATCATGTTCGCCTGTCAACCATGGACATATGCAGATAATAACATTAGCAGAAATGAAAATGCTACGGTGGATGTGTGGTCATACACAAAAAGATCGGATTCAGAATGATGCAATTAGAAGGAAAGTTGGTTCGCTCCAACAGAGGATAAGATGAGAGAAAACCGCTTAAGATGGTTTGGTCACTTGCAAAGGAGGTCGACTGATGCGCCAGTTAAAAGATGTGAGATTTGGGATGTTGAGCTGGCTAAGAGAGGGTGAGGTAGGCCCAAGAAGTATTGGAATGAGACTATCCGAAGGGAACTTACTTATTTGGATCTGAGCTCGAGAATGGCGCAAGAGAGATTTGAATGGAGGCAAAGAATTTATGTAGACGACCCTACTCAATATGGGAAAAGGCTTTATTGTTGTTGTTGAATCTAGCGGTAGTCACATAGTTCCTTTGACCGTGTAGGTTATTAATGATTATCTTTAGATAATTTTTGGTTGAATAAAACTGAAATTATCTCTTGCAAAAGTTTGTCAAATTATCTCTTATAACAATTCCAAATTATCCTTTTAATATTATTCTTAAATGCCGATGGGGAAGCCTCTATTTAAGAGAGGCACTATTTATCAATGAAAATCAGCAAAATTTAGAAAGATGCAAGGTCTTCCTATAGTTTGATTTGACACACCAGATGCCATGAAGTATGGAAAATCTATGCAGCTTCCTGTTATATACCAACAGTATCTTCCTATTACAGAGAACACTCAGAAGTCCCGCCCTTTAACAACCTTATATTGATTCTATAAGCGATGTCTACAACGATTCCCCCTTGTACAAACACAGAAATGCAAATTCTCCCAGACTTTATCTTTGTCACATTCCTAATTACCTCATCGTTGAACTTGCATTTCATGTACTTTTTATCCTAATTAGTCAGAAACCGCAATTTCCCCTCCAGTACTAGAGCTTTCTGTTGGTGTCATCCCGTCTAGCCTGCCAAAACATTATCATCTGCACAGAACAAGGAGAAGGTACCTCTCCTTGGATGTGATCCATTAATCCATCCGTAGCCCAAGTAAAAGGTCGATCCTTAGTGCAGACAAGATACTGATATCAAAATAACCATTCAACCAAGTTGTAGTCCTCACACAGTTTACTTCTAAATTCTGTATCTCTTGAAAGGTTCATATAATTTATAGGCACAATCGCGTCTTCTCTACAATACTCCACTCTTAAAGAATAAGATCAAACCCGCGTAATATGGACAGCACGGGCACTGAAATGCAGCAAACACATTCACAAAAAAAGCAAGCAACATCCAAATTGCTTCGGATTTAAACTCACGGAACAAGGTTTCATTATAACAAGACTAATCTTATTTTAGATACAAACAATGTGAATGCAATGTATATATATCACTATGCAGTTCTTATGTTTTACAAAGACTGATTTCATGAATGTCTGGTTTCCAAACAACCATGAACCAACAGTGGGAAGACAGCCGGAAACAACCCTCTTGTAGTATAGCGCAAAACTACATGTAACTAGGACTGACAAATGCAATCTATGCAAATGAAAGAGGTCACCGATGACATAATAAACTGTAGGAGATGGTTGACATCAGGAAATCCTCCGTTATCACCGCTTTCTTCTTAATTCATAGGACATTGTGCAATAGGAGATCCTCAAACATCGATGTTTCCTGGAAGCAATTTCTGTGTCCCTCTCGAGCCAGTGGTGCCGAAGCGAGAAACAGCAGGAATGACACGAGAAGGAGATAAAATCTCTGCAAAGGTTGTGTTGTATGAATCAGAACCTAAGCGGCTCTGAACCCAACCTTTCCCACCAGAGAAACCATCACTGACTACCCAAACATTCTTGAATCCAAGATAAGTCAGCACCTTGGCTACAATCTTAGCCGAGTCTGCATAACTGCACCATGACAAAACCAAAATTTCTCAAGACTTCATAAAAATCAATATTGATTACCATTAGTTGATTAAATGGAATAACATATATAAAAACAGAGATAAAATGTGGCTAATATACGTACGAGTCCAATATAATTACGTTGGAAGACTTGCCAACTCGTTTGAGATAAGAAATTTTAAGTGCCGCGATCTCCGCTTCTACCTTCTTCACATCTCTAAGAAGGCCTTTGATTTTGCTTGGTACCTCCTCCAAACTAAGGATCGAAACAAGAATATCATTAGGCATATCAAACTCACAAGGGAGTTTATTTCTTAAGAGTAACATGTGTATTTATTGTAGTGATTACATTATAGAATTTGGGATTGTTTTGAGCTGTTTACAGCATTTTACATAAACAATATAGTTTAAGTTTGTTTAAAGCTGTCAAGTCATTATAAAAGTGAAAACAACAACCTTTTGATTTATTTCTATTGAGTTGGTTTACAGTGTAAATGGATAAATGGATCTTCTGTGGGGACCATTTACTCATCACTTTATATATGTGTTACAATTTTTCTAGTGAAGAGAGCTCCTCGTGGGTTTCCCTCTTCGTAGGTTTGTTATGTAAATCCTTTCTTCTCTATATTGTTTGTCGAATTATTTCATCATGTTGTCAGAACCTCGTTGTAGCCTTGATATGTACTTCCAATGAGATTGAGTATCATGACTTGAAGTTCTTCTCGTGGCATGTACTTGCTTGTCCCTTTGCGATTCTTGATCATATTCTCTTCCATATGCGCAATATTGGAGATTCCTTCCATCACGCAACATCCCAGGAACTGCCGGTGACCTGCCATACATTTCACTGTCGTCGGAGGGTGGTCGCACAGCCAACGAGTTCACCAGGGCCTTGTCAACCTCTCCTGCAAGGAATAAATGACTTACATCACGATGTATTTTTCTTCCTCATTCTGATTTTGGTTTTCGTACTATGGATGTTGCTTCTCCTCGAGGTCCCATCCGCCAGGTAGGAGCATTGTCATGTTGCACCTATGATCTTTGTATATTTCCTATTGATAGGTGGCGACATTCCATGTAGGCGCACCATCTCCAGGTGTGATTATGGAGGCACCCAACAATCTTAACGTGTTGCATCTTCCGTCCTTGAGGTAACGCACCTTCGCATGAATGTGTTGAGCCAGGCATCCTCCATCTTGAGGTGTTATGCCTCCACCCAAAGGTGGTGCACCCAGGCGCCAAGCACTTCCTCCTAACCAAGGGCTATATCATGATCATTCCACTGGCCACCATCACTGCTAGAGCCTCACCTCCCATTGTGGTATCCTAGACCACCAAACCACCACTGTTGTTTGCAGTTGATGTCCTCACTTACTGCGTCTCTGCTCTGGGTGTAGCTCGATGCTGACCTCTGTCCCTTGTGCTGATATTGAGTCAGTGTCAACACCATCTCGTACGGTGGAGAACATCACCGTCAAAAACCCCCTAGGACTTGAGACCTAAGAACAAAGATGTGAAGAACGAGGCTCATCTGTTGTGAGCTATAAAGAATCGAACAAAAGAAACAAAGGGGGACACAAAAGAATTAGGGCATTCCCCATGCATGCTTCAGGCCTCTCTTGGTGGAAATCTCTATTGGCGTTAGAAAAAGGGTTGAACCGTAGTTCGAGACCTAGATGACTCGTGTCCACATGCCTAGGTTTGCATCCTTACGCTGATTATTTCCTTCATGTGTAACGAAGTGCTTTTTTTTGTGCTTGATATCCATGTGTGGTGGATTACATTTCTAGTGCTTTTGTGTCGTTACTAAATATATGTGGTTATATATCATTGAAGTTCAAATATCAAGGAGTTACAATCTCTTTTGAAGAAATCTTTCGCTGCAAAGGATGGGTCTATGCATTCTACAGATGTTAGTTAAGCTTTGCATACAAGAAGAACAAGCAATACTTGTTCATACAATTCTAAGTGGATTATTGAAAATGGTGCATCCAATCATATGACAAGTGACTGAAAATGTTTCATGATTATAAGATATCATCTAGAAGAGAGGAAGTTACTATTGCATATGGATCTTATACTATTGTTGTTAAGAGGGGGATGATTTATATTATCAATTGATTCCTCTGATGCAATTCATGTTCCTGACTTTGCAGTAAATCTCCTATCAATCGGCAAACTCACTAAAGAATTATACTGCAGATTGATTTTTGACCAAAAGTCATATGTTCTAAAAGACTTGGAGAAAGGGGAAAAGATTGGAATTGATTTGGTTAAAGATCACGTATAATAATGTCTTCCAGATTGCATTGGTCAAGCCCATATGTGATGAAAGCTCAACTCGAGAAGGAGAACTTCGTAGTAGATAAACAATGGCATAAATGACTTGGTCATCATTTTGCTTTATTATGGAAGTTGTTGGGTCCTTCCAATATTCTTAGTTGACAGAAATGTCATTATTTCATCACCTATGTTGATGATTGGCTAAGACATACCGCTTTCATTATTATGAGGAACATGAGTGAAGTTCTAGATACCATCAATGACTTTGTTGCCCTTGTGGAAAGGCCAAGATTAAAAAAAATCATTCAAATAATGCTAGAGAATAATTGGCTCATTCTATTCGAAGAACACTTGCTAGGATAGGAAGCCTACATGAAACCTTATGTGCCTACAGTCCTCAACAAAAGGGGGTTGCAGAGAGGAAGAATAAACACATTTTGGAGATTGCTCCAACTCTTCTCTTTAGCAAAATAAAAAAATGGTGAAGTTTACTCCTATTATAAGTAGGGTCGGCCAGATGGATTATTGCTCAAATCCATGTTGAATGTTCCAAAGAAATTTTGTGGAGATATTGTTCTTACAAGTGTTTACTTAATGAACAGAATACATCGGCCATTGTAAATGGTGAATCTCCATTTATCAGTGTTTATCAGGTCGAACCTTTTCTCTGATGCCTCCGTGTTTGGTTGTGTTCTCTTCCTACATGTTAATGATTAATGGGTAAAGAAGTTGGACCCTCGTTCTAATAAAAACTTCTTTCTTAGTTATTATATGACACATAAGTTTATCGTTGATTTGATTCCACCTCTGGTTGTATTCCCGGTCAATAAGGATGCTACCTTCTTTGAAAATGAGGCAATCTTTATTATTGTTCCTCTTTAGAGGGAGACTGGATGTGAAGAAGACTTTCATTTCTTTAAAATCTTGGAAGACATTGTAAAAAATAATATTGCGGAAGCGAATCAAAGTAGAAACAAGATAAAAATAACACAAAAGAACACTGTGATTTTACGTAAAACACTACTCAATAAAGAGCAGGTGAAATCACGGGAGAACTGTCTCAAAGGGATGATGGTTTATTCAACTTTCTCAATGGATACATGGGATGTTTGGCTCTTTATATAGCCCACCAAGGCACCAATCTCCCACCATTACACAATGTGGGACTAACACATGAGCCATCGAAGACATCCTTCAACCCCCCCCCCCAAGCTAGAGCATGAAATACTCAGCTTGGACAAACACAAAGAAGACACTCACTCACTGGATACAAGACACTACAGACAATATCAACTCAAAGCATACAATGTCGGTTGTTGTCGAGGGAGAGAGGAAACACGATCGGGATCCTCGACATAGTCCTTGGATGTGATTCCTCATAGTTGAAGCTGCATGCATGCGATGCTTGTTGTCATGATGCGACGCACCAGTTGTGTCTTCATGCACTCCTCAAACTTGAGGTTACCCTCCTTCAAATAGGGTTTCGGGAATCCATATTATAGATGTGCAGGCCATTGTTTCCCGTGACGACTTCTCTTCTTCGCAAGAGGGTTGTTGGAATTGTGGTAGTCTTTGAGCTCCTCTCCTACCCGGATCCTCTTCAACAAGAGAACTTGGTTGATATCGGAGAGCACGTTGTTGTGCACCTTTAGCATTGACGATGGGTGTTTCTGCACGCTTCTTCTCTTCCATCCCTTCTAATTGATATTAGGGCTGGTAGCAACCCTTTACTGCAGTAGTTGATGGTTGAAGCATTTCTTGTAAAGCAAGGAACGATCTTGAACAGAATAAACATAACATGATGAAATCTTGGTATCAATGAACTCCAAGAACAACTTGCTCTGATACCATGTAGAAAATAGTATTGCGGAAGCGAATCAAAGAAGGAACACGATAAACAAGATACAAAAGAACACTTTGATTTTACGTGGAACACTTCACCCAAAGGAGTGGGATGAAACCACAGGAGAACCGCCTCAAAGGGATGATGTTGTTTTCAACTTTCTCAATGGATACATGGGGCATGGGGCTCTTTATATAGCCACACCAAGGCACCAACCTCCTGTTATCACATGATGAGGGACTAAACACATGTGCCATCAAATACATCATTCAACGGGCACTGATTACAATGATTCTTTTCAAGGGGAGATCCAGTCTAATGAAAACATGTCTTGAAAGAGAAGCTAAAGTAAACAATCTCAGTCTACCAGACCCCCCCCCCCGATGACCCCAAGTACGGAAGCGTTGGATAGTATTCTTATTATTCTTGATGAAACTAACAATGATTTAGAGGATACACAGTCAGGACAATTTATTAAACTTCGTACTAGATACGCAAGATGCACTCATTACCCCCATTAAACGACATATTTCTTACTCTGACTTATTTACATCCTATAAATGATTTATAACGTCCATGGATTCTAAATATTGTTGTTGCAAGGTATGTAGTTGAGGCTAAAGATACCCTACATGGGCCCCTAATATGCACGAGGAGATGAAGGCTCTCATGAAGAATGGCACTTAGGATATAATTAATATCCCTAGGGACGTGCACCTTGTTGGTTCTGAGTTGAAGGCACTCATGAAGAATGACACTTAGGATATAATTAATATCCCTAGGGACGTGCACCTTGTTGGACCTGCACCTTGTTGGCTCTGAGTGGGTATTCACCATTAAGAAAATGTATGAAAGGACTATTAATAGATATAAAGTTCGATTAGTTGCAAAAGGATTGAGCCAGAAAATGGGGTTCATTACCTTGAAACTTTTTTTTTGCTCATGTTGCCAAAATGAATACCATTTGCGTTGTTATCTTTAATGTTGTTTAAAGAGCATGGAAAATTAGTCGGTCGGATGTCAAGAATGCATTTAGCAATGGGGAGATGGAATAAGTCTACATGTTGATGATTGTTTGATATAAAGAGAAAGGTAAATCCTGCAAACTAAAGAAGGCATTTTATGGCCTTGAGCAATCTCCAAAAGCCGGGTTTGAATGCCTCAATGTAGTTTTGCTTTCAGAGGGACAGACAAGGGAATGGAGACCACACTCTGTAAGTTAAGAGGAACATGGGAACGCCTCTGTCCTTCTCATTTATGCAGATGATGTGATTATTATAGGTGATGATAAGGAGATTCAAAAACTAAAGGCCAAACTTGCTTCTGAGTTTAAACTTAAAAACTTGGGAAAGTCGAAGCATTCCAGTATGTGTCTGACCCAGAAGTATGCCCTTGATCTTTTAAGGAATTTGGGAACAAGGTTGTAAGCCATCCTCTACTCCTATAGAATTAAATCACCGGCTCAGTGTTAACAATGGTGAGAAACTCAGAGAAACCGAAAAGAACGAGTATCGAAAACTTTTTGGCAAGCTGGTTTATCTGACCCTCATCTAGACATGGCATTACTTGTGATGTGAATATTCTTAACTAGTTTATGTGTGCTCTTTCAACAGTTCACATGAATGTTGTCTTCAGAATTCTGGGTACATAAAGAAGAATCCTAGTAAGGGAGTTGTTAAGTGTTATGGAAATGGGTAAGTGGATCTTGGGGGGATCTATCTTACATTGGGCATATATGTATCTCTCCTCCTCCCATTTCAAGTGATATAAGAAATAAACAAAGCCCTAGTTGTTGTGAGCAACACGGACATTTTCTTCACGTGGTTTTTCCTTCCGGTGTGGAGGCTTTCCACATTAACCATTGTCTCATTGTGTTTTTATTATTATATATGGTATAAGAGCCTCGTTGATGCATAGGATTGTGCCTTCGATTGCTGGAGCAGCCAGAAATTGGTTCCACTGTGCTGGAATTTTTTTGTGGTTGACTTTTTTATTTCTCTCATTGTCGGTCCACCATATTACGTTGCGACAATTATTCCATTGTGATGTGGAGTTGTGGTGGAGGTCTGAATCCACCTGCAGGAGGTTGTTGATGATGTTGCCATGGTGTCTTTTGGCAGCTAAAATTGATCTGAGTTCCATTGGTGTTTTGATGTAAGTTCCCAGGTTGTTGGGGGAACAACCCTTGGTGTGAGCTTTGTGCTCTTGAGCGTTGTTATGCGCGTGTAGCCATTTCTTGGGGACATTTTATGTCCCTCTTTTGCAGGAGAAAATTGGGTTGTGTATTGTTGTCCACCAAGTGTTGACATAATGCCACAAAGGTCCGGTACAATGTCGAAGGAGGCTGATGATGTTCAACAATATTAGGACTCTTAAAGGTCCTTTTACGTGTTGGATAATATTTTGTCCTTTGCTCGCTGCTGGGATCTGTTGAAAACTCCAGTGTGTCATTCCCTTGTCGGTTGTGGTTGGATTGAAGCTTGAGTTCCGTTGTGAATGATATTAGGCTTCAATTATTGTGCAGTTGTTGTGCATATCTTCCCGTTGGGTTGCAAAGTGCTGCTATCGTTGGTTCTCTTGGGCATGCACTGACATTTGAGTGATTGTTTTTGATGTGGCAATTTGCCTATTGGCTTGTTTGTTCCTTGACTAAATTGTTGCAGTGATTAAAAGTTGGTTTTGTTGAAATTTCAAGGTTGTATTGGTGTTTTCTTGTCTCATGGTAGGTTATCCAAAACTTGAGTGGATAATTGATAGCAATGTTACTGACCATATGATGGGTGACCCAAAACTCTTTAGGGCCTATAAATTGGCCTCTGGCAAAGATCGCGTAGCCCTTGCGGATGGATCTCATGTTACAATTGCAAGGAAAGGAAGTGTTTTTCTTCTTGATAAATTTGCTATTCATAATGTACTTCATGTTCGAGACATGCCTCTAAATCTCAGGTATGCTAGCAAGATAACAAAAGAATTGAACTGTGAGCTTGTCTTTTTTCTGATCGTTGCATGATTCATGACTTAATGACAGGAAAGAGAATTGAGATCAATTTAGTTCCTGACAATTTGTACCGTCTACCAATTAAAGTAGCAATAGCTATAAGTGTAAGTGTCAACTCATTCAGTGGCACGAACGCCTTGATCATCTTCCTTCCAGTTATCTTAAAGAATTGTTTCATGTACTATTTGAAGACTTGAACTAGATGGACTTAGTGTCACATTTTTTTGAAGGTAAAGCACTCTTGTGCAACTTATCATATTTCTGAGAGCAAGACAATTGATTTGTTTGAGCTTGTTCACTCTGATGTCTGGGGTCCCTCTAACATTCCCACTCACAATGGTTACAAGTACTTCATTACTTTTATTGATGACTATTCTAGAAGCATATTTGTCTATTTACTTCATAATCGTGGGGAAGTAGTCAGCACTGTAAAAAGGTTCTCCAATCTTATTAAGACAATATGAAAAAGTGATCAAATATTTTAGATCTGATAATGCTCATGAATATTTATCTAAGGAGCTGCAGAACTATTTATTGCTAAAGGAACTATTCATAGACTTCTTGCAGTTATACCCCTCAACAGAACAATATTACATAACGGAAGAACCAACATTTTCTTGAAGTTAGCATAGCGGTCTTATTTCAAAGAAACCTTCATAAACGATTATGGGGAGAAGCGGTTCTTACAAGTGCATTCCTTATAAATAGGATGCCCTCAAGACGACTGAATATGGAAAATCTTTTCTCTTTTGTTCAACCTGAGCGTAAGCCGTTTACTCTTCCTTCAAAGATTTTTAGGTGTGTTCATTATCTCCACAACATCTGATGTGAAGAAACTTGGTGCTCATGCAATCAAAGGTATTTTTCTGAGATATTCTCCTATTCATAAGGGCTACAAATGCTTCAATCCCAAGGATGGAAAAATACATGTGACAAAATATGTCACTTTATAGAGCATGACTCTTATTTCTCTGGGCATTCCCTTCAGGGAGAGAATGGAAGTAATGATGAAGGAAATGTCCATGATATTCTTTTCTTTGATACATGTAATAATTCTGTAAGTTTTTTTGGGAAACTCCGTTCAGACTAGCACTAAGACAGAGGAGTGGAAGCTCCGTTCTCCTCATTGCCATGAAAAAAACTATAGTAAGAAAGATCAACAAGGGACTCTATTACAACCATAGGGAAGAGAAAGAAATCCCAATCATATTCAATATTTTGATGATCCAAGTTCATCTACTATCTTTGGGAATTCTAGTTGTGATCTAGAAAGTGATTTGGAAAAGGAAGTCAATGACATAATGAAGATGAGAAGGTTAACGACTTGATCATATGTGAAGGGGACTTGGTGGTACAGAGGCGTGGGTGCAGAGAAATAAAGCATCCCTCAAGATATGCAGATTGCACTAGATACCATATAAACAAATATGTTGGTTATTCTAAACTCAGTAAAAACTACAAGTACTTTATAACTTCTTTGTCTACATATGTGATTCCCAAGAAATTTGCAGAAGCTTTTTTGATCCTTAGTGGAATTGTTCCATGAAAGAGGAAATGAAAGCACTTAAGAGGAATTGTACCTGGGGCATTGCAGACATTCCTAAAGGGGTCCACAAGGTTGGTTCAAAGTGGGTGTGCATCATAAAGTACAATCCATATGGCAAAGTGGAGATATACAAAGCTAGACTTTGTGCAGAGGGATGTAGTCAAAAATATGGTGTTGATTACTTGAAAATTTTTCATTTTGCTCACTTTGAGCTTTCTCTCATTTTCTCTTCATTCTAGTATTTATCGATCTTCGTGTTCATTGCTTCCCATCTTACTTCCTTTTGTTTTTCAAAATGTCGGGTCTTTTGATGGCTTAGTCCGGACTCCGCAGATACCCACATCAACTCCATGCTTATGACATCTCCTATAATTCGAGGCGATTATAGAGAGATCATATCGGAATTTGTGAAGCGCTTTCGAGACTCCCCGCATATTGTTCTTTCTCTTGATGTCATTAAGAAATGGAAACTCCAAAAGATGGACATGAAGAATGCTTTCTTGAATAGAGATCTTCATGAAGAAGTTTACATGCATATGCCATATGGGTATGAAAGGATAGGAAAGTGTTGCAAGCTAAAGAAGGCATTATATAGCCTAAAACAACCACCTAGGCATGGTTTGAGAAGCTTAGAGTTGTGGTGACTAGATTGGGATATCACCAAGGAAATAGAGACCATACTCCTTTCATTAAGAGAAAAATAAATAAAGTTTCCTTATTTCTTGTATATATGTATGACATAATCATTACTGAGGACGACGAAAAAGGAGATTGTATGGTTGAAAGGTGAACTTGCAAGGGTGTTTGACCTGAAAGACCATGAAAAATTAAAATACTTCTTAGGCATTGAGATGGCAAGATCTACTGATGGGCTTGTCCTATGCCAAAGGAAATATAGTTTGGATCTATTAAAGGAAATCGTAAAACTAGGATGTAAACATGCCACTACTCTAATTGAGGAAAATCACAAGCTGAGCTTAAAGGATGGGAAGGAACTTGAAGAAGATTCCAAATGTTGATACCAAAGACTTGTCGGAAAACTTATCTACCTTATGTTTACTAAACCTGACATCACTTATGCCATGAATGTGATGAGTCAATTTATGCATGTTCCTATTGATTTAAACATGAATGTGGTTGATCATATTCTTTGCTATATAAAGGGGAGTCCTGGAAAATGGCTTATATTTACAAGAAACGGTAAGCTCTCGGTTAAGTGCTACACCGATTCTGACTGGGCTGGATGTGTTGAAACGAGGAGATCCATTAGCGGATATTGTGTGTATCTGAATGGCAACTTTGAGATTTGGAGGAGTAAACGAAAATCTGTTTATGCGATGTCAACTGATGAAGCTGAGTACAAAGTTGTTGCGATGGGTTTCACAGAGATGTTATGGCTTAAGATTATCTTGATCAACATTAGGGTTGATCTAAATATGCCTATGGAACTATTCTGTGATAATAAGTCATCCATAAGTCTCTCCACCAATCATGTGTTGCATGACATAACAAAGCATGTTGAGATTGAACTCTACTTCATTCGAGAAAGAATTGATTCCAAAGAATTGGTTCTGCCATATATAAAAACGAAAGAGCAAGTTGCTCATGTCTTCACCAAGGGTTTGTCAATTGCCAAGTTTGAGAAGAATGTTGGTAAGTTGGGCATGTTTGATCTCTATGCTTAACATGAGGGGGAGTGTTGAGTGTTATGTAAATGGATAAGCAGATCTTGGGGGGATTCGTCTTACCTTGGACGCACGCACACACACATATCCTAATCCCATTTCAAGTGATATAAGAACCAAAAAAACAAAGGCCCTAGTTGTTGTGAGCAACATGAATATTTTCTCCCCATGGTTTTTCCCTTCCAATGTGGAGGGTTTCTACGTTAACCACCGTCTCATTGTGTGTTTGTTATTCTATACGAATAATGTTTAAAAGAGAGTCAGATGTGGATATTTAGGGTTATACACACTAGGTTGGCATTGCATATGACAGAAGATCCACCTTTGTTAAGCATTTATTTAGGTGGGAACCTTGTTACGTGAAGAAGCAAGAAGCAATCTGTTCTCACCAGTCCAGCGTTGAGGCCAAATACAGAGGCAGTTGCTAATAGTATTATAGAGTCACTCTTGTTGATGATTATAATACAAGATATGGACATATGTGTTGGGGTGCTTATGAAGCCCTTTTTGTGACAACAAGGTTGTCACAAATCTGGTCAATAACCCAGTTCTACACGACATAACGAAGCATGTGGGGGTTGACAGACAGTCAGACTTTTCATTGGAAAACCGAATCGATAGTGGAGACCCTTACCTTCTTTGCATCAAGGCTACCAACCAAGTTGTTGATGTATTTAGAAAAGGTCTCCACTTTTAATTTTGAGAACTTTGCAAGTTGGGCATGTACGATGCATATGATCAACTTGAGGGGGAGTTTTGGGTTGAGCTTATGGTGTAAGTGGTAAATGGATCTTTGATGAGGAATCATTTACCCAACACTCTATTTTATGTACTCATCCCCCTTTATTACAAATTTGTCTAGTGAAGGGAAACCTAATCTCGAATGAGGGAGATTACAGTTCCGTGTGCCCCGTGGTTTTTCCATCTTCGTAGGATTTTCCACGTAAATCCCTTATTCTCTGTATTGTTTGCGGGATGATGTCTTCAATTTCTGTTGACAGGCATGCTTCAGAATCATCAAATTGCAAAAGTTTAAATAAAAAGTATTGCTAGGAAACATCATACGGAATTGAAATCAGCTTGTTCTTAGCATTGGAAGGAAGCCGAGGAACTCCAGCCTTGTTTTTGTCCTTTTCTGATCTTATATCCACAATTACATAATTCTGCGAGGAAACCAGGTCAAGAGCCAGGGCAGGACTTAGATTACCTGCAAACAACAAAAGTCAGCAAAATATAAGGTGGTTGACTCAAAGTTATTCTTTACCCAAAAATGATAGCTCCTGACAAACATGTAAAAACAAAGAAAAAATACATTTTAATGGTTACTGACCAAAGCGATTCAGCAGATCAGACAGATAATAATCAAAAATAAAGGAATGGTAGCATCCTGTGCACGCCAAATGTACGATGGCAATAACCAACCACAATAACAAAAACCACGACACTCAACTTTCCAACAAGGTTCTCTATGTAGGTTTAGTTCCTCAGTAGAAAGAAAGTATTTTGCTGCTGGGAAAATAGAGTACAACCACATGGAATCACCATCGAGATTAAATCAACCACCATGCAACTGCTTTGAGGTGGTTTTAATCCCAAAAAAACAGACATTTATACTCGGAAAAAGTGGACAATCAGCTCCTAGACTAATATAATCAATTCCATAAATCCAAGGGTTATCAACCATTCATTTATGTTATTTATCAGACTGGTATTCTGTTTAATTAGGTCTTACTGCGAAGCATGTTCAAAACAACTTCCACTTTGACGTGAACTCCTTTTGAATACATCACTCACCAGAATCTCATTTGCAGATTTAAACATGAATACCAACCAAATCCAAGCAAGCTGTAAACTTGGAATTATAAGAGACAGACCATTTTATCTGCAAGATCAGTCGGTATGGGGTTTTTCTATTGACTTGCCTCGAGTAATCACCTTGTGTCTAAATGAAATTTTGCATCAATGTGTTCCATCATTTCAGGGCTAGATATATAGCAGTCTTGCTGTTAATAAACAATAATGTCATTTGGCCAGGACCAGTTGAGAAAAAAAACTCTCAACAATGCAGCCTCCTTGACAAATGGATTGAGTAGGGGATGTAGAGGATCGTGGTTGTGGGACTTGCGAGGTTGAGGGCAAGGAAGAAAGAGGGATTCGGAGGACAACTAGAGGTGAGGGAGGCGAGCGGTTACGGCAACTTGTCACAATCTAGTCTTTCATTCCCATTGCGGGAGAACTGGTCTTTAATTGTGCATGCCTAAAAAGGCCCATGAGTCAGAGGCGAAGCCTTCTTCTATCCCCACCCCCCCACTCCGCACGCACAATATCAAGACAACCGTCAATGGGGTTTGAATGTGGTGTTTGTATCGACTAGAAGGTTGTCTATAAAATTCCAGAAGATTGGTGGGTAAATGTTTAGGGTCCTCCTTTAGTGAAGATGTCATTCTCATATTCGAGTTGTTAGATGATGTAATAGATGGGTAATTGGATCTCTCCAGGATCCAATTGTCATGTTCTCATGTTTAGTCCTACATTATCTATAAATGGGACTCGGGTTTGTTTGTGACGCTTGTCTATTTAAGAAACCCCGCACCCCCTGTATTCATTGAGGTCTTCTCTGTAGTTTCATCCCGCTCCTCAGGAAGTAGGGTTCCATGTAAATTCTGAATAAATTCTCAGTTACCTTTGTAACCACGGAAGTTAAAAGATATAAAGGGAGGAGCGGGGGTAGAGGGGGAAGAGCTGGGCGGAGGAGGAGGAACGGGGCAGCAGGGAGCATGGCGGAGAAGCTGGAAAGAGGGAAAGGAGCAATGGCGGAGGGGGAGGAGCTGGGCGGAGGGGGAGGAGTGCGGCAGAAGAGATGGGTGGACGGGGAGGAGCTGGGGGTTGGGGGAGGAAGAGAAGGGGGGAAGGAAGAGGATGACTTTTCAGTTCTTTTTTTAAATTTAATTCATGGTGTATCCTTTAAGTTAACGACCTTTTGCATTAGAGATGAACGGCAACTAACCCAATGGGCACAAGTGATAGATTGGCAAGAAGTCGGGGGCACAACTGATATTCCCAAAAAGGGAGGGGCATAACTGATATTGGAATATCTCGGAGGAGCACAACTGATAAAAACCCTTTTATATTTTATTCTGTTTACCAATTCTACTTCCACATTATTATTTCAACATGGTATCACAACAGGTTCGATTCTTGGATTTGTTCTTAAAGATTTTTTATTATGTTCACGTCCAAGATCTTGTTCCAATTCAGAGATCATCATCAAGAAAATTCTAGGGTTACTGATGGAATCCTAGCACTGCAAGATGGCAGTGCATTTCATGCAGAGGTTCCAAGTTCTAGGGTTTCTGATGAATTCCGAATTCTCCCAGTGCCACCCTACTAGGAATTGGCCCAGCGATCTCCAGCAACCAACACCTATTCTCTCTGTAAGATCATATGCACAGGAGCCCTCTTCCACATGGAGTGTGATCCTCACGTGATCTCAGATGCATGTGGTCTACCCCCACTCAGATCTCTCTCCATGCATGATTCCCAAGCATGTAATAATTCATTCCATCCCATTGTTTTTTCATTTTCACTAACAAAATGTCACTTTACTCGTAAGTATAATTCACAATCGTGTTTGGGGGGTCTTCAAAAACATTTTAAGCAGTGCAACCATTCATGACGATAAGACCACCGGTAACATGGGTAACATCTGAGAACTCTTCATTTCCTACTAGGACAGTAATCCAGTTATTGCAGTGAGAATAGTGTGTGGTCATGTGCTTGTGATTTATCTGCAACAACAACCTGGAAGGATATTATGGTTCCTTTTAACACATCTTGATATGGACTAGTGTAAGACAACAATTTAATGGTACATTGCTCACTCTTCAGATCAAGAGCATGCAGAATTCCTGAACCAATGTAAAAGCCCCCATTTATTATTTTTGTTATTTTTCCATTTTATATGCAGTTACTCATTGAACCCGTACTGGACTATACAATGGCAAGACTAAGAGTCCAAGAGCTGAATCAAACCGTCAACCATGTAATATGCAGATTGCATTTCTTGAGAATTTACTATTACCAATGGTATGACAAATTTCAAAAATATTAATAGATTTATATCCATGACTTCATCTGATTCAATATAGAACTATAATTGACATAGACACAAAATAAGAGAGAAGAAGGGGAAGCATTAAAGTATGGAAGAGTTTTGAGAAGATTGTAAGCACAAGATCCTAATGACTGGAAATGTATTGTGATGTGGAACCAAAAGCTCGAGTGCAACTTTGTAAAAATGCTCGAAAATCAATCTTTGAATCAGGTATGTTCAGAGCATGCTGACAGAAAAATACCTTTTCTCTTTGAGAAATATTTTTGTATAGCATGCCAAACAAATGTATTATAGATATAAGAAAAGGTAAAACAAAAATATTATATCATGATACATTTGTAAAAAAGGCATGAAGAATTACTACAATAAAGTGAAATCCAAGAATTACAAATTAGGTGTTAGGGGTCTCCTACTCATTTCCGTTCCAGAATGTTTTATTAACATGATGAGTCTGTTCAAGTATATATCACTTGCTAAGATATGGACTAAGCACAGTTACCTTTGTAACCACGGAAGTTAAAAGATATTGCCGACCACACTGCAGGGAGAAGAAGATAAGCAAGGAACAAAGCCCCAGCGGACCCAAGCAATACTGATGGATCGTTCGAAGATAATGTTTCAAAGGTCGCTGAAGCAATGGGCTTAGCACCCTCTAATACTTTCGTGCTCTGTTGCGCTGCATCAACAACTGTCTGTAAAATGGGAAAAGAGACACATTACAAGAATAAAAAATGGGGAAAAAGGATAGGCACCTCAACAAATACCTAAAAGGTTTTTCTGTCAAGAGTTACTTTCTTTCGGTCCTTCTTTTAAGGGAGAAGTTTTGTTAAGAGAAAACAAGGCAGACAGTTATTAAAATTCTTCCTTTCTTTGGCATTAGCTGATTTCATCAGTAAATAAAGTTGTGCTTATCTTCATGGCAATGATGTGTATAAGCATAGAACCTCTTTAGGGGATGTTCTTTTTTCGAAATGGTAGTTTCGGGGTTTCAACCCTAGTCCTTTGAGCAGGACTTCTCAACCCTCCGACCACTAAAGAGGGTTTCCTTGGGTGATGTTTGGGGACCATGTTTGTCTTTTCCACCAATGGCAATAGATACTTTTTTCTTTTACTTGGTGACTTTCAGATGCATAAGGTTTCATCCATTAAATAAGAAGATGACTGTACTTCACATCTTTCTAAAATTTCAAAAACTAATCAAGAGAGAATTCTCAATAACATATGCACGGCAGAATGGGCAGCATTATGTGAAATCAAACATATTGTTGACACCAGTCTAACTTTTATATCCCATTCTTCAACCATGTATAAGTTCAGGAGTTTTGCATACTCTGGGAACTATGCGTCGACTCCCAGTCTTCCTCCTTAATCAATTGGGTAGATTACAAAAAAAAGTTCCAACTATGCGTCGACTCCCAATTAATGGTCTTATTTTTAAAATGTAAGAGGGGCATGATCCTTCAATATATCGATGGATCCATTCAAAGATACAAAATTTAGGTACTTGCAAAAGGCTTCAACTAACAAGAAGCAAACGATTACAATAATAATACTTTCAGCCCAAAGATCAAACCCGCTAGTCACTACCGTCTATATTGTCCACTCAATTGCCATCTCCAAGCAAGTACATCAACTAGACATCAGTAACGCATTTCTTCATGGTTCTATAAATGAAGATGTATACATGACAACCTTCAGGATTCATTAGCCAAGATCATCCAAACCATTTCTCATCCTCGACAACCACTTTGTGATTCAGAATAGACTTCACATATTTAGTTCAGCCGCATCTCAGCTCCTTTCTACGGATCATCGGCTTTCAAGTGTCAAAAATCAATGCCTTGCTATTTCTCAACAATAATTCACATACCACGTGTGTACATGCATGTGGATGTTACCATCATATATATTCTATAAAACATTATTATTTTTTGCAACGAGAGCAGAGATGCCCACCCCAAGGTTTGAACTCTGGTCTTTTGGGTGGTAGACATACTGCACTACCAACAGACCATTGAAGTGGGTTCTTCTATAAAACATTATTAACCAACCTGATAGTTCAAGGTTTGAACTCCATGTTACTACTCCTACAACTGAAGTCTGCCAACCACAACCTCGAGAACCTCCCCCAAAAGAAATATATCGTTGACCTATTGCAACCAGCAGGGACATCTGATTGCAAATCTGTTGATATGAATTGAATCCTAAGTTTGGAATCCATCTAGATCGTAATTGATTGGAGGATCTGCTATTCGCAAAAAAATCAGTTAAACTCTGAAAGCTACAACAACATGCGAATTAAATAATATAGCCTTCTCCAATCCAACACTGTAGATGATTGAAGATCTGAAGTACCATGCCAAATATATCCTCTTTGACAAAATTTAATGTCAAGTAAAAGCTCATGAGTACCCCACTCAATCAAAGTCGAATCATGTAAAAGAGCATTCTTCTTTACCTTCTAGGCACCATGGCCTCCCCATATCATCGCATTCCAACACAACACTTACATTGACTTCAAATCTCAAGAGTACCCCACTCACCCCAAGTCGGATCTTGTAAAAGAGCATTCTTCTTTACCTTCAAGGCACTCTGCGCCATGGCCTCTCCATAACATTGCATTCCAGCACAACACTTATGTTGACTTCAAAGCTCATGAGTAAGCCTCTCACTCCAAGTCAGGCCATGTAAAAGAGAATTCTTCTAACCTTCAAGGCATTCTGCACCATGGACTCCCCATAACATCGCATTCCAGCACAACACTTACGCTGACTGGGAAGCATCTCACAAGGAGTACGATTACAAATCTTTGAACCCTTATTTCTTTAGAAAATAACTTTATCTTAGTGAAAGGGAAATTGTCATCGCCATCAACAGAGTGGAAAAATAATATGATGTCGATACCACATCCGAAAATCACGAACTCACCTAGAAACTCAAGCAACCAATCCTAGCATGTGTACCAAGTGTGCCGATAATGGTATGTATGCTTGTGCCTCCCTATTTTTATGCAAGGACAAAACATATTGAGGTATACTTCTAGTTAGTTTGATGGCATTCTTTCAAGGGCATTCTGTTAGTTCGCTCCATGTCAACCTAGGACCAAGGTTGCAGAAAGCGGTAATCGGTACTCGGTCGGCAGGGTCACTGACTAAGGATTAATCGACACTTGAGCGACTAATCGAATTTAGTCAGCCATTAATCGGTTTTGAATTTTTTAATTATTTTAAATATATAAATCAATTTTTATACGCATATTCTTATATATTTACATTGATTTGTATATTTTCTATACTATCATAATGAAATAAAAGAAGTAATTGTCTTCAAATATAACATTAAGCATATTAGAATTAGTTTGCTTTTAAAAAATTGAAAAACTAAAAATAATAAAAGATCTCTATGTAAAAGTCGGCCTTATAGTCGGTCGACTAGGCCGACTAGTCGGCCCGATTAGTCGGGTTGGCCGACTAATGGCTGACTAGACCTAGTCGAGTCGGCTACCCCACCTACTCGACTAGTCGGGCCAACTAATCGGCCTAGTCGGCCGACTTTTACAACAGTGCCTAGGACCATCAGATATGGAGATGGGGCTGCGTACCAAAGCATCCTACAAGATAATTCCAAGCTCAGTGGTTTCCAACCTGCAATACTCATATTTCAGGAGCCTACAAATAATGTGTGTGTGCACGACATTATCACTGAGTTGACCTGTCACTTGTTCACAATTATAATTTAGATATAGGGTTTAGTTGTTTAACACAAATGTAAAAGAGAAAAACTCTCAAGGGCTTCAATATGTTCAATTTATTTAGCAAACATACGACTAGACAAGCAAACAAGATGTTAGAAATTGTATGACTAGCGATTTTGAGTAACAAAACCTTGAGAACAGGGCTTGGATCGACGCCAGCATCTTGAAGTGCTCCTTGAGCTTGTTTAGTAGCTTCAGAAACTATTGGTGAAGCAGCCTTCAGAGCTTCTTCACTGGCTTTTTGCACCACTGGCGTAGCCACGTCAAGTGTAGGCTTCAGGGCATCAAATAGAACTTTGAAAGCAGACAGGGAGTAATCCAACACATTGGAGCTTACTTTTTCGACTTGACCCAATGTTTCCTCCACCTGCATACAAAAGTATATCATAAGAACAAAAAAGCAAGCATGATTAAATCATCAAAGCCCCAACTAAATCTACCAGGACACAAATACTTCCTGCGGATGTAAAACAGCCGACTCTAGTATGTATTAAAACATACCTGATACAAGTTGAGGTGTTGTGTGTACTTTCCAAATAATGAAGTTTGCACATAACACAGGTGTATAATTTTTCAGGTTATGGTAAGTAATAGAGTGACGCAGTATAAGCATCTAACATTATGTCTCTGATGCTAAATTTTTCATTTTTAAAGTAAAAGAGATGGGAAAAGTTAATAAAGAAAGCAAGTAGAAACACAAGTTGGAAAACAATCTTTTCAAGTTTTACTCTCTTAACTTTTAATCATAGTTCAAAACCAAAAAAGTTGGCACTTTGATGCAACCAACAACAAGATCTTCAAACCAAACCCAAATGCACGAAGTGGGCAACAAAAAAAGACGGCATTTTTGCAAGAAGCAACATCTGGATAAGTGGATTTACTCCAGAATCGATTCGAGGTTGTGAAGAAATTCTTGCCTTAGAAAGCGAGGAGAGTATGTCCTCCTTGGGGAAGGTGAAGGCTTTGGCCTGACCACTGGGCGTGCAGACGAGTGTGAGAAGGGAGACAGCAGCAGTGGATGATGGTGGAAGGAGAGTTGGGGTTTTGAGCTGGTGGGTTTTGGTGGTGGAGGTTGAAGGAGCGGAGTTGGTGGGTCTACCGGTCACAGCTGCGGCCCTCAGCGCCATCGTCGTCCTCATCTCCGATGCCCAACCACTCCTCTTCTCTTCTCTCCTCACCACACTGTCTGTGTATACGTGCGGACCGCTGCTGAGGGTCCAATGGTGGTAAATATTATGTAACAAAGGAGGGCATCTCTGTTTCTCTGTGCTTAATCCGGTTGTTTCTAGCAAAAGAGAAAATAACGGGGGTCCTCATGCAATATCTCCACTCTCGCATCCTTGTTGATTTGGAATCTGTGGCTGAAAGGGAAGCTATCAAGATTCTAGATAGTGACCAATCCGGTTTTAAGAATATGAATTTCAGGGATCAATAAAATAATGGATGGAAATGTTTGGGATTGGACCCTCTGCACTCTGGACAACTTCTAAAATAACTTCACAGTTTTGGAGCAGTACATCGCCCCGAAAAGGAGTACAAGCATCATTTAAGTATATATCTGGATTGGGTTGATTTGGGATACCTCTGTAAACAGTAAACTGTGTGGAGGGTTGGAATGAGGGGTACACAGGTGTACACTAGCAACCAAACTGGTCATGTATTATGAGCGAACCTAATTTTTTTAGATTCGGTTCATTTATATAATCGAGTCTAAACTTTTGTTTAGGTTCGATTCCTTTATTTTCGAATCAAATCTGAGCTGTTGAACCTCTTTTTAATCGAATTGAATCTAAGCAAATATCGAACTTAAGAATTCTCTAATAAGATTGAGGGAAAAGGAAAAAATGGAAATATATGTGTCTATAATTAAAATAAACATTCAAACGATTTTTTATTTAAATCTCATTCATCTTTTGAAAAAAATATTAATAAGGATTCGTCTCTTTGTAAAAAGTATAGCTATAATATATTTTTGTATACGTTCAGATCAGGATAAGGAATAATGTGGGGATATGCGATAAATAAGGTTTACTTATTCTGTTGATTTGAGGATAAAGAAGGGAAAAGTACTAGACACATAGATGAAGGAAGTTGTAACCACGATGTGACTATTTATTTTGAGATAGTTTATACTGAGATAAAACCTACTTATCCTATAAATATGATAAATATTTGCTTATTTATGACAATTTCACTTGTCCTTTAATAAAACATACTTATCTCATATAAGGTCCACTTTTGCGGTGTGTGTTTATCTTTTAACAAATGCCGGGAATGTAAAAAAAATAAGGGACAAACGCCCCAATTAAGGTTACACCATATAGTTAGAAGGTCATAGATCTGCAATTTAGTAGCTTAATAACGATTGCTCCCATTCAATGGAATTTTCTGATTATCTATTTTTGCAATGATATTTTGAGTCATGCCATAAATAGTAGTTTTATTGTGCACTTCTTCAAGTAGGATGAACAAAAGAAGGATCTTCTCAACAACACCAACAACAGCACAATAAAGAAGTCCAATAAGTAGATTCGGGGTATTCAAGACATGCCTTCTCTTCTCTTGTTTTCTTTCAACTATCATGTCTCTAAAACTGGATCTTTCATGTTTATTTGTGTACATTGATAGTTTTACGATCAAATAATAGAGAGACTGAAGCAATCACAAGTTCAAATGTTACAAGATGCCACTATTGTTGCAATGTTCGGCAGAATATTCTTTTTTTTACTAGTTAATGAGGGGTGGAGGATTTGAACCATGATCCTAAAGTAGGAGCCACTGCTTCTACCACACGACCATTAGCGGAGTTCTTGAATATTCTTATTTGGGAGATGACCAAATTTACTATTCGATTGATATTCAATCCAACATGAACATTCACCCCATATATTTATGATAATCAACCAAATAGTCGGTCAACTATTGCAATAAGCCATTGATTTTTTTTATTTATTTTACTTTTTATTTCTAAGTGTTCTCACCCGATATCACCACAAATGTTAAAACTCCATATATGTAACTTGTTAATTGGCACGTTTATCTTAGACTACTATCGATTGATGACCATGTATGTATAAATATATAAGACTACATATCTAATAGATGTACTTTTAATATTAAAAATAACTAAAAAATACATAATCAAACAATTACAAATATTCTGCCAAATAGCGAATATTCTTTATTAAATAACCCTGAATGCTGATTTCTGCACACCACCATTACTGAAACCCGAAGAAATTAACATTGAAGTCAGAACACGCATCCCATGACATCTTTCTATAACTAATATTCTGTCACAGGCACTGAAACAGAGCAAAATTTTGACCGTTAAAGCTATAAAACATGCAATGTCGACCTCATTATCACTTCACCAAATCATAGTTATAACATGGGGATATTTTAATTTCCTGAGAACTTTGATTGCATAGGGTTGGCTGGAAACCGAACAAAATATACGAGTCCTCAGAAGTTGATGGCAATAGCCTAAATCTCCATGTTCCCAGGACTGTTTACACAACACTGATGAATCATCATTGTTGAGTTTAATAAGTTTACTCTCAATAATAAGAACTAGTTGGCCAATGAGTCATAAAATGATACTGTGATGCTAAAACAATAAGCGAATGAGATTCATGATCATTGTTTGTTATTCTGAATATCAGCATATTCTAGGTCTGAGGTGGACCTTTGAGTTTTACATACACCGTAAAGATATGAACTACAAAAATATGAGGATACAAGGGATCTATCGATACAATTGATAGAGCATTCTAAGGTCTCTGCAGTGGATGCAAGTCCATGGAACCAAAGGGGGGTCCAAGCAACAGGAATGCACCCAGATGTTATTGCAGACATGGCAACTTGTGAGCAGATCTTCAGGTTCATGAAGACGGCATTCCAAACAAGCAACATCTGAAAACTGAAATCAAGAGACGAAATATCAAGTTGGATTTGCAATAGTAATCCTGCAAATGCTCATGCCATAAGCTGGCATGCGCAAGACAATACAGACGCAATAAAAATGTCAAGGAATTGCGCAAAGATTTGATGTATAAGCTAAATTGTAAAGTGATTGATGCGTAAAGCTTTTTTTGCATTGAATAAAAACGATGACTTGATTTCTGAAGTTCAGAGGATTTAAGAGTGGCAGTTCATTCTTGGCCTAAATTGTGTCAATTGCACTCAATATTTAAGCTCTCATTTAACTATAATATCCAAATAAAGTTCAGATGTTTTTTTTTGGAAAACATCCCAGAATGACTAGTCCAAACTGTTTCATTAATTTAGGTCCTGATATTAGAAGAGATTAAGATGTCAGAACATTTTTTTTTAAACATCAGTGAGAGGTGTCACATTAACTGAAAAAACTATCATGGAGCATGCAATAAAGCAAACATTTCAAAGAACACCACTTTTCGTTGGTACTGATTCACCTGCATCCCCCAAGATTAGCCTTTACAAAGCAATGGCAAGCTGTCTTTTACCTGCATACCTGAATTTTGAGCGAAGACAATGGATGCCATAAATCACACCACTTTTCGAGATCTGGGGTGATGGGATTTGGTTGCCCATCTTTTTCAGACTTTGCCAAGCAATGTTTTCATGACTTTCTTAGTTTAATGGAATCAATGGCCCTCCAACCCCCGACAGGGACCATTGGGTATGGAGCGGGGGTGATTTTTTGGTGAAGAAGGCATACATGATGCTTATTAGGAGTGTGCAGTCAGTCAGTTGAGTAGAGACCAAGATAATTTGATCTTTGCAAAGCGATGGCAAGCTTAGTTTTTACCTGCATCCCCAAGATTCAGCTTTATGTGATAAATTGGATAACTGTGCATTATATTTTGAGCTTTATTATAAGATTTATGGCAAGTCTGCATGCCATTGGTACTGATTATAACTTTAAAGTTAAGACATGTCTTTTTGGAGCTAATACGAGCTTTATAACCACAAATAAGATATTTATAATCAAGATCCAACACCAAGTTAATTAGTAATTTAACCGTTAGTAATCACTAATTATTAACATTTAATTTGTTAACTAATTGCTCCTACATAGTTGCAGTATGTATACTTAATATAACGCAATAATGTTTACTACTTACCAGTTAACACATGGTTGTTAGTAGTAATTATAGTTGAACTAAAGATAGTGTTAGTAGTTGGAAATATATTTTTGTACGCTAAACTATTTTGTACTTGGATAAGATTCACTTGTTATTTGATATTAATCAATTCATATGTGGTATCTATAGACGTACCTAAATTGGTGTATTTGTTTCTTATGTGGATCATCTTTTTTTTATTAATTATGTGGATCATCTTATGGGTCCATTGATCATGTTTTGTTGTTTCCTTCATGGTATGTCTACATGTCATGTTGTGCCACATGTGACCAGCTCCCAACTTTATTCATGCTTATTCCCGAACCGAATGCCCCCTTAGTATTTCAAGAGATCACTTACAAGCATATTTCAGAAGGAATTTTTACCTCACATTAACTTGAATCATTTCATTCAAGGTTAAACATGAGTGCCTCTACTTAAAATTTAGGATTTTTATCAGTTGTACCTCTCTGAGATATTGCAATATCAGTTATATACCCTTTCTTTTTTGGAATATCAATTCAGTCCCTGACTTCTTCCACAATAATCATTTGTATCCCTCAGGTTAGTTTTTTTAGAGAAAATGGGATGAGGTCTCCTTTAGAGATTCATCCAAAAATATATTATAAATACGAACAGAATAATTATATCTGCCAAGATTCAAAAATGGTTCTAGCATGTTCCAATACATTCTCAAAAGAAAACATCCTTCCTCTTAAGACAAACTCATTCCTTGCTAACCACAACGCCCATAGCACCGCACAAGCCTTAGCACTCCCATCACCCGAACCCTACCATTCTCTTCCAACCGAGGCCCAAAAGGAAACCTTATCACTCCACCGGACACCTGGGATGTTCGCAGCCCTCCACGTCTCCACCGAACCATTACAATCGAAAAATAAATGATCGACATCTTCCAAAACAGACCTGCATCTCCCCCAGCCTGCCTCAAAAAACCTGGCCCTACGATCAACTGTCATAACATGTTCTCTCCTCAATAGCCACAGGAAGATCTTCGCCCATGCTAGCACCCTCCATCCTTATATTCTAGAATAATCTCGAGCAACCCGTGAATCAGTCAAAAAAGGTGAGGAAGAGTCACCCTATATGCCTTTATAACGGTGAAAATCCCATCTCTCCAGCACCATGAATCCCCTCCCTCTGAAGGGCCTTCCAGTCTTGTCAATCTTTCAGAAAGATACAGAAAATCGTCCACTCTCTGATACAACAACTCAGTCAGAAAAACATGTGTCCAAGTATCCCCAGACCACACATCAGCAACGGAAGCATCTCTGTCCACCGCTAGAGCAAAAAGTATGGGGTAAAGGTCATAAAGGACCCCCTTCTCTGTCCAATCATCTATCCAAAAGCGAAGTCCACAACCATTTCCAAGACGAGGCATTATCACAGGTAGGATAGAACAAATACCTTGCCAGAAGGTGGAAGACAATAACACCACATCCGCCCTGGAACAGAGACTAGGCGACGGATTGTAGATAGATCTCACCAACCTCGAAAGCAGTTCACCCCCATCTCCCCAAATCTTCATCACCTATTTAGCCAGCAACGCTTTATTCACATCATCCAAACGGAAAACTCCAAGCCCTCCCTATGCAAGAGGCGTAGATACCACCGCCCAATCAACCAACGTGAGCCCCTTACCTTCCTGAGATGATGAACAGAAGAACCGCTTCATCAAAGACTCCAGTCTTCTATGAATGCCAAGCGGTAATACTCTCATAGATATAAAGAACACAATGATCGGTGCATGAACCACTTTTACCATAATCAATCTCCCTCCCCACAAAAGGTATGATGCTTTCCAGCCAGCCAGCTTCCTCTTCAGCTTCTCCACCACCAATAGCCAGACAATCTTTCTAATTAATGAGAAGCTTTCTCCACTTTGCGGCAAGGATCCCAGCATAAGTTTCTTCCTCATCCGAAGAAAGGCTAAATGGAACAAAAGCATACTTTGCCCCATTCATATTCAGCCCAGAAACCTCGCCAAAAATATTAAGCACCGCGTTAACTGCTTTACTCTCCACCACCCAACCTTCAATGAAGAAAATGGTATCATCTGTGTATTGCAAGATTCATACCTTAATATCCTCCCTGGAGTACCCCCTAAAAAAGTCACAAGCTTCAGCCAACCATGACATAACAGCCAAATTGTCCGCCGCTAAAATGAAAAGGAGAGGGGCCTAGAGGAAACCCTGATGCACTCCCCTCTACAGGAGAAAAAAACCTCCCTCCCGCTTCCCATTAATCAAAATCGAGAGCGATGCAGTCGAAATGCACCTCTTCATCTACTCAATCCAAACATCCGAGAAGCCTCTCTTTTCAATGTTGCCAGATAAACTTCCAACTAAAACAATCATATGCCTTAGAAAAGTCTACATTCCATAGGAAGCCAGCAAAACCCCTTCTTTTCCAATCCGAAACCATCTCAGAAGTAAAAACCATACTCTCCAGTAATTGTCGCCCTGGAATAACTGTCGTCTATGTCGGCATCGCAAGATCATACAAAACACTCCTAAGACAAGTGGCTAGCACATTTGCCATAATACAATAGATGGCATTTGAAAGCACTATGGGTTTAAACTCATCAATCTGCTCAGCATCATCCCCTCTTCGGGAGCAAAAAACAAAACAACCTAATTAGCTTCTCCAATCCTTTGTTTGCAACTTTAAACTCCGTTATCAACTCCATGGCGTCCTCCTCCACAACATCCCAGAACTCTTTGTAAAAGAGGATCGGAGCCCATCCAGACCAGGGAACCCATCTGCATAGAGATAAAAAACTTCCCACCGCACCTCATCTTCTGTGAACTCTGAAATAAACATCGAACGCTGCTCAGGTCTCAGCACTCAGACCCCCAATCGTTCCATCCGACTCCAGAAGTAGGTGACCTCTTGCTAAAATTTCGGAAATGGTCAACAACTACAGTGCCAATCACCCCATCACCATGTATTCGTTCACCTTCTACCAACACTTCATGTATCAAGTTCCGTCTTCTTCAGTCACTTGCCACAGCATGAAAGAATATTGTATTCGCATGACATTCCTTCACTCATTTCTATCTTGATCTCTGACGCCACTCCACCTCTCTACGCTTGTCAATCTCAACCACAACCTTATGTTGCTCCATACGGACCTTTCGCTCCTCTGGATCAAGCTCATGACCATCCTCTAGCAAGTCCAACCTTGCTATCTCATTAGTAGCGACTTCCCGTTGTGCAAACATGCCTTCTTTCACATCCTTCCTGTGCTTCATCAACCTCTCTCTCAAGCCCACAATCTTCCATGCCAATTATTGAGGAGTTGATCCCTCTGTCTGCAAGGATCTCTAGAAATTCGCAACCATCCCCTTAAAGCCATAATCCAACAACCAATCCTTCTCAAATCTAAACATAGATCTCGAGTCGGGACCAATCCCACACCAGAATCCCAGGAGATCGATGTGTGATCCAATATCGACAAAGGAAGGACACGCACCGAGCAAAGCGGGAACATCTCCATCACATACCCACCGACACCAGAAAGCGATCCAAGTGCAACATGGATGAGTTGCTTATTTAGGTGAACCTCCCGTTAAAGGCATCGAGGATCTCCAACTCCTGCTCGCCCACAAATTCCATGAATTCTTCCGACCCCATGTCTTGGCCCCCACGGTTGCCAGGGCGATCTCAAGCCAGTAGCGTAACATTAAAATCCCCACCAACAATCCATGGAAAATTCAGAAAGTCCCTCCAAGCTGCTCTCAATTCATCCCAGAGAACATGGCCACGCACACCTCCAGAAACTCCATAACCGAACTCAGAAGCATGCAACTAGCCCCAGACTTAAGTTCTAGCAGCACATACCTAGAACACAACCTCTCAACTATTGATCGTAGCAAATCCCTGTTCCACGCCAATACCACACCAATTGCATTCCCTACAATTGTACAACCCTACCCTCAGTCAGTCCATGGCAGCCCATCGACTTCTAAAGAAAAGCATCCCCAACTAGCAATCTTGGACTCCTACAAAAAAAGCTATATCAGCATCCTACGAACTCAAAAGACCTCCAACTGCCATTCTCTTCTCCCCCTCCCCCACCCCCCACACATTCCAGCATATCAGCGTCATTATGATCCACTTGGAGGGTTTTTGGCACGTATGAATACCCAAAGACTCTTCGCAACCCCCGCATGAATGTCAACCTCAGAGCTTGCAACTGCACCAGGGCATTCACCGTTAACTACAACATCAATCGGAACAGAATTTACCGACGAGGAGCCCATCCACACTTAGAGCCAAAACCCCCCTCTATTTGATCCTCCAGCTCGCCCTCCAACCAACTTTGTGCCTCAAGTTTCCTCCTCTTGCACTTGAATGAGAGGATCGAGTAATTCCACCCAATCCGACTGCTCCCCCCAACGCCAGCCTCCTCCCTTTACAAGCCCTCTCGACCACTAAAATGTGCATGCCAATCTTCAAGATTCCCACCATCTCAGCCGACCTCGCCAAAGCCAAAGACACAGCAGCAACATCCTCCTCCACAAGAATCTTCTCTGAAACCACAGCAACACTCTCCACCATCTCAGAGGGCGCAAAAACAGAGAAGACGGAAGGGACCCCTTCATTAGCTAGAGAAACGGGGCAGCTTCCCTTCTTCAATAAGCAATAATCCTAGGCCAGATCCTGCATCTTCGATTTCTGAGCTCAACGAACAACCTCAAATGGGCCTGCAGACATCAGAAGGAAACCAATCGGATCCGGGTCAGAATACCCGTCCAGCTCAAAACACCGAATCAGATCCGCCAGAGCACCCGACCACCCCAAAGCGGGTGCGAAAGCGTGGTGCTCCGAAAAATGAAACAAGCTCCCCGAAAAATCTGAAGCTAAACTACGTAAAACAGGGTGCATGGCATTTCGCTCCTGAGATACCGTCGAAAAATATCAGCAGGAAACGGTTGGACTTCCTGAGAAATACGCCCAAGACATTTCATATCGACCTTCGACGCCATTGTCGACACCTCTGACTTCATCTCCAGTCTGAAATCAACCGATGGACCATCAATCACCTTCGACGGGGCCACCAACCCCGGATCCACGATCATCGACCTCGATGCTTGCTCCTCCAGACAATATCCTTCTGTAGCCAAGGGCATCAGGTGCCCGTTGGCTGGTCAGAGGGGGAGCAAGAAGAACAACCCAACAACCAGGAAGAGCTCTAATGGGATGTATCTCCGACGCCCCCACATCCTTACAATCACGCCACAAGACTCCACCAGCTTCATACTAGTCTGAATGACCTCCTCCACCACTCTGATCGGCCATAGGGAATCAAGAATGGCCTAGAATCTCCGACAACAAATCGGAAGGACCCCACCTTGAGAAGCCAGGCTGATGGCACCTCCCTTCCCCCATCATGAAGCCACGACCCTCTTCAGCATACCCCCGACAGAAATAGCCCACACCGCCCTTAGCAAAGAAGCCCTCAACCTCCTCTGCCTCGACTCCTCGAACACAAAGCAACGACTCTGATAGTGATAGCTACACAGCATCCTCTGCATACCCAACAGTGTGCCCCTCACCGCCTCCAAGTCCGCATTCAAACCTTCAGCGATTAACACCTCGTCAATCGAATCTCCACCGTCCAACCTCACCAACGCCCGCCTTACATGTGCGACACCTGCGGCATCCGCCATCTTCTTAGCAGAGGAACACCCCTTCCGCTTGTGGCCCTCTGCCCCATACCAGTAGCAGACCATGCCCTTCGTCAGACATGCCCTCGCCAAGTGGCCCATGCGGTCACACTTGAAGCAACACCACAATCCCTCTCCAAGCCGTGCAATCCCTTCAGAGCCGCTCGCATGGATGGCGACTATCTTACTTACCTCTCTCTACTGACTCTGCGTCGGGTGGACATGATGCGTTAAGCCATCCTCCGACATGAGTCTTTTCCCTCGACCCTCCATCTCCATGCCGCGCAATATAGTCTGTGTCACCTTTATGTTGTCGGGGTACCATGCAGCAGTCAACTATCTTGAGGTGGATTTCATCCAAGGCCTTGATTTCATTTCGGAGACTGACCGAAACGAAATTTCGGTCGAATCGACCGAAATTTCGGTCATTTCGGTCTGTTTTTTAACTAAGCCCCCCAAATTTCGATCGACATATGTTGTTTCGGTCAGATTTCGGTCACCCATAGAAACCGAAATTCGATCGAATTTCGCCGAAATTTGAGGCCATGATTTCATCCCTCGGGTTAGTTGTCGTCCATCCCTAACACAAAGCGAACGTTAACTTTTGGGACAAAAAAGAGGATGAAATTTTAAAAAAGGTTTAAACATCTTCCTCCCGCTCCTTTTCCGTCCGCCCACTCCTTTTACGTCCCCCCCTCCCCATCCGATCATCCTCCTACTATCCCCCGCATTCCTCCTTTGCACCCAAACTCCTAATCTCCTCCTCCTGCTACACCCCCTCCTCTCCCTCCTCTGAACGTTAACTTTGTGGACATAAAAGAAATTATAATTTAAAAATGGGTTGAAAGTTGAAACATCTTCCTCCCACTCCGTTCAGTCCTCGCCCTCCTCCCATCCTCCGCCCCAGTCTCCTCCCCATCCCCCCCCTCTTGCATCGACCCCTCCTCCTCCACCCCCTCCTCCTTTATCATCCATTCCACCACCCCCTCCTCTACTCCCCTCCTCCCCTGCCCCCTACTCCTCCATCGCCTAATCCTTCATCACCCCATCCTCCTCTACCCCCCTCCCCAACCTCCTCCATCCCCTCCTCCTTTATCATCCATTCTACCACCCCCTCCTCTACTCCCCTGCCTCCTACTCCTCCATCGCCTAATCCTTCATCACCCCATCCTCCTCAACCCCCCTCCCCAACATCCTCCACCCCCTCCTTTAGGCAATGATGATCAGGTCTACACATAACTTTGAGTTCCAACGAGTTGACTTCGATGATGGTGTTTGCACTCGACTACTCCAGGTAGTATTTCTCATATTCCATGTCTTCATCTCAAGCAAAAACTCACAGATCATATTTTCAAGTGGATGTAGCGGTGCTCGATCTCTAGTGATGTGCTCAATGATATGGTCATGTTCCTTTCATATCAATCAACATATGTTCTCTCTCTAGTGTTGGTGTTCAGGTCAATTTGGTGATGCTCGATCTCTGGCGTTGTGCTTGATGCTAGTGTTTGCTCTCTGACATTCCAAGCATGGATCAAGGTGTTGATGGCCCTGAGATCTACATATGAGATGGAGTGTTCTCCAGTTGTGCTCTCCGTTGTTGGTTTCTAGTTGATGAGATTTAGGATCAAAGCAGATCGACATGGTACTATCCGGTTCTCTCGATGATGGGGGGGCGAGGGATTGAGGGTCGGAGCAGAGGAGTGGGGGAGTGTTTGGATAGTTATGCCCCTCTTAACCACACCATGGTTTGAAAAAATAATTGTTAAGTTCAACACCATTGACGGTTAAAGAAACTAAAGGGCACAAGTGATAGAAAGGCAAAAAATCAAGGGTATAGTTGATATTCCAAAAAAAGAACGTGTGTAACTTATATCGCAATATCTTGGAAGGGCACAAGTAATAAAATCTTAAAATTTTATGGTTGTAAGGATGCTCGGCCTGTAGCTGTAAGAGTCCTTTTTAGTTTGGAATTCACTCTATCGATCTCTGAAGTGGCCTTAGTTGTGGTTGAGTTGTTCGTGTTGCCTTACATATGTTCTTGGTTTTGCTTGATCTCGAGAGGTCCACTATAGAACTTTCTCTTCTCAATCTCGATCTCGCGCACCTCAGTTCACAACTGAATGCACTTGCTAAGCCTACAACTCAACTAAGCAAAGATCATTTCACTATAAAAAATATTCTTTATAATACCTTTATCTGATAGCATCTTCAAAAGCACAAGCGTTTGCATGATAGTCGTAATGGAGTGCGGATGGGTTTGTTGCCTACTGTGAATCATAGAAGGCCGTATCGATGATATATCGATTTCGACAGGGAAGGGATATAGAAATCACCCAGTATATCATTTTACAGGGATATCGGCGATATATCGCCATGTCGGCTCATATCGATCAAAAATGACTGGATTCAGTACAAAAAATCCTAGATATCGATCGATATCGTCGATATTTCATCGATATCTCTATATGTCAATGTTATTGTTCATGCAAGATTGATTCCACTGCTTATCTAGCTACACCCACATATCTAGCTACACCTAGTATTAAAACACACAATGGTTTATATATTTTGTTCCGGGTAGACCCCTGTACTGGTAGGGTATGGTGTGACAGGAGGGTGCATAGAATGGTTCTTCAACTTAGAGTATATTTGCAAGTTATTTCATGTTGTAAAGAACTTGAATGAAATCCCTTGCGATATAAACTTCATAGATGACTGATATGTGTGATCTAAGAGTATTTGTAAATTGTAAGTTATTTAGTGATCTAAAAACTTGGATGAACTCCATCTTCAATATATAGGTCAACAATTGACAGTACCAACAATATGTTCGATATGACCGATATGTGCAATATAAGGATCATAGTCTTCACAAATGATCTATATGTGACATCTAAGTGTATATTTGTAAGTTATTTAATGTAAAAACTTATAAGAACTTGAATGGAATCCATTTCCAATATCTAAATGTCAGGACTAAACATTAACAGCGATATGTACGATATGACCGATATGTGCGATACATGGGTTCTAAATGACTGATATGTGTGACATAAGTGTATATATGTAAGTTATTTGTTGTTTTAATATCTTGGATGATCTTAATTTCTGAAAAAAATGACAAAAAATGGCTATTTTGAGCCATTTCGACATTTCCACCGATATCGTCGATATATAGGCGATGTATCCTGATATATCAATTTCTGGGCGGATCGAAACGATATCGATACGACCTTCCTTGTTGTGAATATATTAGTGGGTACATGAGTATATGCGAACATATATAAGGTGGCATGCATACCTTTTTAACGTGTAGCAGTAAATAACTATAACCATAGCAACATTACGTCAATGGAGTTCGTACACAATATTAACATTTTCCGGCATTGTGAGTCTATGCATTACCAGAAAAGCCACTTAAATGTGTCACTAACATGCAATCCAACTTTTCAGCAAAAAATGGGGTGTCTCTCCTAGAAAATTCAAACATACTAAAACGCACCTCAATAAATCAGGACATTACAAATAAAAAGGGTGCCAGTGCCTCCAAATACATGGAATTAAAGTGTGTACCAACAAACATGGTTTTATAGTTTCTAACTTATCTCGTGATTTTCGGAAAAGGCAAAAATTTTGTTTTATTAACTTAACTCTACAGGATATTGTCACTTACTTCAAATGCAAACCTGGAAAATATGGCACAACAAACAATCGGATTAGTAGGTGATGCCCTGTCTAAACCAATAAACAAAAAGTTATATCATGATGTAACATCTGCTTTCACTTAAATTACCGTGTTTTTTTTAGCATAAAACTTATTCCCTGTCAAAAGTCTCATTGTTCCTTTTGTGGCATACCATTCAATATGGACCTGATGTGCTATAGAAAATATAACAAGCAAATACATACCGAGGTTGCAATGTGATAATTATCTCTTTCAGGGACCATAGAGATATCCTTAATTTCGGATGAACAAGGTATAGTCTGTGAATATATCTTTTGATCATAAGAATCTGAATCATCTAATTTTGTTATGCTAGGAAAAGTGGCCTTGCAAAGAGGACAAGTTGGAACCTTTCTATCGGCAATCTGCAGTGATATGCATAAATCAGTTTAATTAAATCCATGGATAAATCCACTTGACAGGAGACAAGAGTACAATAATGAATCGAATGATCATAAACAGCAAACAAACATAACCATCTAACTACTGGCAAAGATCACGAATGATGTAACAAGCTGAAGGTTTCCAAAGATTCGTATTTCAAAACAACCACGTCTACGAGAAAGATACAAAGTTACAAAAATGATTATACATTTTTTGCACAATCATACATCTGGACAATGTAAGCCTACATACAAAGACTACTGGTGGACACTTTTTTGGCATCATAGTCTCAAGCATAAAACTGGCAAAGACAGTAGGAATTTTCATCGTATACCCCTCTTAAGATGCAATTCCTTTGAATAATCACCGAATATCTTTCATAGCTCACTTCCAGATTTGCTAATTTGAAGAGCTGTAGGCACATACCATCTAGTTAAAATTTTATGGTCAATGGCATGTTTTATCAGGCTAGATTCCCTTCAAAAAATCAGTGACTCATTATATAGATGATGCATGCAGCTACATTGCCAACTTAATTGTATAGGAACTGTTCAATAAGAAAAATATTAAAAAAATGATGATGCCTTCTACCACTATAAGTAGGATTGCTTACATAGATTATTGCTCAAATTCATGTTGAAAGATTCGTTTATCATTTGCGTTGGTTGTCGATAACCTAACGCAACCACCACAAGGGGGGATTTGAACTACGGTCTTTTAGGTGGTAGGCACATTCACTACCACAAAAATCATTTAAGAGGGTACTTTCAATAAGAAAACTAAATACCAAATAATATAGCAACACTAGAAATGATGCAATTGATGGTAGCAATAAATACTTTCCACTATCAGAGAGGCAACTTAGTGGTGGAATTTCATATAGTTCTTTGTGAGATAGGCATGAAGATCGAAGGCATGTTTAGTACAAGATACAACGCACTATACATCTCAACTTGTTTATGCTAGTGTTCATGACTCCCTCAAATTCAACTTAACGACCTATCCACAAAGCATAGACTCAAGAAGAATGACTATCTCCTATGAGAAGACCTTGCCAACACTCAGGCATGAAGCACAGGCTCCAAAAGAAATTAATCTCATAAATGGACATGCCAAAGAAATGCCAAGAAAATTACTTTCTCAGCACATGCCACTCCTCCGTCGATTGTTTTCTACGATCAGGTATCTCCCCCATCCGTGTTTCCTCATTTTTTTATCTGATTTAATTCCCCTTGCACACGCAATCACTCTGACCTTCGAACATCTCCAAGGTCTCGCCACCCATCACTGACCCCCGTGCCACCTTCTCCAGAACCCCTACCTGCTCCGATTCACCTCCTTCGTCGTCACGGGCGGAGGAAGCTTCAGGCCTCCATTCTCGATGCCCCTTCAGACCCCCATCTCACTCACAAACCCCGCACAGCACCACGCTTAGGCTATGTCACTAACATCTGCAAGTCTATATCAATCAATGATCAGAGCTTGGACCCCGCCTCCGATCTCGAGCTCACCTCCGACGACCACACCCTGCTCCGCGACTCCAGTCGACAACGGAGCTTTGTCGTATCTCCAGCTCTTTTGCCAACCCTCCAGCAGGCTTGCACGACCTTCCCAGAAGCTGCAGGGGCATGGCGAAGGGATTTGAGGCTCCACCGGAGCCCAGTATCCTTGCTGCCACCAACAGGGGAAGAAGAAGCAGTAGCCCATCGATCGTGATCCAAGGGTACCTACTACAGAGGGACATCAGCTATGGATTTGATCCGCAACGTCATCCTTCGTCCATCCACTTCACAGATATGAGTCATTGGATCATCTAGATCCGACTGCTGACATTTTGCCAGAACCTTCACTCTTAGCCTCCAGGCTCGGGTGCCCGAACCAAGCTCTGGAGCACCAAATGACAACACGTGGCCCGAATCGAGGATATCTCCCGAACCTAGCCCCTCACGTGCAAGGCACGTGAGCGGCTGGGTAATTGCAGCGCAGACCCAACATTGCCAAAAATTACATTTTGGTCCCCAGGCACGTGCCCAACGTGTATGCTTGGGTATTTTACAAGAAGGTTCTTGCGGTTTCTCAATATTACAATTATGGCTCTGTGTGCAAAGGATAGATTGCATTGGGCCCCCACCGGGTTTTGGTATTTGCAAATGAGTCCCTCCAAGGACCCATTTGCAATATTTATCTTTATTTTTCCTCGTATTTTTATTACATTTATGCCCTTGCACCGTTTACTTCATATCTTGAGCATATTAGATCCAAATTGCATGATTTCAGTTTCTTCGTGTTGCTAATTTTATCCCCTTTCTAATGGCTTAGAGAATTTCATGTTTTGACACTGAACTAAAAAGACTACATTTTTATGTACTCTGTGTCTCTTTTTATGTTAAATGCCATTATTTATCATTGTTGCATCACTTGACCATGAAACTGATCCTTATTCCATTGCTCAACAATTTGCTAAACCTGGGCATATTTGTACATCTTATTTTGCAAACTTGTTTGCATAGCATTAATTAAGTGCATATCATTCATTTATCATCTTATAATTGCATCATAAAATCAAATAAAAATTACATGTAGCATATAATTGCATTGTTTAATCTGCATTTTGTTGTGCATCTGTATGAAGACCTAAAGACATTGAAATAATCACACATCAATTAAACGACAAAATTTGATAAATAAACGAAGAGGCTCGTGTCCTTGAGTTCGACCTTGGTAAATTTGCCAAGTAAATTAATGTCCACATATTCAAAGGTGTGGTCTTTGCTAAACCAAATTTGCCCCATGTACTACGATAACACGACCTTATTAAAGAGGTATATTTGACGTTCATCAGTATCTCATCCTGAATGTGACTAGTCAACTCGTCTATAATCCAAGGCCCTAAATATCTGTTTCAGTCATCATTTCGGTGATTGACCGAAACGGAGTTTCGGTGGAATTTCGATCGAAATTCGACCGCAATTTCAACCATTTCGATCATTTTTTGTACTAGGGCGCCCATATTTCGGTCATTTCGACCATTTCGGTTGAATTTCGATTTCAACAGGATATCGATATTCAACAGAAATTCAACCGAATTTCGCTGAAATTTGAGGCTATGCTATAATCAAAGTAATGGACTCAAAGTTGAACCTTGATGCATATCGATGTCGATGTTAAAATAGTCAGTCTTCCCAAACTAGATCCTTACACAAGATGAATCAACATTGCACATATCCTTTATAAGGTTAATGTATAGGGCATGTACTTGTCTCTTCTCCAAAACTGCCCACAATATCTCTTGTGGGACTGAATCAGAGGCCATTTCCAAATCAATAAAAATCATAGAGGTTTTTCCATTTAGCATTACAGATATTCATAGTTCTCCTCAATAAGTAGAGAGCTTTAATACTTTTTTTGAAGCCAAATAGCTTGAATAGTTGAGCAACCTGGCATGTATCTAAATTGATTGTTGCGGAAGAGAATGATTCGGTGTTTATTCATAGAGCCCAAGGGTTCTCTTATATAGAAGAGAGAAACTCTAATGGGTAAATTGCATACTAAGGAGAGAGAAATAAATAAATTAGTAACACAACCTAAAACTTTCAACACTCCCCCTCAAGTTGAAGCATAGATGTTTATCAGACTCAGCTTCGAACAGCATCTCAAAAATGGTCATCAGTCTAGAGCCTTGGAGAGTACGTCTATTGTCTGCTTACTTGCACGACATGAGATATAGAAATAAGACCCTTCAGAATCATGTCTCAAATTTAGTGTCAGTCTACCTCGATATGTTGTATCTATCATGGAAAGTTGGATTATTGGCAATAAACAGTACAGCTTAGTTGTCGCATTGGAGGAGAATAGGAAGAGGCACGTCAATAGCTAGGTCACTTAGAATGGATATGACCCACATCATCTCTGTACTGTTATGCCATAGCTAAGTATTCTGATTTTGCACTGGACAAGGCGAAAAATGTTTGCTTCTTGCTCCTCCATGATGCCAGTGAATTTTCTACAAATATAGCGAAACCAGAAGTAGATTTCTTGTCCTTAGGAATCCTGCATAGTGTGCAGCTGCACAGGTTGTAACAGCAAGGGATGTGCCTCTGCTAAATAAAAGATCAGTGTCATGTGAGGTACGCGAAATTTGCCTCATTAATAGTTGATTATTGTAGTACATGAGACGGAATTTGATTCAGCAAAAACCACACTTTTGAATATGCGGAGAATTTTTACTTGGTAAGTCTACCAAGGTCGAACACAAGGACACGAGCATACTCATCTATTATCAAAAAATATTGATTTAATTTGAGTAATTGTAATCATAGATCTAGGTCTTCATAATGCAGATACAATGCATGCAACAAAATACACAAATATACAATGTGATAATGCAAACAAAATGGCACAGAAATGATGCATGCATTTTTTATTTGGTTTTATGTAATTAAAATGAGATGCAATGGGTATCGATATGATGTAAGAGGATGCAGATATAAATATACCATAAGAATATTTCATTTACGAAGAAATTCAAGGTAATTCAATTTCATGATCAATTAGAGCATCAAGATTCATCAGTGATCCCATCATAGCATTCAAGTGAGCAGTGTTCAGGAAATCGGCCGAGTATACCGCATACTCGGCCGTATACTCGTATTCAGTAGCCTTGGCGCACCGAGTATGGTCAAATCGGCATCTAGGCGGGTCAGGCCGCATACTCGACTGAGTATACCGTATATGCGGCCGTTTATGCGGCCGATTTTCAAATAAACTTTTTTTAAAACCTTAACCTAAGTTCGGACATCCGACTTAACGCTCTTTCAATTGATGTTTTTGCTCACTTGACTCTATTATCCCAATAGTTTTGTTCCTTGTACCTTCAATTCTTTATTATTATAATTAAGAATATAATATTTAGAGGATATTAAAATGATACTAAAAATTTATTTATATTTTTAATAATAAAAAATACAAAACCGCATAAAACCGCATACTCCCTGCATACTCTCCCGCATACCGCATACTCTCTATGCAGTGACCCCTCCGACTGAATACCGCATACCGCCTTCCTGAACATTGCAAGTGAGAAGCAATTGATACAATAAATTGTTAGAATTTAGCAACTTAAATTATGTATCAAATCAGAGAAATGATCACGTCATTAAATAAATCCTTAAATTAGCACAATGAAATTGAAATCAACTAAAAAGGAGTTCGCATACTCAAGATATTGAATAAAAAATGCAAGGACATAAATGCAAATAAAACATGAAAATAAAATGAAATAACGGAGCAAAAACATCCCTATAGGGGTATTTTTGCAATTTTCAAAAGTCAAAGGAGCCCCCCCTAATATTTTTGCACGGAGGCATATCTACAATTATTATAAACCGACAGGCTCTGAGTGTAAAATTTCCAAGCACGCATGTGAAGCGCGTGTGCCTAGACCTGGATGTAAATCTTAAAAGGTCCGCGGGCGGAAGCTACAAATAACCTAGCTCCTCACATGCGAGGCACACAAGCTAAGGCTTGGACCTGCGTTCAGGGGTTTACGACTTTAGGCGGACACGTAGAGGATCCATCGGGCTTCAAAAGGAGGCATGGTCCCCCCAACCTATAGGCTTGATGCTAACATTGGAAGTAGATCAGGGTCGTCTGATCGTGATGATCAAACGGCAATTGTGCGTCGTATTCATCAGCGTCACCGCCTCCAGCAGTGGAGTTGGTGGGGCTTCGGTGACGTGAGGCCCCATCTCCATCTTCCTTGCTCCAATGATGCTCTGAAGGTTGCCACACCTGGTTGGATGCCTCGCGAAGCTGTTGGTTGGTAAAGGAAGAGCTTGAGGTGGTTTGCATGATAAGACGATGAAGCTTCACCAGTGACTTTGCTCAGGAATAGAGCATGAGCGCGAACTCCGACCATTAGAGAGATAAGGACCCGAAAAGTGTTAAACCCAATAGCTGAAGCGTATGTGTGTGAGGGGAGTGGAATGGGGGTCCTGTTCAGGCAGAGGGACAAAGGACCGAAGGTTCACTTCCGGCGAACCGGAGATGAAATGGGGTAAAGGTGATTAGGGTTCTGGAGAAGGAAAATGGTGAGCAAAGGGGCTAGCGAAGATGGAGGTGGTGTGGTGGAGCTCGAAAACTAGTCAGGCGAAGGTGGGATGCGTTGTGTGCGACGGTACAAATAAAAGAAAAAAAGAGATAAAGAAGGGAGAAGATGTACCAGATCCAAGCAGGTAATTGGCAGAGGAGGAGCTAGGGTTGAGGGGTAATTTGGCCCTCCGATCTTCGCTCGAGATGGACAGCTATGCCAACGAGCTCAATCAGTCGTTAGGCGGTTGTAGCTTGGCTAGACAGCCAAGGGTCGCACCTGGGCTTAGAGGTCGTCATCGCCTCACCAATTCAACCCTCCATTATCAACGAAGGGACGTGCGAAGCTGGGCCAGTGAACGTGGATTGGTGGACAAGGTGGAATGGTGGTGGCGAGGCCATAATAAAGGCGGCACGGGTCGATCGTTATGGTGGTGGCGGCAAAGGTGTAACGGCTGGAACGAAGACCTAGAAGGTTGGATGTGAGGGTTTAATGGTTCGGCAAGGATGAAAGAGGTGAGGGCTATGTGGAGGGCGTTATGGATCATGGAGAGGATGTCGGAGGTGGCTACAAAAATAGGAAGGGAGAGCGGTCTTAGCGAGGCGAAACGGCTAGCGAAGGGGGTTACTGGAGGTCGACGACGCGGACCCGATCATTAGATCTTATGATCCAACCGTCAAAAATTGGGCATGGAGCGAAGGCTAAGATTAGATATGATGAATTGATCATGCACCTGGTAATGGGGCACGAGTGTGCAGTGGAGATCAAGGCGGGGATCCATCCTACAGTGGGGGAGTATCGGGTGACGTGGAAGGCGTAGAACCATTGGATCAGTAGTGATCCTATGGTCGAGATGAGTCAGATCTTAGGATTTGATCGAGTGGTTGAGAGTGAGGCGGGGGTGAACGACTGGGATGGAGGCATGGGAAGTGAGATGGACAATCAGGGAGGAGGTCGGATGGAACATGGAGAAGAGGCCACATGGGCAGCTTAGAGGGCGCCACGTGGCACAATCATATTATTCAAAAAATGGAAAAGAATAAAAAATAAAAAAGAAAGAGAAAGAGGTAAAATGAACAAAAAGTCAAAATATGAAAGTTGTAGATATACAAGTTTCCTGTTGGACAAAAAGTCAAAATAGATCAAATACACAGAAATATTTTGGGAGCACTTTAGTGAATAAAAACACTGCTTTTAAAAGAGTTTGTTATATTTTATATTTTTAATTCTTTTTAAAAGCAAAACAAATATCTACAGTAATTAACCTAATTTTTAGTGAATTTTTAATATGGAATAAAATAAAGATAATAAAGGGTTAATTTAAATATAGAAATTAAGGTTAATTACAGGTAAAGGATTTATTGATAAAGTTGTGGAATTAATGGAGATTTGCAATAACGTTCTTGTGCTTCGAGGATAATAAGGAGTATAGAAATGATGAATCAGAGATTCATCAAGGTCTTTATCTACGTCAAAATCATATGGATTGCATCCATATGGACCTGTCTAGGATAATCTATGAACTGACTCATTTTGCTCACAGCAAAAGATATGTCTGATTTGGCGATGGTCACATATAGGAGCTTTCCAACGAGCTCTGTGTATCTCCTCTGGTCTAATTCCTCGATGTTGCCATCATATAGCTTCATGCTCGGGTCCATAGAATTATCTTTATTTTCAATCTTCTTTCTTTTCTTTTTTCAATCCTTTTTCTAACTCTTTTATCAATCTTCCTTTCAGTATTTTCAACTGATTTGTTATACAATTTTTGCAACTTCATTTTTTGGATTTTTTTCCATTACAGAGAACCTAAAAGGACCCAAATGAAAAATTAAAAAAGTAAATGGGCCAAATCCCAATAGGTTTGCAAACCAACGAAGCATCCATCATCCCTAATCCATTCCCTTCTTCATAAATAATGTAAGGAAACCCCATCACTGCTAGTGTTCTCCCGGTGATGGGGTGTTTATGCCCCTCTGCAATGCCTTTGATCGTCAGCTTCATGCATCCCCATGCACTCCATGTGCAATACTTGCGTTGTTGCTCGCATCGTGGCAACTTTTCCTCGTATTCAACATGGCACGGTGTTTCCCAATCACAGTATGTTCCCTCTGCATGACATCAAGCACCGTCCATGATCTTCTTCATGAGCAGATTCGACAACCTCCCTCAAGCATATGATATCTAACCTAATTTGTTTTTCAATGCACATATTACAGGTACGGCTATTGCTATTGTGTCATTGGCTCTCGCACATAACACTTCTTTTCATCCTTGTTCATAGGGTCAGATGCACGAGGGGCAATACCACGTGAAGTCACATACAGAGCCACCCAAGATGCTCTTAGATCATAGCAGCCTCCTTCATTGCATTGATCACGCAGAACTCACTAATTGTGTTATCCTATGTCTCCACATAGGCGTACATGCCATCACCAAAGCACCCTCTTTGATGTCGCTTGCATATCAGGAGCCAATGTAATGCATGTCTCCTTATCCCACAGATATCATACACAAGCATTGATGATATCTGAATTAACAATACTAACTTCAAGAAATGCTGAACAAGATATAATCCAATAAAATCATGCCTCGAGAAGGATCACTGAACCTATTAGCTCTGATTCCATGTGAAAACTTGAAATAAAAGGTAATCATGCAACAAACATACCACAAAAACATGGATTTCTGCCATTCAAATGGCCATCATGATCACCCTATTCCACAAGAGAATCAGCTTCATAGTCATGTTTACTCATTGAATCTTCTCGCTAGAATATATAGCACAAGGATCTGTAGATCGGCTCCGCTCGAGTCATATCTAACTCTCCAACAAAGCAATGTTCAACTAACCAGACAACCCCACAAACCCCACATAGATCATTCTGCAAGATCTGAGTGAAAACCCAACAAGTCTTTCTGAAAGAACGATAAATAAGCAGATCAAAAGTACAATAACAACAACAACCAAAAGCTTGAATATTTACTTGAACTGTTGGAAAAATTCTTAATTCATGTATTTAAATGTAAAAAAAGTAATTTTTTCGTATATTTTCAGCCACGCAGTTGAGTTAAATTAGATTTAAAAACACGGTACATGGACCAAAGGGACATATACAAACATGCATATAAAGAAACAAAGAGACACGTACCACTCTATCAGCCCAATCTTTGATACATGCATAGCAGAAGCGATGCCCGCAAGGTAATACACCCCTAACCGAAGAAAACTCTGTAAAGCATATAACACATGATAACTCTGTTGTCAGCATATACTTCTGGTCGACGAAGTCGGTACTTTTTTCTGCACCTTCCTTGGCTGACAAATCAGAATCAATAAGTGGATGTGACTTCTGTATATTTGCTTCCGGAGTAATTATTTGACGATCAACACATGTATCCAGAACAATAGAAGTGGGAGGACTAGTCGACCCATTGACAAGACCAACCTTTTCAATCATGTTTGTGTTTTTGTAACATTCTGTCGGATGGGCTTCCATGTCATTCCGATGGACTGATGGCGACGGTGATTGTGCAGAGGCACCAGTTCTTCGAATGATTGGATTAACACGTTCTGGACTGGAGCTTTTTGGAAGGGGGGCATCATGGCTTTCTGTCAAAAGATAACATTCTTTCTCACAATCAATAATGGCATGACTGAAGGGATAGCTGGTATTTTTCTTCTTTACAAGGCGTCTGCTTTTAGGGGCCGGTATACGGTCCAGATGGCTGCTACAACCATGGCAGGTGCCTCGTTTTTGTCCAAAATTGGTGAGGGAGGATCTATAGCCAGGCTCCAGAGACTGTCCAGAAAGCACGATTTACAGTTTAAAAAAACTTAAATAAAAGGCTGAAAACTAAGAAGTGATGTAATCACGGAAAAAGGCTAAAAACTAAGAGGTGATGTAATCTTAAATACAAGATATAGTTTCTTCTGGAATCGGTTTAGATTATACAGTACGAGACAAAAGACAAACATCGTGCATATTACCAAAACAGTACATTCATCAGCACGAAGAAAATTTTGTAGCATAGGAGAGTTTGTTTAGAATATATGAGATGAACCTCTTTTGGAGATCCATCCAAAAAATACATATCAATGGGTAAAAAGAGTCAACTTTACAAGCGTCAAATTTTCACCAGAGCTTTGGCATTCTCAAGAACAAAGTAGAGGTAATTTTGTTTTAAAGTCAAAAGATGCTTACTAAAGATAGATGATGTCTAATTAGTGATTGCCAAATATTAGTGATCAACATGACTTTAAAAACCAATGATATACTGATATGTCAAAATCAATGTATAATGATATGTCGATATCGTTAACTCGGTGAAGAAGATAATATCATAATAGGTATATCTTTTTTCCAGGGTATGGGTGGCATGTCGGCGTAGTATCAAATATATATCACAAAAAAGTTGGTGGTGTGAGAAACACTGAGATTTTCTCTTGTTTTTATATATTTTTCCCAACATGTGTATCGGTAACAAATTCTCCCAATTTGCCATGCTTCGTCCCACGAGCATTTGCGAAGGTCATCAATATGGATGATTCAATATTGATCACATGTCGAATACTTGGTACTTGTGGCTCTAAATAGTAAACATTGACGATTGATCATCATGAATATAGAAACTAAGTCCCATATGACATGGGAGAATCATATGGAATATAGAGGTTCGATCATGATACCCTACTGCATAGAAGCAGAACGCATGGATCCCGACAAAACTCTCCTAATTCTAATGAGCAACGACTCTTCAATTTATCACACGGTAGATACTGAAATTGGTACATTTTGATCACTCCTAATTCTAATGAGTAACGACTCCTCAATTTATCACATGGTAAATATTGAAATTGGTACTTTATGATCTTATGAAATTGTGTTACAATATATTTTCTCAATATTTGAAGTTTACGGTTTTATGATGATATAATTATGCTTAATAATAATTTTGACATGTATTTTCTCTATAAATCGAGGCTTACGCCTCGACCTCCTCGAGGCTTACGTCTCGCCTCAATAACAGAAAACCGCCTCGATCCGCCTCATGTTTTTTAAAACCTTAGGAGGAACAAACAAGTTGGAGTATGAGTCAAACGGAATCTACTCAACGGAGAGCATGTGCCATGTACATGTACTGCTCATGTCAGAGTCACTGCAACTGAAAATGAGTCTCCACCTGGAGAACTCTGTCCTGCCACAAGAATGTGGACAACTGCTCCATCTCTGAAAAAGCTGAACATTATAGGGTGTGGAGACATCCATGTCGGAGTTCACGATTGTTGGAGAATGGAGTCTGTAGAAGTCTCTTCGTCGGAGAACTGAGTCTCTCCCATACTATCTCAAAGAATGGGATCTCTACTCCTGAAACGCCTCATGAACCACAAATATCAGTGATGATTCATGTCATCCACCAGAACCGACAGTCGTTGCCACCCCTACCTTCCGACCATTGCTCCCACCATAGGTTATGTCGTTGTCTCCACCTTCTTGCTCCTCCTCCAGGGCAAACATCCAGAGGGGGAAGATCTTCCACCCAATCTTAAGTTTCACGCGAGAGGGCACGGTGTGCTTCTCCCCTTGAAACTGTACTGCCACATGCAACCCTTCATCAGCTCTCAGCATGATTTGCTCATTAATTCCACCTCCCACAAATGAAGCAATGCTGGCGGAAGACAGTCCACAGATCGACATCACAAGGGGCCCCCACTAGGGCTGGCTATTGAGTCACAGCTCGATGAGCCAGGCTCGAGCACGGCTCGATAAGGGCTCGTGAGCCTAGCTCATTAAGCTATTGAGCCGAGCCCGAGCCAGAATTTTGGGCTCGATAACTCAATAAGGGGCTCGATAATTTCGATAAGGGGCTCGATAATTTCACATAGTGGATTCACAGGGAGCTTTACGAGTTCCAAGGAAGATTAGGGGTACGTCCATAAATTTTCCTACACGTGAGGCAAATCACATGAGCGATCTTTGCATTTCCATGTGGTTCTGGGTCAACAAATCACGTGAGGCAAATCACTGCAATCGGTCCTTGGACCTCGCAATTCTCGCCTTAAGGTCCGCTCACACGAGTCACACCCATCTTTTCTCCCTATGGTCTCCTTTGGGCTCCCCAGACGACTCTTCCTCTCGTCGCCACCCTCAAGGTTCTACTACACAACCCATGACCAACACCTGACGACGGTCACCAGCCTGTACTCATAGAACCTGTTCGCAAAAAGGAAGAAGAAGTTGAGAACGTTGAGCATCGCGAAGAAGGCGTAGTAGTAGTCGAAGTGGGACTGGTTGAGGTTGTTGAGGATCCATCCTCGGTGCCCGCCCCACCTCGTCACCTTCGTTGCGGTGGACAACATGAAGTTGCTGAGCAAGTTGTCGATGTCGAGCGTGGTCATGGCCAACGACATCCCGAGGCTCTTCATACTCTCTGGCACCAGGTCGCAAAAGAACTCGATCTTCCCGACCTCCAGGAATGCAACGGCGATGTCCGTCATCATGAATTGCAGCAGCAAGATGAAGATTGTCAATGGCACATGTTCCATAAGTATTCCCCATAAGATCGAATGGTCATAAGAAACTTCTAAATTTATGAAATTTTCGTTGCAATGAGTGGAAGTGGATGTTGACCTGCACAGTGGTGGTCGTCGTCCCATTGTCCTCTGAAGCAGAGAGATCCCACAAGGGTTCTTCGTCCATAGTCATGAACGGTACAAAGTAACGATCGTAGAGCACTACAGAGATGAGCATGGAGACGGTGACAAAGGCGGTGAGGCACACGAGAGGTATCTTGAAGCCAAGACCCATGATCTGATTAAGGGTCGTGCCTTGCATCACGAACATGGTGTTGATCTGTGTAAGCATCGTGCTCGGCATGAAGGTCGCTGCCGAGATCGGCAGCATGCAACCTCCAGAACTCCGGGGAATTCCGACATCGACAGACCCCATCTCCAGTGATCCCAGGTGGCGTAAGGCGACGATGGCCCGAGATCTCCATCCTCTAGTCATGCAAGGAATATGAAACCCTTCGTGCATCATCCCTCCGTGGCGGCGACACTTCCCTCTTGTAATCCTTGAGAGTTGAGATGGCTATGGCCCATGGGTTCTCCATGCACAACATTACTTTAGTCCCACATCGGTGGGTGATGTGCAAGGATCGCGTGGACGTGGATATAAATGGGTCTACGGGCGATCATTAAGTTCCATGGCCTGTAGGGGCGTTCTCCATTGCATGTGGAGGGCTAGCCTTCTTAATTTGGCTCGACTCTTATCGACCTCAAGCTGGCTCGATAAGAGGCTCGGTTGCACTGAGCTCGAGCTCGAGCCATCTTGTCGATGCTCGAAAGAGCCCGAGCTCGAGCTCGAGCCGTCTTGTCAATGCTCGAACGAGCCCGAGCTCGAGCCCAAGTCCATCTGGGCTTATTGAGCTTGAGCTCGAGTCGAGGTCAGGCTCGGCTCGTTAGGCTCGAGAGCTAGCCCTAGCCCCCACCAGTTGAACCTTCCATAGATGATCCCCAGGTGCACTTGCTCTGTCCAGCATTCATGGCCTCCGCCACAGCACAGTGTTGCAATAGTCGACCGACTATCCCGAATAGTCGGTCTGACTATGCGGTGCGGGGGGTCCCCGACTGAATAGAGCCCCAGTCGGCCAATAGTCCGCCCGACCGAATAGTCGGCCGACTATTCGGCCGACTGGCCCGACTATTAAGCCGACTGGAGTTTGACTTTTGATATTTTTATTTTTTTATTTTTAATTTTCAATTTTTATGGGTTACATTTTACCATGATATCGCCACAAATGTCAAATTGTATATATCTATTATATTTATTGGTACTTTTATCTTAGATTCATGTTAAATAATGACCATATATGTATAAAAATATAAGAATATATGTATTATAATAATTTTTATATTAAAAAATACAAAACCGAATAATTCCGAATAGTCGCCCGAATACCGATTATTCTCTATTCAGTGACCCCTCCGACTGAATACCGAATACCGTCTTCTGCAACACTGGGCACAAGACATCTCAGCTCCGGGGCATGCGCTCCTCCAGATCCCCCTCCAAAATGGAGTATGCACCTTTATCCAACATCCCCCGAACGCAGAGGAGCACTCCCAGCAGCTAGATTGAGTCCACAAGGATGTTCGCCTCCTTGGCCAATTTCAACCTAGCATGAAATCTCTTGAGGTCCTCCCCCTCTCCTTCCCCTATGATCACACCATCTAAAGGATGTTTAAGCTCTTTCGCCTTAGATAAACGCTACAGCAACTACGTAACTTCGTTGTCAAAACATCAAACCATGAGGTTCCGCATTTTTTCTTCCATCAACACCCTGATTCTTCCTTGGGAAGCCTCCTTTTCCCCTGCATTTGCGTCATCGGTGACCTACTTTTCCACATCCAAAGCAAAGTTGCTCCGTGGCTGGGCATGTTTTGAAATGTGATCGGGAGATCCACGTTTGTAGCACCACCATTGTGCACTATTCCATGGCTTAGGGTTTCGGATCTTCTTGTGTGACGCACTCCAAGGGCCATCTCTCTGTCCACGTCTTCCATAACGACATCGTTCAGGCCCGCCAAGCTCTCCTTCCTCCGGGTCGATGGTTGCATTGCATCCTGATCATTGGTGGCCCTCCTCGTTGTCTCTCCCCCTCAGCCAATGTGATCTCCCACTCATGCCTAAAGGAAGACAACAGTCTCGTCAGCAGTGGTGACATCAACTTCAAGGTTCACGCTCCACTTCCCTCTCATTCTGCATCTCCCTCGTGTCGCTTCCTTCTCGCTTCTTCTCGCTCCACTTCCCATTCACTCATTTTTCAAATACCATTGGTCGCCTCAATTTCCATGATTATATGAGTATTGAACCAAAGTCCACACTTAACACAAAAAGTATTATCAGAATCATAATACTTGGTGTTCAAATTTAGAACGTATTGATTTGCAATAAGACAAATGAATTCTAATCATTTGTCTTATTGAACCGAGTAAGAGAACAGTCGTATGCATTTTTAACCCTCTCCAGGCGTACCATACCCAAGAAGACGGGGACGTGCAACCTAGTCAGCACGTCAGGGTATGTTTACAAGGAGAACAACTGCACCTCCCCCCTCCCTACAAGGGTATGAAGGGCAACACCCCCGGTGAAATTTTTTATGAGCAATTTTATTTCCGCTCAACTATATGGATCCATCTTTACAGGAGTAGTATATAAACTCACCTAGGGTTATGGCTTTTTGTATCCCAATTACATGTGAACCTTGTAAATCAGTGTGTCTCCATGCTTGCTTTGTTGATCGTGTTTGTACATGATTGCTTCAACTATTTACAATAAAATGCAATAATTATTTTATTCCATGTGTTTCTTTTCAATCGTGCCCTTCATATATGTGATAACAATTTTAAGAACAACCAAATAACGCCAAGTTGCAAATTTTCAACTAGTATAAAGTTATATTACAATTCAAAAATAAATGTGTACATTGGATACACTAAAACTAGTATGTGTGAATGCAATATGATAAATTTAACAAGATGTATACAAGATCATCGAGTTATACTTGTTTCAAGCAACCTCTTCTCTTTGTATGGATCTATTTATACAAATATGCAAGCTTTAGCATGGAAACAAAATATTAGTATAAAAATAGGTAATGCTTAGGGTAAAACAGGGTCATGTGCAAATTTTCAACTAGTATAAAAGCTCTACAATTCAAACACAATTGTGTATGTTGTATACACTAAAACTAGTATGCGGGGATGCGATATGATAAATTGAACGTGATGTGTACAAGATTATCGAGCTATGCCTGTTTCAAGCAACCTCTTCTCTTTGTATGGATCTATTTATAGAAATATGCAAGGTTTAGCATGGAAACAAAATACTAGTTTAAAAATAGGTAATGCTTAGGTAAAACAGGGTCATGTGCAAAGCACATAACCCAAAAGTAAAAAAAGCATCGCACTTGAGGCTTACACCTCTGCCTCGTCGACCTCACAGCACCATGAGGCTTATACCTCACAACTTATGGATAAGGTTTAAGCCTCGAGGTATTTTTTGTCAAAAAACGCCTCACAACTTCTCAAGGCGATTATGTCAAAAAATGTCTTGAGGCGTGCCTTTTAAAACAATGATGATGGATGGATATAAAAAATAGCCAAGTTCAACCCAAAGCAGACTAATGTGGGATTATTCTCATCAGGAAAGCCAAATCTTAGCTCCCTAATCTACATGGAAGTGATTTTGTTGTCCCCAGGAATCGATCTTTAGATGGGATTTGACATATTATATATTTATTTACAGACAAGGCCAACATTTTTAAAAATGCAAGCAGATAGAGGCAGTTTTCCATCGTTGAAGCAAGATGTAAGACTCGTTTTGCAGAGAAATATATGCATAAAAGCTAGAATAAGCATGTGTCGATAAAATTATGTGCCTCGGTTTGTAGAGAAATATATTAATAAAAACGAGAATAAGTATGTGTCAACAAAAATATATATTATGTAACCAATATATAATATGATAATATAATGTATGGTGAAAATATAGAGACAAAAATCAAAAGAAAAGATTTCATGAGCAACCATTCCATAAAAATCACTATAAAATAAAGACATGTATAATAGTTCATAAACCTTACATATAAAAAATATATGAAAGATGGCATATAACAAGAAAATATACATGAAATACAAGGTAAAGTTAACTATAGCAGAACAAATCTGAGTTTTTTTTTTGAAATCAAACGATTCGGGGGAGACACGGCATGGTGTTTGCCCCAAAAGCTTTATTAATAAAAAGCGGAAAACAAGAAGGTAAGAAGTACAGGGACAGAGATGGGATCGAGAAGATCCCGCCCAGATCAGAAGACGCGAATTACATCAACGTCCAATCGCAAGTTAGACGTGCTGTGTGAGCCAATACATTCTCCTGAGTTAATAAAAACATTAGCAGAAAATAAAAAGAATATAAAAACACTAGACTAGCATATCAAAATAAGAATTATAACAATGACTAATAGAACAAGCACTATCGATCTAACATAAAGCTAACAATATAAATCATATAGGTTCAGTAATATAATATGCCATATGATACAGCAATTGCAACTGTACTATAACCTACTGTATGTTATAAAACCACTGGAAGAACAAATACAACTTATATATATATATATATATATATATATATATGATATCTTTCAAATGAGACATGGTCCTTCCATCCATATGGAAGGCCAACAATCTCAGCCATCCGTCTTTAATCGTGTGGTTGTCATTAATGACATGCTAATTTTTTTATAAATTAAGCAAAAACCCATTTTGGTCTTTATGCATTATCTAAATATAGCATGTAATTAACGTCACATTAATTGAGGGTTAGGGTTGATCCCTCCAAAATAGGATTATTTGAAATTAAAGGAGACGCCGCCCCTTCCTCTCCAATGGCTAGGCGGCGACGACGTGCGGACGGGTGAGCAGCGGATGCGCGGGCGGCCGGTGGTCGTCGAGCAGGTGAAGCTTCTTAATCCGTCTCTGCATTTTCGTCTTCTGTTGCTCGCGATTTATTTCAGGAGAAGTATGAACGTCGACGGTGAAGCTTCTTCGACGACGCGGCTCGTGCAAGGGCTGGATGACACAGACGATTGCAACGAGGAGGATGTCGTCGACGATGACACAGACGATGACAGAGCAAAGACGAGGACGGGTATTGCGTTGGATCGTGCGATGGACATCTTATTGGCGGGATCGAGCGAGATCGTACGCCGGATCGTACGATGCACGCGACGGCGTTGGACATGAGCACGGGGGAACACGAGAGGATGCATGCAGCGTGGCGAGGTCTCGCCGACACGAAAATACAATATTGACGTGCATTATACACTTTTTTATGTGTACTATACAATTTTCAAGTGTATTAGAGGTATTTGATATGTATTTGTACGTATCAATTGAGTGCAAAATGACAGTTGTTGTTTTTTTATACATATTGTATATTTTATGTGTATTACACATTTTGGATAGGAATTATACATTTTGAATGTGTATTATACATATTTCGGTGATAATTTACTCATCCATTGAACGTGAATGATTGCTGCATTTTTACAAATAACCATAAAAATTCTATTATACAAAGAACCATACAATCGATACAAATAACTATGCATTAATTGCTAATATGAATTGTATTATACAAATAAACAGACATAAGTTACAAATGGCTGATTAATTTTGAAAGAAACACAGTAAATACAAAAAAACATACACTCGTTACAAAAGGAACAACAGATTCTACAAAAAAGACATTAAGATGCAAACATTGCCCCACGTAATGTCGCCCAGAACAAAAATGGATATGTTTTAAACATGGTAATGCGAAAAATACCAAAAATAAAAATAGCTAAAATTAGAATTTCGAAATCTTTATTGGCATGCATAATTAATGCGAAAGTTGATGACCAAAATGCCCTTTTGGGCAACAAAATTGAAGTTGCCATTGGATTTGAATCCGATGGCCCAGATCGTTGGCCTTCCTTAGGGATGGAAGGACCATGTCTCATATGAAAGGCCCCCTATATATATATATATATATATATATATATATATATATATATATATATATATATATATATCAGAAGAACAAGCTAGTATATAAGAGATGAATGTACCAGGAGGGAAAATAACTGACATATTACACCTTTTAAAGCCGGTTTACAACAAATCTGAAAACAGAAATGTTAGAGAAAGCTTACAACAACATGATAAAACTAATATATAAATACCGTTAGCAGAACAGTCTTACAGAATTGAGCACAACAAGCAGAAGACATGCTTAGCACACAGTAGAACCAAGGCGCCGCCTCATGGGCACCTCTGTGCCTCAGTTTTTTGAGGTGTATGCCTCACCTGGGTTAACTAAGGATATAGCCTAGAGGCGGTTTTCACTGAAACCTACATCGAGATGTGTTTTTAAAACAATGGAACAGAAGCCAGTCTCGAAAAAATTGGACCAAGTCTCTAGCCATCCATACCCAATACAAAATGGGTAGGCATGCACCGCCAAATCCTGCTCCGTCTTCTATCAACACCCTGGTCACATCAACGATGTGGCCATGACTTGAAGAGATTAAAATAAAGTATAAAAAATAACTACACTTGAGAGGGGAAAGACAAAAGATAAGCAGGATAAAATGACATTGAAACCATTGAATGAATAACCAGATATTTTTATTTCTATCATTACCTCACGTGGCAAATAAGAATTAGACCGACATCTGGGTGTAGATAATGATGAAAACTCCTGGCTGTCAGAAATATCCAATCTATTGGAGCAATCGAAAAGGGCCATTTTGCTCTTTCCTTTAGCCTTGAGTTTTTTCTTGTTTCTGCCGTCCTCATCTTGTGGCCTCCACAATAGGGGTCCTACTTCTTTCCCACTGTAAATGATTAAAGCATACAGAATCATAACAAGTACAGAAAGTACTCAAGTAGCAGGTAGTTGCAGACTGTCTCAATCCTCTCTATTTGGTATTTTCCACCATTAATAAAGAAGACGAGTTACTTGTGCCAAAAATCTTGAAAGTTGAAAATTCGAGTATGTATAAGCTAGCAGCTGATTGCAAACACACAAGATTCTAAGGATGTAGTCACGGTTTTAGATATCACAACATGCCCTTGCAGCATGTCCCCAGCAGGCTGACTTGTCGAATGTCATTTTTCCATAATTCTGATAGTATGTCAAGGGTATGCTGAACATATCACGCTCATGTCATTGACATGCTGCATATTGCTCCATATATCAACAACCATAAGGACGCATAGTGCTCTCTATTGTTCAATATCCCCATTTAGCTCTAACTACGTTGTCTGTTTCTCTATGACGCTAATTTAAATATCTATGGAATAATCATTTACTGACAAGAGTTGATAATGTAAGGGACTTTTACACCCATAACCCTGAGTAATTTCGCAATAACATTCATAACCCTGCATAATCGCGTATTACATGAGAAACCCCGAATAATGCTTAACTCTTACATGACATAACCCTATGTTATGTCCCGTTTGGGATAACTGTTATATTTGACGGTTTCCATTGAAAAAAGCAAAAATACCTCTGATGTTCATTCTTATTTGCAAAACATGCCCCCAACCCCTCTCCCTGATTCGATCGACCACTTCTGCACCCCCCTCCCCCCCTGCGAACGACCGTGACCACTTCTACAAGCCTCCCCACCCCCATCCTCTGCAAACCCCGACCACCTCAGCAAAGGCCACCCATCTCCCGACCACCTCTGCAACCCGCAAGGTCATCGACAACCCCCACCCCATCGACCTGCAGAGCCCCCCCTTCCCCCCCGGCGACCGAAGACCAACCTGCAAAGCCCCCCCCCCACACCCCCGACGACCGGCAAAACCCCTCGGCCACCCCCGTCCCCTGACGACCGACCTGTAGGGCCTCCCTACCCCCACCCATGAGCGAACCCCAATCGACTTGCAAAGCCCCCCCCCCTAACGACCGACCTGCAGGGCCTCCCTTCCCCCATCCCCGAGTGAACACTGACCGACCTCAAAGCAACCCCCCCCCAACCGACCTGCAGGACCCTCGTCCCCGACCTCAAAACCCCCTCCTCGACGATCTGCAAAGCCCCCTCGCACCCCAAGCCCGAGTCCTGATGCCCCCGTCTACCGCTCCTCTGCACCCTCCACCATCGTTGAGCCTCAACAACGCCTCACCCACCATTGTGCTGGTTCAAGAGAAAGATGTGGGATATTTTTTATTTAGGTTAATTTCAGTCGTTAGAACAGTGATCGGTTAGATTACCTCTATCATCTGATTGAGTTGATGAAGTAAAGTGATGGAAGGTTATAGGTGTAAGACGGCACACTTAAAGTGACGAAAGCTGCTGGGTTTGTTATAAAAAACAAAATGCGGGACCAACACCATTAATTCCAACCCTGAAATGTAAAGGTAGAGACGAAGGTAACCCGGTTTCAAACGAAGCGTGCATCTTAGGTAACTGGTTTACACAATGGTTAACAAGTAACCAAACAGAACAATCTTCACCACAATCTTAGATGTATTACTCCTTTAATGAGATTGTTTAAGTGCGTATAAACCTTGTAGATTTGAATTGTCAATGTTATTGGATTCCACTTCACATGTTTTCTATGAATGATTCGATAGGTTAAACAACCCAGAAGATATGATTGTCTTCTACTTAAAAGATCGGGTCTGGTCTAATATTGAAGAGGGTTGAAGATATATGCTTGTCGATTCTTATAAATAACTGTTATACAACATCTGGGAGTCATTTGGAAGATATCAGTTCTATACAATATAACGATTTTATTCTTGTTTAGAATTTCTTCAGCTTCGATATCTTAAGTGCCAAATCCATTTCAAGGACTACTTTTCCTTTAACGTATGTGACTTTATAATGAAGCTTTCCTTCATCCATAAACAAATGTGATGCGTATATTTAAATAATCGATGCATTAAGAAACTATTAGAAATTCCATGTCTTTACAATAGATTTTCTGTTGTATCCACAACGTTCTATGATTTCAACCACATGTCACTTTCGAACTTGATGAAATGACATCGGCAACAATGCATGACAAGAATAACGGGATCCTAAGTATAATTCTGAACAGTTACCAATAATGGACAATATGGTATTAGCAATAACAACTCAAAGAATATGTCCAGAAGACAAATCAACACACATGGTAACAGTGGTATGTTTTTAAAAAAATGTCAAAGGATGACAACATGTGCTATGTTGTATCTTGAGTGGAACTACCAATTCGAGTTAATTACCATTTCATTATATAAGGATCCTCTGGAAGACGCCTGCCTTCTTTGAAGCAATCCTCGAACCACCTGTGACTAATAACCTTTGTCCCAAAGCTTTTTGCAAGATCATATTTCTTACCCCCAAACTCATAGCATACCTGTGGACACATAGCAATCATCGAACATTAATACCAGACTCTCGGTAAAAGGTGAAAGTAAACAGCAGCTGATACCTAAGGCAAGCTCCACACATCCAGACTGTAATCCAGCCGTGAAAAAGCAAAATCGTACTTAGTGGAATAGGTGGAAGAATAATGCAGTGCCTAATTCATAAATTACGTTTGATTTTTACTAGATCCCACTTGTATTATTCTAAATTTCGAATGCAATTAATTCACAGTGATTTTTTTCCTTGTAATGATGGTGCAGCAGAATGCAGATTTCAATGGAAAAGAATGTATAAGGGAACACCGGAAACTAAAAAGAGCACCGTGGATCTAATTGTTAATCAAGCTTTCTATTATATTACATTAAGATCAATAAAAAATGCACCAATTACAAGAAAATAATCCAGTAAGGTCAGAACACATTGTTGAATAGAAGATGAGACCTAAATAGAAACCTGAAGCCTCGTACCAAATGAGTTGTCGACTTCGCCAGCGCTCCTACATAGCTTGCACCTGTACTTGATATGAGCTTAATGAGCATGAATCTCTCTGTGCCATGATATCCACTGACCGTAGCTACCACAGATTCCATACCTCTGATGCAACAATCGTCACCTGTCATCAAAAACAAAGATCACAACTATTCGACGGCTAAAAACATGAAAAGTATGGTGCAACCTGAGTGGTTGAATGAAGAACGGGCAGAAAAATTAAGAAATCGTATGGGTTTGCATGGATTGGAATCGACAATTTACCTTTGTGATGATCATCGTCTGAGGAATTCAAGTCCATGCGGTGAAGAAGGAAGAGGATATCAGGGGTTAGGGCTCTGTGGTAGCGGAGAACCGGATTGATTTGGGGGAGCCGCGAGTGGGGAACAATACATGAATTGGGAGGGAAGAATCAGTGTTTCCCCAAATTCGAATGGGGTTTTGTTTGGGCAGTATGCGGAACTGAGCACATCAGGGTTTAAAAAATCGGACCGGGTCGACCTCGATGGTCGGATCGGGTGGACTCTGATTGACCCAATTTTGATGATTTGGTAATTTTCAAAAAAAAAGGTTAAATAATGAAATAATGGATTTTTTCACTTGTGCCCTTCTTAAATTCTACTATATAAGTTATTTCCCTTTCTTTTTTCGAATATACGTTCTGTCAATACTTTTTTAGAGTAATTTTCTAGAAGCAACTATAAATAAGTGAATACAATATTATATTCATATATAATTCTAGAAAATGTGAATACTTTTGTAAAGTTTTACTCGAAATAGGCGATCATGTTATTCTATTGAAAGATTGGACAATTTAAACGATTATTCATTGATATATAAATACATACTTAGATATATGTATCTGGTTTTATCGGTTCAAAAAATCGGTTCGACCGGTCTGACCATTAAATTAAGCCCGGTCCGATTTTTTCTGAGTTGATAGGAATGAAGGAGTCATGCTGACATCATCACCGGTCCGACCGACTTAGACCGACGGTCCGACCCGATTGGACCAAACCGAAGACAAACCAGTTCAACGACCTGACATAGAGCACACCCATGTGGCCATGTTTGATTTTTATAGATTACCAATATACAAAGAGGAGCTCCCAATTTTTTTTAGATTCATACCCTAACCTGCCATTCTTTCAGTACCATTTTTTTCTGGTAGAAAGTGAGGGCAGTGGGACTCGAACCTTGGTCTATCCAATGTGGGAGCCACTGCTCAACCACTAGACCAAATACTTGGTTCAAGAGGAGCTTCCAATGCTTCAACACAGTTAACCTTTCCTAGTAGATTCCATGAGTAAGTATGAGAACCACCGATTTAATGAATATGTTGTTACAAAACAGGTAAATAATTACTCAAGATAAATAATTTGGGGAAGTGTCCAATCTACTAATGCAAGATAAATAGGATTTATGTGATTATACTAATAATGAACTAAGATCGTATTTACGGTTAAATGCTGCAATAATTTTATTCCAAAATATTATTTAGGGCTCAAAATATTATAATACAGATAAGTCCAATGCTGCAATGATAATTTTATTTTCGGTCAAGACTGGGTACAGTACAAATTTATGCACTTATATCTTAAAGATGATCTAAAATCTCGAAGGATTTGCTGTTGAGTGCTAAATGACGAATGCACCTTGGCGGAGGGCAGCTGCGCGTTCAAGAAGAAGGATGTCAAGGAGCAGCCGAGGCGGAGGAGCAGAAAAGCTCAGGCGGAGGAGCCGATCGGAGGGGGTTGAAGCTGCAGCTACTGCTGAGGCTCGAAGATGTCGGAGCTGCTTGAAGTTGCAACTGCTGCAAGGTGGAGCACTGGAGGCGAAGGGGTTTCTGCTACAAGGTGGGATCCTTGGGAACAAGGTCTCCTCACAAGAGTTGAGGATGCGATAGAGGGTTTATTGGGTGATCCGAATGGGTTCTAATCGGGTATCGGGTGGGGTGGAATTTGGAAAAATAAAAGGGTTGATGCCACCGTTTGCTATCGGACGAGTATGCGTCAGTAGCGCACAATATCTGATGCTTTATAGGGTCTGAGTCGATATTTGCAACCGTATAGGTTGATTTTCTGACCATTGCGACGTCCTTCCTCCTTTTCCCTGTGATTGTTTGGTTGCTGAGTTGGGCTAAGTTGGGTTGTGATTACCCTTGTGAATAATAAACTGTTGGGAGAGGTATACCGGTGTACCTCAACCCAATCCAGCAACCAAACATGACTCTAGAAAATAAATCATCTAAACATGATACAAAAATTATATGTCATTCAAGATAGAAAATTTAAGATGTAATTCAAATATTTGATTTATAATTTGATTGCATAATCATAGGTTCCAAATATGACATTTAAAAAATCACTCACACTAGGTATAGGTTCCGTATTATATATTTGATTAAACAGTTCTAAATGTAGAAATGTCAATGCACCATGGTGGATCCACATTAGGTACGAGTTCATTAACCTAAAGAGCCAAAAAAGAATCTATGGATTTATAAAATATTTCAATACATTAGTTATCCCTCTACGAAATATTCCTAAAGATTATCTTCAGTTTTTAAATGGTTAATTGTATTGTAGTAATCAAAAAATTACATAATTCTCTTACCACTTAACATTTCTAAATAAAACTCCTTGAAAAATAAAATCAGAATGGATCCTTATCAAACGGTGTCAAACGAAATCCCTTACTCTCCTCATCTACGTAAGTACCTTCACTCCACCCTCCTCTTCACATGCATCATTTGGAGATGGTTTGAAACCACCTCTGACAATCACCTCCTCTACCACTTAAAATCTTCGATTCGACCAACTATCTCATCCATTTGCCCATTTGTGAGAGGTTGCTCCAAGCCTTGTTTCCCCCTTTAGTGACATTGAGAGAGTTAAATTAAGAGCAATGAATGAGAACAAACCTCAGACGAGATCCTTGGCACTTCGGCCAAGTTGCAATGAGTTCCTCTTGTTGTTCGAGCATCCAATCATCACCGAGTCGGTGAAGTGACAATCCAAAGATTTTAAACTTCTCCCCATGCCTCCACTCTGCCTCCGACCTTCTTCTTCGATCTGTAGATAAACATCAGAGTGTCACCTTGTTGATTTTTTCGATTTATCACACCTTACACTCACACTACTTTCATCACCTAATCATCTCCGCACCTTGGGGTATTTTCTGATTTGTATATTAAGTATTTATATCCTATATAGTATATATTAGATATTTATCCTTATATCTACATATTACATATATATTAAATAGAAAAAGAAAACTAAAAATATGTAAATATAAATTAAAAGGTAAAATATATATATAATTAAAAATCTATGAATATTAAAAAATATTAAAACCCAAAAAAAATTAAAATCCCTATAAAATCAAAAATATTTGTTGATTTTCATCTTGATTGTCGAATTTTGTGGTCTATTCTCGTTGCTCCTTTGTGGTATGACATCTACACCTGCATATCATACATATCATTTCGTAGGGTACAATAAATTTTAGCTCAAACATTATTCATTACTTGAGATTCACTGCGAGTTAATTGCGAATTGATCACCTTGATCCAGGATATCTGAGAGTCGAGAGAGCGATCGACATAGCAATTGCCAGACCTTACTTGTCGGTACCGCAGTCCCTCCAAGACCGGACGATAGGATGCCTCCTTGATTCAAGCGTGTTCGTCAATAATAACGTATTAAAAGAACAAAGCATATAAAAAATAAAAAGTTAATAAAATCTTGATAAAATCAGAAAAGCCTAGCCTTATAATTCAACACACCTACCCTAGTTTAGAAAGGTATGCCTCTATCAGTTCACCCTGATTTTCACCTCACATAACCTATAATCTTTGTAAATTACATGCTAGACTATGTAAACATCGTTATTAACTCCTCGACCCTGTAAAGTTGTTAACTCTTACACTCAGGAACATGGGATTACCACCCATCCAATTGACCGTTAAACTAAACATATTCTTTAAAAAAATAAAAGATATTAACCACTAATCTTACATCATATTTACTAACAATACCATTCCCAATCCCCAACCCCACACCATACCCTCCTCCATGACAAACTAATTACCACACTCTAGCACTCCCTACCTCCGTAACCATCGCATGGCGATGACTGTTGCTGATAGAGGGATGAACATCTCATTCCATGCCACCACCCACACCTTCCCTGACGAGTCACATCGAGTCTCCTCATTATCCCTAGTGCCTTGACCTAGAAGGCAAGGGCAGATGTACATACTATACAAGGAGGGCATGTGCCCCCCCTAAAGTAATGGAGATAAATAATTAAATACTGATATTATATAATTTATATTTCAATTACAACTTTCCAACCGATTGGCCCCAAAATTAAGGGGAGAGAGAGAGAGACATGCCTTATTAAAAAAATAAAAAAATTTCATGAAACCAAACCACCTCCCTCCCCCTTTATCCAATGGGACATGCACTGTACCCCCTGTAACCCTCCATCAATCCGCCCCATTCCCTTCAGCAAAAGCAAAAACAGTCCACTCCGTGCTTGTGCATCCCGTGTTCACACCTTGTTGTCTTCTCCCTTCACGTTGCCCTCGTGCATCCGTGGCTCCCGACTTCCTGCTGTCTGACAAATAGTCAATAATTTCCCGCAAAAAAATGCCCACGTCATCAATTATCGCTAACCTAGAAGCAAACGATTGCAATTATTCACCTCATAATGGAATTGCCAATCTCTCCATCAAGGTTCCTTCGCCAAGGTATCAACTCACACTACACTTTACCTTCGTCTTCTCGTGCTTCAAGTGTAGGTAACAACATTTAACCATAGAAATTTTGTTGATAAAATTGATTCCAAATCTTAATACTTTGTGACTCGAATAGATGGACGAAATTTAAATTCGTATCCTCTACCAATAAATTAATAAAATAGATTTAATATATTTCTATAGGCATATTCATGAAAGTTATCTAAGTTGTAGGTTTTCCTTAAAGCATCCATGCAATGCAACTTAAATTACATCTTTCTTTTAATTTTGTCTTCTATTTCATGTTATAACAAATTTATATGCGTGATTTTGTGGTCGTTAATACATAACACTCACCAAAAGATATGCGTAGGAACTTTGCTTTAGATGGATGTCATGTTTTTTGAGATATTGTATGTTACCAATTGTAGGATAATTCTTTTTGTTTCACCTTTCGAAATTTTTAGATGCGTGGACAATATACATAAGTGTGTGGTATGGATGAAATTTTCAAATAAATTTGTGGAGATGCAAAGTTAATCATGTATCTTTTGGACAAATCTTTTATAAAAAATCATCACCTCTCACGTCTCAGTTACCAACATATGGTCCAATATCTTCAAGTGAAACAAAATGAGATCACGAAGTACGAATAAACTAGAAGAATCAAGTAAGAAGAGATGGCATATTGATTTGAATATCTCCGAGTTACCTAATGATCCTAAGTTCATATTATGATTTTAAATTATCATCCCAATATTCAAGATGTTGTCTGAAGAGCATATATATGCAAATACGACTATGTCAACCAAATAATCATACTTTTCCATTTTAAAAAATAGAAACAAGGAATGGAGATTTAATCTTGCGTGGTTTGAAAGATATTTTTATTAGTTAGAATAAAGCATGATAAAAGATGCAGTGTTTTGCTGATATTGCTATCTATTCAGAATAAATTACACAAATTAAGGTGGTAATGATACGTTCATTTCTAAAGGATGGAATAACTGGAAAGATAAAAATGAGCTCGATTGACATGTTGGAGGTCCTAACAGTGCTCATAATTTGGCTCGTGAAAATGCGAGAATCTATTGAAGAAAACTCAACATATTACAACAAAAATACATGCATACGATGATATTGCTAAGAGAGAGTATCGAACACAACTTTTTACAACAGACAATGTTATCAGAGTTTTACTTTTTCAAGGGTTGGCTTTTTGGAGGGCATGACAAATCTGAAGAGTCATCTAATAAAGGAAATTTTTTTGGTAATACTTAAGGCTTTTTCAAAAATTAGCTTTGATATTAATAAAGTTGTACTTGAAAACGCTCATGAAAATAATAAGCTCATTTCTCCTAAGATACAAAAGGATGTAACAAAGGGATTGTGCTATTGAAACGAGGGATATAATTCTTAAAGAACTTGGAGATTCATTTTTTACTCCCTTGCTTGATGAATCACAAGATATATCAAATAAAGAATAAATGGCTATTGACTTAAGATATGTTTGTTCAAAAGGCAAGTAATCGTGAGATTTGTCGAACTAGTACATGCTCGTGAAACCAGTGTAGTGGCACGCACTCAAAGAGGTAGTTGATGAAGTCTTTGCAAAATATAGTTTCAACATATCAAGACTTTGCGGTCAAGGTTATGATGGAACAAGTAATATTCAAGGTGAATTCAATGGTTTAAAAAGTCCTATTTTAAAGGAGAATGGTTCTGCTTTTTATATTCATTGTTTTGCTCATCAACTTCAATTAGCAACGGTTGCAATTGCTAGAAATCAAGATCTTATTGATATATTTTTTGCTAATGTGGGAAGACTATCAAGTTTATTTGCTACTTCATGTAAGAAAACTAAAATACATAGAGAGACGGAAATCATAAAGATTGGTAAAGCACTAGATTTAGGTGAACTTCACATGAATAAAACAAGAGAAGAGTTTCTTACACCCGAGTGATGCACGTTGGGGTTCTCACTACAAATGTTCGATAAATTTGTTTGATTTTATACCCTATGTGATTGTAGTATTGGATTATTTGAGAGAAAATAAGAATTTGGTTAACCATGGAGAGACGCTTGAATATTTACGTAAATGGCAAGATTTTGAATATTTTTTGCTTGCACTTGACGATTGATATTATGGGAAATAGATATGCACTTTCATAATCACTTTAGAGGAAAGATCAATATATTATTAATGCGATTTCATTGATTTTTGTAACGAAACAAAATTTGCAGGAGATGAGAGACAGATGATGGACTTCTTTATTGGAGAGAGTTTCTTTATTTTGTAAGAAAAATAATATCGATATTTCCAAATGAAAATGAATTATACAACTGTAGGATGATCGTGACGTAATGTTGATAAAATTATAGTTTTATATTATTATCGTATTCAAGTTTTTATACAGTCAGTGATATGCAAGCTCAAGAATTAAATGATTGTTTTATTGAAGCTAACACGCCGCTTCTTTGTATGGAATGCTTGAGTCCAAAAAATCACTTGCAGCATTTCGCATTGATAAGATTATTCGTCTTACCCAATTATACCCAATGGATTACTCTTCCACATACTTATTGATCCTTAGAATTGAAATGATGACATATATCAAAGAAATAAAGCAAAATATCGAAATCTCGAAGCTAATTTTTTTGACATAACTTGCATAGAAAATTGTGAAAGCTCAAAAGGATCTGTTTATCCACTAGTGCATATATATATTCATTAAATTAGCATTGACTCTACCTGTTGCAACAGAAAGTATAGAAAGAGCATTTTCAGTCATGGCTATAGTCAATAATAGATTGCGTAATCGAATTGGAGATGAATGGATGAACGACACTCTATTCACATATATAGAAAGAGAAATATTTGATTCTGTTGCTGCTGATGATATTATGAGTTGTTTTCAAAATATGAAAACTAGACTAAGATAACTTTAAGCACATGTATGGATTCTTTCAGTTTGTTATATATGTAAGACATATTTTATATATCCACATGCATACTTATAACGATTCAATTCTTTTGAATGTTTTAGTGTTATTTATTATTCCTTTTTTGTGTGCACTACCTAATGTATATTCCTAGGTCCGCCACTGGAACTTCTGCCCTGATCTCGGGATGAAGAAACCCATAGAGAATTGGCCCTCCGGAGATGAGAGGATCTCACTGTCTCTGATAGACTGGTTACGGCTGATGTTGTGGGCTTCTTCGGATGATGGTGGGAGGAGGGCGAATCACACAGGAGGAGGAGGAGGAGAAGGGTGATTATGGTGGAGATTTGATCCGAGAGAATTGACCACTGGTCAAATTGTGGATGATCAAGTAGGACACCCGTTATTGTTGGAATACGTCGTACCAATCACCAACCCTCCCTCATTATTGTAGCTCTATTGTCGTCCTCTTCGTCACCATCATCCATCCGAGGGAAGGTAGTCCAGCCACCGCTTGATTCTCGGAATAAGAATAAAGAGGTAGAAGAAGGTGGGAGGAGAAGGAAAGAGAGGGTGGTGGAAGATCCACCGTCGGATATTCATATGGTCAGATTAACTCAAGATTAACTCTATCAATTGACTCAATTAAGATTGACGATGTGATTCATGGTATAAGACATAGCGACTTTACATGATGGAGTAGATAATAATATGTGCATTAGCAACTCTTGCATTTATTTTGGTTTACACATAATCTAATATGGAAGGTGTTGGTCGATGATCCATATGTCGTTATTGGCGACAAATACAAGTGTCGTCTACGACAAAAGAATACATTTATTGTTGCAATTGAAGAAAGTAAAGAACTCTCAGTAACGAAGAATTTCATATAGGAACTTGATTTTGTTCGAAAGTAATATATCTTGTCCACGGATGCAGTTAACTTGGCTTTGACATATCTTGCTGAATCCGCTTACAACTTTGTATTTTTTTAATGATTCCATCTAATATGAAAAGTCCATTCTCAAAAGTTTGCATTGCTCGAACTCGATTGCACTAATTTTGAACTGCTTGCGAAGTCCAGTCCCCAGGGAAAAATGATCAAGTCCGTATTTATTTGTCATTTTACCTACTTATTCTACACCATTTTTACCAAAAAAAAAAAAAACGATCCGTCAGGGCATTATTGGAAATTTGAAACACCCGAAGGCACATGTGACAAGTGCTTGTGTAATTATACGATATTTTTTTAAGAACACATACTCGAAATATCCTAGAAAACTTGTGCATCAGACTTTGTAATCCTTCAGGTTTGCATGTATTTATATGCTTACTGTCATATCAAATGCTTGCCTGTTTCTCTGTTCGATATACGCGCTACACTAAGGGCCGGAGAGGGTTGTAATAAGGAATGTAATGTGATGTCACCATGATTTGTGATGGATTTCCAATCCAAGAAAAAAGAGGAGTAAATCGGATTACCTCGAACTAACACGATTACCAAATGAGCCCTAAATTTTCTATTGCTAATACCGAATCAACAAAAAACGTGACCTCGAAGTTTTGAATCAACTGGAGAAGAGTCGTTTTCCCTTGCCGGAGATATTTTATCTGAGTGATATCGACACCATACCATTTAATTTAAATCCCAATCCACATTCTGTCAAATTTATGCTTTTTCCACGCATTTTCCTGAATAACAATTGTTAAAAGTGACTGACTTGGGGGATCGAGTAATCCATTTAATTAATTTTGTTGACTTTGTGAAATGTCTGTCCTATTCACTTTAAGCAAGAAAAAGTCAGAAAATATCTCTGTCAACACTTGTGATCATGCTGTTAAAAATAAAGATGCAAACTGATATGTAGATACATTGGTCAAAGGACTAAATCGGAATAAATATTTTTTTAGGAAAAAAATCAAATTCTCTAAATTCAAATGTATGTCGTCCCTTGATACGATGCCTCCATTCCTAGCTCCCACATTAGAGATAAAAGAGTGTAAGGAAAGGAGATCCAAAATAGGACTAGAGGACTAGAAGTATATTTTAGAGGATTGATCTGTAATATTTTTATTATATTTTAGTCCTTTGAACCTTATTTGCAAAGGTTAGACCGATTGGTTTTAATACACCACAACAAAAATGATATATATAGTGATAATTTAATATCTATCACTAAATTAGATGTTGCTAAATATACAATGAAGATATTATTCATTGCGAAATACTTTTTTATATAGTTGAAATTAGCCACAAATATCATATCCGTTAGCATACATATATCAACACTTATCTTACATTTTTTCAAAACCAACTAATCGTCGGTAATTTTTTAATACAAAATTGAGCAAAGATTGGTTAATTTTGAAAAATAGCAATGGATAAGTGTTGTTATGTGAACCGTCGTTAATGATATAGCGACATATATGATACTCACCGCTATTTTCAAGTATAAAAAATCATTTGAGAACCGATAATATCCTCATTATATTTCTAACAACAGCTGATTTAGTGATGGATTATGAAAAAAAGCGTCGCTAAAACCTAAATTTGTTGGAGCGATAGAAGGGATACACGTAATGATATATTTTGTAAGACTTGCCATGTAAAATATGGAATAATAGACGTAAATCAACATAGAAAAAGGAATCAGGATTTATAAAGCAACATGCATTTCAAGAAAAAGACTCTAATACAAAGCTGAGATTTCAACACAAACTTTGATCGAACGGGTGTGGCACGCTACAACACTGCAGCACCACAACAGATGATCCAGACGCTCAAGACATCGATCCCATCCGCAAGTGATCGAACGGATGTGGTACACTACAGCACTGCAGCACAACATCAGATGATCCAGACGCTCAAGACATCAATCCCATCTGCAAGTGAGCTTATCTGTGTGCTTGAAGTCATAGGTGAGAAGCAAAGTACCATCCAACCTCTTCAACGCGAATCTCTCCACCAAAACGTAACATGTGAAGCTCTGCCACCCGTTGATGATGATGTTCCCATCAAATGCTTCTTCTTTCTCCACAGTGCCGTTCTCTTCGACCCATCCGGCCCTCTCTACCTCCCACTTCATCCTGTCCACGATCACCGTGCTCAATCCTACCCCTCCCCCCTGCCGAGCAACTGGTTTGAACCACTTGAACCCATCGACCGTCAACGAGTCATCTACTTTCATCTCTTGCATACCATTTGCATGCAAAGATGGCCTCTTAGTTTGGATGCTGGTGGACACCTTCACTGCTTTTCCTCTGCTACCTTCATAATTCACACAATCGTATATCTGTTCCCAAAATTGTTCGAGCGTCATCTCATAGTAACAATTCTTTTCAACTTGATCCTTTCGAGACATGTCTTCTTCTTTGACAAACATGAACGGGCAATACCATTTGCCAACGATCGCAGACGAAGAAGAAGACTCACCGGAGAAGCTCACGTCGGGCATGCACGCACGCAAGGAGTCGTCGATGCCAGAGGCCTCTGATAAGGATGTACATGTTTAGTCGAGCCTCGTATCGCCCATGACTCTGTCCTTAGGAAGGTTTCAGGGAATCCGTCAGGAGACACGGACTTCGCATGGAAGAAGCCCGATGCAGCACATGTTTGAGGGACCAAGATCTCCAGCTGTTGATAGATGTCCTTGGCATCGAATTCTCTTGGCTTCGCGTCTTTCACTAATCGGCAGAAGCAACAGGTGGTCTTGTCTTCCTCACGAGAACAAGTAGACATCTTCCTGTACAGATTTATGAGTCATTATTTTGCATGATTCTTGGTAATGTAATTGGATTCAGATGAGGCGAAGATATTACCCTTTATGTTTCCCTTGGCCAATAGCAACATAGTAACGATTGGATGAAATGGGTTGGTCGATGACTGGGATGAAGTAGAAGCTACGCAGCTGAGCGTGCTTTTCGTGATAATATTCCGCTGTGAGCCTTCTATCCTGAGGGAAGGGGAGATGACTCAAGTACCTGTCCCTGCACATCCCAAAGCAACACGAGGCTTCCAATTCATACTCCTCATCTTGAATCACCAGATAGCCCGATCCAGGTCCTTCTGTTGGCTCTTCATGTAGAGCCTCCGGGGATCTCCTGTACAAAGACAGGGGCTTTGTTACGTACATATCTCTCTCTCTCTCTCTCTCTCTCTCTCTCTCTCTCTCTCTCGATCGATCGATCGATCGATCGATGGGTTCTGGAGATCCAATGTGTATGGCAAACTAAAAGTGGAGCAAATGCGGGTTGACCCCGCTTTCTCCTTGTTTTGCCATCTCTTCTGGCTGTCTATTTTATTACGCTTATACCCCTATATTCTTTGCTTCAAATCTTGACAATATGAACTCCGAAGAGGATCCTCTGCTGCGCAGCAGAGGCCTGTTGTACCACGTGGGCCGCTTGATCATGATCGAGCGATTCACACGCAAAGGGCCACTTTAACCCTGAATTCGTGTGAACCGCTCGATCTTGATCGAGCGGCTCACGTGGTACAGCAGACTCTGCTGGCCAGCAGAGGAGCTGCTCCCTATGAACTCTGATTTCTGTGATTTCAGTTGCTTTTCGATGGTCGTTTAATTATTTTGCTAATGACATATCTAATTTCTTGATATGACATCTAGGGCAACATGTTTAATTTGAGATATGATATGTCAATTGCTTGTTTATTTAAGTGCCATTAAATGAATTACAGAGCTCTTTTGACGAGTTGAAGGAATAATGAATTTGATGATGTTTTTATTGCTCAAATACTTGATTATTTAGTGGCATATTTGTGCATGTATCTATGTTTGCAGTGCATTGCATTTTGATCATCTTAATTCTTCTTAAATTGCATAAAAATCAATCCAAAAATGCATCATGTCCATGCATCTCATTTGTGCATTATATTTTGCGCATTATTTGTTTGTTGACCCAGGTAGATAGATTATTCACTTAATCTAGGTATTAATATCTGATTAATTGATTAGGTAGCTCGCATCCTTGAGTTTGACACTGGACTTCTCATGTTTAATATATATATTTATTTAAACTGAGAGCCTTCTCACGGAGATACTTTGAGTTCGGTTTTTGATGTGACGCATATTCGAACATGCTACAAATTGGCCATATTAATGTAGCCAAATACACACTCATCACTAGCCAAATGCCAAGCTAAGTCAAATTATTGCTCAAATTAGACGTTAAATGTTACATTATGTATTATCAATATATAAGTGCAATCGTGTCTCCTAGTCACATTTCATTTCCCAATTACTTGAATTCTCCTTTCAGTGAAGTTCTTCCATAGTCCCATCATTCATAAAAGTTATGAGTCTTTCACACACATTCTCTCTTCCACACATGCAAGTATATATTCATAGTTAATTCATTTCATTCAGATTCATTTTCCATTTGGTGCATAAAATAAATAAAAAAATTAAAAATATGTAAAAAAATAGTACTCATGAACTGGCAAGGAAATCCAAATCGTAAACATACAAACTAGAAACTTCCTAAGCATGCATTTATTTTTATGTTACTACGAATTACCCAAACTCACCTTTCAACTTCATCTTATAGGAAATACTTAGTTATAAAAATCACAAGAAAATCTCCAGGTGTAAGGAGAGAGTTACTCAATAAACATGCCTAAACTTCAAACATTCACCTTTTGTTTTAAGTTCAATCGCCTTAATTCTTTTGATAATCTCTCCATAAAAATAAATAGACAAATAAAAATAAATCTTTAAAGTACTGACTTTCATAGATTTCAGAAAAATTAAGCCCTAATTTTAATATGCATATTCACAGCCTCATATTTAATGCATACAAGCTCCAATTCAACTCTATTTAAATTTCATATTTAAAAATATCTTAATTCAAGACATAATTTGAATTTAAGAAGATCTCTTTTATAAAAATTAGATCTTGGACCCCCATTGTATATATACACATTTTTTCTAACTTCTATAACTTATACAAAGTATATATTACATCTTTTTAACTTAGTTTATTTTTTATATAGTTTTCTTAGTACTCTATTTTCACTAAAATGTAAAACATAGTAAAAATATGCAAAATGAAAAATATGCAAAATTACATGCTGTACATAGTACAAATTGATTAGGCTTGTGCATCGGGTCCGGTCGGGTCATAGCGAGCTGAGCTATACATAAAAGACTACGTTATCTATGTATTTCAAAGCCCAAGCCCATCCAATATTATTCAAGTCCATTTACTATCAAGTCGGGCTTGACCTCGCCTATATATGTGCTAGGTTTTTACCTTAGAAGTCCATGCGCACCCACCAAGCCTGTTACTCATAAGGTCAAGTCATAGATCATGTATGCGTCCATTTAATAGCTTGTTTGAATTAGCCTGATTTTGAATGGGTTGAAGATCTACAATCCTTTGCAAGCCTAACCGATGTAAATTGGCTCCTACGAGCCCAATGGATACTCGACCCAATGCCCGAGTTTTAACAAATTGACTTGTACAAAATCTTCTTCCTTTTTATACCTTATATATTGGAAAATAAAACACTAATAAAAATTACTCCTACATACCTCATGTAGTGTACAAACATAATACAATACATAAGGTGTGTAGTCTTGCCAAGAAAATAAGAAAAAATACAAAAACATAAAAATCTAGTATAATATACCTATAAAAATGCATCTAAATTTCCCTCTTAAACCAATCAAATATGTAAAATTGTCCTTCCAATAAGTTTTCAGATCTCAATTTCTTAAAGCAATTTTCACATTTTACACATTATGATTTGAAGCCATCTATAAATTTACAAGTTTTTGGCAATTTTTGAATTTTCTTAGAACACCATGCATCGACCAATGAAATGCCCTTCTTCAACATTGGGTTCTATAGAAAGAGTATCTTTACGCAAGATGGATGTCGACCTTGATCTTGATTTTCTCTCTCCTCGATGCACCTCAGACTTCCCTACCCGTTCGACAGATCAATGAACCATTTATTGAGGGCATCATCTATTTGTTATACCATCGATCTTATGACCTCAAAAACCCATCGCAATACTTTGCTAGAGCCATCTTCTCCTCCTCTTTGGAAACTCTATCATTGTTCGAGCTCTAGCAAGTACGACACAAGGTTGAGGCTATGACTTAAAGCACTAGTGAGTCGTGGAGTGAGAGAGAGAGAGAGAGAGTGATCCAGATGAACCTCTAATGATTCCTAGTCCCCTCCATGCGACGAAAGAAATTTACGAAGGGAAAAAACATGCTTGTGTAAATGTGGAGAATATTATCATACATATGGAATATATGAATTTTTCGATATATGTGAATATCCTAGAAAATTTAGCATTATTATTTACAAATACCTTTCGAAAGGAGATGTTTATTCTTAAGAAGCAGTTAAACTTTAAATTTGCAGGTTTGCGTTCTCATATATGAAATGTTAATTTTAGTTAAATAAATGTTGCAATATTAGCAGACGGATATCCTAATATCAATACCAGTACTAAACAAATGGCATAATTTTCAAATTGTGTAATATTAATTAATATCAACTACCAAACATCGCGTCCTGAATCAATTGGCGGAGAGTCGTTTTCCCTTGCGGGAGAAATTTTGTTTGAATGATCTGACGTTGACATCATATCATTCAATATATATTCTGTCTGTTTTATGCTTTTTCTGGAGCAGTTTCCTCAATAACAATTTTTAAAAGCTGTTGACCTGTGGGATCGATTGACTACGGGGATTTGTCTTATCCAATCTATTAAATTTTATTGATTTTGCCAAATTTCTGTCCTATTCATGAAAATTAAGAAAAAATGATAGCTAGATAGTCTGCATATTCGCAAAAAAAGATTCGTGTCCTTTTAAAATTTTCCAATAATATTTGTAGTCTCCATGTAGTTTATGCTTACATGTTTGGCACGTCAGTAAAGTGTAGATTGTTACTTACATCGCTCAAAATACACACTTACGTACAATAAAGATTTCGGAAAATCACTTCTCGAACTGGTTTTAAGAAAAAAATTCGAATTTAGGATCTGTTTGGTTGCCAATGTACCCCAGAGTACCCTATCATACCTCAAGTTCTGCCCCTGCATTCATAGGTTGAGATGACTTGTATGGACCATACAATTTCTTTATCAACATATTTTTACACCATGTTTAAATACAAAATATAGCACACAAATATATTATAATCATTAAAATGTTAATATAACACATAATCAATGTGACATCGCATCACATTTATCATTCAAACCCTCTCTAACCCTTCTAACTATCCAACCACCTACTATTCACCGGAGGCTAACCCAACCCAATCCAGTTACCAATCAGTCCCTTAAGAAGATCGAGTTACTTGAGGCTGAGCTATCATTAGGGATGCCAATCTGGATCTAGAAATTGGGTACTCGTCCTGAAACTGCCCCATTTAAGGATCTAAAACTCGTACAATTTTTTTGTTGGACGGGTTTGGGTTTTAAATTTATTACCCATGCGGGTACAATTATGGGGTTGGGATTGCCTAGCAGATATCCAAACCCGCCTGGACCTGGATAAAAATAAAAAGAAATATAGATGCATGTGTTGCATTTTAATCAAGCTAGTCAAATCCATTTCATATCCAATTGGTAGCAATTTACTTGTATAAAAATCCAACTCCATTTTTCTTGTCTCCATCCATTTATTCATATTCAACTACCCTTTTGTATCTTCAGTAAATAAAACGTATCAACACAAGAAAGTTAAACACATACGAACCTTTTAACGTTCTATACACAATGCACATCTTTGTGTTTCATCATCTTACATGTTTTCCCTCTTTTTAATTTATATATGTGTTGAAATCTTGTGTCCATTTATGAATTACTTAAAACTTTACTATGTCGAATATATGAGTACTTATTAGATGCCAGATGTCTGTCGTGTATATTGATACCTGTTGGAAATTACCCGTTTTATAAAAGATCGGCATGGAATGTGATTTTATAAAGTATACAGGTTTTAGACTATTGATATCGTCCCAAACCTGACAAACTTGCATCCACCCCCGACAAATTGGGTCTATAACGACATTTATTTTAAACCCATTACTAAATTAACTGTTACTAAATATGTAGTAACGAATATTATCTGTTGCTAAATGAATTTTTATACTTGCAGTTAGATATGAACATCATAACCATTGCTAGAAATTAGCGACAATTGCTCGTAGAAGGTCTGCAGGCTGTCGCGAACGAATATGTTGCTCTTCATTGGAAGCAATCCGAGAAGATATGCCATAATATCGGTCGGCAAGCGAGATGGTCACGCTCTTTGATCGAGGGAGTGGATCGTGGACCAGACATGTATACTCATTATATAGGTAAAATCACTACCACAAAAAGGTGAATCGACGGGACGCGACCTCGGCGATTGCTAATAAAACGTCGATAATATTAACTAAGGTCAGTGGTTCTGCATACAACCACAATGTTAGCGTAAACCAAGCTCGACGATTACTATAACCACCGTTGACAGATAACAACTGCCGTGGATGTATAACAACTGCCGTGGATCTATGTTGTATCCACGGCAGTGACAATGGTTAATATATAAATTCGGCAGTTGGCATCCGTCGAGATAAAATGCATCTACAGACTACATCCCACCATTACTTGGTACCGAAATCAACATCGACGGTTTGTTAAAACGTCGAGGAGAACCCATGAACCGCCGATGTTCTCTAAACCTTGGCAGTCGAGGAAACTGCTGTTGTTATTCTTCCAAAGAATCACCGATGATAATATTTCTACCGGTGGTTGTCCTGGTAAATTTGATAAATAGAAAGGGTTATATGAATATTTTTTACGGAATATGCTTAATTTTAACGACAAAAAAGATGGGAGTTCACCACAAGATCTCTACCCAAGAGTTAGCAAGTTACTTGGATTTAGATGATAATCACGATGTTTACAGAGTCGAGAAGGTAATTGGTAAAGTTTCTAGAGTTCATGGTGTAAAAACCCTATAGAGATTGAAGGAGAGAGTATATGGTTTATGTCATAATTACGATGTTTACAAGGTTGAGAAGGTAATTGATTATATAGAAGTATCATATCTTATTATAAAGCATAATATCTTATTATAAAGTATAATAAACTTCGAGCATTCATGGAAAAGATAGTTGCACGATTTTGTGAATATGCATGTAGCTTTGACATGAATTTATATAGGTGTGGATAATTTTTTGAATGGATATTTACACCTATAACCTTGAGTCGTCTTACACCCATAACCCTCCGTTAATTTAGTTCATAATTCAACCAGATGACGAAAAACCTCCCTCTCCCTATCTCTGAGCTCCGATTGCTCCTTCTCCCTCCCCTCCTTTCCCAACCCATCTCCCTCTTCCTCGGCACCGCCTCTGACCGTGTCTGGCTCTCATGTTCCCCATTCCTATGCATCCTCTACGAGTCCAAGCCCCCTCCCCACCCGTCCCCCTTCTCCAACCTCTCCCTCCCCCTCCCCACTTCCACTTCTTCTGCTCTTCCGTCCACTCCTCCCTCTCCTCACCCGACCACTGCTCCATTTTCAGCTGCCAACCCTGACCACCTCTTCACCACCCGCCTACACTACACCACCACACCTCCTCCCCTTCCTCATTGCCCCGCTCCTCCCTCTGCCGCCTCTCCCCCCTGCAACCTCCTTGTCTTCAGCCTCCATACGAGTCCCTCCTGCCTCTCCCTCAACCCTCTCCGCCGCACCGTCTTCTTCCACGACCAGCTCCACCACATCTCCATCCACGCACACTTTTCCAAGTGGTCCTTGTATCGCCTAACTTTGTATGTTTGCCTCAGTTTCCTGAACTCTATTATACATGAAAAAGTATAATAACAACGTTTTGTAACAATTTAATTCATGGACCATCCATTGGTCACAACCGACGGCCCGGGAGCTTGTGAATAAAGTATACTATCATGTGCGCATGTCTCGGTACCGATGACGTTGATTTTCACATGTCAACTGGAACAAGGCGGCTTTGCATTTTTTTTCAACAACTATAATACTGACATGATCCTTGCTTGTGCATTTCGGAGATGATTCCACGAACTACATGAAATGTCTTGATATTTTTGAAAGAATTATATTCTTGATATTCTTAGTGCTTTTATAACTACGAGCGTACATTTCGCCGGACTTGGACTCGTAAAGGACACCGGTGTTTTCTTACAACAGATGCCCAAAAATAGATACAAAGTTAGCATCCAGGGGACTCGATTTCCTTGGCAGTTGGTACAAGAACAAGTGGCTCCTTCATCTTCATAATCGCTCATAATCGCTAGGTGGTGGGTGCTAGGTGGTGGGGAAAAGGAGGAGGAAGGTGAGGGGGAATGGCAATTAATGTAAATTCGATAAACAAAATAAGTATAATGTAAAAGAATGTAACTGAATCCGGTTAGTTTTAATGGGTTAATGGATGTGGGTTAACCATATGGTTTATTGGGTAGGGTGGAGCATTGGGCTCGACCCGAGCCAACCCGGAAAAGCCTGACTCGAACTCGTCAATTTTCTGTGGGCCTTGGGCCGGGTCGAGGCCCGATTTTTTTAACAAATTGAGGACCCGGGCCTGACCCAAGGCCCGTGGGATCAGGCTCAGGTTTAGGCCGGTCTCGGGTTCAGGTTGGGCTCGGGTTCGGGCCGGGCTCGAGTTACTAGCTCGTGCTTTCCTTCTACATTTTTCTCGATAATGAATCATAACCTTTTATTGCAGTGTTCATCAACTGGGGACTAATGACTAAAATGCAAAGATGCTCATTGCAACTGGATTTACATTATGCTAACACTGAAAAATATAACACGATTTTTCAGACATAAATAAGCATTACATAGTAAAAAAAGGATTCCACTCCAGATCCTAAGGACACCAAAAAGTACACTGATCCATAGAATCCTTCCTTCATTCAGGGCCCTCTGGTGTAATTCACGACCCTCTGGATTACACCGTAGTGTTAAGCCATCCAATGAAACCTAATTGCAAACGAAATGCAAATTTGGGATTATGGAAAAACATGTAAGCAATCTCATCAAAATTAGTTACATCTGAGCATTAGATGGAAGATTGCATCTTGTCCCAAACACAAGAATCCAATCTCATGGAATCACTTAATACGGTAATCCGACCGGTGCATCCGCACAACTGCAATGGAATGAAAGATCTAAAACAAGCGACTCTAAACACTAGTTGGTGAAATAATTCAGCAGATGTCAAACTATTATGTATTATATTGTTCTAATCTAAACGGGAGCTAACTGTTCAATTACATGGGGATGTGATTCACTCTGTATAACTGTAAAAAATAATTCCTCACATTGGGGATGATGCATAGGTCGAAGCTGGAGAGATGTGAGGGAAGCAACCTCCCCAGGAGCCCTCTCGTGGCAGCCTCCTGTGTTGCGGGCGGTGCCTGTTTGAGGTGCAACCTGCTTAAGGCCCGTGTCAATGGCCTCCGACCATCGGGGAGCTGCGGCATAAAGCACCGTCGGAGCAGCATAAGCGAGAGCAGTTTGCCATGAAGGCACTGCCAAGGCGAATAATGATTGTACAGGGTGAGTGAGTTGAGCACGAGAACTAGCGGGACATGTGAGGAGAAGTGTAGAGCGTAAAGTGCAGAATCATAGCTTTTGAAGCTTGATATTTTTGAAATATGGGGGCCCGGGCCCGACCCCATTGTACATCGGGTTCGGGCTGGGTCTGGCCCGAGAGTGATATTTTTAAAATATTAGGGCCCGGGCCCGACCCATTAGTACGTCGGGCTCGGGTCGGGCTCGGACTTTTGCAGGTCGAGTCAGGGTCGGGTCTGGGCCGACTCGGCCCAATGCTCCACCCTACTATAGGGTAAGGGTTAGTACGAGGTCGAGGGGAGAATTACATTATTTCAAAGGTAGAGAATGTAATTTACAAAGTTTATATGATTCGTGAGGTAAAAATCCCTTTTAAAAATGTATATGCATGTGGCTTTGACGTGAATTTATATAGGTGTGACAATTTTTTGAATTAGCGTGCACTGTTTTCTAAATTATAGGGACACTTCTCTAAGTGGTCCTTATATTGCCACGTAACTTTGTATGCGTCACAATTTCAAAAATTCCATTATACATGAAAAAATCTAATAACACAATTTTGTGACAATTTAATTCATGGACCATCCATTGGACACAACCGCCAGCGAGCTTGTGAATAGAGTATACTAGCATGTGCGCATGTCTCGGAGATGATTCCACGAACTATATGAAATATCTTGATATTTTCAAGAGAATTATATTCTTGATATTCATATTGCTTTTTTAACTGCGATCATTTGAGAGTGTACCTTTTGCCGGACTTGGAACACGTGAAGTTTTCTTATAACAGAGGGAGCCAATGGTTTATTGTAGCATCTGCTGCAACAGAATCTGCCGTTGAGATTGAAGTCGCTTGCTCTTGATCGAGCGGTTAGCATGGATTTGCACGGTAAGATCTTACAAAAAGTGTAAATCCATACAAACCGCTCAATCAAAATTGAACTGCTCCGGCCCCTACAGCAGAATATGCTGCAGCAAGGGCTGCAATAAAGGATCCTCTCGCTATATCAGATGACCAAAAATAGATAAACAGAAGCATCGTTCTTTTCGATGGAAAAGATGATAACATGCATTGTTAATGAGAAACGTGCGATGGACATTAAAAATGCATTATACAAACTTAGCATCCTGGGGACTCGATTTCCTTGGGAGTGCGGATCCTCTGCTGTTCCTTGGGAGATCAAGCGGTTGACACGAAATCAAGGGTTTTGTGGGCCCTTTGCGTGCGAACCGCTCGATCTCGATCGAGCGGCTCAGACGCCCTCCCCCCTTATAGCAGGTCCATGCTGGCCGGCAGAGAGGACCCGCTCCTTTCCTTGGTAGTTGGTACAAGAACAAGTGGCTCCTTCATCTTCATAATCGCCGCATACTTATCCTCAACATCTATTGTCGTCGTATCCTGTGGCAGACGCCACTCAAACGCGTGCAGCAGAGAGCCCAATATGTACGCCATCGTCCTCTCCGCCAGAATTAACCCCACGCATATCCTCCTTCCTGATCCGAACGGTATGTACTCGAAGCTCTTACCGTTGTAGCGTAGATCGTCCTTCCGGTCAACGAACCTCTCTGGCCTGAACTCCAGTGGCTCCTTCCACACCGACGGATCCCTGTGAATCGCCCAGACGTTCACGAAGACGGACGTTCCCTCAGGGATGGTGTACCCACCCACCTCGCACGTCGTGCTCGGAGCGTGCGGGATCATGAGAGGCAGAACGGGGTGCACACGTAAGGTCTCCTTCAACACGGCGTCCGGGTACTCGAGTTTGGTGACATGAGACTCTTCAAGAACGCCACCTCTTCCGACCACCAGATTGAGCTCCTCTTGCACCTTCGCCATGATTTCTGGATGGCGCAGCAGTTCTGACATCGCCCACTCCATCGTCGACGAGATGGTGTCTGTCCCTCCGAAAAGCAAGTCCTACGTGCCAGGGAAGCATCACATCACTATCGTGTTAACTGGAGATAGTAATATTACTTCAAAGAGACCGAGCTAATCATCGATGATTACTTACGAAGATGATTCCTCTGGCGTGGATGGCCTCCAACGGCATATCGGTGCCCCTGTTGTCGATTAGATCAACAAGCAACTGGATGAAATCCGCTGCTCTCCCTCCCTTGGTAGCTGCGACGCCACTTGGAACTCTCTGTTTCATGATAGAATCCACAATAGCATTGAAGCGTGCCGACAACACCTTCATCTTTCTCTGCATGCCCTGCAGATCGAGGGGCGCGAGAAACGGGAGGAAATCCGAGATGTTGGGAGCCGCTATAATTTCCCCGATGCCATGAAAAACCTCCAAAAATTCCCTCTTCATGCCACTGCCCTCCTCCTTCAGGACATCCTCCCAAATCATGCCAAGCATCTGGTCGAGCGTGACAGCCTGCAGCGCATCGCGGATATTAACCATGGTTCCCACCTTCGACTTGAGCTCCGAGATCATACCATGGACCAGCTGTCTGCGAAGCGGGAGGAAGGAGTCGATTATCTGAGGACTCAGCACTTCCCTTACGGTGACTCTGCGGAGAAACCGCCACAACGGGCTGTACGGTGTCCACACAAGGTCCACGCCGTCGTTGAGGGCGTGGGCAACGGAAGAGACGGTGTGATTGGCAAAGACTGTATCGTGGACCTTGAGGACTTCCTCGACTGCTGAAGGAGAGCTGATGATTGCCAACAGCTTGCTGCCGAGGCGGAGGCTCAAGACGGGGCCGTATTTCTCGGCGAGGTCTGCGAAGTAGCGATGGAGTTCGGGATTGACAAAAGGTAGGCTGCCGAGGATGGGAACGCCCCACGGACCAGGAGGGAGGCGCCTTCTTTCGTGGCCACGCCATATCCGGAGCAGTAGAATGGTTACTACCGTGACGGGAAGGAGGACGAGGAAGGAAATGGTGGTGATCTCCATAGGCGGTGCTCTCTACAATGGCGGCTGCTGTATGGGTGTACGTATCGATAATGTCATCGGCTTGTAATAGTGCAGCTGATAGCTTGACAACGTTCTCCATTCTCACCGTCCGTTTTCTTGGGGCTGACCAATTGGGGGAGACCGGGTCCTCTGCTCGATCTTGATCAAGATCGCGTTCACACCGAATCCGGATTTTAATGGGTTTTTTTGTGAACCGCTTGATCAAGATGGGTGGCTAGAATAATTGGAGGATATGCTTTGCAATTGGAAGTGTAACCCTTGCATTTAGGGTAAGACTCGCTACTGAGTCACGGTTGGATGAGCCAGGCTCAAGTTCGGTTCGATAAGGGCTTGTGAGCTCGGTTCATTAGGCTATTGAGCCGAGCCTGAGCTAGAATTTTGAGCTCGATATCTTAACAAGTCGAGCTCAAGTCAAGCCTCACTCAGCTCGATAACTCAATAAGAGGCTCGATAAGAAATATTTATACATATATTATTTATATATTTATATATAATGCAAACAAAATAAAATTAGCCCTTTGCAATTTTCCCTCACTAATATTGACCCTCCCATGAGTCACGAATCATGACCCAATTCTCAAATCATTTCCATTCCCATCCACACAATTTCCCCCCGCTCACGCTTTAGAAAATTAATATTTTTTTAAACAGATATAATGTTACAATGTATATTATAATTAAGATTTTATACACAATTTGGATAGTGGCATATTGGTAAGGAATACAGTCTTTGGTAGAGCAGGTCTTGAGTTCGAACTTGTATAAAATACTTTTCCACCAAAAAGTACCCATTTTCCTTAACGAGCTCGACTTGGGCTCGAGCCCAGACTAGGCTCGATAAGGAGCTCGGGCTCGATAAGAAGCATAACTCGAATCTTATCGAGCCCGAGTCAGCTTGATAAGGGCTCGAGCTCATCGAGCCCGAGCTCGAGCCAACTCGACTGGGCTCCAACGAGCCCAAGCTCGAGCTCGAGCCAGGAGCTGGCTCTGCTGGTTGGACTCGATAGCCAGCCCTAATTTAGGGACCCTATACTTGCACTGAGCTGGAGAGCCTAAATCATCTCACTACAAATTTTCATTTAAAAGGCCATAACTTAAGCTGCTAAATTACAATTAATGAACTTTGCTTACATTATGAATAACGTTTTTTTTCAAGATAAGGAACGACACGTGAGCAAAATTCCTTGCACCAGTTATCATAGCAATATTGCTTCTCTACACTTATAAAAGGACCCCTTATCTACCCTTAACATATACACTAACTAAGTCAATCTCCAATCTATTCAGTTGTGAGTTTTGATAGCCAAATAAGTGTTCTCATGGTGCTTCATTTTGTGTTATATATGTTTCTCAATACTACTTCATTCAAGCTTAACATCACTCGACTGATTAGGTTTGCACTTAACTCCTTACTCTATTTATCTCTGTTTTATGTAACAGATAATTTGTACGAAATCCTTCTTTCTAAGAAGTAGTTAAAATCTTGGAGAGGTTCTGTATCTTGAGGTGTTCTCCACAAAAACCATTCTTCTTATAAAGAAGATTAACCAGGTATGTTTTGTGCTTGTACTACTGTTTGTGATACACCATATATGATCTCTTAATGAGAGTTTGTAAACCTTAGGTAGACCAAGCTCATGCATACGTAGCACTTGCAGGTGGCGAATAAGTATAAATCTTCATGGATTGTGAATTGCATTCGCGGTTTTCATTTATTATTCTTATTTTATTTTTTAACGAAAACGGACATCATTTATATAAGCCCGGGATTGATCCATGATAGATCTGAATGGAGGTGAAGAATCCATGTAGCTGACCCTACTTAATTGTGAGAAAAGACTTTGTTGTTGTTGTTGTGGTAAAGTAAAAGGGCATCCACTGTGTAGGTGTGTGCCTCAAAACTTCACCTTTTATTCACCAAAATTTAGTACAAATGCAGTGCTATAAGAGACAAAATAATTCTACAAGGACCAACTCTCAGCTGCCGTCTTTGTGTATGCCACAATACTCTCACCATAACATCGTTCCTGCACGAAGATCACCCCATTTCTAGCCACACATATGGCCCATATCATTGCAATTTAGCTCGCTCTCTCCTTCTTTGCTCCCTTCCAATTCGCACCAATAAATTCCCAGAAATCATTAATCTCATCCATCGCCACCGCTGGGTTTCCAAATAAGTCTCAAGCATCCATCGAACTAATGGAACTACAATTAATCATTATTTATCATGCAGGAATTCTACTGAAATTATTTATTATGCACGACTTCTACTGAAATTATTTATTTATCTGAGAAGCACATCAGCTCAAGAAAAGCTGGGAAAAATGGAAACCTAGATTCAATGAAGTCCATATGACAGAATACCTAGAACAGTACTCTATGGTTTCTGCAAACACATGGGTACATAAATACAAACTCGATATTACAAGATCATTCCCATCTGCATGTAACTTTATTGGCATGCCTGAAATCATACGTGAAGATCAAAGTCCCATCCATCCTCTTCAAAGCAAACCTCTCCACCAACACAAAGCACCTAAACTTCTTCCAACCATTAGCAGTATTAGCGTAATCCCCATTAAACTCCTCCATAATCTCCACAACCCCATCTCCATCAACCCAACCCCCCCTCTCTTGCTCCCATCTCATCCTTTCCACTATCACCTCACTCAACCCCAACCCCACCCTCTCGACCCCAATCGGCTCGAACCACTTGATCCCATCCACCACACCCTCCACACCAGTCCCGACCACATCCCTCCCATCATAATACAGCATTGGACTCTCCTTCTCAACGGTAACAATCGTTCTCACCATATTTCCAATGTGATCATCATCGTTCTCACACTGATATATCAATTCCCAGTAGTGTCTAAGTGTCATCTCATAATAAGTGGAACGCTTAGCTTGTTCCTTGGCTGGGAGCTCCTCCCTCACAAATATGAAAGGGCAGTACCATCTTCCAATGATAGTTGTTGAGGAGAAGGCGCCTGCGAAGTTCGTGCTGGGAAGCTGTGCTCGTAGAGACTCGTCGACTCCGAAGGCCTCTACGAGTACCGGGCAAGTGCGCCTATTCGTGCTGCGAATACGCCATCCTTTACGCCTAAGAATGGCGCTGGGAAATCCATCCGTGACGATAGACTTTGCATGGTAGTTGAATCCGTCGATGTGAGGACGGATCTCCACCTTCTGGTAGGCGTTGCGATGATCGAATGCCGATGGTTTCTCATCTGTGATATATTTGCCTCCGAAACAGTTTGTACCCATGCTTGACTCCGTTGAACATGTCGAGACCTTGCTGAAAAAATTTCATTTGACTTTGTGTCACGTGTCTAAGCATTTATACTAAATTATTTTGCCGAACATGTAAAGAAACAGAGTAAATTACAAAAAAAAATGATCTTTACATGAATTCCCAAATTAAGAACTGATCTTCAATTTGCAACAAATAGAAGACTGAACTTTAATTTAACGTTCCAGCCCCCAACGCCGTCAATGGGTGGCTGAATACACGATTTTACTTGACAAAATTGCCCCTTCGACCTCTTCTTCTTCCCCTCGTCATGGCGAAGAGCATCCTCAAACCTCTTCTCCTTTCCCTCGCTATGGACAATTGAGATGGGCCTTTAAGCTTCTGTCATGGCAACATGCTAGACCTTTCGGTGTAGGACTACCACCCCGCCCCCTACGACTTTGCCCTCGATAGCAGCAAGCTATGACCCTGTTGCTGATGCTGCTCCTGCAGGACCTTCCTGCAAAAACCAGCAAGGACAGCCTCCCGCAAGTGAAGTGCAGGTTCCTCGAGAGACCCTCCGAAGGGTGGATGGTGAATTTGGTTGTGGGTGTTGTTGGAGATAAGGATGAGGTTGGATGGTGCTGCGGAAAATTTGGAGGCCGTTTCCATAGTGAGTGCATTCAACATCTTCGGAGTTGATAGACGGGAATTTCTCTGCCGTTGGATAGGTGGGTGGTTCCGAATCTTTTAGTTGGGATTCGGTGAGGATCTCGGATACTCAAGGTCAGGATTCCAAATTAGGGGATGGCTTCCGCTTGTTCGATCCTTTGTAAAATGTGCTTAAGAATTGCAACAGGAAGGTGTCAGTGCCCGTCGACCCTGTGCTTCTCTACGACGTGACCGACGAGGAGGTATAGAGGATGGAGGGAAGAAGCCATTGCCCCATACCGATGATCCTAAATTGAAGGTGGGAGGAAGTGGAGGGACGAGAGGCGACGGAGACGGAGGGTAGGGGTAGTAAATTCGGGGTTGCTCGAGGCTGCGACGGAAGTTTAGAGGCCCATCTTCGTCCGCAATAGCGAGGGAAAGGAGAAGAGGTTGGAGGATGCTCTTCACTATGGCGAGGGGAAGAAGAAGAGGTCGGAGGGGTAATTTCGTCAAGTAAAATCGTGTATTCAGCCACCCATTGACGGCGTTGGGGACTAGAACGTTAAATTAAAGTTCGGTCCTCTATTTGTTACAAATTGAAGATCGGTCCCTAATTTGGTAATTCATGTAAAGACCAGTTCCTTTTTTGTAATTTACCCAAAGAAATATACCACATATCTACCAAACGAATCATCTATCAATGGAACTGGTCTAGATGTCTGTAGACCAATAACAGCAGTTATAAATAAATGAGGAGAACCACCACTTTTTAAGCTAAAAATAAGAATATTAAACTGAAACAAAATGTTTTTTTTTAACTTCCATATTAGTTATGTTGCTCATGAAGAAGCAAACAGTGAATCGGATATAGAAGTGAAATATCAGTATGTGTAAATAAATTAAAATTGTATAGCAACAATTTAATTGGACTTATTATGATTAATGGCCAGAATATATAACTAACCCTTGGTTTCTTCCGTCTGCATGAACGACATAGTACCAATTTGCCGAGAGAGGTGTATCGATCACTGGGATGAAGAAGAAAGACCGTTCGACGTACTCGTCATCGTCCCCATCGAGGATCTTCAGCAGCCCGTCTTGAGGAAAGGGGAGATGCTTGAGGTACGACTCCCTGGAACTATTGGGCAATCCACAGCATGTGCTACTTTCATAGCCGTCGTCGTCTTCATGGATCACAAGATACCCCGATCCGGGCCCCGGGGGAGGCGGCTCCGCCGCTGCTCCGGGAGCACATCTGTAGAAAGACCGGGGCCTCGTCACGTACATTCTCTTGGAGTTGATTATATTCCGTATGCCACATGAGGAGGTATACGTATGTTTATATGTGTATGTTGATATGGGGAGAGGCTTCAAGGAAATTACATGCGTTGGACGATCATGTCAAACGTGACTTGAGTGGTGTGCATAATACTGACCATGTCAAACGTGACTTGCAAGTTTGGAATTACCAAAAGTTCCATTAATTTTCCTGTCGACGAGTTTGGAATTGCCAATGATCTCATTTTATACTCCATGTGACGTAATCTGGCAGTTATCTACAAAGTTTTTACTTCAGTATTCGGCACTGGCATTTTTTCCTTCAGAATCCAGCAGGTGAATTGCTATTTTTATGCCACCGTTGGAAAGAACTTGTCGCGTAGGAAGCCGATTGTCTGCTGTAAAGGACAATTGCAACAGGTGCTGCAAAGAGCAGGCCAGAATCACTAAAACTTTTTTGTGTTACGGGATAGGATTCGAATAGATGCATATAACATTCAAAGTCGGCATGGCAAAGATAACATCTATTAACCGAAGATATCTTGACTTATAAAGTATATCATGTGCATGAAGTTTTTTGTGTGTCAATAACCATAGGAAAAAAGTAATCCTGGGGTCAAATAGCTTTGATCAAAGCTTAGAGTCGAAACCGAGGGATAGTCCCCCATTAACCAGCAATATGTAGATGATTTTATTGATAGAAAATCTATTGTTGTTTGGATTTGAAGGAATGAACCAGTTATCACATTCAAATCTTCCCAAGGATGACATAATCTCTTCCATATTGAAGGGAAAGGCTCACGCAAGAGAGGTTTCCCCAAGAGAGGATCTTTCCAAAGGGACGAGAGATTTCCTGATGAATGCTGAACCGTTAGAAAATTTGTCGAAATGAGAACATTAAAGAGAAATGTGTGTAAACATCACCCTGTATGATAACGACTAAACTAAAAGCAACCAAATCCGATTTGCTGGGCACAACCAATATTAAAAACACATATCCTTGTTGCTGATAAGCATATGAATCAGGAATAGTTGAACCCCACACGGTATTCAGGATATTATATGCACATATGCATATAATAAGTAGACCATTACATTAATATCACGCGATAAAGAGAGGCATATTCCAAAACAATCCAATATTCAAACCAACCATATACATAGAGGTCACTAACTCAACTCTCTCGACAGTGAGGTGATAATTAAACCATCTTATTCAAAAGCACAAGAAGAAAATGGGCAGAAGGGAATCTATCTCAAATATCTTATGTTTTTTTTATAACGACACATAATAAAGTTCTTACATAGGTATCCGATAACTTATCCGGAAGAGCACAGATCCTCTGCAGTAATGCAGAAGTCTGCTGTAAACCCCAAGTGCACTAGCGTTGCTCGATCAAGATCGAGTGTTACCGTGTTAACCTCTCGTTCTTAATCGAGCGGTTCGGGCACGATTAAGGTTCACAGCATCTGTATTGCTGCAGAGGATCCGCGCTCTCTCGGGAAACCTTGGCAAGACCTACTTACTGTGTTTGCTGAGGATCTTATCGGAAAACTTGCAATCATAGGTCAAAAGCAAAGTTCCATCCATCCTCTTCAACACAAACCTCTCGGTCAAAACAAAGCATCTGAGATTCTTCGTCGACCCATCGTCCACATTGCCATCAGACTCCTCGATCTCCACCTCCACCTTCTCCTTCTCCTTGACCCAACCTCCTCTCTCTTCCTCCCTCTTCATCTTCTCCATAATCACCTCAGCAATTCCCACCCCTCCGCCCGCTTTCTTGGTTGATCTAAACCACCAGACTCCATCCACACATCGACCCTCTACTACCTCCTCTCCATGCAGATGCAACGTCGATCTCTCCGTTTCAATACTAGTACTCACGATGAGAGTCTTTCCCCTATAGAAAGGACTTCCACGAACTTCGATCTCTTCCCAGAGCTTCTCTAACGTCATCGTGTAGAACATGCACTTGTGCATTTGATCCTTAACGGCCATTTCATCCTCACTCACAAATATGTAAGGGCAGTACCACTTTCCAACAACTACAGAAGGTGAAGAGGTGCCTGAAAAGATCTTCTCCGGCATGCTAGCCCGCAGAGTTTCGTCTATGCCGTCGGCCATCGACAAGGGATATACGTGTTCTTTTGTTGAGTAAATGCTCCAAGCTTGGACTCTAAGAAATGAAGCTGGGAAACCATCAGGCACCACGGATTTGGCTTGGAATGTTCCTTTAGAAGAGCCAGTGTTGGGAATGATCTCCACTTGTTGTAATATGTTCTTACAGTCAAATGCTCTTGGTTTCTGGTCCTTCACATAGTTGAAGAAGAAAAATCTTTTTCCCATGTTTGCTCTAGTCGAGCATGCTGAAACCAACCTTGAAACATCAAGCAAACACAAAAAAGATAACTGTTTGAGAGTATCAATATAATGTGTCTACTAAGCATTTATTCGAAATACATATGTTGATTAGTGTGATGAACTGTGCAACAGATCAAACTTGAGTATGCATTCCAATGTTTAAACTGACTTACACCATGTTGACAACATTCAGTCAGGCCTGTTTATACAGTTTCCCTTTAAATCTTAATGAAACTTTTAATGGATTCAATCTGGTCAGATACTGAATCAAGATGTCGGCTTTTTCTCCTCTATTATAATATCCCATCATCATATCTTTCTGAAAAAGAATTGTGGAAGAAGCCATCGAGAAGAGATCTTACCCTGTATATTTTCCATCTCCAACGATGACATAGTAGCGATTGGAAGACAAAGGTTGGTCGATTACTGGAATAAAGTGTGAAGGATTAGGAACTGGGAAAGCAACAGGGACAGTGACCACCATAGTTGCCGCGATGTATGATGCGGTGAGCATCCGATCCTGTGGAAATGGAAGGCGTTCGATGGTGGGGTCTGTGAAATATTGGAATCGGCTGGACCTTCTTTGTTGGCGTATATGTTGATCTTCTTCTTCTTCTTCATCATCGATCACGAGAAATCCTGAACCTTTCGGAGGCTGCTCCAATGCTGCCTCCGGGGACCTTCTGTAAAGAGAGAGGGGCCTTGTCACATACATCTGTACGTCCAGAAGTTCCTTCGTTTTGATAATTAGTGACCTTCTATCTCGATCCCTATGTGTGTATATATACGCCTGTTCTTGGTCTTCGATTGGAATGATATCATGGCATCCAGTAAGTGGTATCCTATTTTAATAATCTAATATCTTATAGGCTTATCGATCTAATTATCTGTCAGGCTTATACATCACGCATTAATTTAAAGTTACAAGACTTGTTTTTAATAACGATTCTCTCTGTCTGTAAACTCTTTCCTTTTCTTGGTTTTCACCGTGGAAATCTTATACCTGTCAGTTTGGACAAACTGGTTGACCGACTCCAATTCATGAGATCGGATCACCTGATGTAAAACAGCAGGTGCTGTATTACACAGGACTGTCCGATGGAGATCAGACGGTTCTCATAGAGGGTCGGGTATAGTGGGCCTCCTATGACAACCGTTCAATCCCCATCGGACGATTCCGTGTAATACAGTCCACTTACACCGGATTTCCTTCCCATTTCAAGGTTTGTTGTTTTTGGTTCGATTTCATTTCTCAAGTCCTTAATTCTCTCAGATCCTCTATTCATTCTATTTTGCCAATCATATGTACGAATTTGTCTTCATTTTAGTGACGATCTATTCCCTTTCAATCCCAATCCATGTTCATTACATATATGTTTGAATCGAGCTCCAATCGAAGTGATTTCACCTGCAGTCCCATCGTCTTCGTCCCCGGTTTCGCTTGATGTTTTCATATGTGTTCGTCTCTGTATCGGTGAGTCCATTTGCTTTCTATTTCACATCCTCCATTTCCTCCACAGCAGCAAGCACATCGAGCTTCTCCTCCCAGAAACCCATCAAGCCCCAACTCAACAACTAAAAACATCATTACATGCCAGGGAGGAATAGAACAATGGGAGACATTTTTTGCAAATGTGTTATAGCTTAAGGGGCAAAATTGCAAAAATTTTAAGGTTCTTGTCATTGTTCACACAAAAAATAGATACAAGTTAACATAAGATTATGTCATGTAATGCTTAACAATCAGGATTCTACATGTAATTCACGATTATATTAGTTTTTCAACGTGTAAATATGAAATTACACAAGGTTATGTGTTTAAAAATCTCCATAAAATTCCAAAATTCTCGAATCAAATTGAATATAAAAAAATCACCGGGGAAGGATGTTCAAGAAAAATAAGAATATGACAATTGAAGGTTATATTTATGTTAGATTGGGCAAGATCTACTGATAACTATAGATCTACCTCAGGCTATGTGGTGTACCTATTTGAAAACTTAGTTATTTGGAGAAACAAGAAACATGTTTTTTCATATCCATTATTGAAGAATATCGCTCTCACAAATGGCGCCAACTAAAAGTCGTAGTTGAAAACTTTTTTGAAATAGTACGTTACCAAAGTCTATACACCTATGAGGATATTCTTGACATCAAAGCAGTGATAAATCTGGCCAACAATCCTATTGTGCATAATAGGATAAATCAATTAGAGACTGATGGACATTTCATTCATGAGATTAATGCAAGAGAATTACATCTTCCATACATGAAATCACTCCATCGAGTTGCGGATCTCTTCAAAAAGGAGCTTCCTACGATTCAATTTGAGTTAAATGTAGGCAAGCTGCAAATGTGCTTCCAACTTAAGGGCAGGTGCTATAGTTGAGTGAATTTATTGGATAAAGAAGTCTTTGATAAAAGAACCATTTACCCATCTCAATATATATTGTACTCACCATCCTTTTGTATTGGGTTATCAGAGTGCCCTAATCTTTGAACGCCCTAGCTCTATGGATTTTCCCTCTCCATAGGATTTTTCACGCAAATCATTTCTTCTCTATGTTGATTTTATAAGACTTCCACGTAGGACTTGTGTCATATTTAGAAAATCATCATCCATCTCAAGGGAAAATGTGATCTATTTGTAACCTTAACATACCAATGGAAGAACTCAATAAATATATGCAGAAGAAAAACCTTTAACATCCAAACAACATTATGCCATCCTCACCGCTCATAAAAAAACCTTCAAAACAAATGCACACATCACATGCATGCCCTTGGCCTTGGGTCTCATTTCAAACTCAAAATTCACCCATTTTCAAAAGCCTTCAAAACAAATTAACAACTTCTGGCCCAATCAAAACATAAAGTACATCAATATGAAGCAGAGAGAGATAAAGCTCTTTCTATAAAAAAATTGCCTAACGCTATTGGAACCAAACCAGATTCTAAAGAAGTTGGGAGACTAGATCATAAAAAAGGTCAGAAGAAATTTCTTGAGAAAGCCAATCATACACAGTAGTATTTTTCTACCTTTTCGAACCATATATTTCATGGAGTTGTGTTATATATGTGAAATACCATATTCAGTACCCGCAAAACATAGTATTTGCTACTATTCAAAGTTAAGAACTTACAGACAGTGCTTCAGAAAGCTGTTGTTAGTGTGGTTAGTACCGTACCTAATGGTCGCGTCTGAGAAATTTCCTGCATAACCCCAAAGGCAAGAAAATTTCATCTCCAGAGCGAAAACCGAACATACCTTAAGATTGAGGGCAACGTGTGCATCAGTCCAGTACAAGACATAAAAAGTGCATGTAGCAATCCATATGGGGAGCATCAGCAATATAACAAGGTTGTCTTGTTTCTTTAAGAAGTTCCCAACACCACAGTTGCTACAGAAGACACCAAGAAAATAATATGTTTAATTTCCATTTTATTTTGGAATACAAGAGCTGGAGGAAGAGGATTCAAACTTTATTAATAGCTCGCGCTGAACATGGCCTCTTCACTTGTCGCTCTGATCAGTCAGTTCCGAAGAACTCACAAGGTATGATGCCCACACCTTGTCTGACGGAGGCGAAGGTTGAACCCAGTGTCCAGGTATACGACTGCAAAATGAGGGAAAATGCAGGGAGAGAAGTTGAGGTTGGGCCAACAACTCGAGGAAAGAGATAAAAGTGTTTATCTAGTAATATTATCAACTTTGTTATGTTTTTTATACTTCTGAGACACGAAATCAGGTTAAACATTGACGTATAACAAAGACAAGGCATGACATGCAGCAGCTAACATGAATGCCAAGCGTTCATGCATGCAATGCATTCCCTTGATTTAATTCAAATTGGACGAAAGTTGACTCATGATGGATGTCCACATTTTATAAAATAAAGCATATTAAATATTGTCATTCTACCAAACATAGAGAAACATAGTGGCAAAAATATCAGTTACCAAGATTACGAACTGATAAGAGGACATCGGCAATTGTCAGAGTTTTATTTGTTACTTAGACCTGCTTATGACAGAAAGCTTTCATATTGATAAGTCAACATATTGATAACATCAATAACTCACTTGAGGACGAGGCATGGAGATTAGATACATCGCTGGAGGTAGCCCTTGATGAAGATCAAGATCATTACACAATGTAAGCATTTGTCAGTTGGTAACCCTTTTCCCTGAATGTGTGAAACTAGCAGGGGCAACTATATGTGTGATTGTATATTCCCAACAACATATTAAACATAACCAGAATTCGTCTTACATGCATTCATTCCCATGTCCCACAACGAGGACAACCATGCCACCAGAACTACGATATCACCTCAAATCTGAATTGCCCAGAGCATAAAGGATATAATGGAAAGGGGCAAAAGGATATGGTCAGGAGCATCCAAGAAGAAAGAAACTCCAGTTGTGTGAGGGGAAGGTGCTGCATTCTATTGGATCAGAGAGCAGACAAGAGCCTGCTGCATTCTTGAACATGAATCTTATAACTAAAAAAATCAAAGATAACTGAGATTGAGAAAAAATAAAACCAAGAAATCGCAGGTTAATTAGATAAACCAACTATGAGAAATAGTATGCCTGCCAAAATTGGCATGGACGAAGATTATAGATATTTTAGCCATATCCAGTAACCATTAATAGGATAGTGATTTTTGTTTGCTTAACTAAAATGTGAATACCTTCCTCCAGGCCGAATGTAAGCATCCCATGTTCTTCTAACCTGCAATTTGACAAAAGAAAATTATTTATTTTGAAGTATAAGATACTTCTTTATATGTGCAGACATTTAAACCTTCGGCTTGGAAATCAAACTATTTCACGAAAGTACGCCTAGAAAGGAATAGGAAATTCACAGCAGAATTTGATTAGATGAAAGAACTAAGAGAATAACAAGTGGAATTCAAAGCGACTTCCATCTTACAGGCAGAATTATATACATCTCACACATTACAAGCAGAATTATATGTGGATTGCAGTGTCGGGTTTTAGACAATGAAAAATGGAGATGAAATGACACCAGTGAACTTCTCAATATTGATATTGTGCGACGTCATTTATTCTTACTTCAAACAAACTCGATGTCTCAGACAACAGTTTGTTGCGCGCAACGAAAGTAGGGTGCATATTAAACACACAGACAAGCAAGTAAGAAATAACCACAATACAAGATTTACGAGGTTTACCCTTAATCGAGCTACATCCACAGCAAAAACTCCAGGTAGGTCCTTTTGGTACTCTTGCGATCTACGCTTTTTACAAGATATTGGTTTCGACACGAATACTTGGATGAACAGAAGGTGTGGGACCTCCAATTAGTGAGTTTTCACTAGACTTCTCCTTGTTTATGGTGTGTTTTTCTCTCTCAAGTTTCTCTTAATGGGTAAAAATATCTTATCATGGAACACTAGAGGCTTTAACGGTCATCTCACAATAGACAAAGTCTTAAGACTCCTTGAAAAACACTCTGGATATTTTCTTGACCCAAAAAATTAAATGTATTGTTGTGCCTACCTACTTAATGAACAATCACGCTGCGGGATACAACTCTTCTCATAAGGCTGCGAATGGCAAAAGTGGAAGTCTAATTACCTTATGGAATTCTAGTTCATGCCATATCTTGAAGCAATATAACTTCGACCTTGGGATTGTCACTGTTTTTTTGGAGCAATCGAAAGAACTCATGGTGGTATAAACTTTGTTCATGAAAGCGACCCATGCAGCCGCATATGCCTAAGCGGCCTCTTCAGCGCACCGATTACCTGAAGCCCCGCTTTATGTGCCATTTGCGAATATATGGCCCGCATATGCAGGTTGTGCGGGCGCATATGCGCTCCGTGCGCCGCTTAAGGTCCAGTTGGATAATCGAATCTGGATCTTAAGATCTGGATTTTGTATTACTTTGATTCTATATATTAGATCAGATTATGTAATACTATCTTTGATGATTTTGATATTTAGTTGTACTATTTTGATCTTTACATGATAAACATTTTTCTTTGATCTTATGTTGGACCACATTTATTAATAAATTCGGTTCAGTTCTAGTCACTTTTGTAGATATTTATTTATTTTTAAATAAAAAATAGAAAACCGCATAGAACCACATATATCCCGCATATGCCCATGCATACCACTTAATCACTATTCAATGACCTATCCGAACGCATAAGCATACCGCTTTCCTAAACCTTGGGTATAAATATACGGTCCAACAACTCATACTTGTAGGGACGAGGGAGCACTTCTTTGATACATTTTTCAACACCTGTGAGACCCATAACTATGTGCTCCTTTTTGGGATTTTAATTTCACATCTCTCTAGGTCTAACAGACCATCTGGTAACGCAAATATTCACACTGCTTCATGCATGAACAATGGTGTGAAAAGTTCGATCTCTTGGAAATCAAACCTAGTAATATGTTATTTTACTTGGACTGACTGTAGAAATCGAACCACATGGGCGAGACTCGATAGATGTTTCCAAACAGCCTCCCTTTGTACTTCAATGTGGGATCGAGACTCGAGTGCCTTCGGGACTTCCTTAATTGGTTTACTGAGAACCTTCTCTGATCACAACCCGCTTCTACTTTACGATTGCAGCTGCGGACCTCCGTGCACTTCTTTTAAATATGAAAAACCTTGGATGATGTGTGAATCATTCCCTTCCACTCTAAAGAGTGACTGGCACTGTGATGGAACAACGGCAAAAAAGCTCTGGTATCTGAAAAAAATCATTGTGGCGTGGAAGCAATCCAATGTCCCAAATCAAAGAACTGAACTCCATGTTTTGGAAGAGAACGTGTCCAGGCTTCAAAAGGTGGTTGAACAACAACCAACCAATTATGAGGCTTGTAAAGAACTAAAGATGGAAGTTGTGGCTTGCACGGATATGGAAGCCAAAGAATAGACTTATGAGCCTGAAAATTAAACGAGGGAAAATCGGAGGAGCCTAACTCCAAATATCTGCACTCCCAGGCCTCAAAACGGAGAGCTCGAAATAGGATAACTGCACTCTATATTGAGGACTCCCTTGTGACGAAATTGAGAACCATATTGCTGACAGTTTCTCCAATGTTTACTACTACTGGGGAGAGGGAAGCTTGTCCCTATACCTTCACAAATATGGGATATGTGTTTGATCAAGAAATCCTTGACAAAGAATTACAGAGCTTGAAATAAAAACACAGTTTTCCTATTCCTCAAATCACCAAAGACTCAACCGAGAGGGAGTTACAGTTCTTTTCCCTATTCCAGCCAATTAGGGAATCCTGGAATCTGCAGTTGTTTGAAATTTCTGCAATATTGGCAGTAGGAAGCTGCTGGGCTGTTGCTTTTGGCTCCATAAACCAGCCTGCAAAAGAATTTTATCACCAAATTTTGGGATTTCTCAGGTACAATGCCCTCCCCTCCTTATTGCTCCCATGCATGCACATTAAATTAATCACTTGTACAATCTTATTGCCCTAATTCTTATTGTTGTCATGCATGCTCATTCTAAAATAAATTCTTCTTGCTATTTTGTATGAACATTCATAACACCAATCTTGCTTAACTGTATGTGCCTTATTTTTGTTACAAATTATTTCTAAGATATTAGGATTTAAGGGCTAAATATATAAATATGCATATATATATATATATATATATTGGGTGAAAAGAGCCTGGATTATATGTATATATATCAGTAAAAAAAATGTTTCCACATGCAGTGTTCAACGAATCTCTTATTACTGGAATTTCCTTTAAAAAAAATGAAATGATGAAGAATTTTCAGAATTCTAAATGATACTAATTGTGTACTTACTGTTAATACTATTGTTAATACTATTACGTATGCTATTATGCTAAATTGGCTAATCCAACTATAAGGCAAAGCTTTAGAATGAAATAGAAAGCAAACAATGGTCTAAATCCTTTTCCTAAGTATTGTAGTAGTAAATCCTTATTTTCAATTAGACAATGAACAGGCCACACCATCATTTTATTATGGGGTCAACTTTTTCCAGAAAGCAACAATCTGAACTAAAGTAAACAGGAAGTACGAAATAGGATTTGTGAATAGCAAGAAAACACAAGCAAACAACTCCAATACATTGAAATAATATTTTCTTATTTATGAATTTAAGATATCTCGATTCTAGAAGAGAGATACGTAACTGAATATCCAAGATCATTCCTTGTTAGTTAAATTTATTATCTCAAAACCCAAATCTTATTATCTCAGACAATCCAAAATGAAGTTTTGCTAATTTAAGCAAAACTTTAAGATGATCCTTTGTGTAAGAAATACTGCAGGGAAAATACTGAATTGAAGTTAACAGTAAAGGGTTCTTGAAAAAAATTTGTTTACCATTATGGATTATTTCAACTCACTGGTATAGACTTATTTGGATGACAGGTTTTAGAGCAAAATTTCTTAGTGCTCATTAGCCAGTCCATGTTCTGATGACCATCTCACAATCCCATTGATTCAACAATAGAACTGTCTTATGGAATAAAAGGAGCAAGACCCAAGGTGACCAAAATCTGTCTGAACTGCATAGATTGATTTGAAGCAGTTCAAATTATATTAGTGTTTCATCTCTTGACCTAAACCATACTTTAATTACCTCATATACTTCATCTTGAGGTAGTTGCATCTATACTTTGGGTTACTGATACCTTGTTGACATCAATTGTTTAAAACTTTGTTGATTGTTTAGTAAGGGAAGGACAAATCTCTATCAAAACTAATGATTTTCTACAAATATTATGATGATTAACCCTCAACCAAATTATCCTTAAGTATCATCTACTATTATATATCACCATTGATAAAACTATGGACAAAGGATAGATCTATATAGTCAGACCATGGTTCACGAATGCGGCTTGAGCGGCCGCATATGCGGCCGCATATGCGCGCGCGGTCTTAAGGACGTTCCGCATACGTGAAACGGGTCACTATGCGCCCCAAGCGCATGAGCGGACCGCATATGCGGTCTATGCGGCCGCATATGCGGTCCGTTCGGCCGCTCGGCTGTTAGGTTTCCTATGTCGGATCCCGTGGGTCCGATTACGCTTCCTCTCCTCATCCGAACCCGATTTAGGGTTTTTAGGAATTCCTTAGGTCTTCGATTTCAGTCCCCGACTCCTGCGAGCGCCAGACCTCCGATTCTCCGATCTCCTCCGCCTCCTGCCTGAATCGCGAGCTCCTCCTCCGATTCTCCGATCTCCTCCGCCTCCTCTGCCCCTGAATCGCGAGCTCCAGGCAACGCCTCCACCGGACTCCTCCGCCTCCTTCGCCCATAACCGGCCCTCGACTCGCGAGCGTCATCGCCTCCACCGGCTTCCTCCGCCTCCGCCTGTGTCTTCCGCCTCCTCACAGGTCCTCCTCCTCTTCACAGCTCCTCCACGATTCCAACATCGCTGCCTCCTTACAACCTCTGTTCCTCTTCACAGTTCATTGCCTCCAACTTCCCGCGTCAGCCGCAGTTCATTGCCTCAGCCGCGTCAGCCGCGTCAGCCGCAGTCCTACAGCCGCGTCAGCCGACTACCCGTACGAAGGTTAAGGTCTGTTTGTATTTAGTTTTTTTTTCACCTTGCAATCACTTGCTGTAAATATGTTTCACTTGCTGTAATCATATTACATAGAAAACATTATGTCTCATGTCAAGGATCATTATCGATCATCCTTGATCATTACCGGTAATGATCGGTAGAAGCGCCACCGATCATTATCGATCATCCTTGATCATTACCGGTAATGATCGGTAGAGGCCCACCGATCATTATCGATCAATATCGATCAATACCGATCATCCCGATCATTCTCGATCATTACCGGTAATGATCGGTAGAGGCCCACCGATCATTATCGATCAATATCGATCAATACCGATCATCCCGATCATTCTCGATCATTACCGGTAATGATCGGTAGAGTCCCACCGATCATTACCGGTAATGATCGGTAGAGGCCCACCGATCATTATCGATCAATATCGATCAATACCGATCATCCCGATCATTCTCGATCATTACCGGTAATGATCGGTAGAGTCCCACCGATCATTACCGGTAATGATCGGTAGAGGCCCACCGATCATTATCGATCAATATCGATCAATACCGATCATCCCGATCATTCTCGATCATTACCGGTAATGATCGGTAGAGTCCCACCGATCATTACCGGTAATGATCGGCGGCAATGGCACAGCACCTTTTACATAAACTCCTTATATGCATATTAAAGTTTTTGTTTATATTTTTATGCTGAATGAGAAACTCTTTATATGATCAAACTCTTTTTATGTTGTACTTCATGTCAGATTGTTTATTAAATATTGATTGCTCAGGTCCCTAAAATTTCAGAGCTGCAACATTATCATGTGTTTACTGTTGATGTTTTGTGATTATGATTGAATGTTAGGAAACTATGGCCTCCAGACTACCATCTGACAGCGCTTCTTCTCCTACACCTGGAGCTGGAAGCGGAAGTGAGGCTCCTACTCAGAGGAGTGATACATCAGATTTTTTTGTTCCTCCTGGATCCAATGATCCGGGATGGAAGTATGCTTTTCTGGCGAATCCAAGTACTCCTAGCATGGTCACTTGCCGATTATGTCGGAAGGTTGTGACTGGAGGAATCAACCGCATGAAGCAACATTTGGCGCATATTAAAGGTAATACGGCATCTTGTCCCAAAGTGACTCCTGAGGTGAAGAAAGAAATCATGGACAACATGGAGGAAATTAAAGTGAAAAGGAATGAGAAGACCATGAGGATGAAAGACATTCAAGGGCAAGTCTCCATCAAGATGAATCAGCCCTTGCTTGATGAAGAGAGGGATGGGAAAAGGCCCCGTACTTTAGCAGAAGATGAGCATGTAGAGAATCTCCGCCAATCCACAATCAAAGATACATTTGCCAAGGAGGAACGTGCACGTGTAAATTCATTCGTGGCAAAGTATTTCTATGACAATGACATTGCTTTCAATGTTGTCAAAAGTGACTCCTTTCTCCGAATGTGTGAAGCAATTGGGCAGTATGGAAGGTCATACAAGCCTCCAACATATTATGAGCTCACAGAAACACTTTTGAAGGAACAGGTTAAGGAAACACACGAATTCTTGCAAGGGCATCGTAATTCATGGAAGAGTTCTGGATGCTCCATTATGACAGATGCTTGGACTGATAGGAGGGGAAGGAGCATCATGAACATCTGCGTCAACTGTGAGCTTGGGACCAGTTTTCTGAAGTCAATTGACTCATCTGCAGATTCTCATACTGCCGACTACATTGCTTCCTTAGTGGATAAGTCCATTGAGGAAGTTGGGCCCGACAATGTAGTCCAAGTTGTGACAGACAATGCATCTGCAAATATGGCTGCTGGCAGAATTTTGAGAATCAAGTACCCACAGATCTTCTGGAGTTCATGTGCGGCACATTGCATCGATCTTATGCTTGAGGAGATCGGTAAAGAGTCCAAGGTGAAAGCTGCAATTACAAAGGCAAGGACATTAACTGTCTTCATATACAGTCATGCAAAAACATTGAGTTTGATGAGACAGTTTACGCAAAAGGGGGAGATAGTGAGGCCAGGTACAACAAGATTTGCTACCACATATCTCACCTTGCAATCAGTGATGGACAAGAAGGACAAGTTGAGGCTTATGTTTTCTTCTGATGAATGGAGAGCGTGTAAATGGTACAAGACGAAGAAGGGGGAAATGGCTTCGGCCATAGTTCTGAGTCCTTCATTTTGGACTCAAGTCTCTTTGACCTTGAAGATCTTTTCTCCATTGGTACATGTTTTGCGAATTGTTGATGGAGATAAGAGACCAGCTATGGGGTTTGTATACGGTGAATTGCAAGATGCAAGAAAGGAGATCATGAGCATTTTCAAAGATGTGGAAGCATCTTACAAATATTTTGTTGATGCTGTTGATTCAAAGTCAAAAGGGAGGTTGGATAGCCCCCTTCACCTTGCTGCATATTTTTTGAATCCCTATTTCTTTTATAGGGACAATGATCAAATCCAGAGGGAAGGTCTTGCTCTGAAGGGATTCTTGGATTGCATGGATATTTTCTATCCTGATTTAGATATCCAAGATATCATCACTAGGAAGGAATTGCCATTATATGAAAGGGCAGAAGGATCATTTGGCAAACCTTTGGCTGTCAAACAGAGGTCCATCATTGATGACGATTTCAATCCAGGTATAAATTCTCATTAGATTTCATACACTTATATATTTAAGTATTACTATTTATCTCATTACGTTTCATAGACTTATATATTTAACTATTATTACTTATTTGTTTTTATAAATAGCCCGTTGGTGGGGATTGCATGGCATGGAAACTCCACATTTGAAAGAAATGGCAATGAAAGTTCTAAAGTTGACAGCCTCTTCCTCGGGTTGTGAAAGGAATTGGAGCACTTTTGAGGCGGTAAGACTGTAAAATTGATGCCACACATGTCAAATATTATGCATCATTAATGAGGTGGTAAATGATATGTTTTTCTTTATTTTGTAGATTCACACGAAGAAAAGGAACAAACTTGAATTCAAGCGGTTAAACGACTTGGTGTATGTCAGATTCAACGCCAAGTTGAGAGATCGCCATCTTAAAAAACGTAGTGATCCATTTGCCACAAATGATAGAACCCACGTGAGAGATTGGATTGGTGGGGGAGATGAAGAAGATGAGGTATTCCAAGGATCGGGGTTGACGTGGAACCTAGTGGCTGATGCAACTGGTGCAGAAGATTTGATACAACATAGAAGAAGCCAAAGGCATGCTACTGGTTCAACCTCGTCGCCGGGCTTAAATGAGGAAGAGTTCCCATTTGAGGAAGAAAGTGAAGATGATGAAGACAATACCGAAGTGGAATTTGATGATGACATGGATTAGGATTTCTTTGTAATATGTAGAATATTATCGCCTGAACATTTCTGTTTTCTTATGCTATTTTAATTAGTACTCTACTAATGCTATTTGTGTTTCAGTTTTCTTTTGGAAACTTAAATATTTTGGAGACTGTTTTGAGCTATATATGAAAGTCATTTTCTTAGAACTTCTGTTGGACCACAATTATACATAATTTTTGTTCAGTTGTAGTCACTTTTGCATATATTTATTTATTTTTAAATAAAAAATTAGAAAACCGCGTAGAACCGCATATACCCCGCATATGCCCCCGCATACCGCTTAATCGCTATTCAGTGACCTGACCGAACGCATACGCATACCGCTTTCCTGAACCTTGAGTCAGACATACAAAGAACCCTGTAAGAGATGAATAGTCAAGGAAGGAGGAATGTTGGTGATGCAATGATATCTAATTATCAATAGTGTCGGTCACGGTGACTCTTACACTTGACCGTACGAGGGCGCGGTGACCCTCAAACTGGGCGGAGGAAAGAAAGCCCTGTTAGGGTAGCGGCCGTCAAGTGCACGAGTCTAGGATCCCAGTCTTTTCACAGTTTTTACGCGAGCTCGCAATGATTTTACGCCTCGTCGGGATCCCGACTTTTGATCAAGTTCCGTTGACCCTCTGTTTTAGGATAGCCATGCGGGGGATCCTCGATTTTCAGTTTTTTATACGAGCTCATTAGCCCGTACTAGTCGGGCCATTTTTTTTCTAGAGTGACATTTCCGGAGATTCTCTCTAACCCGTCTCTGGGGCGTAGTTTTGGAGTAGATCTTTCCCTCTACTGGACCGCACTTCTAATTAGAGGGCGAGACGGAAGAGCCCTTATGAGGCTACCTCACCGCTTGAGTTTTTGGTTACTTTTCACTAGCAAACTTGGCGATACTACATTCAAATCACCCGTATCTGCATCGAGATCATTTATGGTTACACCTGAGACAGATGCAGTTGAGGTTTGGAGGAGTTACAATCAAAGTTGAGTTGGTTGGAGGTGACTATAATAAAAATTGATTCGAAACACGTATAAGCTAGTGGACGTATTGGGAACTTAGTTAGGATGCATTTTACAACACCGCATGCCTACAGAGGCACCCCAACCTTAAGGCACTCCCCACGTCTTAGAGTCAGAGTGTGAGGTCGTACACTTACCAAGACCACATACTATTCACTAAACTTGAGAATTAAATGAATCAATATACATTTCAAATCTCCCCTTTCCCATCGTCAAAATCCACAAACATGATATCTGAATAATATGAGAATATATATATATTCATACACTTTTTTTTGAAGCCAAAAAGTGGGGAAAAGCTACAAGCGAGTAGAAGAGTACATAAATATAAAAAAATACTTATATTCATACACTTATTACAATATAAAAATACTTTATATGAGAAATGTAGGAATAAAGGGTGGATAGGGGGATGTACATACAAGCCACTTGGAAACCTTTTTACATTGCAAGTAGAAATAAATTTTAGATGTTTCTACCTTTCTACTTATTTCTTTTGTATCATATTAAATTCCTGTTAATTTTTATAATATGAATTATGGGTATAACAACGCTCGCTGATACCTCTTCTTCCTAACATGTTTTGGCAGGTAAAGAGCCTACTGCTCAGTAGCTATTGATGACATCCGGTGATCATGTATATACCAGAATGTATGATGTCTTTTGTTTCAGTTCTTGGTTCAACTTATGATGTAATATGCTTCCTTCCTCTTCAGCATGGAAGGTTGTATCCCGATATATCGGCGATATATCGGCGATATATCGGTATCGACAGGTCACCGATATATCGCCGATATGTTCGATATCGGGTATCGACAGGCAAAAAAGGCGAGATTCGGTCCGATGTCGGCGATATGGCGTCGATATATCGCCGATATATCGGCGATATATCGGTATCGACATGGTACCGATATCGATACCGATATCGATATGTCCTTCCATGCTCTTCAGTCATATATTTTGGGATCTTCATATACATTGTAATACATTCTTTTGTTGCATGTATTGTTATATGGAAATGAATGAAATAATGGTGGCACTTCCTCTTCTTGTTCTGTGGTGATACAATAAATGTGAATGACAAGCAGCACCAAACGCGAAAAATTTTCCCTGAATTTTTAATACTTTCTGCGATCACATGTGAATGTAATGGTGCGAACGTGTGTAAACTGGTACCCGAATCCCAAGGGCGTCACAATGGTCCCCCATATTTTGGTCATTTTACCCATTTCGATCGAATTTCGGTAACCTGTCAAACTGAAATTTGGTCGAATTTCGCTGAAATTTGAGGCCATGTATACCATACGAAAAAAGGGAATCATGCCAAAAAAATATTGTACGAAAAAATGCGATAATCTGAAAAAATGAATGGACCAAAAAATGATGTTGATTTTTTCCAATACATTTATTCTCCCAACTTGGTATAGCATCACATTTTCCAACAAGTATGGGAGAAAGTGAGAGTATTATGTAGAGTTCTCCGGTTCAGATTTCAGACTCTACCTGTTCGAGGCACTCCATGTTCGAGTGACCCAGTTTCTCATAGATCTCAAACAAGGAGACTCTGTTCAACATCCAACTCCAGCGGTCGTGAAGTCTGACGAGGATATTCCTACGACCTTCTTTAACCTGGCCCTTCAGAGAGATAAAGCCGTTTTTCACATGTTGCGCAATCTTCCAATATGTGAAAGATTCACGTAAATACAAGTATTCTTTATTGTTCTGCATATTTATATGATTACGCTTCCGCATTATAGTTTTCTACCGGTGAAAATTTTATTACTTAAAATTAACTGATTTTAATTAGTTTGGACACAATTCCAAAATTCTGTCAGCATGCCAAAGCCCAGCATGCCAAAGCCCTCGGCATGTCTTTCTCGATATTGGTGAAGTAGCATAAGTATTGGCACTTAAAACATTGCCCATTGTCTTTGTAATTCTAATACATAAACTTGTGAATACAAAGATTTTTGGGTGCTCACTCTTTACGGATGCACACCCTTTTTCCTTTCAAGAACATCCTCAAGAACACTGCAATCCTCACGAATTGTGAAATGCATCAATGTCACATGCTTATATGCATAAATGATATTTCTACATTAACTTGTATTGTATCCTATTCTGCTGCTAAGTCTTGAAAACAATTGCAGATATCGTTAGCCACAGATGGTTCTTAGGCCCTTAATGCACATGTGCAAATTCATATATGTAGAATGCAGCACACTTACCTTATGCCTAGAATCACGTTGCATAAGATCTTTAAGAAAGAAAATGGCCAACTTAACAGAGGCATGTCGTCTGTTTGCAACAGGTTTAATCACACCTATATGCCTAACTTGCAATTCTATATGAAAAACTTTTAAACGCATAAATTCAGAATACTGATGTGGAAAACAGTTGCAGTAGAAACAACGGAATTGACTCTAGAAGGCTGTTTCTTGGTCTAGAATAGCCAACTTAAAGTACTGCACAGCAATTTTCACGCAAAAACTACCTTGGCACTAATTGAGTGGAATTAGAACCCACAGTTATTTATACGTAACCAATTCAACTGCTAACTTGAACTATTGAACTGAAATGTAGTTCCATACCTCTATCAAGGTGCCCATGTCATAGTTGCTGCCATGGTAATAATGGTAGAATTCCATAGGCAAATTCGACACAGCCTCATATCGAGAAGCTTGGGCTTCACTTTTTTTCTCCAAATTTGGATTTATTCTCGGTGATCTATTTTCCTCAGGGATGCTACAAGACAGATCAGTGACTTGTGCCTCACTCTCATTTTCAAAAATGTTAGTTATGCCAACACCTAACATCTGAAGTGTTTTCCTAGATTCTTCAGCACTGGCAATTGCATCTTTAGCTGCATCAGTATCAGCGGCAGCTGCAGCTTGACGTTCCTCTTCTTCTACAGCAGCTCGGACACGCTCAAGAAACTTGTCATCCTCTTCCGGCAGAAAATGACCTGAACGGAATTTGCAATGTGTATCAAGAAACAACAATAAAGTTCTGCAATGAAAAGACTGCCCTAATGCCTAGGTAATATATTAATGCCAATTCAGCAATCTATAAATGAGAAGTTTCCGAAGTTATTGATACATATGACCAATATCCTTGGCAGCTGTTTTATCAACCTAGTTCATCTTTCTTGGGTATTATAGAAGATATCCAAATTTCACCCAGCACTGATTTGAGATTAGCCTGTACGGTAGCCTCATGTGCTTGCCTGGTAGACTACAACTACATCCCTCTACCGTGCTATGAAAAACCATGACAACTCAGTTCATACAGAAACTATATCAGAAGCATCAATATTGGGAGTCTTCGATGTGGGATGTCGAATATGGGACAATTGGGCAATAGAACTGATTGAGGGCATGACCTCAAAAGTCATCAATTAGCATTTGACGGAATAATGTGAAATGAGAGTGAAAAGAAACTAAAAAGTATTCAAATCATCAGGTTAGTTTCTTATACATATTTGTTCATTATACTAAAAATAGGCATCCATTATTAGCTTTATTAACAATATCCCTATATTGTGTCCCTTCCATTTATTCTTGTGGGGTACCTCACAAACAGAATGATTTTAGAGAGGGATATAATGAAATTCTTTGGATGAACCTTTTCAGGGGGAAGCTCCATTTTATGATATATCCAACAACCAAATTAAAAATAAGTGGTTCATAATTTCATTGAATTTCCCTATGATCTTCAACCAATTGTGAGCTTTAATATAATTATTTGAGTAAGTGCAACAACTTGTTTCCAATACTCAGCATCTTGATCGAAACAAACCTCGACAATTTCAGAATCACCATGTTGAATGGTTATGATTTGTTCGAATTCTGAATAGGTAAGTAAATTCCTTTCCTTAGAACTAGATTTTGAGAGTTTCCTATATCATATGACTCAGCAATCAATTGTTTGGTATCCCATCTTAATCTAAGCTTATCTAACTGAATTTTATTTTTCAAAAATTTATTTCATGAAGGATAACCCATTGCCTTATATGGTTCCACGCTTCCAACATCACAATTTGTGAAGCAAAAAAGGACAAGAAACTTGCATAAAATAAACACAATTTTACAAAGTATCCCTAACGTGGCACTAATCCTTGACTGATTAGGAGGTTTGACACGTTAATGACTCCAATATATGATATATCTTGTAATGTTAGTAAATGCTCTCCTCCATGAGAGCAGAAGATGAGATGAAGCAAAAGTGAAGCATAAGCCAAGTGTGGTGGTCATGGATGCCCCTCTCTTCGTTCTTTGCATATGTAGAAGAGATGGAGGGCATTATAGAGGGTTAGGATGTGATGCCCATGATGAATGTCGGAGATGAGGTGGCACGATCACATGATCTGGATCATGCAACACAAGTTACTTGTAGGAAAGAGCATGCATGTCATACATCTGGTGCACTCAGAGTTGTCATAACATGGTTGTCATAACGCTGAGCAAGAGAAGTTTTTCACCTTGAAATTACGAATCTTGTTGCATTGATGTGATGAGAGTACAACTAGTGTAGGGTCTTCCGATTTTCTTTGCAGATATGTATCATGATCACTTTTCTAGCATTATGAGGTTCCACAATATCACGATTTTAGAAAACAAAAGGCAAATCAAGGTAATTACTTGTATATATGACAAGGCATAAGCTTGAAGACGATCGGGGCTTAAACATCGGTTTCCGGAAGGAAAGGTGGAATTAACAATTACACATATATTAATATGGAGAATTATGAATGACTTGCTTATTCATTGGGGTCATAAGGCTCTCTTATATAGAGAGTAGAAACCATAGAGGGTAAATTACATAAATGAAATAAAAAATAAATAAATACAAATAACTCTCAACACCCCCCCTCGAGATCGAGTATATATACCCATCATGCCCAGCTTGGAACAACACTTCTGCAAAGGTCCCCTTGCTAAGGCCTTGGTGAAAAAATTTGTTGTTTGTTCTCCTAAGCTAACATAGGAAGCAGATATGAAGTCCTTCTATATCATGTCTCGTGTGTAACGGCAATCTACCGCAATATGTTTAGTCCTCTCATGGAAAGCTGGATTGTTGGCAATGAATAAAGCGGCAAGATTTTCACAAAACAACTGGATGGGAAGAGGCACGTCAATAGATAGGTCTATCAGAATAAATCTTACCCACATCATCTCAGTATTCCCCAGCGCCATAAATATGTATTCAAACTTGGCACTCGATCTAGAAAACTTAGTTTGTTTTTTATTTTCCATGAGATCAGAGAACTCCCTGCAAAGAATACAAAATCAGAGGTAGACTTCACACTTCAGGGCATCTTATATAGCCAACATCTGCACGTCATGATGGCAAGAGATATCCCTCTGCTAAATAGCAACCATGTACATGGAAATGACTTCAGATACCTTAGGATCATGTAGATTGCATCAATGTGAGCCTGTCATGATTGCTCTATAAACCGACTGTCTATACTCACTGCAAAGGAGATATGTGGCTCGGTAATAGTCAAGTAGAGAATCTTCCCAACGAGCTCCATGTATCTCCTCTTATCCATCTCATTTATATCATTACTGTGGAGCTTCGTGCTAGGATCTATAGGAGTAGTGGCAAGTCTGTAGTCTGTTATACATGTCTCTAGAAGGAGAAATGTAATATACTTCCTTTGAGACATCACAAGACCTCTCTAAATCATGGATAACTCGAGCTCAAAAAAATATCGTAGATTACCAAGGTCCTTGGTGACAAACTGTTGTCCAAGGAACTCCTTAGCCTCGTTGATCCCCTGTAAATCATCTCTTGTAACAATAATGTGGTTCACATAAACTAAAATGACAACAAATACCTATATGTGTCATGTGTACAAAGAGCAAGTGATCTGTAGTCAATCTCCTGAAGATTTCTTGCTTTATCAAGCCTGAGGGCTTTTGGAACCATACCCTATTGAGATCATAAATAGCCTTATGAAGTATGCATATCTTCTACCACTCCTCTTAAGAAACAAACCCAAGTGGTTGTCACGTATAAACTTTCTCTTGCGAGTCTCCATACAAAAAAACATTCTTGACCACCGTTTTAAAAATTGGACCGAACGTTGAATTGGTTAATCTTCGATTTGGTCCAATCGGGTCAGATTGCTCATCCAAACCGATTGGACCGACGATGATGTCATCATGATATCATCATTCCTATCAACTCATAAAAAAACATATCGAGCTTAATTTACTAGTCCGACCGATCGAACCGGTTTTTTGAACCGATTAAACCGAATACATATACAAGTATGTATGTATATATCAATGAAATAATCGTTTAAAATGCCAAATCTTTCAATAGATAAACATGATTGTATATTTCAAGTAAAACTCTACAAAAGTTAGCCATATTTTCTATTATTGTATATGAATACAGTATAGTAATCATTTTTGTATAGTTTCTTCTAGAAACTACTCTAAGAAAGTAGGGGCACAACTGATATTCTAAAAAGAGGGGCATAATTGATATTATAGAAGTTAAGGGGCACAAGTGATAATAAACCATGTTATTTAATTATTTAAATCTTTTTTTTGAAAATTTAGCAAACCATCAAGACTAGGTCAATTTGGGACAACCCGATCTGACCACCAGTCGAACCCGATTTTTCAATTTCTTCTTTTTTAAAATTAATTGGATGAAACTGGTCGACCCGACTGGGTCCGGGCCAGTTCCCGATCCAACTAGTCCGATTAGCCGGTCCGGTCCAGTTTTTTAAACCGTATTCTTGACATCAAATTGGGAAAATGACCAGTGTCGTACCACTGCAACAAAGAGGGGACCCGAAGAGTATGGAGACGAGCAACGGGGAAAAAGTGTTGCGCTAGTCTAACCCACTGGTTGAGTGAACCCACATACGACAAGCCTAGTCTTATAGCAATCAACACTGCCATATGTTATATGCTTCACTGTAAGACTCATTTATAGCCAACCATAGAAGTTCCTGTTGAGGTAGTAACCATGTAACGTCCCGGGCTTAGGTCCTCGGTCCGTTAGCGGAGTGTTACTGGCCCTAACACCTCTTGGGATCGGGCCCATACAGACCCGATTAACCACCCCCAAAATGCTTAAGCCGGGTTGGTAGGTAGTAACCTCCTAACCTTTTATCCCACCTGGAAACTTCATGTTTCCACGGTATGGGACTATGGGGTTTTACAACCTCCCCCACTTATATTCGCAACGTCCTCGTTGCGACATGGCCCATCACTTTTATTCCCAGTGATAGTGGCGGCTGCACACTCCGGGTAGCCATTTCCTCCAACCTCTTTGTAGGGGCGGCTCCACCTCTCGGGTAGCCCTTTCCACTATCAGAGAGAATTTGGCTCTGATACCATTTGTAACGTCCCGGGCTTAGGTCCCCGGTCTGTTAGCGGAGCATTACTGGCCCTAACAACCTCTTGGGATCGGGTCCATACGGACACGATTAACCACCCCCAAAATGCTTAAGCCGGGTTGTTTCGGTAGTAATCTCTTCACCTTTTATCCCATCCGGAAACTTCATGTTTCCACGGTATGGGACTATGGGGTTTTACAACCTCCCCCATTTATATTCGCAACGTCCTCGTTGCGACATGGCATATCACTTCTTCCCAGTGACAGTGGCGGTTGCACGCTCCGGGTAGCCATTTCCTCCAACCTCTTGTAGGGGCGGCTCCACCTCTTGGGTAGCCCTTTCCATTGTCAGAGGGCGTTCGGCTCTGATACCATTTGTAATGTCCCGGGCTTAGGTCCCCGGTCCGTTAGCGGAGTGTTACTGGCCCTAACACCTCTTGGGATCGGGCCCATTCAGACCCGATTAACCACCCCCAAAATGATTAAGCCGGGTTAGTAGGTAGTAACTTCCTAACCTTTTATCCCATCTGGAAACTTCATGTTTCCACGGTATGGGACTATGGGGTTTTACAAACCAAGCTCCAAGTGCAACATGATTGAAGTGCAATTGTTTCCTTCCTATATCAAGAAGCCACGGACTGTCTCACATAGCCTCTTGATATGTGTGTGAGATCGCCATAGAAGACCAGCCTACCACAAACTTTCTGAAATCCTCTTGTAGACGTCCCAATGAAACATGGAATGCAGGAGGGTATGGGGTACAAGTACGCTTCTTCTTTAGAAGAGTAATAGGATGATCAAGATCATCTGGATGATATGTCTCATGTACAACATTCTCCTAAGGTGTTACAATCGCAACATGTAAAGTCTCTTGTATAGACATATCAACGGTACTATCAAGTTGACCACAATTATTACTCTAAGCCTTAGTACAAACAGGATTTTGATATGAGAGAGAAAAGAGAAGCATGTAACTAGTTTCGTGGGTTATATGTGGAATGGAGATGAAAAGGCCTAACCACAACATAAAAAGGGGATATGGGACTAAAACCTTTTGATTTTTTGTTCAATATGATTTGTTGCTTGCAAAAACCCTACGAATCCCTTCATATAGATGAGGGTGGATTGTAAAAGTTAAAAATAAATAAAAACTCAATCGCAATTGACTCTTAAAAGACTCCAAAAATTAACCAAACTAACTTGTAATAGATCATCTTTAGATATCCCCAATTGATCTCAATTTATTTCTATTTTAAATTTTTAAGGTAAGCACCATCTCCCATATATTCCAAACTAATAGGTAAAGTTCAAGATGGTTACAAAGACCATGCCTTATAAAGGGCTTTAGGCATGCTCTGTTACTTACTCTGGGTAGAATCTTTCACCCTTGAAAATCATTAACCATATAGCCTAAGTTAGGGCTATCATCTTAACCCTCCCTTAAAAACTACTCCAGCCACCACCTATCAGGTCCCCGAAAATGAACTCATCTTCAAAACTGCAATCCAGGCGAACACACCTCCCACTTCCACCAACATTTTGAATGAGCAAACAACCAAATGATTGATATCCTCTGAGGATTCTTCGCAATGGGGTCATGCACCACTAACCCCTAGGAACAACCTAACTCACCAGGCCCTTGTCAAGATGTGCCCTCATCTAAGTAGCCAAAAGAAGACCTTAATCTTTGTGGGAATCTCCCATCTCCATATCTGAGCACGATCGTAAGCCATGATCCTATGGTCAAAAACAAAAAATGTATACAAAATCGTGTATGCTTTTCTTACTGAGAAGGATCCATCCCATTGAATCCATGATTCTTGCCTCTCAAAGGGCCCCTCAATTGCGGAAAGCCTTATGAACAAGGCCAGAAAGTCCTAACCGTGTTGATCAGAAAACTTTAGGCTGAACAAAGGGGTCCACCCTCCTTCCATGCATACAACATGAACGCCTCTATTAGAAGCCAGGCAAACAACCAAAGGAAAAGATCATAGAAGGCATCATTTGTTGCCCAATCATCATTCCAAATAGAGAAATGTGTCCCATCCCCCTCCCTTGAAGCAAAATCGAAGCAGTCTCATATAAAATGAAGTAGCTACCCTTCCTGAACAATGGTGGAGAGGCCACCACATCTTATTGTGCATAGAATTAGGAGGAAATCTCACAAGTAGCTCAAAAGCCTCAAATTAGTCTAGATAGTAAGCCTAAACGATTAACCCAAATCTGAAAAATCCACTTTGTGGCCTAGTTTATCTCTCCAAGGTAAAGGACTCAAAAATCCCTTTCTAAATAGGCTGCATCACAGCCTGCTACTCCACCAACAGAATTTGCGTTGCCTTCCCAAAGAAAGACCAAAAAAATGTCTCCTTAGATATTGTAGACACTTATAATTATAAACACCAATCGATTAGAGCACAACCTTTACAAACATCAATCGTCCACCCCTAAAGAGGCATGAAGCCTTCCACATTGCCAATTTCAAGCTTTTCAATCACCACTAACCAATCGGCTTGCCAAAACCAACAACATACAAAAGGCAAGCCAAGATAGGTAATGGGAATACACCTGGGGGGTCACCAAAATTGCGTCATATGATGCTACAACCTCTAATGTCATGCCAAAAGGAAGAGTCTTATTAAGGCATTCAAAACCAAATTTACCCAAGCTGAACTCATGAAGTATTGTCTTGAGATCTTCCTTCACCACCTCCAAAACTCTTTATAGAACAACACAAGAAACCCATCTGGAGTAGGAGCACCATCTGAATTAAGCTGGAAAACTGTCGTAATTATTTTTTGCATCCCAAAGACAACCATTAAAGTAGTTGTTTGACTCTGAGATAATTGTATATCGTGCTCAGCCCTCTCGTGTGGTTCTTCTACTCAACAAATAGAAGTGCTCTCTCAAAGCTCTGCCTACCTTCCTCTCATCATGTACATGCACCCAAGAAATCATAAAGGAGTGAATGAAATTTCTTCTACGCCTTATGTAGGCCATGGAATGAAAAATCTTGAGTTCGTATATCCCTCTGCTAGTGAATCTAATGTATGGGTAATTGGATCTCTCCAAGATCTACATCCATTCTCATGCTTAGTCCCACATCGTCTATCTGTGAGATTCTGGTCTATCAATGGGGCCAAATAAGGAGCCCCACACCCCATATATTCATTGAGAGATTCGTAATAGAGTATCATTCCCATTAAGGTCTTCTCCCATGGTTTCATCCGTTCCTCAAAGAGTAGAGTTCCGTGTAGAATCCAATGTTCTTATTTTTTGTGTTCATGAATGGTTCTTTAATTCTGCTTCTGCATTTCATATTTCAACATGGTATCAGAGTGATTTGAATCATTTGATTCCCTAGGTTTTTGTCCTTGAAGATTATTCTGTTCATGTTTGAGATTAGTTCAAATTCTAAAGAACGTCATTGTTTGAAGTTCGAGAAAATTTTTCCATGGATTGTTCAAGGTTTATTGAACCCTAGTTTTGGGAATATGGGATATCGTTACCAAGCACCAATCCCCTCCTCCCAAGTTGCACAAGTGGCCCTAAATTTCCAGCCTACATATCACCATCGCACTACACCAACTTCTCAAAGCAACAATTATATGGGAGAATCGAAACCCTAGAACACATGGTGTTGTGAGTAAGGGAACAAAGATCAGTGAATAGAATGGAAGCTCAACAGCAAGGCACCAATCCGTCCTCCCATATGACTTTTATAAAGAGTGTCGTATGTTTGATTTGAATTTGAAATGGTGTGATGAAGAATGAACGTCTAAATCGCGTTGAAAAATTTTAACCATATTTGGATATGCAAGACGTTATCACGGCGAAGGAGTTGTTTGCTTATAAATTGATCTCAAAGTCCTCATACGATACTTCTTCTAGTCTTTTTACTTATAAGAGTGACATTATGCTCATCAATGTTCCACACGGTCAAGGAAGCGTTGTTTTTCAATCACCTCCTCCCTCACGTATGTTACGCTTGGGAGACAGGGAGCCAGCCCTGGGCGCTTCCGTGTCTCTGCGGTGTGGTCAGCACTAGGTGTTTCAGAGAAGCGAGGTTGACACCCATTTGCCTCCACTTATCCAAAGTTCCTAAGCCTTATGTATAATTTTTGGAATTTGTCACCTTCCTATCAAGGGGAGGAGCGAACTAAGCATCTCAGCAGCGAGATTAAATACTTGGATCGAATCATGTTTTACACCTCCTGCCCAAAACAAATAGTTCGAGAATTGCTCGGCAAGTCATTAGCTGCGAGACAGTGGTTGAAAATGATGAGCATTTCGATCCCAGTATACTATCCATTGATTTCATATCGTTCAGTATCCATTGATTTCATATCGTTCAGTTTGAGGTTTATTGATTTAACAAATAGTTTATTTTAACAAATAATTGGAGATCTCATTGTAGAGTTGAGACACCTTTTACAACCCATGGCCATTAAGATCATAAGATTAACTTCTTCAACCTCTGCATGTGACAGGAGCTAGATCACATTTAAATCAATGATGAGTTTATTAAAACACTTAATTATAATACTTTTACTTGAATATAAATTTCTCATGTTAGTACCCATTTAAATGGTCCGATGGTAGTGCAGTGCTTCTACCACCCAAAAGACCGGGGTTTAAATCATCCCTTGTGGGGGTTGCATTAGGTAGTCAACCACTAGTGTAAAAAATAGTCGAATCTTACAACATGGATTTGAGCAAGAACCATGTAGCAGAGACTGAGGTTGGGATCTCATTTATGGTCTTTAGAGCTGAACGTGGCTCTCAAGATGGAAAAAGAGAAGCAACTGCCCCTACCATATAAGGTCTAGCCCAACTCATTAGCCTTATCCATCAGTAGCATATAACTTAAATGGGGCCTAGGCTCATTACATGAATAGCAATAGGACCAAGAGGCACCAAGGAGATTGGAGAAAGCTTGTCTTGACAACCAAGGCTCCCCTCACTTCCATAGACCCTTCCCTTTTCGAGTGTAACCTTTTATAACCTAGAGATGGATCCAACATCGGCAACTTAGGGGCCCATGTGTATGGACCGAGATGGCTTTTCCCATTCTTCTTATTTAGGGCACCCCGGTGGGTTCCTGCCACTGGGGTTCCATGTCGGTGTATGTACTTTATGCCCCTGAGTTGATAGTTCTTGTGGGTATGAGCCCCTTGTCAAGACTGCCCATGCTTGTGAGGGATTGAGTGACTTTGCTTGGTTGGCATCTTGATTATCTTCATCTCAGTATAGATATGTCTTCCTTGTGAGATAAATTCCTACCCTCGTCACTGATTATTTCTATGGTTTAGAGTTTTAATTAATTGTGTCACTCTTTTGAAGAACCACACTTAATCATGGAAATGACCACTGATGAAAAAATCATTATGAAATATAATAAACCTATTTCCCTTAAAAATGTAATCAACTTATGGTTTACACAAACATATTAGATACAAAAATAAAAATAGAAAATGCCAAAGATCTCTTGAGAATGCAAGTAATAAAAGCAAGTGGTGATTCAGCAAGAAATTACGTTTAAATTGCTCAAAAGAACTAAGGAAGATGTACTCAAAGTTAAGTGGATGACAGCAAAATAACTTCCCTCCCATCTTATATCACTTCTCATAGAAACAAAAGTTACAGGACAAAATAACAAAAGCTACAGCATGTTCTATTTATGGTCCAAAATCTTTACTTAAACTTTTTTTGAGAAATCAAGGGGTGCACAGGCAAAAACTTCACTTGAAATTTTGGAGAGAAGTTTAGGAAGGATTTTTTTCTTCATGTGTGATCTCAAATTCTCTCTGTACCAAGGAGTTGAAAATCTCTTAAGCTGCAAATATTATTCTAATAGCCAACGTCAATGGGAAGTTACGCAATCAACACTTGCCTTGTCTCTTCAACTTTTGTATACGAACGGCTCGGAGCTCTTGGAGCTTTTCCACTACTAAAACAAGCTCAAGCTGAAAATAATGACACTCCACGTCAGAAGGTGTGAAAGGAGAAATATAGGTGGATGACATTAAGGGAATAATCTACCTTGATCATGAAAGCTGGATAGTTAACATGTCCATGACAATACACCCTTCCTCAGAAGTATAAAGCTATTTTGACTTGATTTTGTCCAAATGCAGTAAATTCCCAATAAGCCCTACTCTAGCAATAAGAATCTATGTAGCCGACCCTACAAGTGAGAGAAGGCTTTGCCATTTATCACCACTCATTGAACCTAACTGGACTACATACTCATTTCAAAGTCCCAGTTGTGTGTGCATGTGTGTTTGTGCATGTCTATGCGAGTAATTTTAAATTTTATTTTTAAAAAATTCATAAGAAAAAAGATAGTGACCATCCAGAATTTTAATTCATAAAGAACCTTGGTACAAAAGAATTAACAAATCATTCAGCAATAATGTCCAGATCACATTTTCAGTAAATTGTCTAGCTGATACTTCATTCCTAACCGGATGGATCAGCACCATAGTCAAAGGCCTGAAGGATTTCTTGCAACTGCATCCTAGTGCCGTCATCACAACACCCTCTACCATACCTCTCCAATCTCACCCTTTCCTCCCTCGACCTTTTCGGCAACATCCCCACCATCGCTCCCACTCAGCTCTCTCCAAACTTATCTCGCACTCCCCTTTCATTCCCATGCTCCCATCAGGATATAGACGAGATATAGTCTAGTTCAGAAACAGCTAGTGGTTTATTTTATGATCATCCTATTCCTTAAATTGATCCTTTTTAAAGGAAAAAAGCATTCACCATTTAGATACGCACCCAAAAACTCCATTAGTTCACAAAAATTACATGTACAGGGCTAAAAGCCAAAAATAAGTTACATCACCCACGACATTGTAAGAAAACTCGCACGTTGAATTATGTTCTCCGTGTAATAACTCTCCTTAAACTGTGCACCATAATTTGGGACAAGGATCTTACATCCTCTGTCATATCTTCAAAACAGTGTGGCGGTAATAGATATTACTAAATCTAACACATATCGTTCCAATATATGTAAAGCGTGTGGTTTCATTTCTCTATTCTAATCCATGGGAATACTCCAAGATCTTAATTAAAGATTCCACCAGAACAAAAGCACTGCATTGTCAGCTTTTGAGCTGAGATTTCAAATTACCAAATTTCGACTATTTCCTGCTCATATGTACAGCATTATGTATATTTGTGCACTGGATCACAAAAACAAGCCGTACAAAGACAAATTCACTCTGAAATACATGAGATTTATTGGAGAAGATGTTTCAACCTCAGATTCAAGCTGTTTTTTCTCCTCATTTGCTTTGAGCTTGGCGATCTCCTTCATCTTCTCCATCTAGAAACCAAAACGACTATAAGAATAGAGTTAAAACAATCAAATTAATAATTATATCTTAACAAAATGATTATACATGTGGTCTTAAATATTAGAAGATTATCTTGCAAAGTGTATTTTGTCCAAAGTGCCAGGAAATGCAGCAAGTGAGGTTGAGGATAACTTTTGATTGGCAACACACAAAAACATTTGACCATGCATACCACACAAAAGTATTTCCCAGTAGCTAAAATAAATAGAGATATTTGCAGGTATGGAAAGAGTGACTATTTTGACATCAACGTTTTTCTGCATCAAGGTTTAGCTTTGTGTCCATTCCATTTTACTTGATTATGGACGAGTTGACTAGTCACATTAAGGATGAGATACATTGGTGTATGTTATTCATTGATGATATTGTGTTGATTGATGAGACTCGAGATGGAGTAAATGAGCAGCTTGAGGTCGGGAGACATGCATTAGAGACAAAAGGATTTTGTATAAGTAGGGCTAAGACTGAATATATGTGGTGCACTTTTGATGGACGCAATGGTAAAGGAATCAAGGTGAAGATTGATGACAATAACATACAGAAGAAAGATTCTTTTAAATACTTAGGATCTATTTTACAACATGATGGGGAATAAATACAGATTGGCTAAAGTGGAGAGCAGCCTCTACTATTGTATGTGATAAGAAAATTCTTTTGGATATCAAAGGAAAGTTTTACAAAGCAATCGTGAGACTTGCTATGTTCTACGGATCTGAATGTTGGCATGTGAACCATAGACATGTGTAGAGAATGAGACTAGCATAAATGAAAATGCTAAGGTGGATGTATGAACATACATGTAAAGATCAAATTCAGAATGATGCAATCAGAAGGAAAGTTGATGTAGCTCCGATCGAGGATAAGATGTGGGAAACCATTTAAGGTGGTTTGGCCATTTGCAAAGGAGGTTAGATGATGCACTAGTTAGGAGATGCGAGTTTTTGGATGTTGAGTCGGCTAAGAGATGGCGAGGAAGGCCCAAGAAGTCTTGGGAATGAGACTATCTGAAGGGATCTTAGTTTTTGAATCTAAACATGAGAATGACCCAAGATAGATCTTAATGGAGGTAAAGCATCTATGTAGTCAACCCTACTTAATGTGAGAAAAGGCTTTGATGTTGTTGTGGCTCGTAGCTTTAGTAAATACACTTCGTTAGTAAAGAAAAGGGTTGGGATGGATTGAAAATTCCACCCTCAAATCCTTTCCAGTGTTTAGGATAAAATCAATTGATAGAACATGGATTCTATAGGAGTTCTAGTTCCTTTCAAGAAAGGAAATGTGTTGCTTGGATGAAGACGAGAATCTTGATTCTTATCCTTCGTAGATAGGTACAAGGATCAAACTACCTACTGACACAACATTTTACATTATATTTTTACCCGCTCTTTTTATTACTTAATAATTTTGTTTTCCTACGTAAAACTATCTCGTGGATGTATAAATAAATATTATTTTTATACGGTGTACATACCTAATTGATGGATCTACAATGATGCATGCAATCAATTATTAGATATAAAAAGTGAGTACATTTGTGACATCCGGTAACTAACTTGATTTCCAAAGCTTGAACAAGAAATACTAAATATAAATATGAAATCATGATTCCTTTCTTGGATAAATACAACAACAAACAAGGCCTTGACTCACATTAAGTAGGGTTGGCTACATGAATTCTTTTTTTTGAAGTCTAAAAGGTAGGGGGAAACACTCGATGGTGTCCGCCCCATGATTATTTATTCAAAAAAACATGAAAATACAAGGGGAAAGAAAACAAACCAAACACCGATCCCACAGAACCATTACAACACCCAATCCTCCACCATGCGCTTGGCAAACACCCTCACGTTTTCCTTATAGAATCTTTGGCTCGAGAACAGCAAGTCATTCCTTCCTCGCCAAACCGCCCAAAGAATAGCCATCGGGTAGATCCGCTCCCTCCTCGGTCTATTCATATTTGCCTCAATTCGGATATTTTTTGGATCACTCTCAAACTTAGATCCAAATAATTGAGATCCCTTTGAATAAGCTCCCTCCGACGCTTCTTAGGCCTTCCTCGTCCTCTCTTAACAAGTTCAACATCCCAAGTCTCGCATCTTCTAACTGGTGCATCACCCGGTATCCTTTGCAAATAACCAAATTACCTTAAGCAATTCTCTCTCATCTTATCCTCTATTGGAACTACTCCAACTTTCCTTCTAATTGCATCATTCCGAATCCGATTTTTCCGTGTATGACCACATATCCATCGTAGCATTTTTATTCTGTTATTGTTATTCTCTGCACATGTCTATACAACAACAAACAAGGCCTTGACTCACATTAAGTAGGGTTGGCTACATGAATTCTTTTTTTTGAAGTCTAAAAGGTAGGGGGAAACACTCGATGGTGTCCGCCCCATGATTATTTATTCAAAAAAACAAGAAAATACAAGGGGAAAGAAAACAAACCAAACACCGATCCCACAGAACCATTACAACACCCAATCCTCCACCATGCGCTTGGCAAACACCCCCACGTTTTCCTTATAGAATCTTTGGCTCGAGAACAACAAGTCATTCCTTCCTCGCCAAACCGCCCAAAGAATAGCCATCGGGTAGATCCGCTCCCTCCTCGGTCTATTCATATTTGCCTCAATTCGGATATTTTTTGGATCACTCTCAGACTTAGATCCAAATAATTGAGATCCCTTTGAATAAGCTCCCTCCGACGCTTCTTAGGCCTTCCTCGTCCTCTCTTAACAAGTTCAACATCCCAAGTCTCGCATCTTCTAACTGGTGCATCACCCGGTATCCTTTGCAAATAACCAAATTACCTTAAGCAATTCTCTCTCATCTTATCCTCTATTGGAACTACTCCAACTTTCCTTCTAATTGCATCATTCCGGATCCGATATTTCTAGTGTATGACCACATATCCATCGTAGCATTTTTATTCTGTTATTGTTATTCTCTGCACATGTCTATAATTCACGTGCCAACATTCAGATCTATGGAGTGAACCGTTCTTAGATAAATAACCAAACATAATGGAATAATCAAATTACATCGTATGTCACCTTCATTCTTGTCCTGTCATAGTTCGTTTTTAACCGAATGTTATTCTTGCATAACAAACATAACCCAAACCGTACCAAGTACGAACCTTGTATTCTTATTAGCAATATATATCGTGTTCCTTTGGGGAATAAGAAAAGATAATCCAAATTTTATTCCAATTTTAGATAAATAACCAAACAAATATGGAATCATTATATTCCATTGTATGCCACTTTCATTCCTTTCAAATCATGGTTGCCTGCTAACCCAATTTTACTCTAGCATACCAAACATAACCCCAAACCCTTCAAGTATTAACCTTGTATTCTTATTAACAATATATCTTGGCATGTTCACTTGGAGAATAAGAAAAAATGATCCAAATTTACTCCCCTTACCCCAAGTTTTTTTGTAAATCAGGAATAGCTATTCCCTCTCCTCATTCTGTACTTGTTCCTAGAGTAGTTATTCCCTGCTTTTAAACAATGACTATTATTTATCCTCATTTACCTTACACATTCCACAATAAATACCACTTATTCCATAACTCTTTCTTTCAAAGGAACTTATTCCATATTCTCAAGAGAAACAGACAAAAAAAGGAATGGGAGTAACTCTTCTGTATTCTTATTATCCCACCAACACAGGAAAACCCTTGTTCTCTATGCCACCTCCTTATTCTAATTCCTTATGCCCATCATCAAGCTCATTCCGCCTGTGTAGGCTCCACCACCATTCGCCCACTGAACTTGATGCCACATCACTGGGCAATCTCAAGCGCATGTTTGGTCCAATCTCTCCTTTTGTTGGACATCCCCACAACCTAATGTGCCGTTCACATGCCACAATTGCCCCTACCCCATCATCTCTTGGGCTCTCTAACGCTCCCCCACCATTACCAACTTGTAGTTTCACCGACTTCCCTAGAGCCACATGCACGTCAAAATCCATCACAATCTCCATTGACAACCTAAGCTTAATAACATAAGTGACTATCTAGCCCATCCTCCCTCCAGAGCCTCGGAAACCTCATGCAAGTAGAGGTGAGAAGAATCATACGACAACTTGATTAATTTTTATCGGCTAACTAACCTTGTATGGAACTCACTGGAAGTAGTAGTAATCTAACCACCAGAATCGCATCCCCCTAGTCCAAACGAAGCAATTGACAATAGAAGCCATATATCATTGTACTATAGATGGTTCGGGTATTTTATAATTGAGAAGATGTTCCTCCATAATACACTTATCAAAGTCATTAATTAGCACACAATAATGAGAAGTATACTTCTTGTTATATGCTTGCAAGTCATAACGATCACTCCTTGGCATCATCAGATTTGTTGCTAAAACTTATCCCTTTCTTTCCATGTGTGGCATTGCAGCTTTTCTATACATTTGTATAGAAGGTTTTTGAAACAACTTGCCATTGGATTTCAAGATGCTCCCCACAAAGTAATGTTAATCCAAAAAGCACACAGGCGCATCATGCAACTTTTTAAGTTGTTAATGGGGATAATGAATCTTCTACTACTGCAGTCCTATGAGCAAATCCGGCTTCATTTTGCAAGCTTAGGAAGCATGCATAACTCAAACTCTTCAACTAAACTGCCAACAGCCCCATACATTAAATAGTCATCCAAGATAAAGGTAGTGATATTACATAGAAGTAAGCATGAAGAGGTGTGAAGAAAAATAAAGAAAACAAACACATTCAGATGATCTCCAAGCACCATTCTTACAAAAGAATGTAAAATTAACTCAAGGTTGGTTAAGCTTAAATAGTAGTCAATATGAAATTAGAGCAAAATAGAATTGTTAATTGTCATTAAGAAGATTGAAGAGAATAGTGTTTTTTATTTTCAAAATATTCCAATGGTTACATCTAAATCCCCGTAAAATAACATAGATTGTTAGGAAAGCAGAGTTTATGAATGGCTGATGACTGTCGAGCATTATCGGCAAGTTGGCAGACTAACTCCAGAATATGTTGACAAAGTAAATTTATCAGTAATTGTTGACCGAGTCGGAAAAAGTGGATGTAATCATCTGCACGTGTTTCCAAAATATATTAAAGAAGAAGTGTCCAAATTTTCAAAGGAGAATTTTCACCCACTAATAGTAAATCATCGCATCCACTCCAATGGTCCGGCAGTGTGTCTACCACCCAAAAGACCGGGGTTCAAATCCCCCTTTGTGGGGGTTTGCGGTAGGTAGCCAACAGCCAGCATAAAAAATACTCAGATCTTTCAAAATGGATTTGAGAAGAATCCATGTAGCGACCCTAGTTAAAGTGGGAGAAGGTTTCGCCACTGGTAAATACCCATAAACACTTGGAATGCACTCAGAACTGACAACTTATTAAATCAATATAAATATGGATGGAAATGCCGGTAGGAGCATTCAGACTTTGATTCTGTTCTATTTTGGTTGGAAGTTGAACTAATACAAAAGCATGGTCCACTTTCATATCTGAAATGATTATAATCGAATTTGCAAATCTGGTACTTATCATATTTGATTGGGGAAAAGAACTGATAAACCAAAAATAACAAAAACCTCCACCTTATGCTTTGCAATATCTTTGGCAATTTCTCTAGTTCTCCATTCATCAGACTCTTTATCAACTCTATCATACACCTCAGACTCCTGAATCGACACCACAACAGAAACAAACAGGACATCAGAATGACAGGTGCACTGACTCAAAGGAATGGAAACATAATAAACAATGTACAAGAATAATTTACAAATGTAGCACCTTACGAATCATATCCGCAACTCTTCTCCGCTTTTTCTTCTTCCACTTCTTATTCCTTCTATATTTTTGCAGCTTCTGGACCAACCTAACTGATTCTGATATCTGTTCCCATGATCCAGTATCACCAACAGACGCACTAAGTTCGCTCAGCTGCCTTTTCAGAACAGTAAACAAAGATTTGGCTGCCCCAATTGACAGCACTTCTTGCACATTCAAGCTAACCCTCTTCCTACAAATTTCGTTGTTGAATTCAATGAGCTCACCATCTCTGTTGTCAGCAACATAACCACTTGATTCCTTCAGCAAAGCTATCAATTCTAGCTCTTTCCTCCTATCAAAACATAACTCTGAATTCTCAAGACAGTACCAAAGAAAAGAGAGCAAACCCATCATTCTAATGCTTCTTAAGAACTTGTTAATGACCAACAACTATTTTATGTGATCAATATTTGAGAATCGACAAGGATTAGAAAAATAGTATCCACCCAATATATTCAGAATTTAAAATTGAAAACATCTACACTGTGAGTTGCACTATTTTAAATTCTTTGCAAAACTTTTCAGCCGCAGCTTGGCAGTGATTTATTGGCCTGGTCATATGTTGACATTAGTGAGAGAATTTTGACCATGTACTGCCATGGCCATTACTTGAGCATGTTAAAGATTGCCAAGTAAATATTTTGCAGCTAGAAGTGCAGCCTCTTTTGAACTTATTTCGTGTAACTAATCGCAACAAAATAGAAAAGACACTCACAGAGATTTGAATCATTTGATATCTTAGGCATATAGATAATCATCAAGACATATTAGTATATGATCGGAGTATGACATTTGTAAAGTAATCCAACTAAAAGTATACTGCATTGAAATATCAAATAAACAAAATTGCACTCAATAGTCAATACTAAACAATGAAATCCAACTCTCATCCTAAGGAAAAACTTTATGTAACACCCCAAATATAATGATATTTAATAACGGCAGTGTGAGGACGGTTTATAAGAGTTGCCGATTACTACTTGACAACTTGTGCTCAAACATTTTGTGTGGTTGAAAACAGATCCATAGCCAAATACAACAAATTGCCAGGGACAATTTTTCTTGATAATAGCTCAGGTCTAGACCGGGAATTACAAATGTATAGAACGGATTCCCTCGTGGATTCCTTCATTTAAATAGTGGAAAGGATTGCCAAAGAGGAAGAGTCGCGCCTACAAAGAGATAGGAAAAAAAAGGCTACTAGAAGCTTACAATCGCCATTATTGCTGGAAATTAGTGATTGATCATATAACAATGATGATGTTGCGAATAAAAATGTGGGATGCAATAACGTCCCAAATCTATAATTATAAAAGGGTAAATGTGTGTTATTAAAGTAGGGACTACTTCGTGACAACTTTATCTTGAACAATTTTTGTGATTGTCGACAGGTTCAATTGAGCTCAAATCCAAATGTTATAGAGATTCACGATAATGGGTAGGGTCTAGATCCGTACATAACACCTTAGATCACAATATCAAAACCTTAGGCCATATAAAAGATCAAACAAACAGTCCGCGGGAAAAAACACAATATTTTGGCATATAGAAAAGAAAATATAAAACGTATCTATACGCACATTGTATTCAATAAATTGAGATTTTGCTGCAAGCTCTTGACGTGTGCCTGCAAGGCATCGCGATTGAAGAGGGGATTGGGGTGCGACGGCGGGCAGGACAGCAAATTTAGTAAGGACGGGGGGACGGGAGGTCGTGGCGCGTGCAACGGCGGAGGTGGTGGCTGCGGAGGGAAACGAGACGGGATCGGCGACGGGAACATGACGAAGCCCTAGCGAGGAGGAACTGGGAGATGGTTGATGGAGAAGTGCATAGGAGAAAAAAAGGGCGGGAGCAGCTGCCGTCAAATGTGTGTGTGGTAAGTAGGCTGTGTCATTCCTCCTCTAATTAGCAGCGGTGGGTATTTGACTTGTTTTGGTGAATCTAGGTTATTTGGTTTGGGTTGAGTTCGATTTGGATTACAAAAATGAAATACATCACTCAATCAAATTAGATTGAGTTGGAATATATGTTACTGTATATATTATGATGAATAATTCTCACGTATGGTAAATTAGCTTTTATTCTTGCAGTGACATTCGTTGTTAAATATTCATTTAATGATGATTTATTTGTTGATTTAATCATTAGAATTTATATTAGTAGTTGTTAAGAAAATGATTAGTTCGTTGTTAATTTTAAAAGCGATTAAAAAAATGTCAATAATATATGATTCATTATTAGGAATATAGCGACAAATAGTGTAGTTGTTGCTAACTTAAGGAATTAACTAAGGAATACTATTCTTTGTTATTTGTTTATGTAACGTCCCGGGCTTAGATCTTCGGTCCGTTATTCGACGAAATTGATCTTGACAACTTGTTGGGTTCATGTACAAATGGATTCATTGACAACCAACCAAAATAATTAAGCTCAAGTTATCAAGTAGTAAACTCCACCACTTATAAAACCACACCCACACTTTACGAGTTTTAGATGTGGAACTATGTTTGGAGGTTGGTGTGTTACAGTTTTAACTATTGAAGCCATAGCAATGAGTATTAAATTATTCGTTGCCTTAGTTCAATTATGTTGTAGCTTGTATAGCTGTCAAAAATTATAATTTTCCTCTCCAGAACTTAATCGCTATTAGGGTAATTCGTGATAGCATGGGCTAGTAAATGTCTTTTTGTCATGGAATGGACGTCCTACACCCATCATTTCTTAATATTTATTTTCGTTAACACCAAATCCAAACATATTCATACATTGAAAATTCACAATGTGTGAAAAGCGAGTTAAGAGTAGTGGAGATTACTACTTGACAACTTGAGCTTAAATATTTGAGCGATTGTCAACGGGTCCATGAGGCTAACAAGTTGTCGGAGCATGTTTTCTTCAACAAGAGACCGGGGATGTAAGCCAAAGATGTTACATTAGGATAAAGAGGATGATAGAAAATCTTAATACAGCTTTGATTTATGATAAGAGATATCTAAGGATTAAATGTTATGGGATAAGAGATGAAGAAAATTCACTTAATCCAATATATGGCAACCCTATCCCCATCCAAAATCGAATAAAAGAGCTAGATAACTATCAATGCCATAGTATATATTGTAGCGTCCCGGGTTTAGGTTTCCGATCCGTTATCGAGGAAAATTGGTCCTGACAACTTGTTGGGTTCGTTCCCAATTGGACCCGTTGGCAACCACCAAAAATGCTTAAACCCAAGTTGTCAAGTACTAGTCCCCATCACTTATAAACCACACCTACACTTCGTGAGTTTTAGATGTGGTACTGTGTTTGGGATTGGAGGTGTTACAACATCCCCCACTTATATTCGCAACGTCCTCGTTGTGACATGGTCCATTTACTTATTCCCATTGACAGTGACGGCTGCACGCTCCCGGCTTAGGTCCTTTCGGATAGCCCTTTCCACGATCAGAGGGAACTTTGCTCTGATATCATTTGTAATGTCCTGAGTTTAGGTCCTCGGCCCGTTATCGAGGAAAACTGGCCCGGACAATTTGTTGGGTTCGAGCCTAATTGGACCCATTGAGAACCACTCAAAATGCTTAAGCTCAAGTTGTCAAGTACTATTCCCCATCACTTATAAACCACACCCATACTTCGTGAGTTTTAGATGTGACACTATGTTTGGGGTTGAGGGTGTTACATGTATGCTACGATCATAATCTGTGGTTGTAGTGGAATCATATTAAAAAATGCTAGAAAACTTCATGAAATGATAAGGTTGTATATAAGTCTATTGGGTTTTGATGCTGATACATCAGGGGTTGATGCTGATAGATCCTCCTCAAATGCCCGGGAAACTACCTAGAAATGACATGTTTATTTAAAATATCTCTGGCTTTTATTGCATAAATGACTTTCGATTCCCAATCATATTCGTTTGACATGATGGTCCAATCTTTTTTCTTAAACCCTGGATATAAATTTAGGTAAATTAGTTTACATAATTTTGCTATATAACCATATTTTGCGGATTCTTATAATATGCACAATAACTTCTAAATAATAATTAGTAGCATTTTTAACAAGCCAAGGAACAATATATAGTACATCATGTAATTAGGAATGTATTCCCCATATAAATAGAAGAGTAAATTACAAAAAAATACAATTATCGAAAAAATAAGAAGTGAGAAGTGGATCATGCATAATATATTAAAACCAAAACAATTGTAATCGCAAAGTCTCAAACTTTTCAAATGACAAAGTATTTTCCATTATGTCAACATTATTATCATTCATATGGATATTATCAAGTACAAGCTACTCTGATTCTAATACATTAAGTAGCAATGATATCTGACATCGATATGACTTTGAAAAAGAAGTTTTTTCCAAGGTGAATCACATTTTTATTGTCACAATTACAGCAAAAATGGTCAAAGACAATAAATAATTCAATATTCGTTGCTATAATATCCAAAGTTAAATATATAACAACGAATAATATCCGTTGCTTACTTCTTTAAATTCATAATGATCATTGTACTAGTTGTTATATTTCTAACAATGAATCATATAACAATGATTATCCGATGACGTTTCCTTATAATCATTGGTAAATTTAGCAATGATTTGTAAAAATTTTGCCAAATAAGCGAACAGATAAATCGCTGATATATGAACCTTTAGCAACGAGTCTGACTTTCGTTGATAATTAAAGAACAAATGCTAATTTTGCAATGAATCATATCCATTGTTATACATTTAACATCGGGAAGATATGACAACGAATTTCGCTGCCTTTGTTCACATTTTTTGTAGTGTATGTACTTGTCCTGAACAAGATTAATCTTATTTATAAACTTATGAATCCACAAGGGTTAAGATCTTTGTTAGCTTCTATAATGGCAATAAATTCCATCTCTATAGTAAAAAATACCACACAGTTCTACAATCTTGATTGCTATGAAACAACACCACTCAATATATGACCAAGTAGCAAGATATTAAGCCTACAATACCAATGCATGTGTAACCCATAAGAAATGTCTTTCATTCTTCAAAACAAAGATATGGCTTACTAATAACATAGACATATATCGGTATCTATTTAATTATGTTCTAATGCTCTTTAATTTCCATGATTTGAAATAAATTTGTGAACAACTCTAACAGAATTATCAATATCATGCCTAATACAATACCATATCATATATCAGACTAAATGTGACCAAGGCAGAAAGAATCATTTACATGTCATTGGATGAAGTACTCGAAGCTAGGCGGGGTAATAATTCTTGCTAGGAGAAAGGGGATATTAGCCATTTTTGGGACCAAAGAAAGTTTGTAGCGTTGGAGATAAGAGCCTCATGCGTGGTTCGTGTCCATCAAACGCTCTACGACATCTCTCTTTCCAAATGAGGCATCAAAGCGCCATGAACTTTTCCATTATTTGGCTTTTTGATGATCCATTCATGCCAAGGTTTGTGTCGAAGAAAGAGCTATAATTTGTCCATTTAAGATCCATACCCAACTGAAAGAAAATAGATTTTGTGAACAGGCAAGTGCAAAGAATGTGATTCATTATTTCAACTTTCTTTTTGCATAGGTAGCACTGGTTAACCCACTCAAGCCCCCTTATGCGGAGGTCCTTCTGGGTTTCATATTTTTTTAATGTAGGATCGACCATAAGAAGTACGAGGCCCTAAGATGGAAGGGAATTTTTTTCCAAATCAACGGGTCAAAAGAGGAGTTCGTCCCTCCGCTAGCAAAGATTTGATAGAATTGTTTTGGGGATGGCTGGTCATCCCTTGTTTTTGAGAGAAATATTGTATCGTCATCCTATTGATTTAATTGCATGCCTCTAATCACATTTTTTATGAAGACAATGTCTCTCCAAAACCTCAAAGGCACCATGTTTCACAGACTCGTGAGCCAGTTGTTTAGGGCTCGAAGTTTTGTAATAGTCTAAGCCCAAGAGTCACTTTTATTTCACATATATTCACATAATTCTCGAAAGCGAACTTTTAGGGGAGGGATGTCTGATCAGAACGAGCCAAAAGAGTGAATCAAGATCATTATTTATCTTTTTATATGAGGCTTCCATAATTGGAACTCGCTTTTATCACCTTCCAGACCAAGGAGTCCTTACGGTATGAGTTTAGAGTTAAAGGCATAGGTTTCCGAAGAACATGCCATAGGAAAGCTTATGGTTCTATAAGCTAACAAAAGGAGGAAATTAATATACCCAACTTTCTAAAAAGGTTTCAGACATAGAAATGAAAATTCTGTGAAGCCAACAATAAGGAGGATAAATCTTTTTTACCTTCTAAGATGTTCTCTCGAGATCTCCTCTTGCATGGAAACGATATTTTCATCACTCGATCGCAGCCCAAATGCGCACACAATGGTGACCTCGAGCTCTCCTATACGGCGATAGTTGTGGATCTTCGACCAAAGAACCTTCTCCAATGTCGACGGCGGTCCTCTGACGACTAATCCGACCAAAGTGGTGGTGCTCCAATGAGAGAGAAGGATGATTATGAAGACATTTGAGAAGACATCCTATTTTATCCTATTTATAGAAGGAGAGGTGAAAACAGATCCGAATTCGGATCCGGTTCAGATCCATGTATGGGTCTCGATCATCCAACTTAAAACATCAATATCTTGGACTAAGAATGTCAGAATTTGATGTTCTTTGGCTCGTTGGAAAGATCTCGACGAGCTTTACGAAATGATGTGTCATTTAAACTTTTTTGATATCAAATATACTTCAGAATTTAGGACATAAATACGGAGTTTCACATCAGTGTTATTGTAAACTGTTTGAACTACACAAGAAGTAGCTCTTATGGTGAGTGTTTGTAACCCCAGGGTAGGCTAAGCTCGACGTAGTCCCAAGGTGGGTGGACCTGTTTGCATCTCTATGCACTATGGTTTGTTTGTTGTGGACTTATTCTTTGAGCTAGTTTCCTTGAGCAATATAACACATGAACACTATTCCTCGATGTTTCTCTAGAAATGAAAATAAATCCCAAGCTAAAACAAGAATAGTTATACAATTCATATGAACTAGTCACAATGACTTAAGCATCTTTTACAAAATAAATCTTCTCCACAGCATATTCATGTGTTACTTTTATGGGTTCTGCATCAAGTGCCAACTCTCGTTATCTATGATATTGTTATTGTTCATTACTCTCAGTGTACAAACCATTGCACTTGCTTGTGAGTTTATAAGAAAAAAATATTCAACCGCCCATTGAACATCAATGCTTCTAGTTGGGCTCAAAAAACATGGTAGCGAATGTTCTTGTCATGTCACTTCTTACTTTTATTACTATAATTCGTACTATTCTCGAATGCATCGCTTCTTATCACAACCAATTAGTTTAAGTTCTCTCCTCTTGTCTCACGCTAAATGAATGTTCATGATGAGTTCATTGACTATCCATAAAGATTTATGCATCAATTCTGTATAGTTCATGAATATTTTAAATTAAGATATAATTTAAGAGTACATTGACATAAAAACTATCAAATAACCAAAAACTTATTTTAGAATCAACCCTCACTTATAGTCCTAGTGGAATATCAAGTGTATATCCATGTGTGCTTTCTTCTACTAAAGTTGATGCTCTTAATAGTAATTGAATAAAAACATCATATACATATATATCAGGACATATACCAATATATTGTTGTCTTATACAAAAATCTTAGAGGTTTTAAATAACTCAATGTATGCATTTAAATTATATGTAATTGAGAGGATGTATTCTACATGCTAACATGCATATATGAGATATCTCTCGCACAATTTGGCATTCTCGCCTTTAATTAATAAGCAAGCCCATAATAATTCATTATAATATCTCATGTTTATAATATATCCTAATTGGCACGGATTAAACAAGAGGAAACGGAGCCTACTTCATGAAGTAGGTAACCTTACCCACTTCATGCTCATTTTTGACCTATCTTTTTTTTTGAAAATACCACCATAGATTTTCATCACTATATCCCATGATATGCAATTCCAGTTTCGTCATAATAAAGACCCCTATGCCCTCAATTTAGAACATGTAATTTTAACAATCTTAGAATTGCTGCAATCGACCTATTCATGATGGAGGACATAAGCGTCACTGTTTCTGACGAATTGAATAACATATTAGAGTGATATAGTTATGAAAATTCATGATGATATTTTCTAAAAAATAAAAAATAAACCAAAAAAGAACATGAAGTAGGTAAGTTTACCTACTTCATGAAGTAGCCTCCCTTTCCTCATTAAGCAAATATACCAATTGGAAGTAGGGAGTCATTTTACATTATAGACATGAGTATATGTGTATTGGATCACTCCTAATCAATTATAATCTTTTTAAAAAGGATCGATTTAATCAAGTGAATCAAGTTTATCTCCCGGATATAGATCTATGCTTAATCCTTTAATTAGATTGTGTACTACATGCATCTAATTGAGTTAAGACATGCTTACAAGGCAGGCTTCAAGGAAAAGTATGTACGTGTATACTACTTTGTCAAAACTTACAATAATATAAAATAGCAACACATGTCGATCTTCAAGCTACCATAGACCAATTTTTCAACTAACATACATGTATAGATCATTTTGATTATTGCTCTACTTGTGGAAGAAGAAGCTCAAATGGTAGAAATAAAAACTCAAATTGCTATAATGGGAATCTGATGCATATGATATTTACTGTGCTTATCCTTCTAAGGGTCACTAATATGACCAAAAAATCCTCTAATTGTATGAAAGGGTCAACAACACTTTTTAGATAATTCAACTAATTAGTGACAATAAACAACTTGACTAGGTTTTGAATGCACTATTCAAGTCCTTCAATCATTGGTTGCGTTCACTACAAAAAATGTGTGTGGCAGAGAACATGCTTACTACAAAAATTGTGATTTTTTGGGTTTTCATTTGTTAGCACACCGTCTTTTAAAAATTGCTCTTGAGATAATGGTCCACTGTTAATCATGATGATGTTATTGACTTTCCCTTGGGAGAATCATGATTTTCCCCTTTGTATTTAATTAACACATGTGATTCTAATGTCAGTTTCACTTTTGTGCCATTCGGGTTAGTTACCGCCCATTCCCAACGTAAACATGCGTTAACATCGAGGACACAAGAGGATTAGATAAAAATACAAGGGTTAACCGATCTTCCTACCACTTCAGTCCCTTCTCCACCCCATCCTCCACCTCCCCTTCCAGCTCCTCCTCCAACCGTCCTCCCCTTCATCCCTCCTCCTCCTTCGACCATACCTCCCCTTCCAAGCCCACCCTCCCCAGCCCCTCCTCCTCCTCTTCCGTCCCATCCTTCTCCTCTCATTCTAGCCCCTTCTCCTCCTCTGACCACCCTCCGATTCCATCCCCTGCTCTTCTGACCCCCTTCCTCCTCTGCCTTGAGCCCTCTTCCTTCCTCATCTACCTCATACCCTCCAACACACCTCCACCACCCCCACATCCTCCAGAGAATCAAAGGAGGTGACATATTCACATGATAGATGGCTGGATGCTGTAGAGGAGGGTTGTTGGTCCATAGTCCCATGCTCCCAGTTGCTCGATGTTTTGCAATGTTTTTTAATTTGGAGATGGAGCTGTTACTCAACAATGACAAGGAAATGGGGGTGACGTTGTCGTCTATTGCTTTGTGTTGGGTTCCCTTCCGACGAAGGAGAAGGGAATCAGGAGGGTTTGACGAGGTTGAAGCTCGCTATGAAGGTGGGTCTATGGATCGACAAAAGAGCTCAGGCGAAAAGGATGACTTCGCCCCAAACCATCCAACTCCCTTCTCCACAGCCCCCACCTCTGCTACCTCTTAATCATTCACTTTGAACCCTCCAGTTGCTTTGTTCTTCTTCTTCATGTTTATTCATATTATCCTAACTACACCTTCATCCATACACTAAATCGGCATTTTTTTTCTACGGACAAATCATCCATTCCGACCATGAACATGATTTCTCGACTTTTTCAGGAAAAATTCTTGAATAGATTAAAGTATCATTTACAGCTGCTAAACGATTCATTAATTTAATTTATCAACGGCTGGACTACCGGAAGGAAGAGTATAATATATATTAACTGATATTGCATAGCTTAAATGGGCACAATTATAAAACCCTGAAATAAAACGAACTCCTACGCACAAACGTCGCCCATATTGGAGTGATGAAGAACACACCATGACCTCACTGCGGCTCCTTCAGTATCTGCCATCTTCGTCATCTCCGCTCCACTCTTATCCATCCATCATCCCTCCCTCTTGTCTCCTCGCGCTCCCCCCTTCTCGAAACCCTAACCATGTCTTCTCCCTCTCCTCCAAACCCCTATCTCACATCCCTATGGTCTCCATCGCTGCTGGATCCGCGGAGCACTTCTATCTGGAGCGGCAGACGGAGGCGGAGGACTTGGGGCCCGAAGGAGAGGTGTTCCGGAGAACTCTGAGGCTGGTGGAATGCGCCATGCTCGCCTCCGTCGCTGGTCTCACCTACATACTCAGCAACTCCCTCGCCATCGAGGTAATTATCCCTTTTTTCGATCAAAGATTGCATTTTTTTCTTGTTTAGAGTTCGAGACTTTGTTTTCTGTTGAACTTTCCTCGTACGCGTTTGTTTCTAGTCTGCGGAAAGGATAACTCGGAGTTTGCAATGATGTTTGATCCAATGGGCTAATAAGTTAGGAAGAATTACCAATACATTTGAGATCGTTAAAGATATATAAACTACGCCATTCGTGAATAAGTCATTTCCTTAGCCAGTTGAATAACTTGTTTTGGATAAGAACCAAGGTGGATTGATGGGGGAAAACCTATCAATAAGTACAACACGTGTCATTAACTTGAAATCAATTCCAAGTTCATTCACATAAACTTGCAAAAGTTGGCAGTGGTAGTGGTGTTGGGGGGGGGTTGTGGTTGATCCAAATAAGACTTTCAGCAATTAGTTATCCCTCTTTAGTTAGTCCAAATAGGCACCTTAGATTGATGACCTTTTCTTGTCATCGATTCATGTTTCTTTTTTTTTCTACTTAAAAATATTTTTTTTGTGATTTGTTAAAGCCTTAAAGGTAGACTAAAAATGAGATGTTCATTGTTTGGTTGGAATTTAATTATTACTTTTATCTTATCATACTATGTTGAGATATTTGTGTAATCGAGCCTTTGTTAGTCGGCGTGGAGTGGTGGGACTTGTTGAGTTGGCAGGGCTATATATAGAACTCGACATCCCCTGTACTCATTAAGAAATTCTAATAGAATATCGAGCCTTGTGAGGCTTTCTCTCGTGGCTATAAATAGGGTGCATGATTTCACGTAAATCAAAGTTTTCTTAGTATTCTTGGTTCCACATATTTTATTTTATATTTTCATATGGTATCAGAGCAAGTCAATTTGAGTTCAGCGTAGATGTTATTTTGTTTTTTGTGATCTTGAAGTTTGCATTGCGGCTTTGTTTTTCAAGTTATGGTTAAAATTCGGTCCAACTGTTGTGACTAATGTCAATAGAAAGTGGCTCGTTCGGTTCCTTCTCTAGAACCCTAAGAAGATGATGAGTTGCTAGAGACCGATAATGATGTCCTAAAGTGCATTAAGCACTGGAGGTAGCAAGATGAGACAATGCTGCATGTAACAACTGCATTAGAAGATGACTCTCTATGCGAAGCAAAGCACAACAACCACGAGCCAATCATGAAAGGTGGCAAAGAATCACTCAAGGTATCAATAATTGATTATTGGGTTCCCTTAAAGGAATCCCAAAAGAAGAAAAAGAAGAGAGGGGCGATTCTTCTCCTTCCATCTATGTAAGGAACCAAGGACGGTGTTGCTTGGTGATGGTGGCAATGCCGGCTCGTCGCTCCTCATCCTAGCTAATATCGCTACCTGCATTTGATGCAGCCCATTGCTACATATCGTAGCTCCTCCTAGCACCATCGAAGCATCCCCAAAAGATGCGAACAACAACTTTGTATGGAGGCTGCTTAAGAACCATCACCAAGATCATGGGTTCCCTGTCGGGAAATAAATATCGAGCACGAAGAGAAATTGATCAGGTGGTGCATTCCACATGGTTATTTGGTATGTATAAAGGAAATAAGGCATGTGAATACAAAGGCAAAAGAGGTTGATGTGAAAAACGAGGGTAAAAAAACTACAATCTGTTGGAAAAAGTTACTAAAAAGGGGAATTAAGATAAAAATTGTTGATAATGAAAAGGGCGAGGGGGGAAGTAGAGTTGATTTTTAAGAAAAACACAATTGACAAAAAAGGTTAAATAATTGAAATTTATTTACCTTGTTCTCCCAAATTGATAAATTATCATCATGTTTTCGATAAGTTAGAGGACTTAATCATGACCTCTAGAACGATATCTTCTCTTCGATGTTCCTATGTGTGAGAAAGGTCTCTATATGAGACTCACTAGATGTCCCTAGGTGAGAAAAGCTTTCTTAGAGTTTTTATATATGAGAGACTCACTAAAGACTCACCAGAGCTTACTTGAGGTCTCTTCGATGTCACTAGAGGTCTCTATATGGCTTCTGTCTGGAGATACCATTTCTTATAGTTTTTGTATAGGAGATACCTACTATCGAGATCGTTGTATGCACCGGGACCACTCTATTTTAGATGCTCGACAATAATGACTTTGAATGGACTTCTACTCCTAATTCTTAGAATCACCTCAGACTATACATGTCCTTTGTTTGATTGCATACGTATCAACACTCCATCCCTTCAACTGCCTACCGTCTATGCCAAACATGGGTTTTCTTCCAGCGGATCTCCTTCATGTGGATCTCCTCTTAGCAACAACCATTTCGAGTAGGTATCCTCCCTTAGAATAGGTATCACTAAAGATGAGTTGTCGTTTTTTTAACAAAAGCAACTTTTTAGCTCCAACTTAAGACTGAATTTAGAGTATGATTTAGATGGGTAATTGTTTCTAATTACACTATCATTTGTCTTAATCCATGTTGTCTATCGATGGGACTTTGCTATGTTGGTGGGGCTATATATATAAAGCCCCACACACATTGCAAACTTTGAGAATTCGAATAAAAGATATAGCCTTTTGTATCTTTCTCTGGCGGTTTTATCACATTCATTACGGAGTAAGGTTCCACGTGATATCATGTTTTCTTTTGTTCTTGATTCCGCCTCATATTGCCTATCAGTTGGAATTTGTTGTATTGGTGGGTCTATATATAGTTCCTATTGTAATCTTTAAGATTTGAATAAAAGATACTAGTCCTTTATGGCTTTATCCCATGGTTTCATCCCACTCTTTAGGGAGTTGGGTTCCACGAAAAATCATGTTTTTCTCTTCTTTTTGCATCCACATTTCTCTTTTAGATAGTTTCAATTGCCCTACTATTAGAGCCCGTCTGCCTTGGAACCAAACATGACCAATGTTGTAGAAGTCGATAGTTGGTCGGTCGAGTCACTGACAAAGGATTAATCGGTAGATGAACGACTAATCGGATTTAGTCGACCTTTAGTCGGTTTTGTTTTTTTAAATTATTTTATATAACATCATTTTTTATCCATATATTCTCATGTATTTACTTTGTACATTTTTTACACTATAATAATGAAATAAAAGAAGTAATTCAATTTAAATAAGACATTAAGAATATTAAAATAAGTATGCTTTTAAACTATAAAAAAACTAAAAATTTAAAGAATCTCAATGCAAAAATCAATTGACTAGTCGGCCGACTAGTTGGGCCTAGTAGTCAGCTGACCAACTATTGATCGATTAGTTAATAGTCAGTGAACCGCCCTATTGACTCGACTAGTCGGCCTAGTTGGCTGGCTTTTACAACAATGAATACGACTTATTTTCATATTATTTCAGAGGCAATCATTCTTGGATGTGTTCATCATCTTTAACATTCAATTTTATTATGTTTATATTTTATAATGGTGACATGGTTTTGTTCTTGTTTGGCGAAAAGGCAATGCAAGGGAATATCATTACTTCTTGGAACCCTAACCATTGAAGAATGAATGGCTTCTACCTCTCAGGCCAAGTTATAGGTCAACAATAATTGTCAATTACAGTAAAACATGATAGGTTCTCCAGAACGTTAGCAATGACTAAAACTAGAAACCCTAGAATGACAAGCCCACGAACATCACATCTATGTTACATTTCAGTTCCGAGGGCTTTTGTTGGTAGCATCGTGGCCACCACATCTCCAACCTTAATGTCAGATGCAACCTCTTCTCCATTCGAATAACTTAGGCACCTTAGCTTCTTAAGATCTTTCCTTCAGTGCCACCACTCTAGGAGGGTCCCTCTTTAGAGCTCACCCCCAACAACTTTGCAAGAAGGGTGCCTCATTCTCAAGCCCCCACCTTGCAACAACATCAACAATAAGATTCTTGAGGGATGCAAGGCATTACAAGCTCCTCAATTGTCTGTAATCGATTCAATCAAAACCTCAAGCATTGTGGAAGCATGTTGATGGAGACTGAGAAGAGGGATCTCCCGATGAAGCTCTAGTCGAAGCAATGGTTGTTATACTTCCAAATGGTGATGACATCGATGGTTGCACCGCAACATTGGGTTCCCCCAACCCTGATACAACGACAACAACAGAGCCTTTTCCCACAATTAAGTAGGATCAACCACATGGTTTTTTTGCCTCCATTCATATCTATTTTGGATCATTCTTGGGTTTAAATCCAAATAACTAAGATCCATTCGAATCGTCTCATTCCAACACTTTTTGGGCCTTCCTTACCCTCTTTTACCAGTTCATCATCCCAAATCTTGCATCTTCTAACTGGTGCGTGAACCGACCTCCTTTGCAAATGGCCAAACCATCTTAAGCAGTTTTCTTTCATCTTATACTCTATCAGAACTACACCAACTTTCCTTCTGATCGCATCATTCCGAATCCGATATTTTCGTGTATGACTATACATCCACCTTAGCATTTTCATTTCTACTACTGTCATTCTCTGCTCATGTCTTTGGTTCACATGCCAACATTTTGATCCATAGAACATAGCATGTCTCACAACTGCTTTGTAATACTTTCCTTTGACTTTCAGAGGGATTTTCTTATCACAAAGAATAGTAGAGACTCCTATCCACTTTTACCCCCAACCCTAATAACCAAAGAAAATGAAATGGAAAGGCTCGGTTTCCCTTGACCTTCTCCATCTCCGAGAAGGCAAGAGGCCTAAGTTCATATTTTAATTTGGATCAGGAGGCCAAAGTTCTTTTTTTAAGAAAAAGGAGCAGCAATAACGTGGGGACTGTTGGTGGGAATGTAAAAAAGATTTTTGCAAAAAAGGGAGAAGCCATGAAAAAGTATGGAGTGAAAAAATGATTTAAAAAAAAGAGAAGAATAAGAGAAGAAGGGGGGGGGGGGGGTTGAGTTTTTATATGTCACATGGATATGGGAGATAGTAGTATTCGAGAACACCTCCTTGTTTTGTGTGAGGTGAACATATGTGATCATTGTTAATGAGGTTTCCATACTCGTAATTTGAGCTTAGAGTTGATATTAGAGTTTTGATGTGGACCATGTATGTCAGAGACTCATGATAGAGGCTTGATATGAAGAGATTCATAGTGGTTCCAACTTCCAGAGTAGAGATCCCGTTCTCTGAGTCAGTGTGGAGAGACCTAGTTCGTGGCTGTCATTGAGAAAGACATTATATTGGCTTCTTGTTAGAAGCCCTTTTGTCATAGAAGTTTTTATTGACGAGATTCTTTTCCAGTTTTCCATATTATCCATCGCTTTGAAGAGCCCGTCAACATTAGCTGCAACTCCCCTAGATCCCAAGGATGAGAAGATGCAGATGAAAGTTTGAGAGTTGGTTGATATGTGTACTCACTTGCGTGTGTTGTATTGCCTAAGCTGGACATTCCAGCTCCATCTTGAGGGGGGGGGTGTTGATATATTTGTGTAATTTGGCCTCTATGAGCGTGAGTTGTTTAGTCCCACATTGACGAGTGGTGGGACTTGTTGAGTTGGTGGGGCTATATATAGAATCCCTCACTGATAGATTGCATTTATTGATAAATTCTAATATATCCAGCCTATTGATAGATTATAACAGAATACCCAGCCATATGAGTGTAGAGATATTTGTGTAATTTGACCTCTATCAGTGTGAGTTGTTTAGTCCCACATTGATGAGTGGCGGGACTTGTTGAGTTGGTGAGAATATGTATAGAACCCCACACTGATAGATTGTGTTTATTGATCGATTCTAATAGAGTATCGAGCCTATTGATAGATTTTAATAGAAAACCCACTCATATGAGGCTGCTTCCTGTGGTTTGATCCTGCTCATTATGAAGTATCGTTTTATGCAATTCGAAATTTTCTTATTATTCTTGGTTCCACATATTTTATTTTATATTCACATTAATATTGAGAATGCCCACATCTATTTAAATTTGTACGAATATATATCTAAAAATAGTTTTTTATTTTAAAAATTACGAAATTGAATAAATGTCATTAGTCGTCTGATTTCCTTTTTATTCTTTATTTGATGCTCCTGCCTGCTGACACTGACTTTGTAACCTTGCATTCATACTGATGCTTTGATGAATAATAGAGAGACATTCGCATTTGTGATTTACTCAATTTATATGTAATTGCTGTGGAAAGAGTGTTATCTGTGGATATCTTTCTGAAGAGTCTTATTAAATGCGTTGTTCGAGAAGTATTTTCTTTTATGATATCGATGGGACATTGAAATTCTCTATCCTCCTAGAGGTATATAAGTGTTCGCTAAAACAAGCTATACATGCACGTGATTATTGTACTCCTATTATTACATCATGGAGCTTCTCACCTGCAAGTTTTTTTGTGAGACTTGCATAAACTTTTCCAAAAGCTTTCTTACCTTTTCATTTTTCACTACCAGGACCTATATAACTTGGGTTTCATTTCTAGGTAGTTTGACGTTGAATATTGAAAATGATTTAACAGATGATCATGCTTTGTGCATGATGCCAATATTGTGTTTTTCCTTTAGAGCGGAGCAATGCTTTGAGCAACTGTTTGTGTTTCACAGAACTATTTCGGGTGTTTCTTCTCACTACCTATAGTGATGTCTTCCATGCGGTGGGGCCTAGCAGCTGGCAGAAAAACCATGGTTTGTCTTCAGTCAGTGCTACAAATTTACTAGTATTTGCTTAGCTCAATGTCTCCCGCTGCTTTCTTTCAGGTGGCAACGGCGATGTTGTTGCTTACTTTGTCTGGACCTGTCAAAGCAACTACTTACTTGGTTAGCTTGTGAAGTTTGTTCTTTATTTAGTTTCTGTCCAATTAATATTATAGCTGCAGATTGGATTTTTTGCTACCATGCATGTCCGAACCTTGCTTACGTGGTTATATTTTGATTTTAATAAACATAGTGAATGAATTGGAAGATTGCAATATAATTTAAGTTAAATTGTAATGAAGTGCAAACCCTTTTTACACATATGAAAAACTGTAAATCTTATTGTTTTCTCCTCTACACTGAATAAATGATAGTGTCAGAGATATATTTCTATGGTATAACAGTTTAATTTTGCATTTTCCAAGTTGATGTCCGTCTTTAGTACGAGTTTGTATTATTTAAACAAAATGCTTTTATGACCTGTATAAGCCTTTCGACTGTATCCTTCTTTCAGATGTTATCACTTTTCCCTTTGAATGCCCCATAAATCAAGAGAAGGTGAGCTAATGATCTCTAGGATAAATGGAGTTTGAAGGGCATTAACTGTGTGTCCGGTGGGGACCGAAAAAGGAGTTTCTCCTTTCACACGAGTGGAAGTGTGGTGGCGGTGGTGAGAAGCAGTTGGATGTTTCATTTGCTTGTAATTGCATTGCTAATTGCTAGAAGGGAGAAATAATGCACGGAAAAGTGATATACTTAGAGCTTCTTAAGTGAATACTTTAAGTATAAAGAAGACAATTTGTAACTTCGCAATTCAAATGGCAAGTAAAATTGAAGGCGGTTTTGAATTTGAGTGGGAGAGCATTACACAGTTTTTTTTTGAGTGGGCATTACACAGTTTTGAAGTACACACACACGAACAAAATCTGATGGTAGCATGTTCATTCAACAGTTTGTTGTTTCAGTGTTCACAAAAATATGGCGTTGATTGTGTCATTTGCTGGAGATGTAGACGTCATTGTCATCTTTTTCCTATTTAGAAAGCTATCCTGAGAATTCCTCTTTACAAAAATTATTCTAGAGTGAGTGACATTTTATCTTATTTCATGTCTTGCACATGTATTCTAACTAAATCAAGGTTCTACTTGGTTAGGATTAAGGTTTTTGTAGATTCCTTTGAAGAGATTTATATATGGAATATTTCGAACAAAGTCCACGTCAGGAGATTCAATAAGCGTGATATAGAACCTGGAAAGTCATCAATGTATTTAGCCATAACATGTACAGTATGATCCAGTAAAGGCCCACTGCGATATTAGAGATTTTTCCCTCGTTTCTTTTACACTATGTGATCAAACCATCACTGATTAATACACCATCTAATTCTACGCAGAGAAACATTCGTCATATCTATTTTAAATTCTGCGCATTTCCCCACCCTAAGTTCATGATGTATTGGGTAAGCTCTGAAGGTACTATTACATGTCGAATTTCTTTCTTCGGACCCTCCTTCTGGATAGTGATATCGTAGAGTGGAATGCTGTCTTCGCTTGGTTGATGCTTTTGTGTTCAAAGCAGGTGGGAAGGGAACTTGCCCCATCTATGATACAGCTGAGTTCACTTGACGAGGAAGGGACAAAAGGCAGTAGCAGGCTTTTGTGTTGTGGGGCTTACTTCCTAGCTCCAGTGGGAGTAGTCACATATTATTTCTTGAATTTTATTGATATGAATGTCTAATTGAATTTCTAATGCAATTCTCGAAATAAATAGATGCTTTTTAATGATTTTTGAAAGCTTTTTCTTTGGTTAACATTAATTATAAATGATTTGAAAATCATACAGGTATATACATGCCTGGGGGTTGGCAGATGATGCATAATTTTTTCGTAATTTTAAGAGTGGATGGATATTTATGATTTTGTACTTCCATAATTTGGAGATTTTCTATAGTTGATCTTATCACCTCTTCGAGATTAGCTCACTCACCTCTTTCTGAAGCGCTCTAATCTCGATTTTTTAATTTGATAAACTGATGTCATCCGGATAATGTCTCATGCATCAATGAGACCCATTATCTTACCCTCAAATGGTACAAAGGTTCCTCTTCAAATAGGGCTTGCGAAACATTCATCCATCATTTGGCACCCAAATTTTTATATTTTAGAAATTCTCCTTAAGATATTAAAGAATCCCGTAACACTGCAATAATGTAATGTCATATCTGTTGCAGCTAATGCATGGATTTGTTGGTTTGGCGATGGGTTCCTTATGGAGGTCTGACAGCCTAACCTCTCTCACTAGGGTTAATTGATAGTTTTTCATGCAACAGATAGATAACCATAGTGTTGTTATACTCAGGTTGCGTGCCAACTGGGGCCTCTCCATCCTCCTGTGCTCATTTGTGAGCTCCTTAGATTTGTTTTTTTGGTTATGTCATGTTCTTATTATGGTGGATACTTTTTGGAACCACCTAATCTTCTGAACTAGTGCAGATTCGAGCGTTTGGTGCTGTGGGATATGTTTTACTGTCTTCATTTTTGATCAGGGAAAACATACTTAATTTGGTAAGTATACCATACAAAAGAAAAACCTCTCATTATTTCCAACTCTGAGAGACCAATACTTGATTCTTTTGTTTTGCAGATTACAATCAACATTCATGCCACTCTGATGGGTGTGCTTGCAGCTGTAGGTGTAAACACAATGCTAACGATGAACACTGTATATACCATATTTACAGTTCTTGTGAGTTTCCTCAAACTATCACATATTTTTAATGCATCTTTCGTCTCAAATTTCTTGTGTGAAAATATATACTAACTTGTTTATAATCTGACAGCTCGTGATCAACTGTGGTTGTTTTGTGTTCTTGTTGCATATTCTATACTCGGTGTTCTTTACGAAGCTTGGAATGAAGGATTTGTTAAATCTGCCCAAGTGGCTGAAGCGAGCACTTTGATCGTCTCCTGCCCATTGTCCTTTTCGACGAAGTGCTCCGATTGTTTTTGCATGTTGGTAAAATTTTCATTACGTTATGAATATCCTTCGAGGTTGAAAATCTCTCTTTTACTTCTTTCTGTTCACTCTGTTTACTTTGTACATGCTCCTCTGCTGAATAGTAGATTGCTCTCCGGCGATGTATTTGGAATGCGACATGTATCTCTGTCATGTTCAGTCTTTATTTAGTAGACTGTAATATGTATCCATATTCAACACTGATTGGATTTCTATCCTGGTCAAGAGAAGATACTATGATAGTACTGAACCATACGTAATTCATCTTCATCGAAGGTGATATGTTTAGGAATCTGGTGCTTATATCGATGAAAGTATGCATGTTCTCCCAGCAACAGCCGCATAAAACCCATCAATCATCAGAGGGTGTTTTCGACAGCCCGCGTTTCTCCCTGTTTTAAAAACCCCAGGTCTATAATCTGACTGTAATATCTGGGTAAATTTTAAACGAGAATTTTATAAAGCAATATGAGATTTGCCGTTCGTTTTGCATTGTTGAAAAGAATGTAATTAAATTTGAGAGTTTGATTATTGGCAGCAGCTGAGTTGGTGATGAAAAAATGAAGTATGTTTTAATAAAGGAATGTTCTACAATTCTTAGAGAACTTCGCCAACCTTTTTGGTTCTATGGCATGACAATATCGATGCGGCGTACTTGTCGAGTTCATCTCTTCCAAACACCAATTTGCAGACATCTTAACTAAACCCGAAACCGCAACACATGCCTTCATTTCAAACTACAAGCCAACATCCTTGCCAAGGTTTTCAATCTGCAACCACTTAGCCCCTTTAATCGCAGGAGAATGCCAAGGACAATTCGTAGTATGCAAGTATATTTGTGTATTTTCTGAATTTAAACGAACCGTGAAAAAAATGTTTTTAGAAAATGTTGTAGATGGAAAGCTGTTTTTAGCAAAGTAGTTTTGGAGTTCGTGTGTTATCCACATCAAGGTTTTCAAACATACCACATTGTAACCCATGGAGGGGTCTGGTGGTAGAGCAGTGTGCTTCCACTTTAAAGGATCCGGATTCGAATCTCAGTGGAGACGTTCGGGATCTCCGAAATTATCGGGCCTACTATTAAAAAAAGTATGAAATTGAATAACCAATCTTTTAGTTCTTCTCCTGTATTTATATTATGGATAAGGAATAAGAAGGGGTTTATCCTTTATTTCTGTTCAATTTGGGGGATAGGATTTAAAGGAATAAGAAGGGATAAGTGATAGTTGCTATTATCTGTTTGGCTGGAGAAGAAGAGATAATGGATAGAAGTTAGTTATGTTGGCTAAAATCAACTGATTTAAAAGCCTATTTGATTTTTGCAGTAGTAGAGACAATGACGGAAGGATAGGAGGGGATCATGTTCATCTATCAAATCCTATCTGTCATCTTGGCTGATCCCTATCTGTCATTAAAGTATTGACCATCTATCGAAGGACAACAAATTTGACGGATAAAGAGGGAGAAGGACCATATCCTGGCCCCTATCCCTCAAACGAACATGGCCAAACAGTGGATTTGCAACCTCCGCAATGGCGAGGCTTGAGCATGTGGGTGTAGTTCGCGATCCTCCAATATGAGCATGTTGTATATACACAATTGCATCAACATGAACTTGCATCCATGTTGCACCCCCTTCAACCTTGTAACCAATGTTTAAAAAATCGGATCGAATTGATCGGTCGGACCGGTTGGATCAGGAATCTTCTTTGACCCGGTCGATTTGACTGGTTCCATGTATTTAATTTTTTTAAAAAAGGAAAAATAAAAAATCGAGTCCGATCGGGTTGACCCAATTTCGATGATTTAGTAAAATTTCAAAAAATAAAATTTTGAATAATGAAATGATAGGATATTTATCACTTGCACCCTTCTTAACTATTGCAATATCAACTATGTCCCTCTCTTTCTTGTAATCTAAGTTGTACCACTATTTTCTTAGAGTAATTTTCTAGAAGCAACTATAAATAAATGATTACAATATTTTATTCATCTATAATGCTAGGAAATGTGCCTAACTTTTGTATAATTTTACTCGAAATGAACAATCATAAGATTTGACATTTTAAACAAGAAATATAAATATATACTTACATATATGTATTCGGTTTTATCTGTTTAAAAAAACCGATTTGACCGATCAAACTGATAAATTAATCCTGATCCGATTTTTTCCGAGTTGTTATAAATGATGATGCCATGCTGACATCATCACTGATCCAACCAGTTTGAACCGGCATTCCGACCCGATTGGACCAAACCAAAGTATAACTAGTTCAACGTCCGATCAGGTTTTTAAAACCTTGCTTGTAACTCTAGTCGATGCATCTTTTATTTGCTGTTAAACTCCTTTTTTTTCTCCAAAACGCAATCTAGTCACACCTCCCACACATTGATGACACTATCCTGACCCCCAAAATCGTGCAAAAAATGCGACCCATATCTTTAACCATAATCTGAACATCTTAAACACACGAAAGAAATGATATCAGGATCCCCAAACCAACCTTAACAATTTGAAAGAGATGGAAAGGTCACAATGACAAAGCAATTCAATGATCTTTTCACTATAGACGTGTATCTAAGCATCCATTGTTCCTCGCGGGGAGCCCAACAAGCGATAGGCCGATTCCCAACAGGAGCCTCAAAGCATAATTACAAAAAGTAAAATTTGATGGGAAAAAATGGTGCAAAGCCGATCATCTACCTTCAGATAATCGTGGATCTTGGCAGAATGATAACCTGATGAGATATGTTACAAAAACCTCCAATTAGCATCTTCGTCATCAAGAGAACTCAGATTAATAATGCTTTTGTCACCAATCCATCTGTATATGGCTAGATTTGTTTTGACTTTCATGTATGTAATAATCACAGTGAACCCAGTATTCTCAGCAGCAAGTAAAGTCCCACTGACATAAACCAGAACCTCCTCGAAATTACGTGTCTGCGTGATGACGAACTGTCGTCGTTGATTCCAACCAAAAACCGGCAATTGCCAACAGAAGGATCAAGGAAGGTGATCATTCCAAGCCCATCAAAATCACAACTTTGTTCATCCTGCTTCTTTACCTGGTAATAACTGTTAAAGGCATAAGAAATGTTCCCTTTCTCACCAATTGCATTGCAGGAGCCTCCATAGAGCAGTGTGGTACAATCCGCGGCATTGCACGCAACCTTTACGTGAGTGGTAACACCTGAAAGATCACTATATGGATTCACAACACACCACCGGGACGGGAGATAGTTTACATCCTTAGCGTTCCTCAGGTTTCCACCTTTACCAAGGTTCAAGGGATACTTTGCCTGACCATCAAAGGAGAAGATCCCCCAATGCCTTTCAAAGTTACCTGGAAGTACACTTTTCTGTTCTTCATCTAATAGACTGAAGAGATAGATATCCAAGGGAGGGACACCCGGTCTCAGAGGCGTGCCTTTGTTGCTTAGAACATGGTTAATCAATCCTTGATTGAAGGCTCTTGCAGCGCTTAGATTTGCAGGTATCGCTCCATCTGTTGGCCAACCTACCTCACCAACGATAATGGGCATCTGTCCAAAACCGATTTTATTCAGCGCAGCAACCAGTGTATCGTAGTTACCATCGAAGGCATTGTAGTATATGTTTGGACCATCAACAACAGGGTGAGAGGATCCCTCAAAGAATGCATAATCTTGAGGAAAATCTGAGCTTTGGTAGAGGCTTAGGAATGGATAAATATTTACTACAAAAGGGGACCCGTTCGAGTTAAGAAAGGTAACAAGCTGCGTCATTATCTGGCTCAAGTCTGTTCGGAAGATCCCTTGGGAGGGCAGAGTGGACTCGTATGCATCTGCATTGCAGGGCACAACAAGCTTCACATAACCAGCCAGATTTGCTTTTGCGAGCGACTGCTGGAGGTTGACCAGAGCTGGAAGAACTAAATTTTGATACTGACCCTGATAGCTTGAGAGAAATGGTTCATTTCCGACAGCAATATACCTGTCAGCATTCCATGTAAAACAAAAAAAATGCATCAAATGAACGCACTTCAACCTTTGCATATCTTTAATTTGCCTTGAATATAGTTGCACATGGTGATGAAAAATGCAACCTAAGCTTTAGTTAATGTATCAGTAAATCCAGCACAACCACCATGCACATTTTTCACATGTAAGAAACGTTTTTAGCAATTCTATTGTCATACAACAAATGTTCCCAAAGCACAGCGCACATTTTAATAGGTCAGGTAAGGTGAGGCACACATGAATAAGTTGTTAGGGTGTTTTATGGGGGGTGAAATATTGGTAGGACAACCTTTCTATTTAGCTACCACAGAAAACATGACTGGCAAATTGTAACCGGATGGATCTTTCAAGAGAGTATTGCATGCAGTAATGGTCAGAAATGTATAAAGTTAGGTAATCAAGATACTTTACTGTCGAACAGTTGAACAAGATAGTTCCAAGTAATTTAAAAAGAATTCTCAACGAAAAATTATTTATATATGTTAAGGAAATGTTTAGTAATGTACAAGTCGATTGACTCAACCAGCCTACCTAAAGTAAGATGAACAGAATATAACCACCCTGAGATATCAATTCAAGCAACAATATAAACTTGAACAGTTGGATACAAAAGGAATTCAAGTGAAAATATTAGATTGTTCTAACAAGGAAGAACACCAGCATAATCCATCGACCTTTTATAAAACCAAAGAATTATCTCTTATAAGAGAAGGGTCAAGGATCACATGTTTACTATGAAATCTACTACTTGGACATGGCTTTTCGTAATGATACTATCCAGGCTGTATTGCAGACAAGTAATACAAAGTTGTTGAGGCCTAACAAATAGCAGACATACAAAGTGCTTCCTTCTTTCGATCTGAGGACATATTTGAATTGAAACGCTGATTTTTGGGTTTGTCCTAGGTAATAATATTTCTTTTTAACCATAGCGAAAACACATCAATCATCTTTCTTTGCAACAAATATATTCCTCTTCTACCTTCCATCTACTTGGATTGCAATACATAGATCATAACCTTTTGTACATAACTTAAATGCCAGGCCATTGAAATTTAACCTTCACTTAACAACTCTGTAGGTATGTTCTTAAGGAATAAAAACAGCAGACCATTATACTTGTTCAAGTGACGTGAGCTATGAATATTACTAAAAACATGTACTGTTCACTAGGTTACTCCCACTCTCCATGGTCTGAAAGATCAGATCAAAATAGGGTATTAGTCAATGGCACCTCCAAAATGATTACCGAAAAGCAATATAAGTAGTAAAAGTCGCTAGTGTTGAAAATCAAATTTAAGATTTTCAAATAAAAATACAACCTATTTATATTTCAACTGTGTAACTGCAGAGTCTTAGATGACTGCAGCACCAAGCTATCACTTAGATGCATTTTAATTTGTGATAAATTCTATATTAATGGCAAAGCCTTCTCCCACTATAAGTAGTGTCAGCTACATCTACATGTGATAATTTCTATATAAGAGGAAAAAGAAGGAATGTCTTGAATCTAACATGAAACAGAATAGAAAAAAAAACAAAAGAATAACACAGTTTATATCTGTAGATTAGTCAAAGTAGAAATACGAGGAATGCCCTCATGCTTTCTTCGTTAGGCGAAACAAGTATACATGATTATATTTAGCATTACCCTTACAAGAACATTAGACGAACTCAGACAGTTTCAAACCAAGCTGGGCCTCCAGATCTTATTCATCAATCTGACATACATTAGATACAGGTCAAAGTACGGGGTCCCATATTAAAAATTGTTGAAATGCCTTAAATCTAACCCGTCAGTTTGCCTTGATTCAGTTGCATTTCGTGGATTCTTTGGGGTGTATATTTCCAAATCTATTTGCATAGGAAGTTGCTATATAAACTCCCCAATCTTTTGCTCAGGCAATTGAATAGTCATTTGTAATCCTTTCTTCTCTTTTCCCATACAGCAAGGAAATGATCTGCAGCCGTCCAAGCAGGCATGAACCTTGTTAAAATCTACAAGTTTCGCGTGTGTTCAAATTTACCCCATGTTTGATATTCATCGTACTCATTTGGATGTGAGCTGTATAATTATAAAAAAGAGGACAGTCTTGTGAACTATGCTCCTGCCATGTGCAGGTTAAGAAAAAGGTCGGAACACTTCATTGCAAAAGATACGAAATTCTGATAATGATCTTAAGTGTATCTTATAAAAGTTATTTTTTAATTAATTTGAAGATTTGGTTAATTGCTACTTCTTATCAAATCTCAAAATTCTAGCTTCTCAACAGAGAATATCAAGTAATACCATGAGGATGCAAGACTACTAGTTTGGAAAACGAAAGCAGCTAAACACCCTCAACTCAAAAACAGATCTTTTTTGAAATTTACACCAATCTATCACATACTTAATAAAATGTGAGACAACAAGATCGACATAAACATACAAGCAAGTCCTCACCAAAAGCAACTCACCTGATATCAACGCCCCCCTTCACCATAAACCTGGAAACATTCTGACTGACCCACATATCAGATACAGCAGAAGATGATCCCAAGGCCCCGAGCAGCTCATTAGGTATGCCCACCATCACCTGAATCCCACTGCCCATGAGAGCCCTCAGAACAGATGGGTCAGAGTCAAACAGCTTCACCTTGCCAACCCTGTTCTCCCTCAGCAGATCCACAACCACAGAGGGAGGCAGCTTGTGAGTAGAGAGAGTACCCCAGTTGACACCAACATCACACTCAACAACCACCATATGGGTTCCAGAGAGCAATAAAAGCACAAAGAGGAGACCAACTGGGGAAGAAGCAAAGTGGGTCGCCTCCATTTCGGTCTGTGGTGGTCGTGGTGGTGGGAGTGAGAGATCTGAAGGTGGTAGAGGCGGTGGGTGGAGGCTTTGGGTAAATAATCAACGAAAGGGAAAGGGGTGTATGTGAAACTTTGTGTGTGAGAGAGAAAGGTGAGGTTTTGGTGCAACGTGAAGGATTTATAAGAACGATGATAATAATAATAATATATTGAAGGTGATGCTACAAAGGACACCTACATCCGTCCTGGTATGTTCTTTGTTGGTTGCATCTTTTCGAGCACAGATTAATCTGTGTTTGCTTCTGTTTCTCCATTTTCTATGGTTATGCAGAAATTTTGTTTTCAACTGAGCACCGGTAACGGTATAAGATTTTTAAATTTGATGTTTGAAGATAGATACTAAAGTCGGGGGTAGATATAGACATATATGGGTTTTTTTACTCTTGTATTCATCTGAGATTATGCAATTACATGTATATTCCCTTTTTTTTACAATATCACTTTTGGCCCTGCCTTTTCTAGTTGTTAATATTTATTCCCCTCGGGTTAGTTGCTATCCATTCCCTTACTAATGGATGTTTCAAGCAGGTGGTAAAAGTATGAAGAGTAAATTACAAAAAAATCTGTGAACTATACATCTGATTTCAATATTGTACATGAATCTTAAAAGTAACAATGTGATACCCGGACTTTCAAATTTGTCCCAATGTTGTCCTCCAGACCTTTACTCAGTCCGTTGACCGCTGACCGAGCTTCTGGGCAAGGAGGTAGATTTTATTGTTGATGACAGAGTCCTACATGTCTTTACTCAGTTCAAAGAAATAATCACTCAGACCCTTGTCCTTCAGCCGTCAGACTGGTCTCTAGCATTTGAGATCATGACACAGGCTTCTGATTATATTATTAATTGGGGTAGTTATAGGATAGAGGAGAGATTATATTCCATTTTCTATTCATTATGCCAATAGAACTCTCGATGAAGTACAAAGAAACTCTGTCACTAAAAAGGAGCTACTGGCAATGGCATTTTCCTTGGAGAAGTTCAGATCTCATTTGCTTGGATCCAAGATTATTGTATATACAGATCAGTTGGCCATCAAGTATCTACAAGCCAAGAAGGATGCCAAACCGATACTCATCAGATGGATCCTTCTGCTTTAGGAATTCGACCTTGAAATTCGTGATAAACCTGGAGTCAAAAATGTGGTGACAGATCACTTGTAAAGATTGCCAGAACCAGACACTCCTGAGCAGAGCCTATTGCCGATCACAGAGACTTTTCCAGATGAAGCCATCTTGTCAGTCACCTCGCTCCCCTGGTTCGTCGATATTAAAAAAGATACATCAATGTTTGCAGGTCAAAGTGATTTTTATATTTGTTTCCATTTGAAAACATGCACATATAGATGTTGAAACTTGATGCAGTAGTAGATTGAATACATATATATTCATGTCTATTTTCTAAAAAAAGCACGAGTCATATACTTATTTTTTTTACACCAATCTAAGGTGATAAAGATGGAAATAGATGAAAACTAGTGATAGATGTTGTTGAGATCTTTATTGTAGATGTTCAATTAGAAAGGATAAATTTTTACGGTACAAAAATTTTACCTTTCTTGAAGTCCTGGTAAGCCCACATCATGAAGATCTTATGAGATGAACTAAAATTCTCCATATTATATTTTGCATTGAAAAGTTTGCTTCATCTTTTGGCTGTCACATTAGAACCTAGTTGTAATAAGTATATCATCAATATAGACAAGAAGACAAATAAAGGAATCCTCCTTCACTTTGCTCTTATACAAATACAAGGACTTTTCCGTCTATAATATTTGTCTTCCTTTCCCTAAATAACAAAACCCTTTAATGGTGAATCAAGATGTCTTGTTTTAATTCTCTATGTAGAAAGAGAATATTCAAATCTAATTTTCAAGCTTCCAAGTATGATGTGCGACTAAGGTTCGTGGCATATGCATGAAATTATACATCACATATGGTGAGGAGAAATCCTTCTAGTCCACTCCCTCTCTATAGTCTTTTTATAATCGAACATGCTTTGTATATAATGCTTTTATTATCGAATTCTCAACCTTCTTCTCAAAGACCCATTTGCAACCAACCCGCTTTGTCCTCGACATTCTCCCCCATGCTCATGTAGAGTTGCTTTCTAATTTATGATAAAACTACGCAACAATCTTATTCCATCAATGTCAATAACAAAATCTAAATCGAATTAACCCGTAATCGAATACATTGTTTCATTTCTATATATAAGATTAATATCAGATGTTCTTCTTAGATATCAAGACACACAGACACACACAATATGCATGTATATGTATATATGTATGTTTTAACAATTTACCGATGCTTTTTTCCTGGGTCATCAAAAATTCTATTGACAACACTGATAATATGTTTTATCAGGCCATATGCACATCATAACATATATTAGATTTCTAATTCCTCTAGTATAAGGGACACTAGCATGGATGAAAATGGTTAGATATGTATACGAGTATCTACATTCCTATATCCTCATTTGTTTTAAAATATGAAAATAATGCAGATAAAGATATTGATGATATAAAAAATGTGTTACCACACTCTTATGAATGGACACATAAATAGAATGGATATGATCATATAAGAATAGCATAAGATACATGTATAAAATGTCTAATACATAAATAGATATATTAAATGTATATACTTCATAATAATTATTTTAAATATGGTAAAATAATGCATAATTTTAATTACATAAGTTATGCATAAATTGACAACTATATCTATATATAAAATAGTTTTTCAAATATGAATATTTGTAAATATCAAAGTAATTTTCATTTCCACTTCCATTTCAAAACATATAAAGATACATATTTCATTATCATGGGATATTAAATCCTTCTCTATATACCACATAGGTGTGAAAGTTAAAGATATGAACATTGGAATATAGGAGAGTATTTAAGAGTTTTGATGTGGACATCTTGAATCTAGACAATATCCTATGGATATTTTTTTGTGATGAGAAAACGTTTATGTTGCTTGCAATCCATGTTAATCCCCGCCCAAAAGATCCATGTAAGTGCACAGTAAAAAAATATTTAGTAGCACTTTAACCTCCTCCTATTTTGCATTTACATTGAAAATTTCATAATAACACTTCAACCCACATAGAACAAAGGTTAGTGTAGGGATAATATCCAAAACACCCTTGACATGTGGTAGTTGGAGCTAAAAAGAACAATTTAGTGGTTGGTGCAAATGGTTCTCAAGTGATTGTTAGGAGAATCTTCTAAAAGCACAACTCTATTATTTTATTGAGTAAATTATAAAAAATCTCTAAACTATATACCTGATTTCAATGTCATACCTGAACTTTAAAAAGTAACAAAGTGATACTCTAATTTTCAAATTTGTCTCAATGTGGTCCTTCACCATAGATATTTAGTTGATTATTTCGTCATTTTAACCTTAAATTTCAGTAGTCATGGATCACATCGAGATAAATTTGAAAGTCCGGGTACCACATTGTTACTTTTTAAAGTTCAGTATGACATTGAAATTAGGTGTATAGTTCAGGGACTTTTTTGTAATTTACTCTGTTCTATTTTACGTAGTAGTAATGGAGATTCTCTAATTTCAACATGTGAAAATTTAACCCACCCCTCATGTAATATCTATCCTATCTTCCATGCTCCTTGGGACATAGCACCTACACCTACCCCATCTATCATATTTGGACCCATCTTCTAACACTTTTAGATATTGCTATCTCTACCCACCCCCTTACTCCTCCACATTAGCAACATCTACCCTACCTCCAAACTCTTTCATTTGACCTTTCTCAAGTATCTTCTTCTTCTTTATATTTAACTCATAATTTTCCTTATCCAAATAGGTGTTAAACATATGCATCATCTTCACATCATTCATTGCCTCGATGTAGGTTATTTCCCTTGTATTTAAATTAGAAATAATATTCCGAAAATCAAAATCCTTAAAACATGAAAGTTATGCATTGAACACTAATTTGTATATAAATAAAGTATTAACTTTATACTCATGGATCTACTTATGTATAACTCGGGTTTTAATGTATGTAGTCATAAATTTCTTGGCTAACCTCGAAATTAATTATAGAAATGCTAAAAATCAACAAAACTTAAAATGTAAAAAAGTTGGTTTCAAGTACAAAGAACACATAAAGCAAAATGAATTTTGAAAAATCATGTATTTTTTATTTTAATTCCTTTTTTATTCATTAAATATTTTAACAAAGATAAAAGTCATCTCTTTACTGATAAAATATAAAATAAATATTTTTATTAATGGAAATAATGAAAATGCAAATAAATTTGAAATTTAGGTTTATGCACACACACACACACAAAATGTTCAAAAATCTGCAGCGTCGAAAATATGATAAGTTAACAAATTTATTTCAATGGTGCTTGTTTGTTTTAGAATTCCTTGCAACCTTCGTGAGAGAGTTTTGTCTAATATTGAGTCGTTTGGATCAAGTACTTCTTTGAATAAGTTCATTGAAGTTACTTTGTAAGAGAGTATTCTTGTTAGTGTAAAAGATTCCATTTATGGAGTCAAACTTTCTCTAAGATGTGATTTATTGTTAATTCTGGATTTATATCAAAACACCTTGGGAATGGTGTTGGGAATGCATAAGCCTCGTCGTTACTATATGGTGGATTTCATTTGTAAGCCACATTAGAAAAAAATGGGAGGATGAAATATCTAGTGTTATGTAGATGGTGAGATTAATTATCCCTATTAATGGGTTTCACCACAAAAATTGCATCAAAGAAGGATTGTAACCTTCAATTATAACAGTACAGACCTAAGATGAAGGTGTTGAAATCAGATAGAACCTATGTTGTTGAAACTAGGTATCCTAAGATTGGTTTTTGGGATTGCGTTTGAGACTTTGTCTATAAATTAGGAGATACCCAATGGGCATCTACTATTATAAGGTATTGTGCATTTAATCTTTCGGTGCTCTGGTAAGATTGAGCAGATCATCTGCAGTACTGCAGAGGTCTGTAGTAAAACTGTGGATCATCTCAACCGTTCGATCTTGATTGAGGGATTTGTACGAATTCAGTTTTTTTGTGGATTCTAATCGTGAGAGTTCACATGAACCGCTCGATCAAGATCGAGAGGTTGAGATGATCCACGGTTTTAATAGACCTTTGCAGTATTGCAGAGGGTCTGTTCGCCTTGTAAGAAGGTTGAATATTCGAGAGACTTGATCTTATTTATACCTTCTTGCTCTTCTCATTCATATTTCATTCTCTCAATCATTCCTTTTTACTATTATTCATTTATTATTCTTTTTATTTGCTGGTGTGCATGTGCGTATGTGTGTGCACGCATGTGGGTGTGAGTGTGTACTGTGTGCGGGTGCATGTGGGCATGTGCGTGTGTGCATGTACACACGTGTGCGTGTCAGTTTGTGTCTATGTGTGTGTTCATGTGCATGTGTGCGTGTGAATGTGTTTTTGTATATATGTGTGTGGGTGGGGGTGTGTAGGTGCGTGTGTGCACATGTATGGGTGCATAAACGTGCATGCGTTCGTGTGTATGTGATGCCTGTGTGTATGCGCATGTATGCGAGTGCGTTTAGGGTAAAGTATGAGGCAAGATACGAATTCAATTATCTAAAGTACACATTAACTATTTGAACAAAACCATCGTTCTCTATGGTGGTGAGGGATATCGTTTCTAGTATGTTGGCGATCACTTGCCATTCGCATGCCATCGTCGTCATCCATTCGTCCATTGAGTGGGTAAATAAAATGGGAGAATGGTGGAAGAAATTTAGGTCATTGTTCAATTATACATTTAGAAAGTGATAAATGCCAAAATAGATTTTCAGTTAATCGAATAATGAACGTTAGCATGCCTTTAATATTAACCATTGGACTAAATATATACATATGTGATTGTAGATTTTGCTCAATCACGAAGGGATCATATTTCATTTGAAGTTTTCCACCCACATGCCTGCGTATGCGCTTGTGTGCACGTGCATGCATTTTAAGTCACAACGAGCACCATTTAGTCATTGCATTTGTAAGTCTATGAATTACATTGACATCAAATGGACAGTTTTGAGACCTCCCTATAAAACATTCTACATTAAATCCTAACTTGGCCTCCGAGAAATAAACTTATCTACTACCCCTACATATTGTTATTTCCCTCAACAATCAACAAAGCCACAATCTACCCAAAATGTATTCTTTAACATTACATACCATGCATATCATCTGGTTTGATAAGGATCTAATGCAGACTTCAGCAGCTGCAGGCTCCTCTGAGCAAGCAAATCGTTCATCGAGCAAACAATACGAGAGATTCGGACAAAACACGGAAGAAGAAAAGAGACGGGAGAGTGCAGAGAAGAGAAACAAGGTACCCAAGATCATTGTCAAGGTCCCATTCATCCCATCCTTCTGTTATTTATAGCTGTAACTGTAATACACCCTGCAGTTATCTTAAAAAAAACTCCAAACCTAACAAATCAAAGTTTATCCCACTACCATGACACATGTACTCCCTGCTATTATAAACCAAACTATCAACTTGTAGCGAATGTGGTTGAACAAATATATTTCTAAGGTTCCATTACATTGCTCATCTTTGTCTTTGCAGTACTTACCCACTATATTCTCATTATTAGGATGCGTCAAAGTTCAATCATCCAGTTCAATGCACTAAGAACTCAACCTACAAGCACAAGGCAAAAAGAAGATTAGCATAATCTGATACCTATGGATATTATTATTCGAAACGAAGTACACGTTACCATGGTATTCGGTGTATGTAGCGGGTACCTCTTAGTCTAGCCTTCTCAACAAGTACGCCACTTGAACCTCTTTAGTCAATGGCATGATCCAATCACCATAAAGATTGGCGACTAAATGAGGCTTAATTTTGTACACGGGAACAACATTTTCATCCACACTAAGGTCAATCTCTTGGCCGTAAATTTTTGCTTTTGTTGCAACACGCTCTTTCACGGCAGCTTCAACTGTCTGATAAGTCAGCAAAGACATTAGCTTCTGTGCATCCTACAGAAGACAAACAATTACCATGGTGATTAAGGTTGTAAGCCATGTGCTACAGAAAACGCCATGAAAAACGTATTATATGTAATTACAGAAAAAAGGAAGACGAACCTGTGCTTTTATTGCGTCTGCGTAGACTTCGGGTGAGGCACTATATTTTGCTTCTGCTACAAATTTTCCATAGTGGATTCTCTTGGACAAAGCCTGTGAATATTGCGTCATTGTCAGAACAACTTATCATAAACTCTTACGGCTCCTTCGGTTGCCAGGTTACTCCGGGATAACCTGGCGTACCCCCTGTCCAATTCATGTATTCCTGCGTTGGAATTAGTTGTATGGACCGTACAATTTCATTATTATAATATTTTTTAACCACATTCAAATAATAAAATTAACATCAAAATATTATAATCATTAAAAATTAATATAATACATAATCAATGTCACATCACATTTAGCATTCCAACCCTCTCCAACCCTCCTAACCATCCAAACATCTACTATTCAAAGAAGATTATACCAACCAAATCCAACCCAGTTACCTAACAGGTCCTTAGAACAACTCAATCATCATGCTCCATTGTTCCTTCCATTCTCTAGCTTTTTCTAGACATTGTACAACAGCTCGTTCGATTAGATTTTATTAATATACTAGAATATCAGAATCAGGTTTCTTTAACAATATTATCTATTATTAGTCTAAGATTGAATCACAATAGAAAAAAAATCGGATATATAAAATGTGTAATATTAACTGGCGGGCTATACTACCATGCCCATGATTAATCACTCCAAACAAAAGGTCTAATCCCTAAATGGTGTTACCAATGAGTAACATGTTACTTATGCAGTAGGCAACAGGTATAAACAAGTTACATCTCATAGTTGCAATATATCTTTGGAATAGAGTACAACCTTCTTCTTTTCTGCAATACAAATATAGTTAAAATTATTTCCAAGAGTTATGTTCAGTACGTCACAATCACATCATGTCTTAAAAACTACCACGGCTGTTGAGCCTCGTGCAATCAAAAAATTAATCATCTACAATAACCGAAGTTATACGCAAATTAAGAAACCTTATCTCAAGAAAATTCTCCCTTCATTTACAGTAATGCTAACTGCGGATCACTTAACTTTCATTTCCCGCAAAGGCCATAAATAATTTGCATGATAATATTTTCCAATAAAAATTAAACGTTTCACAAAGAGAATGTTCCAAATCGATACCTGCAAACAGATTGTGTCACAGACAGCCGATGACCCACAATTACCGTCATTTCCTTCTTTCACCAATCTTGGCAAAAGCTCAAGGAAGTACATATCCCATATCTTCTTGTTCATATTGATGTTATCAGCCGCTGGATGCAGAACCTACAGGAAAAGCAAACCTGAATCAGAAGCAAGATATTCAACCCACCAACTATTAAATGGAAGACCATATATTCCACATGCATATCGCAATAGATATTGCACCACTATGTGGTTTGTCAGAATACGACTCAGCAAGAAAAATTATATGCACTTAAAACAAGTCTTTCTTCAAGCATGCTTCTTCCCCCAGAAAAAAACGAAGTATTATTTTTTTTAAAGGAGGTAAAGTATCTATTTGTAGAAGCAACAAGGGATTTGTTGTATCAACACAGATCTTTGAGCACAACCCAACCCTGCCCAACCCTGCAACCAAACGAGCCCCTACCTTGTTGACACGACCGCCTCTGAACCCTCTTTTGCTGCAGCCACCTCAAAAGTAACAATTGTATGGCAGTCACAACACAAGTCCCATGGCCTCCACGAGTACATCTCTGGTCCAAGCCAGACGGAAAACATAATTCAACACAAGCACACCCATTTGGATTGAATTATTTCCATGACGTCAGGATTATCAATTGGGAATCGGGATCCAATGCTTGTCGATTTTCAAATATACAGCTGCATACGTGTATTCAAACCCCTACCTAAATACCACATGACTTATGTGCTCATAGGAAAGTCCAATTCATCCTACATTCTACGTCCTAAAAACAAAGCAAAATACGTACAATTTCATCCATAACATACCAATCAAAAGAATAATGTTCCCACTTTCTACACCCCAACAACAAATGAGGATGAGTAAGCACCTTTTCTTGAATATAGTTAGGAATATATGGCCTTCTAATAGTGCCGAAGAGATTGTATTTGTTTTTGCAAAATGATTAATCAAGTAGAAAGGACTCAATGATGGATGTACATAACCCATGAAGAAAGAAATGAAGTATAGTTCTTAAAAATGAAGCTTAAAGCACCATCTACAAAGCTAGACTTGGAACTCGAAGCTCAATATCACTTGTGTTGAATATTTGAAGTCTTTGAAGCACGAGAATAAGCAAAGAAGCGGGTGTTGTTTCTCAAAAATCGTGAACGCGGATAACTTACGTAGTTTTTATCCTCGTAGGAAATTATCTTACAGTTTTTATATATCAAGCAAAAATAAGTCAAAAACAAATCAGTCGACACATAATTTTTTGGCATTTTTTGTGGCTTGATCAATTACTTTTCACTTTTTGTCCATCACTTTTTGTGACCTAATCGATCACATTTTATCATTACTTAATTGTGTTGATCAATCACTTTTTTGATGGGGATCGATAACATTTTATTATTGGCTAATTTGACTAAGCAATCACTTTCTGTGACCTAAAATCGATTATCTGAACCGGTTATTTGCTGCCCGATCACTTTGTGTGACATGATTAGTCACATTTCAATGAGCCCTGCAACAATCAATTTCTAATCGATAAAATCTACTTAATTGGTCAATGAAATGAAACTAACTGATATTTTTTTAATGGGATCAATCAACTGGATTTTTTGTGAAAGTATTTAACATCGATCTTATTTTAAATTTAATCCCACAATAACTCTATTAGCCTCACTGTCTATAGTCACTCTATATAAGCCATTTAACATCTCTTTCTTGAAAAATACCACCTATAACCAAGAAATACATTTCTATTCATTCTAAGTGAAGAAAGTGTGCTTATTTATGTTCTTTGCTCAAGTTCTCAAGCTTTCAAGCTATATGTGCTTCATGTCCTCTCAAAACAATCATCTTCTTCCTCAAGTAGATTCGTTGCTCGATGCTCAACATTTTGTAAGTTTGTGGTATTATAGATTTTTGCCACCTACTTCCATGTAGCATATTTTACATAGGTACTCAAGTTATGGGTTCCTTCTCTAGAGAGATAAAATATTCCTTTGAGGTTTATCTAAAGAAGGGTACATGCCATACATGAGGTTGCGCTACACTCGGTTTAAAGTAATACAAGATAGTGGAAGCACGCTTCGCCCACAAAGCGGTGGGGAAATCCTGGAACAGGACATTCTGGGTCGTGATTTTCACCTGTGTGGATTTCCACATCAAAATCCTATACATTATGCTTTGAATTTCTCTACTTCTCTCTGGTGGCCTGTGATTTTTTAAGTTGACATTATTGGAATATTGTATATTGCACAATTCACCTCCTCTTATGCCGAACTCTAGATGTTCTTGATTTTATTTCACAAATTGACTCTCAGCAGGAATATGACTATAGAAATGTCTCTTTCAATATGTATTTGAAACTAAATAGCAGTTTATTAGTAAATGTATACATCAAAATATGAGGAGCAATAAAACAACAATGGCCCTGAATAAGGGAAAATGATATTTCAAATGGTATGCATAATTATAATGCCTTAATGTGATGTATAGAATGGTATTAAGGGATTTTCTCATAGTCTGATTATTGGAGAATGTAATAGAGTGGTAATTGGATCTCTCAAGGATCCAAGTACCACTCACTCATGTTTAGTCTCACATCTACTATGTGGGACTCCAGTCTGTCTGTGAGGCTATATAAGAAGCCCCACATCCCATGTACTCAATGAGAAAGTTCAATAGAATTATTTGGCCCTTTGAGGCCTTCTCCCGTAGTTTCATCATGTTCCTTCAGGAGTAAAGTTTCACATAAACTCCCAAGCATTCACGTTTATTCTTTCTTGATTTCTTGCTCTGTTTATCTATTCTACTTCCGCATTTTAGATTCCAACATGGTTTCAGAGCAAGTTCGATTTTAGGCTTTTCTTTTTTGAAGATAATTTTCATATTTGAGATTTGTTCATGCTCGAGATCGATCAAGTTCGAGTTCTATGGTTTCAGATAAAACCCTAATTCTGTACATTTTTCTGTGATGGTTGCAGAAGTCGGCAGTCGGTACTCTGTCGTCAGAGTCACTGATTAAGGATTAATCGGTAGTCGCGAGAGTAATCGGATTTAGTCGAGCATTAGTCGGTTTTGAATTTTTTAAATTATTTTAAATATATAAATGATTTTTTAAAACATATACTCTTATTTATATTCATATATTTAGCAATTTTAATATTTTTAAGAGCTTAAAAAATTATAGCAAGAGAAGAAAAAACGAAGCAAGTTAAGAACAAAATGTTTGGCACATAGCACGAGCAAAATGTTAAGAACAAAATGTTTAGTACATATCACAAGTTGAAGTTACAAATAAATTAACACAGCTAATCAACAACCACAAAAGGTAAATAACCTAAGTTACCTAACCATCATGCAAATCAATAAGTATCTACTTTAACAAACATTTAGGATGTAATAAACAAAATTCTAACCTTGTACAAGTTAACCAACATGCAAATCAGCAAAAATATGTGGGTGTGGAAGTGCGTTGGTGTATGCACATGTACGTGTGTGCACACTCTAAGCTATATAAGTATTTTTTTTGAAGGAAAAAGGGTGTCAGACCGTGAAGGTAGACACCCAAAGACTTTATAATCACAAGTTAGGTACAAGGTTACAAAGACCAAGACCCATACAGGAGTTTGGCATGCTCTATTACACTTTCGATACAAAATCTTTCCCCACGAAAGATAGTTCCATTTCTTGCCATCCAAATTGCCCATAGAATAGATGTTGCACTCTGCTTCTTAGCCACTGTGCGAGTTCCAATGGACTCCCAGAATTCTATAATCCCTGAGGATGCAACTGCAGGTAAGCTATATAAATATATATTTAGAATGTATTTAAGAACATTTCGTATATGCATATATGTTTGTTATATTTTATTTCTTTTGTATATTTTTTATTTGAATATTTTTATGAAATTAAATCATAAAGTTTTAAGTAAAATTATCCATGATAGTATATTAATTAGTTGGTATTTTATATCCAGATGAAAAACTATAAGTTAAAGTACATAAGTATACATAATTTTCTTATAATTTTTATTTAACAATTTTAGTATTTTTTTTGTTTTTTTTATATTTTTGATTTATTTGTGAATTATACTTATTAGCATGTAACCTTAAGTATCTTATTTTACTGTCTAACAACAAGCCCTAAATCTCATCTAATTCTAATCGGGTATCGGGTTTACGGTTTGCACCAAAACCTATGTCCAAAATCCCCATGAAAAACCTATACCGATCATGGGGATAATGGTAGTGATCAGGAGCACTCAAACGTCCCCAAATCCATCGCATAAAATGTCATCTCAAAAATTCCCACCACGAGACCATCCTCGTGCAGGAGGCCTTGACACAAGAATGAAAGGCATGAACTGTACAAAACTGAATACGTGGAGACCCTCAAAGCATATTAAATATATGAAGAGGCCCCACAAAAACACACCTTCCTTGATTGAATAGGTTGTGATACTATTTAGACAACGAAGAAAAGCAATCAACCCAAGACTCGAGTACTTACGTAAAAAATCATTCTTAACAGAAGGGAACAACCACATGAAAGGAGACCACAGCCCTCAAAAGTTACTAGGGTTGTCTTCATTTTCTTAATATAGGAAAGGCACGGGTGTGTGTGTTCCATAGAGTTAAATAATACCCATCTTCAAAACTAAATAATAAGAACTCAACACCTTGCCAACTTCCATGTTAAGAATAATAAATGAAGTAAAATCAATTGTTTCATATTTTGAATACCTGTGGGTACTGTATAGGGGGAAGCATTGGACGTGGCAAATCAGCGGCAAAGAAAGGATGTTCGTCTGGACTTTCATACCTCCGAACCTGCTTTGCATCAGACTATTAGTGTCTTGTCAGAGTGAATATAGAATTATAGATTACACAGGTTAGGTGGTGAATGTTGATACCTGCGCATGGAGCTTTTCAGTTTCCCTAACCATGTATTCAACCAAAGAACCATGAAAACCATCCATGTTGAACACATTATTGTCATATGTATCAGCATTGTAACAGTATTGGGCCCTCTCCAAAAGGCTAAAGATTATACTGTCTTCTTGTCGGATTAACGAATGCCTAATACCGTCAAGTTTCAAGCTTTCACTTTGATCGACCCTCTTCTTCTCAAAACTAAACAATAAAAAGACATTTAAACATAATTTAGCAAATAATGAAACAATAAAGTTAATGACAACCAATAAATATATATACATACTAAGCACTTATGTTATCACAACTTCTCATGTGCGTTGAGTTTAGACACGATTTCGCATTGACGATTCACTAAGTTGTATACCAATAAATTTGATCCTCATACATAATAAAGCAGAGGTAATAAACAAACTACACAACATCGAAATGACAGGCACCAGGAAAGGTTGGAATACGTTTAGATATATTACAAATGGAACAAGGTTAAATATAATGAAACCTTTTTCCTTTTTACTAAGGGATGTTCCACGAGTCAAAAATGCGACAACTTGTTTACAAAACAATGCTTTTCATAATACCAAGGCTCCAATTCCAGACCTCATAATAATGGCAGAGATGAGTGGAAAAATATTTGGACTACAAAAAACACATTTAGAAACAGAACCATTCAACGCATCCCACTCTAAAACCTTTTTAATATAGACAATGATACTGTATTATAAAACTCAAAAAAGGGCATTTATCATCGACCATTTGGAGTCACAATTGTGTTGATGAAACTGTCGTTCAGGAAAGAAGAATTGTGAAAGATATATGTTATTCGGTCATGCAGCAACACAAGTGTGTGGGCCATTTTACTTTTGTTTTTCAAAAAATTTGATTCCTTGTCCGCCTGCCTAATATTGCATATCTTAATGGTTATAAGTGCTTTCATAATGTTTGTTGATGGTTTTTCTACAAGTACTTCTGCTTACTTGTTTCTGATTCGTGGTAATTTTGTGGACACTTTCACTATCAAAAGTTTTCATCTTCTTATAGAGACGTAAAAAATGGAAAAGTAGTTGGAATGCTTCATATATAATAATAAAATGGCTAAGCCTTCTCCCACTTTAAGTAGGGCAGGCTTCAGATATAATAATACACGTGAATGTACTTCTAAGCAATTACAACTTTGTTTCAACTTTCAATGGCAGGAGAACTATTCAGGAGAACCCCTGTAAAGGTCTAGCGGTTGAAGCAATGAACTCCCACTCTAATGACTAAGGTTCCAACCCCTCCCTCCCTAATACCGTCAAGTTTCAAGCTTTCACTTTGATCGACCCTCTTCTTCTCAAAACTAAACAATAAAAAGACATTTAAACATAATTTAGCAAATAATGAAACAATAAAGTTAATCACAACCAATAAATATATATACATACTAAGCACTTATGTTATCACAACTTCTCATGTGCGTTGAGTTTAGACACGATTTCGCATTGACGATTCACTAAGTTGTAGACCAATAAATTTGATCCTCATACATAATAAAGCAGAGGTCATAAACAAACTACACAACATCGAAATGACAGGCACCAGGAAAGGTTGGAATACGTTTAGATATATTACAAATGGAACAAGGTTAAATATAATGAAACCTTTTTCCTTTTTACTAAGGGATGTTCCACGAGTCAAAAACGCGACAACTTGTTTACAAAACAATGCTTTTCATAATGCCAAGGCTCCAATTCCAGACCTCATAATAATGGCAGAGATGAGTGGAAAAATATTTGGACTACAAAAAACACATTTAGAAACAGAACCATTCAACGCATCCCACTCTAAAACCTTTTTAATATAGACAATGATACTGTATTATAAAACTCAAAAAAGGGCATTTATCATCGACCATTTGGAGTCACAATTGTGTTGATGAAACTGTCGTTCAGGAAAGAAGAATTGTGAAAGATATATGTTATTCGGTCATGCAGCAACACAAGTGTGTGGGCCATTTTACTTTTGTTTTTCAAAAGATTTGATTCCTTGTCCGCCTGCCTAATATTGCATATCTTAATGGTTATAAGTGCTTTCATAATCTTTGTTGATGGTTTTTCTACAAGTACTGCTTACTTGTTTCTGATTCGTGGTAATTTTGTGGACACTTTCACTATCAAAAGTTTTCATCTTCTTATAGAGACGTAAAAAATGGAAAAGTAGTTGGAATGCTTCATATATAATAATAAAATGGCTAAGCCTTCTCCCACTTTAAGTAGGGCAGGCTTCAGATATAATAATACACGTGAATGTACTTCTAAGCAATTACAACTTTGTTTCAACTTTCAATGGCAGGAGAACTATTCAGGAGAACCCCTGTAAAGGTCTAGCGGTTGAAGCAATGAACTCCCACTCTAATGACTAAGGTTCCAACCCCTCCCTCCCTACCATAACTAGTAAAAAAAGAGAACTATTCAGGAGACCTCGTGTGCTTATACCCCTCAACAGAATGGAAAGACGGTTTCTTAAACTTGACAGAGCTCTTTTGTTTCAGACAAAACTTACCAAAGAGATTATGGGGGAAGTTGTTTTTACGAGCACCTTTTTTATCTATCGAATGCACTAAAGAGTGTTAAATAGGACAACTCTATGTTTGATGATTCACCCGGCAAAATCTCATGTGTTCTCTCTCTGAGGGCTTTTGGTAAGTGTGTTGTGGAGAAAAAATAATGACTTGATTATTCATGATGTCCATTGGTTCTCTTATATAAAGAGGAGAAACCCTGTTAGACACTACACAATAGAGACGGAAAGAAAAGAAAATACATGAGATAGGAGAAAGACAAAATAACTTAACACTCCTTAAGATAGAGCATAGATGCCAATCACGCTCAACTTTGTTTCACGTTCATAACAGGGTTTCCATGCCTTTTTTATCAAAAAAGAAAGCTGCTTTGAACAACGCCTCTAAAATGACCATCTGGCTAGAGCCTTGATGAAAACATATGTTGTTGGTTCCTCTAAGTTAACGTGAGAAATAGAGATAAAACCCTTATGAATCATGTCACGTGTTTAATGACAATCTACCTGAATGTGCTTGATCCTCTCATAGAAGGTAGGGTTGTCGGCAATGAAAAGAGCAATATGATTGTCGCATTTGTAGATGCATGGAAAGTAGCGCATCAAGAGCTAGGTCTGTCAGAACCAAGGTTTAAAAAAGCACGCGGTGGTCCGAGGCATTTTTCCTAAAATCGAGGGGCGTAAGCCTCGACGCGGTTGAGGCGTAAACCTCATTTTTTGGAAAAAAAAAATAAAATTAAAGCAAAATACATTGAAAAAATATGATAATATTAAGTTTTCCCAAAAACACATTCAAGAATAGTTTAACACTAGTAAAAGATAAAATACATAAGCAATAAAGGCATTGTAGTTCAAAAAAAGCCACTAATATATGGAATATCAAGTTCCAACTCCAACTTCAATAATTCTATATGAGTAGGTGCGTTCCCCCCGTAGGGGTATGGGGGCAGCGCTCCCGGCGATTTTTTTTACTAAAGATATTGTTTTTATTTTGCTATTCACAATCAAATGTAATGATTATTTTAATTCACGTGTTTATTTGCAACCTTACTTCTTCATATATGCGATAACTATTCTAAGATTCACAACTTATACAACTAAATAACAACATCAAGTTGCAAACTTGCATCTTATATAAAACATGTATTATAATTCAAATTCAAATTTGTGTGCAATGAAACTAGTATGTGTAGATGTATGATAAATTGAACATGATATATACAAGATCATGGAGCTTCGCTTGTTTCAAGCGATCTCTTCTCTTTGAATGGAGCTATATATAAAAATATGCAAGGTTTAACATGGAAACAAAAATAGAAAAATAAAAAAATATAATGCTTACAGAAAATAACGTCATGTGCAAATCACATAACCAAAAAGGTAAAAAAAAGCCTCGTGCTCGAGGCTTACGCCTCCTCGCCTCGAACGCCTCGTGCATCGAACACCTCACCCCAAGGCAAGGCGTACACCCCACCCAAAGGACTCGAGGCAAGTGCCTTGGGGTGATTTTGGCCTTCCTCGCCTCGAGGCGTACGCCTTTGAGCCTTGAGGCGATGCTTTATCAGAACGAAGCTAACCCAAATCATCTTTGTACTCTCATGTGTCATAACTCTGTACTCTGACTCTGCCCTAGATTTGACAATCACAATCTGCTTCTTGTTCTTTCAAGAAAACAAAGAGCTTCATATGAACACTGCAAAGCCAAAGGTGGATGTCCTGCCCTTAAGGCAACCTACATAGTCCGCATCTGAACCTATCATGATGGTAAGGGATGTCCCTCCGTTAAAGAGAAATCCAGTAGGTGGAGAGGACTTCAAATACCTCAGAATGATGTTAACCATATCCATATGCATATGTCTCACTGCTCCATAAACTAGCTAACTTTTCTCGTAGAAAAAAAATATCTAGCATGGTAAAGGTCACATAGAGGAGATTTCTAATTAGCTCCATGTATCTCCTATTGTCCACCTCATTTGTGTCATCAAAAAGTTTCACAATGGGATCAATCGAATTAATGACAGGTCTACAATATGTCATGCCCATATCTAAGAGAAGATCATTAACATACTTCCTTTGGGTCATCATAAGACCATTGGGGTGAACTCAAGCTCTAGGAAGTATCATAAATCGTCAAGGTCTATGGTGACAAACTGATGTCTAAGGAACTCCTTAGCCTCACTAATGCCCTGCACATCATCTCTTATGACAATAATAACGTCAACATACACTAAAATAACAACGATACCTCTCTAAGGAGTCTTTTGAACAAACAATGAATGATATACAGTCGATCTCGTTAAACCATGTTGCTATATCAAGTCCGACAACTTATGGAACTATACTCTGTGACTCTTCTTAAGGTCATAAATAGCCTTATGAAGTCTATTAATTATCTAACACTCCCCCTCAGCAGCAAATCCACATGGTTGTTGCATGTAAACTTCTTCATATAGATCACCTTATAGAAATGCATTTTTCACATCAAAGTGGGACAAGGACCACTCTCGTATCACTGCAATTGAAAGAAGGACCCGACGTATAGAATTGTGGCGCACCATGGGAGAAAACGTATCCTGATAGTCCATCCCATAGGTTTGGGTGAACCCACGAGCCATAAGTATAGCTTTGTAGCAATCAAAGATGCCATCAACATGGTACTTCACTGTAAATATCCATTTGCAACCAACCACAAAAGCTCATGTAGGAGCATAGATGTTAAGGCGCACGCCTAGGCGGCCGCCTAGGCGCCCAGGCGCCCTAGCCCGTGCGCCTTGAACATGCGCCTTGCTTTTATTAAAAGAAGCGACGCCTTGGGCCGCCTAGGCGGCCGCCTAGGCACGCCTAGACGCCTTGGCACGCCTAGGCGCCTAGGCGCCCAGGCATAAAGCTCAGGCTGATGTGGTGAGCTCAGGCTGATGTAGGGGGGGGGGGATGTCGGGAACTTCCAGGGAGTATACATAGGTTAATGTGTTATCAATTGCCCACATTTCTTTCGCATTCCCAGGAAGAAAAGATTATATGCGACATGTAGAAAGTCTATACAAGCAACACGACATTTCTAAGAATGCTTTATACAATCTATTGAGAATGAATGTCATCTTTTATGAGAATACGGTAAAGTATTATTTTTCATCTCTTGCACATTGTCCATATATATTCCTCTCATCGGAGTTGACAAAGGAGATAACTTGTCTGTTCACGATAATCATGGAAAGTAACATTTAAGATAAGAAGGAGCTGTTCTATAAGCAACGGAAAATATTGTTATTATATATGCAAGCCTCTAATGGGCCATAAATTTCGCCTTGAAAAAATATCAGAACAAAGTATATCTCAAGACTTACTTTAACAACTGTACTAAAATACTAAGAGCCCAATACATATGGAAATCTGGCATCGGTAATAGACTTATCGATAACCGAAGAGAACCTCGTAAGAGTTTCCAGCAGAGCACAGATCATTACCAGGAATTACAAAAAACTTTTATGTTAGTTAGACTGATAATTAAATAATGATAAAAAAGGGTTTCTCAAGAAAACGCCTAAGCGCGCCTAGGCGCCAAGGCGCCCAGCTTCAACGCCTTGTCGCCTTGCCGCCTTAATAACCATGTGTAGGAGTAGAGACCAAGCTCCAAGTGTCACACGAGTGTAGCGCAACCATCTCCTCCATAACAAGGTGTCACTAACTTTCTTGTATAGCGTCTTGTCACGCCTCAGCCTTGTCCAGTGAAGCGTGCACCTTGAGTGGCTGAGGCGTAGCCTCGAGGCGGTCGAGGCGTTTTTATTTTTTTGAAAATTTTTTGTATGATTTTAATAGTTTACATGGTGGTTTGAAAAGCTTATAAATATATACTTATTTAGGATAATGATTATACAAGTTAAATGCCTAAATCCGATGTTTCTTTCGTACCCATAACTCCATATTTACTATTAATTATGTGTAACTATTTCAACAAACTGCTTCATATTTACTATTAATTATGTCTAACTATTAATTTATGCAAAATGAATGCTTAAATTTGACCTCTTTCATATTCATAGCTTGAATTTGACCACTTTCATATTCATATTTACCGTTAACATGCAAATTATTTTAGTGAACGCTTACTATTACATCCTTAAACATATAAAAATGTGCATACAAATTCGAATACTCATATAAGAAAAAAATTTTGGGACGGGGGCGCTGCCCCCTGCACCCCCGCAAGGGGGGCCAACCTGGGCCTCCCCTAGCCCCCCATTCGTAGCGAGACCCCCGTTCTGGTAGGGTATGGTGCAACAGGGTGGATGCATACAACCATTCTTCATCTGGGTAAAGTAGAACATATAGTTAGTATTCAAATCATATTATTCATATCAACAACTTGGATATTTATAATGACAACTATAGCCAATCCCTTTTAAATATTTTTTAGTGATAGTTATAAGTTATAACCAATGATTTCCTTTTGATTAGGTAGAAATTTAGAAAGGTTTATGGCAATGAATCACTGACATATCCTTTTTTCATGTTCTTATATTCATAATATCATCATATATTACATTGTTATATACTATATGTTTGTCAGATTATATTATTTCATCAATAAATATATCTATTATATATTTTATAATTATTTTTCTATACAAAACTGAGGCTTACGCCTCGACCGCCTCGAGGCTACGCCTTGCCTCGCTTCCAGGGAAAACGCCTCGTTCCGCCTTTCGTTTTTTCGAACCTGGCATCTTGATATCTCCGTGGAATCTCAGCAAATGATAGACCAACGAGAAACCTCTGGAATTCCTCTAAAAGATGCCCCATGGAAACATGAGTAGTTAGAGGATACGTGGCGCACGTATGTCTCCACATAATGGGCACATCGAGATCATTTGTACCATCTCTGACCTATAAAGTATCCTCTAAAGAGGCATCTGCTCATAATGTAAAGTTCCTTGATGCATAGACAAATTCTTAGTGCCATCAGTAGAAACAAAGTATTCATATCATACTTCAAACATGTTAGATGACCGGGAAGGCCCGTAAGCAGGAGGCAAGGAAGGCCGTATCGATATCGATGTCATTTCAGTCCGCTCAGAAATGGATATATCGGGATATATCGATGATATCAATGGAAATGTCGGAAATGGCCCCAAAAATTCATTTTTGTTATTTTTTTTCAGAAATTAAGATCATCCAAGATATTAAAACGACAAATAATCTACAAATACACACTTATGTCACACATATTGGTCATTTATAGCCCATATATCACACATACCGGTCATATCAAACATACCATTGTTAATGTTTATTCCTGACCTATAGATATTGGAAATGGATTCCATTCAAGTTCTTATAACATTAAACAACTTACAAATATATACTTAGATGACACATATAGATCATTTGTGAAGACTATGATCTTTATATTGCGCATATCGATCATATCGAACATATCGCTGCTACTGTTAGTTGTTGACCTATATATATTGAAAATGGAGTTCATCCAAGTTCTTAGATCACTAAATAACTTACAAATATACTCTTATATCACACATACCGGTCATTTATGAAGCTTATATCATATATATCGATTATTCTGAACATATCGATATTAATGTTGATTCTTGACTTCTAGATTTTTTTGAAGAATTGGGAATGGATTTTATTCAAGACTTACAACATGAAATAACTTACAAATATACTCCAGTTGAAGAACCATTTGTATGTACCCTCCTGTCACACCATACCCGACCAGTACAGGGGTCTCATTGCATGAATCTTGCATGAACAATAGCATTGATATATAGAGATATCGGCGAAATTTCAGCGATATCGATTGATATTCATGATTTTTTTATACTGAATCCAATCTATTTTGACCGATATTAGCCGATATGGTGATATATCGCCGATATATCGGCAATATATTTTGTCGATATCCCTGTAAAAGGATATACCGGGTGATTTCGATATCCCTTCCTTGTCGAAATTGATATTGTCGATACGGCCTTCTATGACAGGAGGTATAAAAGGCGGTCTGTGAATGTAAAAATAGGGAGAGAAAAAAACTAGCCAAAGTAATAGGAGATGGAGGTGGAGGAGCAACTACATTAGGAGATGGTGACTGAGCTGGTAGAGTTAGAGGTGGTGGCATAGGAGGAACCACAGTCGGAGCCTGGAGAGGAGGCATGTAGGCCTCCTCTCCAGAGTCAAATGGAGTCAACATATCACTTGTAGGAGAAAAAATACATGACTGACTCAAAGAAGATGATATTAGCAATGACATAGTAATTCTGCCAGACAGAGTCAAAGCACTAGCACCCCTTATGGATCCAGGAGTAGCCCACAAAATACACTTGACAGATCTGGAGGAGAGTTTGTCATAACCAGGAGTCAGATGATGAGCAAAGGTCACAGATGCAAAGACATGAGGTTTAAGAGAGAAAAGATCTTTCTCAAAAAATGCAATAAAAAAGGGATCTTCACTCCTAAAATTGAGAACTACATACAATTCACTAAATAACCAGCAGTGAGAACCGCATCATCCCAGAAAGAGTGGGGAGCACAACTCTAAATTAGGAGGGTCATGATCGCATCAAGCAAATGACGATGTTTGTGTTCAACAACGCCATTCTACTGGGAAGCCTAAGCATAAATCTGGTGTAAAGAACTAAGAAAACTGTAAAGTGCATTCCAAGGCATTGTCAGATGGAACATATTTAACATTAGCAGAAAAATATTCTTTATTTCATTAATAAAAGATTGAATCACATATACAACCTCAGACTCATTTTTCAATGGGAAACTCATGATAGTATAGAAAAATTATCAAATGCAATAAGATAAAACATGTGCCCTGATGGTCAAGGACGAAATTGGGACCCCAAATATCAAATATCAAAATGAATTAACTCAGATAGGCTACTGCTATTACGACTCTGACGACCAAGAAAGGCAAATCAGTAATACTTCCCAAGCTGGCAAGCATCACATTATACAAAATTATATGATTAATACATATAATTTTTTATAATTATACATGTGTGGTCATTAGTTAACAAGAAAAAAGTACTAATTGAGACACAACCAAACTATTTACATCTAACTTTCACTTTACAATTAGGAAAATTATGAAAAAAATAAAAAATATAATAGTAAATATTATTTTTCATTACTCGTCTAACTACTCGACTTGAGTATTTCTATTCAATCACCACGGTGAATTATAACACGACCACCTACATCGTAAAAATGCGGTTAATCCCACGATCCAACCATTTTGCAGATCTGAGTGCATTCATCCTGCTAAGCTATCTGTAATGTACCACAACTGCAGTCCAATCACAATGCTTCTTGTGACTTGTTCACCTCCAATCGTGATTGAGTGAATGAAATTTTAACGACAACGTCCTCTCATTATAGTATGAAAGAATCTAGTATTTGCATCACATTCTTTCAACCACCTTCGCATCGATCTCTACCTCCACACCACCTCCACCCTTGTCTTTGTCGGCAGTGATCTTCTGCTGATAGGCTTTGCTGTCAGTGCCTCCCCAAAAAGGTCCATATTATCCTCAATAGCATCCATGTAAGCGCCTCCCATGTGCTTTGTTTCTCAGCTCTCTACGCCTCCGTTGGAAGCTGTTTTGTAAGTCAACAACAGCTTTAAGAGGTCAACCAACTTCTACGTAACGAGCGGTCTCCTTGTTAGTGAGCCCAAAAATCCGCCACCGAGGAAAAAGAGAAACGGTAAAGAAAACTCTCAAGAAAAACTTATGGATACTTATGTTGGTTCTATAATCTCTTCTCAATTCCCTAGTCATATTGAAGCTACAATACAGGAGTGGAAGCTCCAAGATCCTTCATTGCCACGGGATACATCATGAAAAATCAATAAGAAAATCAAATTCTAAATCGTGACCAAGAAATCAATCCCAATTCTGTTCAATCCCTACATGATCCAAGCTTCTCATCCATGGGCTTGATTCTAGTTCTAACCTGAAAAGCAATATCACGGACATAGAAATGGATGTTAAAGAGCAAGCTATCATTGGAAAAGAAGAATGCACTATACATAAGCATAATCGAATGGAGATATGGCTTCTCCACATAAATATGGACGTTGAGGAGCAAGCTATCATTGGGAAAGAAGAATCCACTATACATAAGCATCATCGAATGGAGAACCAACATAAGTATCCAAATGGAGCTCCACATTTAGTTTTTTAATATTCTGTAAACGCACACCGTGTGCTCGACGAAATGTCTTCGACCAATTTCGCACCTCATTGATGCTTTGGCATGATGAAGAAAGATGACATATAATGGAATCGTACAAAATAAAAGGCAACGCGAAATGCCAAGGCCAAATGTGAGATATTTTTGCTGTTCCTGGATACCTGAAAGGAGGAGGCGGAGGGCTTTGCACGAAGCCAAGGCCCCCATCTGCCTTGGCGGAGACGACGGTGGCTCTGCGGAATGGAAGAGAGCACGGAAAGGACGCGGCGGTGCGATTCCTGGGGAAGCTGACGGTCGGATCGGCGGCGATGGGCCCCTTGAGGATCCTCGTCTCCATGAGAGAGAGGGAGACAGGGGAAGGTGGAAAAGGGTGGAGGAGAGTGGCGCATGTAAAAGGGCTGCGGAGGCAAAGTGACGTGCAGTTCAAAAGGAGGTACGAATAGTCCATTTAGGAAAGCTTGAACTAGATGAGCTCAACTTGGGTTCGGGTTCGGCTCGTGAAGGGCTCGCGAGTCGGACTCGAAACCTTAACAAGCCCGAACTTGAGTTGGGTTTTATGGCTCATTAGCAAATCGAGTCGAATCTGAGTTGGACATTGTTTAACTTGGAAACTTGACTTGATAACTCGTTTTTCCTCTTAATAAAAAATTAAAAACATATATACCGAAACTTCCACATTGAGTTTGATATAAAATAGAGGTCAACATTTTTCTTGCCCAAAAAGCTACAGAAAAGAGTATACAAAATCAAAATTACAAATGTCATTTGCATAATTTAATGTATAAAATGGAACAATGACTCGTTAAGAGGTTCATGAGCCTGCTCATTTTGAGGCTCGTGAGCCAGCTCAGAAACTCATGACTCGATAAGAGGCCCGTGAACCAGTTCATTTTGAGGCTCATGAGCCAGTTCAGAAACTTGTGGCTTGATAAGAGGCTCGTGAGTCAACTCGAACTCGATAAGTTCGAGTTCGAGTTGGTGATCCATGGCTCGATTCATATCGAGCCCGAGTTCGAGCCTTAGATTTCTTATCGAGTTCGAGTCCGAGTTGAGGCCAACTCGGTTCGTTGAACTCGATAGACACCCCTAGATAGGAAAGAAGGGCGGACCAATTGGGTTTGATGTGAATAGCAAGAAGGTTGTTAGGCAGATTGGTGGGGATATCAAAAGCAAATTTGCTTAGGGATATCGATTCCACTTTACTTTGTATAAACTATCTACCCAAGATGTACTCTATTTGATTCTAGATTATCCTTAGCTTTATTTTTATACTCATCAATTGAAATCAGGTGCATGAATCTTACTGTTTCTTTTGTTATAATATTTCCAACCACTTCTTCTACAACCTAAAAAATGCATCAAAATCATAAACATAATCAATATAATGAATGCATAAGCAATACAACATCACATTTACCAATCTAACCCCTACAACCATCTCATTATCCTTCCAAAATCATATTCAATTTAAAATATAATCAATAAAGCATATAATAGTATAGCATCAATTGCACATTTGAGTGCTACACACTAGTTTCACCAACATGTACGACTTCGAGAAACCTCTCAATTAATTGACCATTAGAATTTACAAATCTTAAAACAATGACCATTTGCTTTTTGTTTGATACATCTCGAGATTCATCAAGCAATAAAGTAAAAAAAGAATCTCCAAGTTCTTTAAGAATGACATTCCTTATTTCGATAGCAAAAACCCTTATTACATCTTTTTCTATCTTAGGATAAATGAGCTTATTATTTTTCGGAACATTTTCAAGTACAACATTATTCACGTCAAGGCTAATTTTTGAAAAAACCTTAAGTAACATCAGAAATTTACCTTTATTAGAGGACTCATCAGATTCATCATGTCCTCGAAAAACCAATCCCTGAGAAAGTAAGACTCGTATAACATTGACAGTTATAAAAGGGCGTGTTCGATGCTCTCTCCTAGTGGGATCATCATGCATATTCAATGTTGTCTCAATATGTTGAGCGTACTTCATTAGATTCTCGTATTTTTCTCGAGCCAAATTATGAGCACTCTTAGGACCTTTCGACATGTTTATCGAGCTCGCTTTTATCTTTCTAATTATTCTACCTTTTGGAAAAATTTTTTATCACTTCCACCTTGACCCATGTAATTTGTCTTGATTAAATAACAATATCGGTAAAAAAAACTACATATTTTACCACGCTATATTCCAACCAATTGGGATATCATTGAAACCGCGCAGAATTAAATCGCCTTTCCTTCTTTCCAATTTTCTTGAATGGAAATACATGATTAATTGGTTGAGATAGCCGCATTTGCATATGCTCTTCTAACATCATTTTGAATATTGGGATGATAAGTTGAGATCGGCATACGCAATCTAGGATAAGAACGCAACTCAAAGACATTCAATTCAACACGACATGGCTTTGCACTTGATTCTCCCACCCTATTTTTATTTACAATTGCTTCATTTTAGGAAATTGAATCAATTATAGAAATTTGAGATGAGGCAGATGAAGACTTTCTTCTAAGAAATTTGTCCATAATGTAATATAAAATATATATTTTTATGTCATTATAAATACACCTACATGTATATATGAAAGATTCAATAAAATAGGTATTAAAGTTTATTGTATTAATGAGCTAAGATGGACGATACTTAGGTCCCTTTTTTAACATCATGATTTCAAAATCATGCTTTTAGTTTATAGGAAATATCCAAATATGTTATAAAAATATTAAAAAAATCATGGACAAATAAACAATTATAAAGCATCTGAGAGATATCTACAATATTAAAGTACGTTCGCTGGTGAAGATTTGCTTCTGATTGCATAACTCATCTAAAATGATGTTCGTTGTAAACATACCTACGGTAGAGTTGGATACTTGGAGTGGTGATTGAATCGTGTCACGATGTGCACACCTATTACAATCTTGCTTCTACCAACAAGAGAACTGCATTGAAGTATACATAATATAATATAATATAATTTTATTCTTGGTTGAAAACCTTTTGATGAAATGAAATATCTTTCTTTTATAAAAATACAACAAGCTTCCTACAGGGGACCGTCTCACCAATATTGGATTATGTTGATAATTGTCTTCTTCGAAAAAAATGGCTATAATGATGACATCCTTTTTGCATGCACCTTCTAAAGGCTAGTGGGGGAACAATTATGATGCGCTTCCTCTTACCCGCGTATTAAAAATTAGAGTCGACACTCTACCGTAGATCAAAATTCAAATTATTGCCAGACCCATCTTCTACTGTGGATAAATTTTTCAACAATGAGAGCCGTCATAGCAGTCTTTATGTGGAGGATTAGGCAAGAGCGAAATTTTAGGTGGTTGAATTAACATCGCCATTGACCACAAGAGGGTAACAAACAAGCCTTAAAGTATATAAGTTATCAACGTTTTATTTGGATAACATTTCCCGTGGATAATCTTAATTTCCAATGTATTAATTGAATTCAGAAGAAATGTAATCGTAGTATACACATTAATAATACTTTTCTTATTACCTACTCTTTGCCGGCTTAGTCGTTACCGTGGTACGTCCGGGGTTGGAGTAGAGAGAGCGGCGAGACCGTGACGGATCCTGAGATACTTGGTGTCGATTGCAAAGCATGACTCATCCGAAGATGGAATTTGTGTAACCGCGCCAGGAAGGGATGTGCTCCCCGTACCCACAACGTGTGTCCGCCCATGTTCCTTCCTCCCCTCTTTTTTTATACGTATGCCTCTTTTGATTAATGAAATACTGACAATGATTATGGGATAGACATTATCATATGGAGATATATAATAATTGATCATTATTACTACAAGAATTGGAATTATTTTTCCATCAGTAGTTGTTGAGTTGAGGTCAGAGGGCTGTGAGGACAAACTCAAGGAACCTGAATTGGATTGGGCTTGGAGCACAATTGTGGGGGTAACAAAGGTATGTTTTTAGCTCGTTGAGCAAGGATTAAGGTGTTGACGTGATATACAATCTATGTTGCACCAATCACATCAATGATACTAGAGAGTTTCCCACAAACACTGCGAATCTTGCGGTGTATTTCCTATCCCTGGGGCAACAAACATAATCCACATCTCCGCAAGCTGTGACAGACAGTGAAGTTCCTCTGTTAAATAATAGACATGTGCCTAGAGAAGACTTCAAGTATCTCAAAATCATGTACACTACATCCATGTGCACCTGTCTTGATTGCTTCATAAACTAGTTGACCTTGTTTACTGCAAAAGAAATATCAGGTTTGGTCATTGTAACATAGAGATGCTTCCCAGTTCTCTATACCTTCTTTTATTTACACCCTCAATGGTATCCAATGATGCAAAAAATGGTCTAATCGAGCGTTTAAACGTATGCGGTGCTCGACTGCATCGTTTAACCAAAAGCAGGTCCAAATAAACGATCAGGCTGCATAAACAACCTATACTCTGAATAAAAAGCCAAACCCCAAAATTCCCAAAATCATATCTTCTCCATATTAACTCAGAAAATACCAAAATCACTTTAATTGTATATAAATTTTAACAAGCTATTTAATGAAGGTGATTTTACTTAATTTGAAGTTAAGATACAAAAGTTAAGTTTCGAACCCTTACTGAAGGAATATGATGTAGGCCCAAGCTAAATAAAATCCAAATACCCAATCCATTTGAACTGGGTTCATGTATTTTGTTGCATGCTTTTGGTCAATTCACAATACCGTTCTCGACATAGAGAACGATTTATGCATCATTATACTTCGCTAATCCAACTTATCATAACAATATACGATTAAGTTTATATCTTTCAATGAATTAGAAAATATTTTAAACTAATCCTAATTTTTTGAACACAAAGGAGAATATTAGAAAAGATCAACACCAGCAATGATCATAAAGCATTCCCGAATCTACTAAAAAATGGAAAATTTTACAAGGTAACCCACAACTTGATCATCACTTTCTTCGCGCCTTCCCATTCATTATCCGGATGACCGCTTGAAATCGCGTAGATGAAAAATTAAGCTCTTTTGCACCAGTAGTCTAAATTAAGTACAAGCCGTGAAAAAATCATGGGTTCCCTATTGATTCTTATGCTGAATCTGGCAAAGGATATCCCAATAGGTCGCTAAGTTTTTTAAATTCACTGGAACACAAAACAATAGCTAAATGGTGTAATTCGTAGCTTGATGAATAATCCTGATTCCTGAGTCTAAGCAACAGCATCATGTGCACTTGATTACAGTTCTAAAGACCATCTTTAAACATAATAAATTTGCAGTATAAAGGCAAGATGAATTTATGTTAAACATCATCAAGAATCCACTCATAAAGGGTAAGAGCCAGATATATCCGCCCCTTGCGCATCCTTCTACTCTTTCAGACTCGATAGAGGCAAATTGACCATCGTAGCAGCTTACGATATGTTCGACTGTTCATTCTTCCATGAAATCTTCTTCTGCAACGGCTACTTTCTGTTTCAGCTGGGTGATCTTTGTAGATAAAACCTCTGTGATGGCAATGGTATGTGAGACAAAATATACATTATAATATCAGTTGTGAAGAAATCCTTTAAAATGTATTCGCACTTACGAGTTTGGCCCTTGGCAAATGAATATCCTTTGGAACTGACGTACGTCCGGGGATTTGGCAATTGATGGTTTCTTAAATACTCAGTGCGGCCCTGTGTGAGTAAACAAAGTGTTACAGCAAATGAAGTCACGCGAGACAGAACAGATACTCAGAAGCACATGCATGCTAGGTCATAGGCCTAACCTTGGTTATGACGCAAATATCCACATTGCTACCACTGCCCAAATCATTGAAGATGCCGGAGCAGATCGCTTCAGCCACAAGGTTGATACCTTCCTCCCTCTGCAATGAAGATACAAACTGTTAGTGTTATCACTCTGTCGCTTCTTACCTCTGGCTGGAAACAACTCAGAGGCAACCATTTAGTTGTGCAAGTTAGTCGTATATGAGGAACCTGTAGGTTTGATACTCACACTCAAGTCCTCCCTATATTTTGATTCAAAAACAGCCATAGCAGCGAGTGAACCAGATCCCATAGTGGCAAACGGGAGCGTATCAGTGGAGCCATGTGGATAGATCTGCGATAACATGTAAAAGATAATCACCTCCATGTAATGGTAACTATTTCCAAGATGGGATTACTCACTGTATGCAGATGTGGTCCTGTAACATCGACACCACCCAGAACCAAAGCAGCGCTCACATGACCTTGATAGCTGCAGTAAGTAATAGCATATTGCAGCAGTTATGACACTGCAATCTAATTTTAAGGCAGTTGTTGTAGCACTCCTGCCTACATTCCCGGTAGTGATTAGTAGAAGTTTTTAGAAGGGGAATAGTAGCAATTTACCTGAAAAGGTGAGATTTCAGGAGAGTTAGGGCAGTGATAACCCTTGATTCTCGCCCGGTCGCGTAACGATGCAAGTGCAATTGGGAACTAATCATATCTACAAAATAAGAACTCTGGTAAATTGAACCATTTAGTATGCAAAACAAACAGATAAGAACAATAATCAAATTTTAATGCATAACCTGTAACTGCCTCTGTATCGGCGGCAGTCCCGGCACCACAGCAATAAATATTGGGTGCCATATAATGGATCTTCTCACAGTTTTTATCAGCAACTATAGGCCCTTCAGTTGCTCTTGTATCTGCCCCAAGAACGACACCATCCTAAAAGAGAGTAGCTACACTCAAATTTACATTCAAATATATAAAAGAAATTTCTGGTCCAGGATACAAAGTCTCAATACACGCACAATCAGGATTCAAGTGGGGGAATGGGTTTGTAGTATCAAGTAATAACAAAGTAAAGCGTGTGATTTACGGCAGTTTACTTTAAGTAGAACCCCCGATGTCAACGGACGATATGCAACAATTGGAGTGACTTTACAAAGATTCAACAAATAATCACTTCTCCATTTGTCAAAACTCATATTTTACTATTGCATTGCCTGGAGCATAGAATCCATTTCAACATGAAAAACCTCCAAGGCTCCAACAAATAACACATTGTATTGTATAGAGACCAGGGAATATCCCCACATGAATATATGCAGTATGGAACAACTTCATGGTTTACAAATTGCAGTCATTTCCATTGTCGCTGCAGTACCGACCAGCCACACCCCTATGCCAGTGTGTCACAAAACCCCACCACGGCAGCACAGTTTACTCACTTTTCTTCCTCACAAACCCTCTCTCACATTCACCCGTCACTCTCCATTTACCCGGTTTATCCATTGTTAATAGATACAATCCAGAAAAGATTTGAAAGAGGCAAAGCCGCACATAACTGATGACAATGTGGAAAATGCTTGGTTTGATGTGATGTGTCCAGTTCAATGTGTAATTAAACATAATAGCATTGCAAAAATGCTCAGTTGAGATCTCACTGAACCTTGTCACAATTACGTAATGGGTTTATTTTGGAAACTTGATACACATCATAATACGAGTTTTGATTCAAACGCATCATCATTGTAAATATCATTTCTTTCATAACAGTAAGAACATTGAATCCCCAAGTTGAATTAGATGAGGAATGCATTCTGTATATGCAAGATGACATTGGTAGGCAAGGGAAGTTGGGCAGTTTACATTTTTTTTAAAGCAGAAATATTTATTACTCATCATGAATAGTCTCCGTGATTCATGCATGGTTCCAAAATATTTTAAATTAGATGGCTTCAAAAAATATTTTAAAATAGAGGAACAAAAAAATGTCCCAGCCATTACACGACATCCAGAGAACAAATCTAACATTTTGAATAAATAGTGAAGTCCTTCAACATATAAAATCATAAAAAGGCCGCAGGGCAAGCACACTCCCTGCATCAAGGATGGACATGACCAATCAAGATATTTCTCTCCAAAATCTGATAAAAAGAGAAGCTGGAGATAATAAATTATCAAGTAGCTTTAGGGATTTGAGTTTTAGTGCAATCCAAACTCGTTGACCTTTAATGCCACATATGAACTACGATGTTAATTTTGTTCATCCTTGAGATGGCTTCATAGATTAATAATTTATGCCGATGATTTCACATTATGTCCAAGCAAATCTGATCCAAGCCTACAAACAGTATGAAGCATTTCTTGAGATTTTCTGGCATCTCTTGATGGTCCATATCTGAAGTCCTAATCTTTCAATTTGGCACAAATGGCTTTTTAAAAGATATGCCCAAATCACTTGATGTGTTTCTTCATTTATCTCAATATCTATCATACTACATTTCTTCCCAATCCCTTTGAGATATGATGTTTTATCCATAGTGACAGATACGTAACAGATACGTCTATCTTTATTTATTCACATTTTTTTCGCTATGAACTATTTCAGATAGGAGTATTCTTCTGATTTGCCTATTATCGACAACTTAAGACTGAACCCGATGAACATCATATATTATCTTTTTTAGTATCTGCTCTTTACTTTCAAAATTCTTATATTGAAACTGATTTATTCTACTGTTGACATGTCCTTGTCCACATTGAAAATCTGACAGATATGCCTAAATGCATATTTCTTTGTTCTATATTTATCCTCAAGTAACGCTGTTAAAAGCACTCCTTCCGCTATCCTAGACAGTAGTTATAAAGGCGAGACAAAGATATGCCTCAAATGTTTTTACCTCAGGATGTGAGAACCTAGCCCGAGGTGACTGCTGAAAACACAGATCAGGTATTGGATTGACTGGATCAATCACTTGATGTGTTTCTTCATTTATCTCAATATCTATCATACTACATCTCTTCCCAATCCCTTTGAGATATGATGTTTTATCCGTAGTGACAGATACATCTATCTTTATTTATTCACGTTTTTTTCGCTATGAATTATTTCAGATTGGAATGTTCTTCTGATTTGCCTATTATTGACAACTTAAGACTGAACCCGATGAACATCATATATTATCTTTTTTAGTATCTGCTCTTTACTTTCAAAATTCTTATATTGAAACCGATTTATTCTACTGTTGACATCTCCTTGTCCACATTGAAAATCTGACAGATATGCCTAAATGCATATTTCTTTGATCTATCTTTGTCCTCAAGTAACGCTGTTAAAAGCGCTCCTTCCGCTATCCTAGACAGTAGTTATAAAGGCGAGACAAAGATATGCGTCAAATGTTTTTACCTCAGGATGTGAGAACCTAGCCTGAGGCGACTGCTTAAAACACAGATCAGGTATCGGATTGACTGGATCAATCACTTGATGTGTTTCTTCATTTATCTCAATATCTATCATACTACATCTCTTCCTAATCCCTTTGAGATATGATGTTTTATCCGTAGTGACAGATACATCTATCTTTATTTATTCACGTTTTTTTCGCTATGAATTATTTCAGATTGGAGTATTCTTCTGATTTGCCTATTATCGACAACTTAAGACTGAACCTGATGAACATCATATATTATCTTTTTTAGTATCTGCTCTTTACTTTCAAAATTCTTATATTGAAACCGATTTATTCTACTATTGACATCTCCTTGTCCACATTGAAAATCTGACAGATATGCCTAAATGCATATTTCTTTGTTCTATCTTTATCCTCAAGTAACGCTGTTAAAAGCGCTCCTTCCGCTATCCTAGACAGTAGTTATAAAGGTGAGACAAAGATATGCCTCAAATGTTTTTACCTCAGGATGTGAGAACCTAGCCTGAGGTGACTGCTGAAAACACAGATCAGGTATTGGATTGACTGGATCAATCTCTGCCCGATTAGATCGATATCCCCGTACCCAGAACTCGAACCTACTATGTTGCCCCCCTGCCTATCATCCATCATCATTGCTGCTTGCCAGCCTGTCATGGCCCCCTCGGTGACCGCCTACCAGCCCATCGTTACACCATGGTCGTTGCCGCCTCTCCCCGTAGCTGCCTTCAGGTATGATTCTTACTTCAGTGGTAAGTGGTAGGTAATATATGTACATAAATTTGTCTCCCTATCTGTATCCGCCTCTATGCATGATTTTATATTAGTGAATAGTATGCTGTATGCATCTTTCACAAAAATACATATGTATGGTGTATGTATATTTCACAAAAATACATTTATAGTGTGTGAGTGTGTGCAATCTTTAATGCCTTAATTTTCTCGGCCAAGTGCTTAGAGTCACACGCATTTGAACCCTATCTCACACCAATTGTTCAACAACAAAAACATTTTCCCACATTAAGTAGACTTAGCTATATGGATTCTTTGCTTCCATTCAGATCTATCTTGGATCATTAGAGTTGGCTATATGGATTCTTTGCCTCCATTCAGATCTATCTTGGGTCATTAGAGTCGGCTACATGGATTCTTTGTCTCCATTCAGATCTATCTTGGGTCATTCTCGGCATGGAAGGAGATATCGCGATATATCGGCAATATATCGCCGATATATCGATAACGATATGGGACCGATATGGTAATATATCCCGATTTCCAGGCATTTTCTTCACAAAAACTCGTCGATATGGGCGATATTTCAGCGATATATCATTGAAATATCGTATCGATACGATATCGAAACGATATCGATATCGATACGGCATTCCATTCGGACTTAGATCCAAATAACTAACATCCCTTCGGATAGTCTCATTCCAACACTTCTTGGACCTTCCTTGCCCTTTCTTAGCTAGCTCAACATCCTAAATCTCACATTTTCTAACGGATGTATTAGTCGACCTCCTTTGCAAATGATCAAATTATTTTAAGTGGTTTTTTCTCATCTTATCCTCTATGGGCTACACCAACTTTCCTTCTGTTCACGTCATTCTGAATCTGATTTTTTCATGTAAATCAGGTACCTCATCTTGGATGTGCCCCCAACAACTCATTATGTCATCCATAAGTGAAAATGTGAGTGCCAAATGTTGATCTTTATTTTTTAGGAGAAAAAAAGTCGACATCCAACGTGATGTGTACCCATCATTTTCCTTATAACTATAAAAAATGATAATCCCAACTGTTATAACTCAATCAAGGTTCGAAATCTCGATTTCGTTTCGATCCCACCACAAATGGAAATTTCAGGGAAATTTTGGGAAATTTTAACGATTTCGATGGAAATCTTGTAAATGGCTTAAACAGTCATTTTTTTGCCATTTTTCGCAAATTACGATCCAAGTTGCAAAGAAGATCAGCTGATACACCGGTTAGGAGATGCGAGTGTTGGGATGTTGAGCCGGCTAAGAGAGGGCAAGGACGGCCCAAGAAGTGTTGGAAAGAAACCATACGAAGGGATCTTAGTTTATGGATATAAGCCCGGGATTGACCCAAGTTAGATATGAATGGAGGCGAAGAATCCATGTAGCCGACCCTACTTAATTGTGGGAAAAGGCTTTGTTGTTGTTGTTGTACGATCCAAGTTATCAAAACAATAACTTACAAATACACACTTGTATTACACATATTGCTCGTTTATATCCCCCTTATATCACACATATCGAGCATATCAGTGTTAATATCACTGACTAATAGTTATTGGAAATGGGGTTCATCAAAGTTTTTAAAACAATAAATAACTTACAAATATACACTTATATCACACATATCGAACATCTATGACCCTCATATCACACATATCGGTCATATCGAACATATCGTTGTTAATATTGATAGTTGACTAATAGATAGGGCAAACGAAAATAAAATAGATAAGTTAATCACACTTAAAATACATCTTTTTTTAATAAAAATAGATGAGACATTTGATTCTAAAATGTACATAATGACTAATGACACAATATTTCATTCGTAGAAATAACTGTTGTACGACACATCTAGTGAATACAGATTTAGTAACCAAATACAAACTTGCCGTGAAGATACATCTGTTTACAAAAAAAATACGAAAAACAGATATCAAACAAACAAGTTATATCGGATATCTAGAAGATCTAGAGTTGTTTCATCTCCATTGCTAAAACCTAAAAGGGGGTAAAGCTCCTCAAGTTGAAGAATCGTCATATGCAACCCCTTGTTGCACCATAGCCTACAAGAAGGAGGTCGCATTAAATAAGAAATGAAATCAAGATCACATGGATAATATCATTGATATACATAGATATCGGTGAAATATCGTCGATATCGATTGATGTTTCGAGAAAATTTGTATTGAAAACCATTAAATTCGATCGACATGGCTCGATATGTCGAAATATCATCGATATTTCGATCCATCCAGACCGATTCAAGAAACCGATGGAGAGGGGAGTGTTGATATCCCCAGGCTGTCAAAATAAAAACTTCGACAAAATTTCACCAAAATTTTGTGAAATTTAAAACCATGCCTTAGAATGCTCATGTACATTTCCACATAAAATCTTTCTTAGCAGAACACTACCAATTCCGCCTCATCCCTCCCTTAACAGCATCTTCGTACCCTCGCGATTCGCGCAGCCTCTGCCTCCCTACCCCCACTCCAAATGTAAGTGTTCTCCCACGCCCTCCCCCCTAAATAAATATTAGAACAAGACTCTCACCCCTCCTCACCCTCTGTAAACCCCAACCATTATCTTTCTTTCTTGTGCCTAACCCCCAGCTCTAACAGGGAGGAAAGAAAAAAAATGAGCAAAGTTGTAAAGACGACAAAGAACAATGAGGAACATGGATGGAATCGCCTAATAACCAACTGATCCTAAGGAACAATTGAATGTTTTGGTATCCCAACTAGTTGATCACAAAGATTACTGGACAGGTGTTCTTGGCAGTAAAAATACTACGAGTTACAAGCTCTTGACATGTGGCACATGTGTGCCACATATCCGTTGAACCAAGCTGATTGAAGACAAGTAACCCTTTACATACTTTTTAGAGGTTGTGTTGCAAAACTGTGGGACGCATGACACCTATGTGTGCATATGCATCTCATCTTACTAAGGTCATGATCGGCTCAGGGGTTAAACACCCCTTTGGGGGGTTTACCCCCACAAACCTCTCTTTTTCTCTATCATGTGGGGTCCACTTTTCATCTCTTTTTTAATACATTAATTAAATCAATTCTCTTTTATCCATTCCAAAAATATAATATATTATACCATCATATCATCTAAAAAATATAAACTACTCAACTTCTACCTACTTTTTCAAACTCCAATACAATCACATCACAATAACTACTCACTTTTCCAAACTTCAACACAATCATATCACAACAAACCCACAACAAACCCACCCCCAGTTTAACCCTCTATCCAAACACTAAGGTGGTGTTCGGCTGCTGGGTTATCCAGGGGTGGATAACCCGGATTTGAGTTTGTATGTTTGGTTGGTGGGTTAAGGGTTGGAGGGTTTGTGTGATGTGATTGTATTGGAATTTGAAAAAGTTGGTAGTTATTGTTGTATGATTGTATTGAAATTTGAAAAAGTGGATAGTTGTTGTGATGTGATTGTATTGAAGTTTGGAATAGTGAGTAGAAGTTGAGTATTTTATGATTTTTAGATGATATGATGGTATAATATATATTTTTTTATGGGAAGGGAGTGGGCCCCACAAGTAGGTTAGAAGTGTGGGTTTTGGGGGGTTACCCACCCAAAGTGGAGGTAACCCCCCAACCGAACGGAGCCTAAAACACAAAAACGGGTTACCCCCTATCAGTTTACCCGGAGGAAACCCGCATATCAAATGCACCCTAAGAGTAATAGTTGATCAACCAGAACCTAGAATTAAATTAAAACATATATTTTTAAAAATGAAAAAGGGAGAATCACCTCTAAATGGTGATCTCCCAAAATATCTCTGTTAAATTTCAAGTGTAGTAAATAATATAAAATGGGTATTCCACTGGTTGTGCAAATTATGACTTCACAACTATATTTTTCCCTATAGCGCCTTGCTCCATTAAACACCAATGCACTCCTAGCTAACCAAATCACCCAGCAAACTGCAAACGCCTTAATCTGATCCTTCCGTGCTTGATAAGTTGGCGCCCTCAGCAAGCTCCAAAATCGTTCCACATACGACTTCACAACTGTATTTTCCGTATAACGCCTTGCTCCATTGAACAACAATGCATTCATGGCTAACCAAATTGCCCGGCAAATTGGAAATGCCTTAATCCGATCCTTTCGTGCATGATAAGTTGGCACACTCAGTGAGCACCAAACCGTTCCCCACAAGAGGTATCCAGCCAACCGATTTCCACTTTGTTGCACACCTCTCTTGCCCTAATACATTGGAAAAAAGTTGATCAGTGTCCTTATCATTGTGCCCACATACCAGGCAGACCATGTCATCATTGGGAATAGTGCACACCCAAAGTACCTTTGTCATTAACATGGTTTTAAAAAGCGCCGCCTCGAGACGCAAAGGCGTATGCCTCGAGGCCAGGCGCATCAAAATCGCCCCGAGGCGCACGCCTTAGGTCTTTTGGGCGGGGAGTACGCCTTGCCTTGGCGTGAGGCGTTCGAGGCGAGGCGTAGGCATAAGCCTTGAGCAAGGTGTTTTTTTGCCTTTTTGTTATGTGCTTTGCACAGGACACTATTTTCCGTAAGCATTATATATTTTTTATCTTTGTATTTTTGTTTCCATGTTAAACCTTGCATATTTCTATATATAGCTCCGTGCAAAGAGAAAAGATTGCTTGAAACAAGCGAATCTCCATGATCTTGTATACAACATGTTAATTTATCATGCATCTACATCTACTAGTTCTATTGCACACTGTTATGGTAAAATAATACTCTGATGTGTTATTCCATAGAGCCCTCGGGTCTCTTATATAGAGAGAAAACCCTTGGGTAAATTACAGAGTCTTACAAAACATAAGTAGTAATTACGAAACAATAAAACGTAACATAAATAAGTCTCTACACTCCCCCTCAAGATGGAGCATAGATATCTATCATGCTCAGCTTGGACGAACATCTCTGGAAAGGTCCTCTGAGCAATGGCTTCGTGAATATGCCAGCAGTCTGGTCCTCTGAACTGACATGAGATGTGGAAATGAAGCCCTTCTGAATCATGTCCCTAGTATAATGACAATCCACCTCGATGTGCTTTGTTCTCTCATGGAAGGCTGGATTGTTGGCAATAAATAATGCTGCCTGATTATCACATTGAAGGTTCATAGGCAAGGGGACATCAACATTCAGATCTTCTAAAACTGCTTTAACCCACATCATCTCCGTGGTTGCCTGAGCCATGGCTCTGTACTCGGATTCAGCACTGGATCTCGCCACAACAGTCTGCTTCTTGCTTTTCCACGAGACTAAGGAGCTTCCTATGAAGATAGCAAATCCAGAAGTAGACTTACGATCCCTTGGACATCCTGCATAATCTGCATCTGCACAGGCTGAAATAGACAGATCTGTATCTTTCTTGAACAACAACCCTGCGCCTGGGGAAGACTTCAGATATCTCAATATCATATGCACAGCATCCATATGAACTTGCCTCGACTGCTCCATGAATTGACTCACCCGGTTTACTGCAAAGGCAATATCCGGTCGAGTTATGGTAATGTATAAGAGCTTACCCACCATTTCTCTGTACCTTCTCTTGTCCACCTCCTCTGTATCCTCATCGTACAGCTTCATGCTCGGGTCCATAGGTGTACTTGAAGGTCTGCATCCAGTCATTCCTGTTTCAGCTAGCAAATCTGTGACATATTTTCTTTGAGTCATCACCATTCCTTGTGCATTTCTTGCAAATTCTATCCCCAGAAAGTAACGTATTGTGCCAAGATCCTTTGTAACGAACTGGCTCCCCAACATGGACTTGGTTCTCTCAATCCCCTGAGCATCATCTCCTGTGACCAATATGTCATCAACGTATATCATAACGACAATAGTACCTCTAGGGGTCTTCAGGACGAACAGTGAGTGGTCCGCATTTGATCTTCGGGGCCCCTGCTGTTCCATAAGCTGGGAGAGCTTTTGGTACCATGCCCGAGGACTCTGTTTAAGGCCATAGATAGCCTTATGAAGTCTACACACCATCTGAGTCTCCCCCTCAGCAGCAAACCCGGGTGGTTGCTGCATGTAGACTTCCTCCTGTAGGTCACCATACAAGAAAGCATTCTTGACATCAAGCTGGAAAATAGGCCAGTTACGTACCACAGCAACAGACATAAGAATGCGTAGAGTAGAGTGTCTCGCCACCGGTGAGAAAGTATCCAAATAATCAACCCCATATGTCTGAGTAAATCCTCGTGCCACGAGCCTTGCCTTGTATCTGTCTAGACGACCATCCGCATGATATTTTACCGTAAATACCCATTTGCAACTCACCACGGAAGCACCTGGAGGAATGGGGACAAGAGACCAAGTCCCTCTAGAACGCAAGGCAGACATCTCTTCCTCCATTGCTAAACGCCAGCAGTCAGTCTTCATGGCATCCTGATATGTCCGTGGAATCTCGACTGACGACACGGCAGCTGCAAACCGCTGGAAGTCCCCAGTGAGACGATGAAAGGAGACGTAAGAGGCAAGGGGATAGGAGGCACACTGTCTTCGCTGCTTCCTGTGAGCAATGGGGCGATCCAAATCATCCAGGACCGTTCTAACTGGTTGAACTTCCTCCTGTAGGAAAGGCTCCTGCACAGGTGCATTATCTAACCCATCATTAGTGTTAACATCAGAACATACCTGAGGCGTGTTAGATGGTTGACTTGTAGCTTGAGCAGGGCCTGTCCGCCTCGAATAGAACTTAGTGAAAGGGACAACTGGAGGTGGTGGCAAGAGTGATGGTGGTGGTGGTGGTTTCGGTGGAGGAGAGGATTGACCCAGACTTGGAGGTGGAGGAACATAGACCGTGGAATCTGGTGATGTGGAGGAGACCAATCTGTCACCTGCAGGGGAGAAGTACATGACAGGTTTGAAAAATGTAACATCTGCGCTCACGTAGTACTTGTTATAAACAGGGTCATAGCAACGGTATCCTTTTTGAGTTCTGGAGTAACCCACAAACACACACTTGATAGCCCTAGGAGAGAGCTTATCAAGTCCCGGAGATAAGCGGTGGACAAACGCAACAGTGCCGAAGACCCGAGGTGTAAGGTTAAACAAGTCTCTGTCGGGAAAAAGAACAGAGATCGGGGACTTTTCCCCAAGAACAGTTGTAGGCATTCGGTTGACCAGATAACATGCTGTAAGTATGGCATCTCCCCAAAAAGATAATGGAGCACAACTCTGAATCAGTAATGTGCGAGCAATATCAAGAAAATGTCGATGTTTTCGTTCAGCAACCCCATTTTGTTGAGAGGTGTAAGCACATGTTGTTTGGTGAATGATGCCTCTAGAAGAAAGGAAACTAGCAAGAGAGCGAGTGCAGAATTCTAAGGCATTGTCAGTACGCACATACTTAACAGCAGATGAAAAAACATTCTGGATTTCATTAATAAGATTTTGAAGAACATTTCCTGCTTCAGATTTATTTTTCAGAAGAAAAGTCCATGAAACTCTAGAAAAATCATCAACCACAACCAAATAGAACCTGTGCCCATGATGGTCCGGGACACGACTTGGACCCCAAATGTCTATATGAAGTAATTCAAACGGGGAGCTACTGCTCCGACTCTGACGACTGGGGAAGCTAGACCTATGATGCTTCCCTAATTGACACGCTTCACAACGAAAAGAGGAACTCGGAGAAACCTGAGGCAGAAGATGACGCATTTTCTGCAGCGGTAGATGACCCAACCGAAGATGCCAGGTGTACGGAGATACGGAGCCTTGGGAATGCAGTGAGACGCCAACGTAAGAAGTATGGACGAGACGATAGAGGCCATTGTGCTCAGAGCCACAGCCAATCACCCTGCCCGTTAGTATATCCTAAAAAATAACAGACGATGGATCAAAAATAGCACGACAGTGCAAATCACGTGTAATCTGGCTAATCGACAAGAGATTCATAGAGAATTCTGGAGCATGTAGCACATTCTGTAAGTGCATAGAGGGAAGCAAAGCCGTCTCCCCCTGACCAATGATAGGGGAATGAGTGCCATCAGCAATGAGTACAGAGCGACCAGGCTGAACAGCTCTGTAAGACTGCAGAATATCTCTCTCACGGCATAGATGATGAGTAGCTCCGGAGTCGACAATCCATCCTGTGAGATCATGACTAGTAGATGAGACTGAAGAACTACCTGAGGCACTGGCTGAGGCAGATGAACTAGCTGAGGCTGAAGCCGCAACATCAGAAACCTCAGCACCCTCTGACGACGATTGTGGCATGATATCACGAAGTCGTGCCACCAACTCCTCGAACCTGTGATCTGGAGTAGATGCAGATGGACCTTGAGTATGATCCGCTACCTGTGCAGAAGGAGGGAAGCCATGCTTAGAATAGCATGTATCCTCCGAATGACCTGTTCGGCGACAGAAAGTGCACATGGAACGAATGCGACCTCCACGGCCACGTCCACCACTTCCTCTGCCACGAAATGAGGATGAAGCAACACGTCCCCTGGAAACTGCCATTGCGGATGGAGATGTATTCGTTGTACTAGACGGAACAGGGACTCGACTGAGCCTCCTGTATACCTCTTCTATCGGCGGGATGGTGGCATCTGCTAGGATCTGGGATCGTGCTGCCTCGTACTCCGGATCAAGGGCAGCGAGTAATACGCCAACCATAGTGGCGTTGCGGAACGTCTTCTGCTGTTCCGGCGTGGCTGTGAGCGGAATGGTGCTATAGAGCTTCTCGAACATTCCACGAAGCGACGTGTACAGGGAATGAAGAGGCTTCCCATTTTGCTTCGTGGTAAATATGTCGTGCTGCAACTGGAGCATCTTCGTCTCGTTGCGCACCTGTGAGTATGTCATGGCCAAAATATCCCACATCGCCTTGGCGGTGGGCTGGTGAAGAACATCATTCGCTATCTCCGACGTGAGCGTACCTGAGAGCCAAACCTTGGCGTACGCATCATCAGCCTCCCACGAGGCATAGATCCTTGTCTTCTCCGGCGGTTCGTCCTCGGTAAGAATATGCTTCTTACCACACGACTTCATGAGACTAAGGAACCGCATCGCCCACAGTTCGTAATTTGTCCCGTCCATTTTGACGATTGGTGCCGAACCCTTGAAAGCACCTATGGCGGGCATGTCGAGCTTTTGTTCTGACATAATGCCGGAGAAGAACGGGATCTATGCCTCGTGGGAGGCTGATCATGCGTACGCCAAGGTTTCTCGAGGATTTCATGTTTTTTATTGGTTCGAGATTCGATTGTAATGGTTTGTTTGAAGATTATTTTATGGAGCGAGTTGTTTTAAGATTAAGTTATAGAGTTGCCGGATATATTTGAAGATCAAGTAAGTCTAGGGTTTCTGGCCGCATCTATTGGAAGATTAGGTTATAAAACTCTAATCTCTCGAGCCTCGCTCCAGTTCGTGCTCATCGGCGGATCCTTTCCGTGATATTTCCAGATCTGCTCTTGCCGTGATATTTCAGATCTGTTCGAAGACGTCAGAGACGGCGCATCAGGCAGATTCCCGCAGATTTCCAGGCACGTGTCCAATCTCCAGCAACAGCAACCGACGCAAATCTTCTCCAGGAGCTCGATCACGCAAGCAACCTCTTCGGCGCATCACGCAAGCAACCATCTTCAAGCAGGCGGCGCATCACGCAGCATATAAAGCAAGCCCTGTTTTCGAAGCCCCGTTCTCGATAGCCTGCAGCACGCAACAGGTCCCAGCGATTCCCGCTACCAGCGCCCCTCGCAACCCCAGCAGGTCGCTCCGCGTGCGCAGGTGGCATAGCCCTGCGCATCATGCCCAGGCGGGGCTCCCGCATGCAAGGTTGCAAAAAACGGTATGCGGTATACAGTCGGTAGGGTCACTGATTACTGTTTAAACGGTATGCGGGAGTTTAAACGGAAATTAAACGGTCTATGCGGTTTTACATTTTTAAATTAATAAAAAATAGTACATAAATATAGTTAATATAAAAGTATAAATGAACTATAAAAATATAATCACATATTCACAACATTGATCAGATATTGTCAATTTCAATGACTTCTTCATCCAAATGTGACATGTCAAAGTAGATAGCATAATCAAGTAGAATTCACAAGTAAATACCAAAATATGCAACATAAACAAATACAAATTACAAGCCATAGCATTGTTCCAAAAAGTCCTAGATAACAGTACATAGAAAGCCCTAGATAACAGTTCCAAATAGACAAAATACATAATAACAAACTACAATCCATATGATGGTTCCAGAAAAGTCATGGATGACACAAAAAGGCATGGCATTCATTCATCCAAAAATATCATGAAACCAATGTCATTCATTCTTCATCGGACTCGTCATCAAGCAACATTGGCGCCTGGAGTTAGGAAGGGATCTTTTTTTAAAAAAATCCTAATTAAAAAGCGGGCGTTTAAGCGGCGTTTAAACGGCCTTTTAGGACCGTTTAAACGGCCTCACCGTTTATCGACCCGATTATGGGTACTCGGTGCGGTCAGTGGCCGAATACGTGTAAACGGCCGTTTAAACGGCCGTTTGAACCGCGTTTTGCATCCTTGCCCGCATGATAGCCAGGCCCCAGCCAGGCGGTCCCATCGATCCTCCAGATCGCGCGCCATCTTCACCTCCTGTTGCGTCTGCAAGTCCTCCATCGCGGCGCAGCATGCGCGCATCTCCTCCTCCCTCCGATCAGACTCAGGCGGCGCGTAACGTAACCGCCGATCGAAGCCGCCCCTCCAGGCGGCAGTCTCGCCGCCGACATCTTCCAGGCCACGAGCTACTTGTGCCACCCCTCCAGGCGGCAGACCCCCGTCTCCAGGTGGAAGCCACTTCAGACAGCGAAGCTTTCCCCCCCTCGCCGCCCAGATGACGCCCCAGCAAGGGTCGACCATTCATCTCCAAGGCCCTAGCGGTATGGGCGGCGGCGTCAACATTGCGATGGGGTTCCCTGGGAACCCTACAGGAGGTGCGTACCCCTTTATTGGGGCCCCTTCGGCCTGCATAAAAAAAATTTATTATTTGGGGCCCACCAGGCTCCAGCGCATGATGTAAAAAAAATGGAGAGAGTACACTGTTGGGCCGAGAAAAAAAAATAGAAAAGAGGCTTAAAAAAAATCTGTTTGAGGGTTATTGTGAAAAAAAATGAAAAAAAGGAGAATCATTAAAAAAAAGGCGCGTACAAGAAAGAGCCGTACGCAAGGTAAAAAAAAGGGTGTTTTGAGAAAGCCGTAAAAAAAATTGCAACGGCTTTAAAAAAAAGGACGGCTTTATTTAAAAAAAAAAAGGAAAGCCGCAAGTATGTTTTGTTTTCCCCTTCTATCTTGTCTTCTCCCAACTTTGTCGATGTTCATTTTCCGACAAGTATGGGAGAAAGGGGGAGTATATGTAGAGTCACAGGTCTGTTCATGAGTCAGATTCCAGATTCAGATGCCAGTCTCCAGACCAGCTAGTTGATCAGACTCTACGGTTGTTCAGACTCGACGATTGTTCCCGAGTCTCCAGTTTCAGACACGCACGAGTGTGCGGTCATTGTCAGATGAGCATAAGTTGCCATCATTGTCAGAGGTCCCCATCATTCTTCTAGTTGTCAGGCCAGAGTTTTCATGTGAGCCATAGGGACTCCAGAGCAGAGGACCATTCCCTTGAGGGCAAGGGTTTTCATGTGGTATCATAGGTACACCAGAGCAGTGCACCATTCTTTGAGCCAGATGGGAGAGACCCAGTTCTCCGACGAGGAGACTCCAGGCGCAAGTTCAGACTCGATGGTCAGGTTCCGAGTCTTCAGTTGACTCACACTCCAGCTCGTTCGTCCTCCTCACCTGCACGGCATGAGAAGCAACGTCCTCGACTGCAGCATGTGTGCGTTGGGTTAATATTGTCCGTAGTGTCCTGTAGCGTGAGTTGAGTCTCTTTCTATTTGTTTGTCCAAGCTGAGCATTGCATGCTCCAGCTTGAGGGGGAGTGTTAGAGTATTTGGTTGTGCGCCCTTTATGTTGTAGCAGGGTAAATGGATCCTGGAGAAGATCCATTTACCCCCATCCAATGTTTAGTCCCACATGGACCAGCAGTGGGACTTGGAGGCTCTGGGAAGGCTATATAAGGAGCCTCAGACCTCCTGTACTCATTGAGAAAGTCAATAGAGAAACACGCCCCTTTGAGGGCTTCTCCCGTGGTTTCATCCCGCTCCTCACGGAGTAGGGTTCCACGTTAAAATCCCGCGTTCTTATCGTTCTTTATTCTTTTCCATGTTTTTGCTTCCGCTTCATATTTTATAACATATGAACATGGGATTCGGCCATGACATATCGTTCTTGCCATGATCATATTATTCTTTTCTATGTTTTTGCCATGACATATTTTGGCCATGACATATCGTTCTTCATATTTTATTCTTTTCCATGTTTTATTCTTTTTCCATGTTTTTGCTCTGATACCAGGGGGAGTGGGGGGGCGGCGGTGGAGAGAACCCTAGGTTAGGGTTAGGGCTCTGATACCATGTTATGGTAAAATAATACTCTGATGTGTTATTCCATAGAGCCCTCGGGTCTCTTATATAGAGAGAAAACCCTTGGCTAAATTACAGAGTCTTACAAAACATAAGTAGTAATTACGAAACAATAAAACGTAACATAAATAAGTCTCTACACACACAAATTTGAGTTGGAATTGCAATAAATATTTTATACTAGCTGCAACTTGATGTTGTTATTTGGTTGTATAAGCTGTAAATCTTAGAATAGTTATCGTATATATGAAGAAGCAAAGTTGAAAACAACCACGTGAAGTAAAATAATTATTACATTTTATTATGAATAGCAAAATAAAAATAACATCATTAGTAAAACATCGTCGGGGGCGCTGTCCCCACACCCCCGTAGGGGGGAGCGCACCTGCTCCCCCTAGACCCCCCCCCCCCCACAAGCTCGCTGGCCCGACAGCGAGACCCCCGTATTGTTGGGGTATGAAATGGCAGGAGGGAATGCATATGATGATTCTCCAATCCAACGACGTTCAGCAAGACAAATGGTTGGGATTTAATGTATGTTTCTATTGTACTTTAGTATTAAGTATAGACTTTAATTCAATACTCATATAGAATTATTGAAGTTGGAATTGGAACTTGATATTCCATTATTAGTGGCTTCTTTTTGAACTACAATGCCTTCATCGCTTATGTATTGTATCATTTACTAGTGTTAAACTATTCTTAAATGTGTTTTTGGGAAAACACAACATTATAATATACTTTTTTCAATGTATTTTACTTTAATTTTATTTTTTTCCCAAAAAATTGAGGCTTACGACCGACCAGGTATTCCACACTAAGGATAACCGCCACCGACCACCCCACACCCCATTCTCCTTGGCGAGGGGGGACCGGCAATCTGCAACAGACGCCTCCTTATTAGCCACCAAAGCAAAGACTCTCGGGTATTCCATACTAAGGACAACAACCACCGACCACCTATATATCCAGAATTTGAACTCATCCCCATCCCCAATGTCGCGACAAGTAGTGGTCCAAGTATCCTTTCACAGTGCAGATGGTTCTCTTAAGGTGCATAAACCACCTTTCAACTGCCTTCACACCTCCTCCACCTTGAGTCCACGATAAATAGTTCTTAAAACCACGCATACAAGATCTCCCCTTGACCCCAGATCATAAGGACCATTCCATTATTAGTGGCATTTTTTTGAACTACAATGCCTTCATCGCTTATGTATTGTGTCATTTACTAGAGTTAAACTATTCTTAAATGCGTTTTTGGGAAAAACACAATATTATAATATACTTTTTTCAATGTATTTTACTTTAATTTTAATTTTTTCCCAAAAAATTGAGCCTTACGACCGACCAGGTATTCCACACTAAGGATAACCGCCACCGACCACCCCACACCCCATTCTCCTTGGCGAGGGGGGACCGGCAATCTGCAACAGACGCCTCCTTATTAGCCACCAAAGCAAAGACTCTCGGGTATTCCATACTAAGGACAACAACCACCGACCACCTATCTATCCAGAATTTGAACTCGTCCCCATCCCCAATGTCGCGACAATTAGTGGTCCACGTATCCCTTCACAGTGCAGATGGTTCTCTTGAAGGTGCATAAACCACCTTTCAACTGCCTTCACACCTCCTCCACCTTGAGTCCACGATAAATAGTTCGTAAAACCACGCATACAAGATCTCCCCTTGACCCCAGATCCTAAGGACCATTCGGATAGGAGCACTCTATTCATCTCGACCGAACTCAAAACTCCCAACCCCTCCAATGGCATGACCACCTTATCCCACACCACCAATGCCACTCCTCTCCTTTCTTCACCAAATGTAGTCCATAAGAATATCCCCGTAATAATTTTAAAGCGGTTCCTAACTTCTGCAGGAGCTTAAGAATCAACAAATAGAACAACAACATCATCGTTAGCACATTTCTCTACATGATCAGCTTCCCTCCACAGGATAGGCACCTCGCTTTCCAACTGGAGAGTTTTTTCTCCATCTTGTCAATCAAGGGCATCCATTGGCCCGCCTTGATTCTACCACTGGATAATAGCATGTCTAAGTATTGAATAAACAATGCACATTGAGTGTATAGAAGATCCGTACATAATCGACCTCATGTGATTCAAAACCCACAAGAACGAAAGATGACTTAGATGCATTCAACATCATTCCCAAAAAAGGCGCCGAACATGTTTAACAACACCACAACAGCTTCTGCCTCATGAGGGCCACCTTCGACAAAAAATGGTGTCATTCGCATATTGTAGAAGAGGAATAGAGATATCACCTTTAGTGTAACCACGGAAGAATCCATTCCATATCGTCGCACATGAAATGATGCCCAATGAGTCCACAAAAATCACAATCAAAAGTGGTGTGAGGGAACACCCCTGTCTAACTCCTCGTTGTGGCTGGAAAAATCCCTCATGTTGTCTACCATTCACCACAAATGAGAAGGCAGATGTGGTGATGCATCTTTTCATCCACCCTATCCAAACCTCACAAAATCCCCTCTTCTTCAAAGCGAACCACAGAAAGCTCCCATCCACGCTGCCATATGCCTTAGCAAAGTCTATCTTCCAAAGAAAGTTAGTTACATCCTGCCTCTTCCAATCCGCCAAAATTTCAGTAGCTAGGACCATCGAATCAATCATGTATCTATCGTAAACAAAGACTATCTGACCCAGGTTGATAATGGAAGAACGAGCCCACCTTAATCTATTTGCAAGAAGCTTTGCAATAGTTAAATACATGCCATTGGATAGAGCTACGGGCCTATAGGCACCCACAAAATTTGTCGAATCCCCTTTGGGTAATAAGAAAAGCAATGCTCTATTAGTAAGTTCGAATCTCAAATTCCCTGACCAAAAGTCATGAATCGTCGCCAACACATCCTCCTTCACTATCGCAGAATACTTTTTAAAAGAAAACATGGAAACCATCAAGACCTGGCGAGTCATCCTCCTTCAAGGTTAAGAACACCTTCCAAACCTCCGCTTCTGTGAATGCCTTGATGAGCCCCTCCACTTGAGCTTGCAAAATTTTGGTAGCCCCCTTCGCCGACCACCTCTACGGTAAAAGATCTATATTTTCTACTAGCTTGACAGAAGTAGTTTGGAATAGCTCTCCCAAACTTTTCCTCCTCTTGCATCATTGTGTTTCCCACCTTCGTCTCCCTTGACAAGTTCCTTCTCCTTTTGCCACGAGCCATGGCATGTAAAAATGTTGTGTTCGCATCCTCCTCTTTTAGCCATGTGATCCTCGACCTATGTCTCCATTCAATGACACCCTTCTTGTCTTCCTCCTCCACAATCTCCTCTTGTACAACCCTAACTCATGATTCCTCCATCCTCAGCGATTTGGCATCCCCAACCATGTCCAACCTATCAACATCTTCTTGTGATTCCGATGTTCATCTCTGCGGCTCTGCCTAGCTGAACTAAGAGTAATTCTTCCCATAGCCTCTTAAGTTTGAATGCCATTCTTTTGGTTATCGAGCCATCACAAACAAAACCCAACCATTTCGTTGATAACTATTTTTAAATACGAGTCCACTTAGCCACAAATGCTCAAACTTGAAGTATGTGGTCGTGCAATTCTCCTCTCTTGAACACCAAAGTAGGGGTGTATAATCAGGTTTGGATCTAGGCAAACCCAGTTACCCAGCACATCTGCTAGCTAAAAAACGTGGATCAATTCAATTTACACCAAAAACCTGCCGATTCGGGAACATGATGATGCATTTCTCCATGTGTATTTCCAATCACCAGCATCCATAATTTCCAATTGGATCTCTAACAGCAAAAGCCAAAAGACTTCAGAGCCGACATCTCTTCCCCCCGTCTCCCCGAGCCTTCTCAATTCCAGTCAAACGACCTCCCTTCCCACGTGTCATACACATAAGATACCATAAAAAATCCATCCATTTTCTTGCAGAGTGACACTGATACTGCCCTCCAGTCAATCAAAGAATCCACGTATTTGAAGACCTTCTCATCCCACACGATCAAGTACATCCTACCCTACCAACTGCATCTCCATCCACGCGATTTTAGAGTATGGAGCATGCCCCCAAGTTTCACCAACATCAATCATCACAATGCTCCAGCTTTATTTCTTGAAAAAGATCGATATCAACATGGCAGTCCTTTGCAAATCGGTCGTCACCTCTATCTTCTCTGGACTTCCTAGTCCCCTAACATTCCACGTCAGAATCTTCACGAGGAACAAGCTTTGGTAGCCATTGCCGCAAACACACCCACAACCCCAACAACTTGCTAGACAAATCCCCATCACTTGCAACCGAAGAATCATTTTCATCCGGATCCAATGGTGCCTCTTCAGACCTCTCCTATCCCCCCTTTCTATGACCCTTCCACCCCCCCCCCCCCCAACGCATAAGGGTCAACTGAGTTCGCAGTAGCCTGTACGTCCTCCCCTTCACCCGAGACTAGAACTTCCTCTCCCACAACTCCATCCTCAGCCCTCAACCTCTTCATTTCCCTGCCATCGAGAAGCCCCTTCTCAAGCAGCCCCTCCGCAAGCGTGAATCTGGGGGTGTGAGGTTATACCACCAGCAACCCTTTAGGACTCCCTTTTTTCTTCCATGATTGAGGATATATTCCCCAAATGCCAACGATCTGACAAATTAGATTCCATAGTATCGTACTTAAAGATGGGGCAATAATCAGGGCCAGAACCACGAACCGCCCAAATTAACGATTCAAGTGAGAAAAGATACGAGTCATTTAAATTCGAAGCTTGCTCCTCCGACCCAAGAAGATTGGAGCAACCACCAGACTGACCCAAGTCTGAAAATAACACACAATGACGCCCGTCTTGAGACCCGAAGCCTCCAAATACTTCCCCACCACAACTAAAGGTGGTCGTTCAACTTCCCACATCTCCATGTCAACAATGTGATGCTTCAGCTTCTGGCATCCCTTTGACTTCCATCGTCTGAACTGGCTAGCCGATCATCGACACCATGATGCCACGTTGGTCACTCAGAATTACATTAGAAAGCTTCGTCGTGTGCACTCCTCTCTCAACCGCCATACTTGATCGATTTAGAAACATCAAGAGAGCACACCATATCCACATCAAAGCTCGAGCGACCCATAATGAGGAGCAACCACATTGGAAGTGAAACCCCCCTGTCACAAAAAAATGGAGGCCACAACACTAATGATTCCCTCGATAGAATAGCCAAAGAGCATATGTCCACCAACCTTCTAAACAATTCAACGACACTATTAGTGCACTTGAAATCACAAGCCTTTATGGGGAGACCCGCACCACCACCCTAATCAGAAGCCTCGAGACCGTTCCACCATCATGCAATGTGTACCTCCTCCAACAACACCATCATTACAACCGGGACCACTTAGAAACTTCCTTGTATCCTCCTTGCCAACACCATGAGCCCACACAGAACCATCTGTGTGCATGATGAGATCTCCAGTGAATGACTAACCCAAGCTTGCCTTTGCGGCATCCAAGAAGGAGACCCCGTCACAAACATTTGAATAGTACTTCTCAGCCACCAGAACAGCCTAACACGGGCCCATAACCACTTATTTCCCAGCTACAAGTTTGCCATGCTGCTTAGCACTGGTTGCCCATTCATGCTTTCTTCTCCAAATACATACCATGGGCTTAAATTTCGCCGAAATTCGGCCGAATTTCGGTTTCGGTAGGTGACCGAAATTCGGCCAAAATGGCTATATCGGTCGAAATTTGGGGGGGTCTAGTTCAAAAAGCCACCGAAATGACCGAAATTTCAGTCGAATTTCGACCGAAATTTGGCCGAAATTTCGTTTCGGTCCCTCACCGAAACGAAACCGAAATCCGACTTTTAAGGCCTTGATACATACTGATTTGCACTCCGCACGTCTATGTCCAACTCTTCCACACCTGGAACAAACGAGAACCCCATCATAGTTTCGAGGGAAGTTGCCCTCCTTCAAACTCTGATAGCAAAAAATACCCAGATTTGCAAGCTTTCGATTGGTATTAACAGCTTCATGTATTCTCGACCTACCTCAGAATGATGGTGCCTCGATCGATTGTGATGCCATCTATCTTCGAGGTCATCCCCTCTATCCCGAGTCACTGCTCAAGACGCCTCCCAAGTAACCACTTCCATCCAAATCACCACTAGTTGCCTTTCCAGTCACGTTGGTCCAAGTTATGAAACCATTTAATAGTAAAGAAAACATGTCACGCATCAATCGACCGACTTAAAGGTACATGCGTTCAAATGCTAGCCAGCCCATTTATGGTTGGCACTAGTAGGCTGACGCCATGTTGAATAAAAGATAAAAGTAAATGTACAAAAGCAAAACAAATCGAGCAACCGAGAAAGCTTTCCAACTTACTATTTTACTAGGTTAGTCAACTTTCAATAACAATGAAGATATTTATAGTGTTTACTCTCTACACACAGTATTAGCCCATGTTCTTAGTAAGAAAATAAGTGGAGTAGATAAGTACATGAATTGACATATGTCATGTGCTAGGATTGGAAGAAAATTAATTTGACAATGTTATTCCATTCCAACATGTGTAAAGTTGGCTCGAGCCGAGGCAATACTAATTTGGAGGTGATTTTGGGAAACTTGGTAATCTACAATGTGATATGCATATTGCATATGTCACAAGCCGATTGTCCGGAAACATGTATAGGCATGAATGGGTGGCGGTTGTGTCTCAACAAAGTAAGACTACATTTAAAATAGCGAATAAATAATGTAACCTGAAGTTTTGCAATGAGACATGCATAGCAGTTGATGCATTTTAAAGAACAACTGGAAATTCCTATAACAAGATTGTAATCTAATTGTGTGAACAAATAAATTAGTTAGATCAATAAAAGATCTATCTGGGAATAAGTATAAACAACTCAAACAGTCATGGTAGATTGGCATCAATTCAAACACAACATGCGATAGCACAACAGTTTGGCAAAATTTCTCAATCCTAGAATGTCCACAACTTCATAGTCTATAACAAACTACTCATTTTATCCTTGGCTTGGATTAAATTGAAAAGTAAATAACCTAGGTAAAGCTTGGGATAAAAATTAAAGGGTACATGTTTTATAAAAAATAAAGGAAAAAGGGTGTCATGTCATAAAGACGGGCACCCAACAACCTATATTCACAAGAAGCATTTTTTTTCAAAATATCCATGAATATTTTCTTTAAATCCCATAACCCTTTCTTCACTGCTACACACTTGCTCACTCATGTTCTGTGGGAATCCAATAGATATAGGCATGTCATCGTGGGAAATTTTCAGCAGCCAATCAGCCGGTCAACCACTAGTTATCTCTATCAATACTTGGGTTGTACTTTTACTTATAATACTTTCCTTGCATCTTTTGATATACATATAAGAAAGAAAATTTTGTGATTGTATACGATGCATACTTCTATGTATTTAAATCAATTTCGATGATTTTCTTTTAGAACATCTTATCCTGCAATTTAATTTCGTTACGGACGTGAATGATGTTATTTTTTAGTACCTGGATTGGGAGAATCTGATGACCCAAAAATGGGGTGACAGACATAGTTCGTGTCTCCCTTCGCAAGCCACGGTCAAGGTTTCTACCACAACTAAATCTTCCTTTTAAATCATCTTCACCTATCACCAATAATTAGTTTATCCTCCTTTCCACATACAATCAGTGTTGCAATAGTCGGCCGACTATCCCGAATAGTCGGCCCGACTATGCGGTGCGGGGGGGGGGGGGGGGTCCCCGACTGAATAGACCTCCAGTCAGGCAATAGTCGGTCCGACCAAATAGTTGGCCGACTATTCGGCCGACTAGCCCGACTATTAGGCCGACTGGAGTTTGACTGTTGATTTTTTATTTTTTTTATTTTAAATTTTTAATTTTTATGGGTTACATTTTACCACGGTATCGCCACAAATGTCAAATTCTATATATCTATTATATTGATTGGTACTTTTATCTTGGATTCATGTTAAATAATGGCCATATATGTATAAAAATATAAGAATATATGTATTATAAATAATTTTTATATTAAAAAATACAAAACCAAATAATTCCTAATAGTCGCCCGAATACCGATTATTCTCTATTCAGTGACCCCTCCGACTGAATACCGAATACCGTCTTCTGCAACACTGCATACAATGATGACAATGATTGGGCATCCTTCACCTTATCCATTTACTCAACTACATGTGTCAGTCCTTTCATCATTTCAATAGCCTCCATTGAACTCTCCCTACTAATCAGGAAGAAAGGCATCTACTTGAGCCTCGTGGCTAGAGTCCTCATGGTTTTGTCCTCTACTTGGATCCCCCTCCAATATTACTTCAACTATCCAAATCTTTTTTTTTGAAGCCAAGAAAAAGGGGGATACACTCAGTGGTGTTCACCCCAATATATTAGAAGGAAAGAAAGTCAGGGATACAAAGAAGAAAATAAAAAAGAGCAACCCAGTGAGGGAGGCGAGAAACCTCCAGATATGGGCGTTAAAAAAACAAAAGGGGAGGGGAAACATAAAACTAAGCAGCACTCCAGTCCGCCACTAAAGCCCTCGCGTGAGAAAGCACGTTCTCCAGATAAAAGCGCTGTGCAGAGAAGATGGTCACGTTACGACTAAGCCAAATCGACCATAAACATGCCACCGGTGCCAAGAGCCGCCTTCTAGCCATATGTCTATTCAGGAAGAGAGAATCACAGAAGTTCTCCATATCAAAAGCTTGCACCCAAGCCACGAGGGGATCCACCCAAAGCCCCCGGACCATAGGGCAGAGAAAAAGGATATGGTCCAGGGATTCCACATTTGAATCGCACAGCACGCAAATATTGGAAATCGAGGGCATCAACCTTGAACAATGATCACGCGTCAAGAGCCTCTTTCTGCGGGCGAGCCATAAGAAGAAGACAATGCGCAAGGGCAGGCCCAAGGTCCAGAAGAAACCACAGTCTCTCACCAGGGAATCCGCGCGATCAGGCGTAGTATCAAGCAATGAAGCATAGGCTTTCCGAGTCGAGAAGCCACCATCCCTCCACGTCCAGTGATCCAAGCCCACAGAAGGCGAATCCACATGAGCAAGGACGTCCATCAAAGCAAGAAAATCCAAGAACCTCTGATCCGAGAAGTTCCCCGGAAAGTGAGGAGACCAACACGCATTCACCCAGCAGCAAGCGACGGAGGCATCCTCATTCTCCGCCATAGCAAAGAGGCGAGGGAACCGGACAGAAAGTGGTTCCTCCCCCCAACCAGCTTTCACTCCAAAAGGAGAAGGCACGGCCGTCCCCCAAAACAGGCTTGAAGGACGCTCTGTTCCTCAAGAAGACCTCCTGAACACCACGCCAGAACGGAGAGCGCGCCCGCACCACCACCAAATCAAATTCGCCAACCCACCCCCTCCCATGAAGCGCCCTCAAAATCTCAATAAAGAAACCTTCATCTCTTCCCCACACCCTGCTTGCCCACTTAAGGAAGAACGCGTCATTGGCCAAGTTGAGGCGTCGAACCCACAAACCCCCTGCCTTCTTCTCCCTCACCACATCCTCCCAAGGCTCATCAAGCATGCTCAACTTGAAATAGACCATTGATCTCTCGTCCTCATTGAAGGTCACCACTAACAATGTATGGTCTGAAAAGGGCCTCAGTCTTGTCAAAACTGAAGCCATTAGAAAAGCCTCCAGGAAATCCTTAAACCTAAGAGTTTATCAATATATAAACTTGAAGAAGAATTTCGTCATGTGAACCTACAATCTTGTATGGATCTACACGCAGTGTTCAAGAAATCACTCTGAGCGGACACATATGCGTGTGTGGACACCTAGACGCGCCGCATACGTGAAGCCCACCATTAAGCGCCTCGATACCCCGATCAGCCCTAGGGTTACCACCTCCAGAATCCCCGATCTGCTCTCTCCCAACTCCCAGCTCCTTCGCCTCCTCCCAGTTGCGCCTCCACCTCCATCCGAAAGCCCTTGGTCTTCGTGCGAGGGTCCTCCGCCTCCAGCTTCCTCCAGCTCCTCCGTGCGAGGCTTCACCACCTCCAATTCCTCTGTGCGAGTCTCCATCGCCTCCATGTCCTCCGTGTAAGGCTCCTCGATCTTCATCTCCTCTGTGTGCGTTTCCCCCGCCTCCCATCTCCGTCATCACCATGCAAAGGTAAACCTAGATCCCCTTTTTCTATAATTTCGATTTTTAATTTGATTCCAAGAATTCATCAAAAATTTTGTTCAAAAATTGTGCTCTAGGTCTTTAATTTGACCGCTTTAGATCAGATTACACTGCACTGTGCTTTACCAGTTGCATTAATTGGTTGCAAATTCTAAGTTAAAAAGATGACTATGATATAAATATCTCAAGCAGACAAAGCTTGCGTTGGTCACTTGTTTATGCATTTTTTGGGGGGAAAGTTGTTGTTATAAGGAAGAATTGAACCTTAATTAGAATTGCTTATGATAAAAATCAAATGAGTGAAACCATCCTCTCCGTAAGAAATCCATTGTAAAGTTGTATTTCGAGAACACTTACACTTAGCATTAAATGTTCTTAAGATACTTATTCTGGATTGTGAATGCACATTCCGAACATGTATCTATATGAAAGTCATTTTTCTTATATCTTGTGTTAGACCACAATTATACATAAATGTAGTTTAGTTGTAGTCACGCATACTGCTTAATCTCTATTCGGTGACCTGTCCGAACGATACGCATAACAATTTCCTGAACCTTGTTTGAACGTCGACCTATCTTATCCTCCAAGCTCAAAATCACATTTAAATCATATCCAAAAGAATAGATGTACCACTCGCCTCATCTATAGCCCTCCTTAAGTCATCCAAAAGCTCACCCTTCTTCCTCTACCCACTGACACGTCCAACGACACATTGAATCATATCTTCCAGAAATGCAGGTCGTCGAACTACCTCCAATGAGCTGTCATAACCCAACTCCTTTCCCAAGAGCTAACCAATTCAAACAAACCATCTTTCCACCCCAAAAGCTGACCACATGATAGTCCCATCAACTAGAAGCCACCTACACCAACTCCACTCATCTATCTTCATACCATGGCATCACACATCTCAAAATGTTTTCCTACGATAAAACGATAATAGTTGCTCCATGTTTCAACAAACATATCCAATCATTTTGCATAAGCCTGCCCATGTGCATTGACAACCTGAGTAGGTAAGTAGAATAAGTAGAAACCACATAATGAGAATCCGATCACATTGCACAACAAACCCAGTGACCATGCAAGAGGTAATAACAATAAATCCTTCCATGTTAACCCTAAGGGTAGAGAGCTTCCAAAAGATCTCCACCAAGGTAGAGACTATTTCCTTTCACAATGCATCCTTCATTGAAAAAGAGGGTATCATCCATATATTGCAGGACTATAAAAGAAACCCTATAAGCATTATACCCAAGATATGACCCCCTCTTGTAAGCATTGTACCCAATACACCACCCCCTCTGAACAACCTATCCATTGTCGCTCATCAAGATCAATAACAAACATGTTCGCATGAGTATTATAAGAGAGACGCGAAGAAAGGAAAAAACAATTCTCGTATCAAGTGACAGCAATCCCTTCAAACAGAGTTTGCATGTCAATCAAACTAAGCACGGAACAAAGAATAGAAAGTTTTTCTAAACTTTGGTATAAGGCACGGATGCTTATTATGATTATCTGAAGATTGTTAGGGCTGTACTATCTTTTTCTACATAGACAGAGAATAATAAAAATGACAAATAATATATATGTGTTCAGTATCGTACCCTTAACTGGTAAATGCTTAAACAAATCAAAAACTGATGATATTGTAACCAAAGCAAGAGGTAAAGCACAGGTTCAACAAATTCCATCTTTATAAAAAGCACCATCCTAAAGTCTATGTTACTGAATTACAAGGCATGACCTATATGACATATAGTGTAAGCTAAAATTTGACGATTTGAGATAATATGTTTCCATCATTACAGAAAACACGTTAACAAAGGGGTCTGATCCTCAAATCTTGACAACACTAACAAACGATTACCTTAGAACTAAACGAATAATAGTTGTGCCAGTTTCGAGGAACTGATAATTATACCTTAAAAACTAAACCAACAATAGTTGTTCCAGTTTTGAGGAATGGTGGAGGCTTGATCCCTTTTTTTGAAAGCATCCCGTTTCTCTGGCATAGGTCAAAGCTGAATCCACCTTTGGGCGGAAGCTCCACTCCCGTTCTGCCCATTCTGTAAGAAGAAAATAAATAGAATGAAAAACAAAAAACAGTTTGCATAAGAACTGGCACCGCACATAATAACCATATGCAGACCAGTACAATATATACGATAGATCGGAAAACGATAACAACAACAACCGAATCTAATCTACTAATTGATCCAGGAGAAACAAATGGGAAGAGATGGGGTGAGAGAGAAATGGCTGCCCTCGCCAACACTCGCCTGATGGCTCCCTCTGTTCTCCGCTCCTCAAAAACCCTACCGCTGCACCTCTGCTAACACGATCAGAGGCGGACTGAGACAGAGGAAGAGGATCGGAGGTGAAGCTCGGTCTCTCTTGTTACTCAAGGCACTCCAGATCCGCCCCCCTTGTTTTTACGGGCGTGGTGTGAGTCCACATGTTATTAGGGCCGGCTACTGGGTCATGGTTGGATGAGCCAGGTTCGGGTTCGGCTCGATAAGGGCTCGTGAGCTCGGCTCCTTAGGCTATTGAGCCGAATCCGAGACAGAATTTTGGGCTCAATAGCTTAACGAGCCGAGCTCGAGTCGAGCCGAGCTCGAGTCGAGCCGAGCTCGAGTCGAGCCTCACTCGGCTCGATAACTCAATAAGGGGCTCGATAAGGAATATATATACATATATTATTTATATATTTATATATAATATAAATAAAATAAATTAGCCATTTGCAATTTTCCCTCTTTGACTCTACCGTGAGTCATGCGTCATGACCTAATTCTCAAATTCCATTCCCGCCCACACATTTTCCCCCGCCCACGCATTAGAAAATTAGTAATTTTTTTATAAGCAAATATAATGTATATATATTATAATTAAGATTTTATACACAATTTGGATAGTGGCCTACTGGTAAGGAACACAATTAGACGTAGAGAAGGTCTTGAGTTTGAACTCGCACAAAATACTTTTCCACCAAAAAGTACCTATTTTCCTTAAAGAGCTCGAGCGCACAAAATACTTTTCCGCCAAAAAGTACCCATTTTCCTTAAAGAGCTCGACTTGGGATCGAGCCTAGACCAGGCTCGATAAGGAGCTCAGGCTCGATAAGGGGCTCGGCCCGAGCCTTATCGAGCTCGAGACAGCTCGATAAGGGCTCGCGCTCATCGAGCCCGAGCCCGAGCCAGCTCGGCTGGGCTCAAACGAGCCCGAGTTCGAGCCCAGTTGGGCTTATCAAGCCCGAGCCCGAGCGAGGGGTTGGCTCGACTCGTTGGGCCCGATAGCCAGCCCTACATGTTATCACGCAGAGATCAAATAATACTGGAAAAGGTCATCTAACATTCAAAGTCCCTGCCATGCTAGGGCATTGATGAAATACTACTAATACAACAACAAAATCTTTCAAGTTAATCTTGAGTTAGTCCAACCCAAGGAAAATTTAACAGTGGATCTTTCCTTTCCATCTTTCCTTCAAAATTTTCCCCTTTAGGTAACACTTTGATGCATTATATAGCCTAAGGAACTTGTAGGAATCTAAGGTCAAAGATATTGGGCACGAATCTTTAGGTGTAAATATTCTCTAATGGAAGTGTCTGCAGAGAATGTGAGCTTTACAAATCTAAAATAATGTAGTCTGCGTCGATTTTATTTCGAGTTTCATAGTAGATTAGTAGTCTAAATTTTTTATCGATTTTTTTGTTTTCAATCTTTTCGAGTATTTTTCAATCATATCTTACGAGTTTTCCAATTCTTTATTTCCTTAAGTAAATCAAAATCGGAAAGAGAAGTCGAGAATGCAATGCAAACGAAAAATGATGATGGATGAATGGTTTAGTGGCACTTACGATGCTTCTCAGCTCTCTATTTGTGGATGTGAGACGAGAATTTCAACATATACTAAATGAAATGTAACGAGAACTGTCCTAAGTAGAAATTTTTATTAGTGGTGTCAAAACATTTTTATTTGGCTAAGTCCAAATGATTTATAAGAGCATGCTTCTATTATGGCATTTGGACCTAAGAACTGTCTTTGACAATCAAGTAGAATAAATGGCGTAAGGGCTCTAACCACTCCCATAAAATAAATGAAAAGAATGCAGAAACGTCAAAATAAATAAACAAAAAAACAAAAAAATACAATGAGATTTTAACTCTACTTAGCTGGGGAGGCAAAAAGTCCTCAGAGTCCAATGCTTAAAGTTATTACAATCCTAATAAAACGGATAGTTTGAGTTATTACAAGTTTATACGACTGATGTAATTGCACTAAGTTACATTACAATTAAGCTAACTAAACTATGCTTCTCTGTAATAACTCTAGCTCCTCACATTCTATCTATCTGGAGATTAAACTAATCCATGCGTTAAACGATTTTCATGGCTTCCAAGAAAGCTTACCAAGTCGTACACCCTGTAATCAATCAAAAAAGAAAATAATATGAAGTACATATAAAGATTAAAAAATGAAATCTATGGTTGGTGTGAAGCAAAAAAATACATCTTATGGCTAAGTCGGTAAAATACATGAGGTAGTCATGCATTCTCGACAATATCATCATTTATGCTTTCTTTAAACAATATTTTAGAAGATGCAAATGGTACTAATACCCACTCAAAACATACAACAAATAAGATTTATTTCAGCACTATTAACTATGTGTCATTGGGTTGAACTCAATGAACACTACCTAAAAATATTTCTTTTCAATCGGGTATTGATGCAAGTATTTATTTCACTCAAACAGACAGATGAGACAGAAATACAAAATAGATACATACAAGTAGGTATATACATCATGCTATAGTAGAAAAATAAAGAAAAACAATGCATGAGAAAGAAGCACAACAGAAATATAAGTAAAAAATAAACAAAAATATAGAAAAAATACATCAAATGTGAAAAATATATGTTTGTATTTTAGATTGTATTGATTTTTTTGAATTTCTAAAAGAAGTAAGAAACAAAAATAAGTGTTTCTACACTAAGAAATAAGGCAAACATGACATTTAGGGAAATGCAATCTGTGGCTCAAAATAAGGTCCTAATATAAATATTTTTTATTACATAGATAAAAATAAAAAGAACAAAATGTGATCTTATCTTGGATTTGAGCTGATACGATTTTTAGAGATTTTTGGAAATTTTAAAATATTGTGTATTCTAAGGCTCTAAATAATTTTTTTATGATTTTTGGATATGTAGTAAAAGCTCAGTAAAAAACAATTACGTTATTTTTGGTAAATTCTCTAGGATTTTTTATATTTTTTGTGAAATGGATGGAAATAAAAAATGTTTTTCTAAAATATATGCACAAAAATCAACAAAAAAATCCATGATATGCTCTTACAATAGTGCACCACCACAAACTATTTTTTTACTTTTAAAACGATACGAAACACTCTTAAATAAATTCATGTGTAAAACTCGAAAAATTAATATAGGATTTAATTTATAGTATTATTGAAATTCCTTTGGCCAATATTTAATGTATGCTTCGAGGTATAAACATGCCAGGTTTCATCTCAAAATCAATAAGCATTTCCAAGTTATAGATTTCACCAAATAAATTCTAGGCAATTCGTTATCCATCCAAAAATTACAAGGTCACTTTCAAATGTTAGACCTTTAAAAGCTAAACATTGGGGTATTTTTATTTCTCATAAATATGCATGAAAGCAGCAAATAATAAGTGATAATTTAAGGATTTTTGCCAATATCACATAATTAATAGAGAATACAAAATAATGCATTGTGGGTGTTCTGGAACTACCCTTAGGCTCTTGAGCTGCCTAACAAAATCTCCCAAGGCACATAAATGGCGTGTGTGACGGTTGTAATGGGATGGGGAGGAAAGATTATAGGGTAGATGTTTGCTGCCCCTCCTCTCTTCTTCTTTGGTCGAGAATGAGGAGTTAAGTTCAATACTCTAGCAAAGTGGGCATGGCTTAATTGTTGTTGTAACCTACGTATTTTAAGGTCGTATAAAGGCTCAAGCTTTTGTCGTTATTCAAATGTTACAAGTTGTAACATCTCGGGCATAGGTCCCCAGTCTATTATCAGAGAAAACTGACCTTGACAACTTGTTAGGTTTATACTCAAATGGACTCCCTGGGACCCAAATGGACTCCCTGGAAACCATCCAAAATACTTGAGCTTAAGTTATCAAGTAGTTATATATCCTCCAATCTTATATCCCACTCGGAAACTTCGTGAGTTTTAGACGTGGGATTATGTTTGGGGTTAGGGTGCTACAACCTCTCCACTTATATTCACTACATCCTCGTTGCAACATGGCTCATCACTTATTTCCAGTGATAGTGGAGGTTGAACGCTTCGGGCCTTTTCTTTCTATCTCTTTGTAGGGGTTACTCCATCTCTCACGTAGCCTTTTCCATCATTAGATGGAAATCAACTTCGATACCATGTATAATGTCTCGGGCTTAGGTTCTTGATCCGTTATCAGAGAAAACTAATCCCTACAACTTGTTGGGTTCGGCTCGTAACAACTCAAATCTTGAGAGACCACCGGAAATGTACCAAATACCACGTCAGATCCGAATGTTAATCATGAACATCAATGATACCGCAATAACAGTAAGGAACCACCTTAATTTTTCTTCATTCATAAAAAGTTACATCTCTAATACAAAACAAAGATATCTTGTTCTAATTGTCACGTTTCCATTGCAATCCGCAGCATGTCTCGAATTGCAACTAAATTTGTTTTCACCTTAACCTGCAATAAAAATATAAGAATATATGGTATGCGCCTAATGCCAAATATGCATAGAGATCAAATCTCCATTAAGCTACATCAAATCATTCGTAACATATATCATCATAATAAAAGAATTTTGTATATATTCCTACTGTCCATTTATGAATAATATTCACATACATTGTCCATGAGTACAATTCTTAAAAAATTACATTGATCAAGAAAAGGAAGTTCATGGATTTCCATATTCCCCATTACGAAAACTTATCATGGAATTACCATAAAAACTACAAATTTCATATAAGGAAATGTTCGACATTCACACACCTATCATTAGCAATATTCACAATTATACCCTTATCTCAACATATGAAAACGAGATTTGTATTCATTATATAACCTAGTCATAACCGTTAACAAGCATGAAAATAATATTTATATAGTATAAAATAACATACTTCATATATACGCATACATATGCCTTTTATTTTCATATATGCACTAACTCTCACATAGTCACTTTATACATATACAGTTAGCCTTTACAATAGCACTTAGTTTTCACATGAGCTATTGACTTAAATACTTAGCTTTCAAGTAATCACTTAATTAATTTATTATTTAGATTTGTCTTATTTTATAAATAATTATATGAAATTGGTGGCTTTTACTGCTGACACAAGCAAGCAATCAATCAATCACTATATAGAACATGATGACATCAAATTAGTCAATTGTGGACATTCCACAAGGTATTACTGAATCCGACACCCTCAGAAGGTGTTGCCCTTTAGGTTCCGGAAAAACAGACTTTAGAGGTGCGTCCCACTATTTGGTGTAGCACTCAGCTATGCTTATCGTTATCGTGTCATTATTCTTGTTTAGACAATTTTTCTTCTAAGTTATCTCTGTCCTTTTATCTTTCTTCTAAGTTATATTTTGAAGAGCTTTGTTTGTATCCAGAATATGTAAAGCATGTGTATAATATATGTAAAGAAGATATATTGGTTACTCATGATTTGTGTACATACAACATGTTTAATGTGATCTCTTTATTTTAATGTAAGTCTATCATCACAATAAATGGATTTTATTGCACCATACACAATACACATAGATGCATCTATATACATATGAAATACTATTTTTAGAGGTTTTCTTTGATTTTATTCTTTTTTTGTCAACTCGGTTATGTTGCCAATACCGTTAGGGTAGATGAAATATATGCGTTTGCATCTCATCTACGTATTATTTTTCGATCAGTCTGTACAAGTCCATCATTGTTTTTTTTAAGGAAAAATGGTGTCAGACCGTGAAGGTAGACACCCAAAAACTTTATAATCACAAGTTAGGTACAAGGTTACAAAGATCAAGACCCATATAGGAGTCTGGCATGCTCTATTTCACTTTCGGTACAAAAATCTTTCCCCACGAAAAATAATTCCATTTCTTGCCAACCAAATTGCCCATAGAATAGATGTTGCCCTCTGTTTCTCAGCCATTGTGCGAGTTCCAATGGACTCCCAGAATTCTATAATCCTTGAGGATGCAACTGTAGGTAGGTTGACTTCTGTCCAGATTTGTCTCGAAGAAGAACAAATAAAACAAGTCCATCATTGTTAATTTTTGGAGTTTATATTTTTATTAGTTTTGTATAATGTTTATGTTAATTGCGTAATATGAACCATGCATGTTTGAATAATAAAGATATAAAAATAAATGCAAGATCTCAATTTGCGACTTTTAGATAAATGAATCAAATATTTATTAGTAAACAGAGGTGAAGGTTGAAATCTGAACATACCTTTACAAAAAGTAACACGTGACAATCGAAAGACGCCTCTTGCTTTGCATTGAATATCTTTTCGGATAGTAAAATCACGGGGGCTTGTTGTATATAGGAGTTTAATTCAAGGTTTTGAAAACTGAATCGAGCATCAAACCACAAAGGTATCAAATTTGGATTTTTATGGTTGGATCAATGAGACTGACTGATCGAACTGGTGATGACATCAACAGTTCATACAAATCGAAAAAAAAAATGAAATGTTGTATTGTTGGTTTGGTTTGTATGGTCTAACCGGGTCGAATAAAGTTAGATCGGTATTTTCATACAATAAAAATGAATAAGATTTCCAAGTTTTTTCAATAACACAAGTGTCTTTTCAAGTATTTTCAATGACACTTAATTTATAATCTTTTTTAAAAATTACATGTGTACCCCTATATTTTTACAAAAGTTATAGCAATGACCTGTTATTAGTACATTTATGCTCCTATATTATACCAATATAACGATTATTGTTCTTCTGTCATGAGCATCGTGCCCTATGAACCGAGAATTCGCTCCCTTTCCACAGAGACACAACCACCATTAAGGAGGTTTGTATAGCAGCAATGGATGGGATTCTGACCCGGCTAAGAAAATTATACGCCTCCACCATAGGTGGTATAGCTATACCCATGGGAAATTGGGTGCATGCTGCCTCATAATAAGAGTCTAGGACAATCGAAGAAACTCCCACCATCGTGGCGTTCTTGTACGCAATCTGCTTCTCAGTAGATGTAGTCAATGCAATGAAACTATGAAGCTTGTCCAACATGCCATGAAGCGAGGGATAAAAGCTGTGTAGAGGATGACCATCCTATTTGGTCATGAAAATGTAGAACTGCAACTGGAGAATTTTGGTATCATTCTTCTCTTGACCGTATGTGACAGTAAAGGATATTTCACATTGCCTTAACAGTGTGTTGATGTAAAATATCATTGCCTATCTTTGTGGTAAAAGTCCCAGAGAGCCAAACACGTACATACGTGTCATCGTACTTCCATGAAGTATTCACCCCAGCCTTGTTAACTGATTCTGACTTCGTGAGAATGTGCTAAATTTTTTGGAATCATGATGAATGCTTTCTTAAAAAAATAGGATTGGTTGCTATGTATATTTCAGTCTTCATAATTAAAATTTTAGCATGGTAATGGGGCTCGATGCTGATAGAATTCAGTACCAGGCATCTTAGATATAAATTTATATATTTCGAGTTTCTGGAATTTGAGACCCATTATTTCAAAAAAAAATCCTGGAATTTGACAAAGCGCAGAAGAGATTCATGTCCTTGAGAGAAGAAGAGTCGCATTCATAGAGTGAGTACCAACAAGACCCAACTGCTTCTTCGAAGAGCCAGCAGAAGATTGAGTAGGAGCTGAAGACCCAGAACCAAGGTTTAAAAAATCGGATCAGACCGGTCGGACTGGTTGGAACCGGCCCCGACTTGATTTTTTAAAAAAGAAAATAAAAAATCATGTCAGACCAGTGATCGGACCAGGTTGACCCGGTTGGTTGGACCGGGTTGACCGGATTGACTAGGTTTTGATGGTTTAGTATATTTTTAAAAAATAAAAATCTAAATAATGAAATAATAGAATTTTTATCACTTGTACACTTCTTAACTTATGCAATTTCAGTTATGTTGCTCCCTTTTTTGGAATATAACTTGTGCCACTACTTTCTTGTAGTAGTTTTATAGAAGCAACTATAAATAAATTATTACAATATTATATTCATATATATGCTTGAAAATGTGACTACCTTTTTTTAGAGTTTCATTTGAAATAGACAATCATGTTTTCTGTTGAAAGATTTGACATTTTAAATGATTATTTCATTGATATATAAATACATATTTACATATATGTATTCGATTTTATTGGTTCGACCGGTCAGACCAGTAAATTAAGTCCGTTCCGATTTTTTCCGAGTCGATAGGAATGATGACATCATGCTGACATCATTACAGATCCGATCGGTTTGGATTGACAGTCCGACCCGATTGAATCAAACTGAAGACTAAGCGGTTCAATGTCTGGACTGGTTTTTAAAACCTTGGCCAGAACCTTTTGATATAGGTTAAGCTTCTTTCCGCAGAGCTTCCGAGTTGGTAGGAGAGAAGATTGAGTAGCTACATGACAGTATAGAATTTGGAGAAATAATAAAACCACGCGAAAAACAAGAAGCCAATACTGGGATCACAGCTCCTACGTCTACATGGGCAGCATCTTATTACATATACAAAGTACTCGTAGCCTAGATGCCCATGGTAGTCTGTTTATACGATGGTACACGAGTTCTGGTAGGGATCGCTAGCTTCGTAGTAGTGGTGGTGGCGGCGGCGGTGGTGGAGGAGACCGCGGACCATATTCCATGTTGCAGTTGCCTCTGTCATCCTTCTCGTCCGCCTTCTTAACCATGAGAAGCTCGGCATGTCCTAGCTTCCTCTTCAGCTTCATAGTGATCTTCACGGGATCGAGCTCTTCTCCCTCCAGCACGATCTTGCTCTTATCTCCCTCGAACGAGGCCTTCGTCACACCTGCCATACAACACCAGTAATTAGCTCCATGGTGCATTAATCCCAAGCTTGGCACAACTCCAACACAACTTCGTCGAACTCATGGCTAGAGTAATATCTATAGGGATGTTGATGCGGGTTCTCACCGGGGAATCCGACGGCTACCTTGAGGGCATTGGAGCACTTTTTGGCATCTCCCTGAAGCTCGAGCCCGATCACAACCTTCAAATGTGGACAAACCGATGTAAGTAGAAGTTAGCTATTACCAATTACCCAAAAGATAGAGAGAAATTAAATATGACAGAAATATAGAAGCAAAAGTGGTACCTTCATGGTGAGTCAATGGATAACAGGTGAGGGAAGGTGATCGATCCCCTTGGAGGCTGAAGCAGAGATATAAAGAAAGTAGTAGTTGGGTTCTATATATTTATAGAGGGAGAACTGCAATCGTGGGAAGTTTCAGTGTTTCATTTGGCATTTAGAAAGGAAAGCAAAAGTAAAGTAATTTCATACGTAAATCGCCCCAGTCGTACGTCGTCGTTACTCCGTCGTATTCGGACACGGTATTGGTTAGAACAGATGGAATAGGGGGTGATGTTGCCTCTTACCTTCCTTGGTCTTATCCTGGAATAACTAACAAGAACACGCGTAGAAAATGCACTGCAATTTCGAGGATTGTGATTTTCGTGAATTGACGAGTCCTCGTTTGATAGTGATGGTCAGCCATATCTGAAACCCAAATCTTTTAAGATTATTGGCAGGAGATCCATATATAGCTTCCTTGTTGTTATGGGGTTTTGTAGATAGAGTGCGAATTGAGATATGTGTTCCTCTTGAATTAGTTGCCTTGCTCCAGAGCTTCAATAATCTATGGACTGAACATTGATTTTACTTCTTTTTTCGGGGTTTTCTTTATCACCGAACTAGTCATTCCACTTCCTTATTCAACAATTATTTATTTACTCAACAATTATTTATTTACGGAATAGCTAACCACTTCCTTATCAGGAGATGAAGTGCTTGATTTGATTGATCGGAAACTAGACCTGGCCAAAATGCAACCAGGTCAGTCCATGGGCTGGATCGAACGGGCGAAGGTTCAAAAATATATGTCCAAAGCCCGTTCCGAACTTGATCGCTGTGCGGCTGTGCTGCCATACAGCACCGCAACACCACAGTAGAGAACTCCCCCCCCCCACCAAAAAAAAAAAAGAAAAAGGACGCCCATATTCTCTTGTAACTGATGCACGGATGCAGATAAGCAATAAGCATGGTTTTATTAGAAAGGATCACAAGCAACACACAACGTAGACGAGAAACGATGGAAGAAATAGGGAGACACCATGGGCGAGCTTAGCATTCCACGGACACGCCTTCCTTGATGGCAGGCACGAGCACGAGCGGCTCCTTCTTCCTCGTGATTGTTCCATACATGTCCTCAACTTCTACGGTGTTGGTATCATGGGGCAGGCGCCACTCGAATGCGTGCAGTATAGAACCCAAGAGGAGCATCATCGTCCTCTCTGCCAGAGTCAACCCCGCGCATATCCTCCTTCCTGATCCGAAAGGGATGAACTCCAAGCTCTTCCCGTTGTAGTGTAGATCGTCGTCCTTCCGGTCAACAAACCTCTCTGGCCTGAACTCCAGTGGATCCTTCCACGCCGACGGATCCCTATGGATCGCCCAGACGTTCACGAAGACGCTCGTTCCCTCGGGGATGGTGTACCCACCAACCTCGCACGTCGTGCTCGGAGCGTGCGGAACCAAGACCGGCAGAACGGGGTGTAAGCGTAAGGTCTCCTTCATCACGGCATTCAGGTACTCCAGTTTCGGGATATGCGACTCTTCTAGAACGCGACCTCTTCCAACCACCAAATTTAGCTCCGCTTGCACCTTCTCCATGATTTCTGGATGGCGCATCAGCTCCGACATCGCCCACTCCACCGTCGACGAGGTGCTGTCTGTCCCTCCAGCAAGAAGATCCTAGTGGGAAAGCATCACATCGGATTATATAGTTACGTCAAAGAAACAGAGCTAATCGTGGATAGCTTACGAAGATGATCCCTCTGGCGTGGATGAGCTCCAACGGCATATCGGGATCCTTATTGTCGATGAGATCAACCAGCAACTGGATGAAATCTCTGACCTTCACTTCCTTGGCAGCTGCTTTTCTACTAGGAACTCTCTCTGTCATGATGGAATCTAAAATGTCGTTGAAGCGTGTCGACAGCGCCTTCATCTTTCTCTGTATGCCCTGCAGATCGAGGGGCGCGAGAACCGGAAAGAAATCCGAGATGTTGGGAGATGCAAACAGTTCCGTCATGTCGTTGAGAAGCTGTAATAGTTCTTTCTTGATGGCACCGCCTTTCTCCTCGTTTAGTGCATCCTCCCATATCATGCCAAGAATCTGGTTGAGCGTGACAGAGTACAGCTTATCGCGGATATTCACCTTAGTGTTGACCTTCGACTTGAGATTGGAGATCATACGATGGATCTCCTGTCTGCGAAGCGACAGGAAGGAGTCGATCACCGCGGGGTTAAGCACTTCCCTCACGGCAACCTTGCGGAGCAACCGCCACAGCGGACCATGAGATGACAGAGGAATGTCCACGCCGTCGTTGAAGGCGTTGGACACGAAAAAGTGGGGGCGATTGGCAAAGACCGTATCCTGGACCTTGAGGACTTCCATGGCTGCCGAAGGAGAGCTGATGAGCACGTACAGCTTGCTGCCGAGGCGGAGGCTCGAGACAGGGCCGTATTTTGCTGCGAGGTCTGCGAAATAGCGGTGGAGTTGGGGATTGACGAAAGGGAGGCTGCCGAGGATAGGAACGCCCCGCGGACCGGGAGGAAGGCGCCTTCTTTCGTGGCTCCGCCATATCCAGAGCAGCAGAATGGTCACTACCGTAACGGGAACGAGGACAGGGAAGGAAACGGCTGTGGTCTCCATAGGTGCTCTGTACAACGAAGGTTGGTTGGGTATGTAAACACGATCAATAATATCATCGGCCTTCAATAGTTCGTATGGCAATGATCTCCATATGCACCATTCATTTTTTCTTGTGGATGAGTGTTCGATCCAACTGCAGAGCTCTAGTCAACACGTTACAAATTTTCTCATAACCACTCATTTAAAAGTTCTAAAGCTGCTTAATTCAACGGATATTTTATCTATCTTTTTCCAAATTGGCGGCCAAGTGGTTACCCTATCCTTACTCCATCCTCACGTTTCTCATGCATCCCCCTCAACTCTTTTTGCCTACACGTGCCAAGATCCTTTCCTCCTCATGACATGAGCATATTTTCAGGTCGATCCGGTCCAGCTCGATACCAGGTTCGAAGAAGCTCAGTCCAAGTCCGAGCCTGAACTATAAACGGGAGGGCCTAGGCCAGAAATTTGGTTCGATTAATATTTTGGGCCGGGTTCGAGATGTTGCGGGTCCGAGCCCGAAGTATGTTGGTCGGTTCGAGTGAGAGACCAAGTTGACCTGACCTGAACCCGACCTGGATTCGACCAAAAAATACGAACACCCCCATTCCCCCCCCCCCCCCACCCCCCCCCCCCCCCAATCGAGACGCCTCGGAGATGATGCTGCGCGTGGGGAAGATGTAGTGCGTTTGGATGAGGACCCTAAGAACGGCGGCCCTGCTCTACTGCTGCATGGTCCGAGGACCGAGACCCTCCACGGTGGGTGGAGAAATATCTTATCCGGGGAGGGAGTGGCTGCGGAGGGGTCTTGGCCGTGGTCCGCTGGAGCTTTTGCTGATGATGCAGGTCCTCCGGAGTCCGGTGGTTGATACTCAAAGATACTGGCTGTTCTTCGCCGCTGGAGATGAAGTGCCATATGGTTCGCCGGTTCTTGCAGTGCCGAGGGCGCTTCTGATGGTGCCATATGATTCGCCGGTTCTTGTATTCTGAATTGGTTGCAGGGTGTCACCTAGAAGATGCTCCGCTGCGTCAAGATGGGGGCACTGCACGGGAAACGCAAACCGAGCTCTCGTGGAGCAATGTGTAGTTTGCCGTAGGGTGCTGCTACTGGCTGAAGGTGACGATCGACCCAGTAAATTGGACGACCAACGTGGGCACCATGGTTCCACCCATTTTCTTCTCCAGCGACAACGCGTGTGGCGACGGAACCTTGCAAAAATGGGGTTCTTAGGCTGTGTGTTGCTGCTCAAGATGTGGTATACCGGACGGTTGTGCCTTCTGATGTTCGACAAGATGCTATGATTTATAACAAAAGCACAGATCAGAGGGCCTGAAGGAACTGCCGTTCTGCCTAGTTCGATTCCTGCAAGAGATGTACCTCTCGAGACTATTGCTCGAATTTGAGTTATGCGCAGGAGATTATTGAATGGCACTTCGAGTAGCAACGGGGAAATCGGAGTGGATTGATGGAGGGCTGCGTAGATAGAGAATAGAAGATGGAGGGGCATGAAGGTGTGGTGGTGGTTTGGTCGAGAGTTTGGGATAATTTTGTGCAATAGAATCGAAGAAGATGGGTTATTGAAGAGAAAAAGATATAGCATAGTAGAAGGAAAAAAGGAAATAGAAAGAAGAAGAAAGATGAGGAGAAAGTGCAAGAGGAGATACTGATAGGTTCGCCTGAAATGTGGAGCTGCTCGGCCGTTTCGTTGTCGCTTCCAGCAGCGGGGCTGGCAGCTGGGAAGCTCAGCGCAAGCTTGGGGAAGCTTGGCCACGGAAGACTTGAGGCGTCTCCGGATCACGCCTAAGAACGGAATCAGGTCGTCGTCGTCGCTCGACCTACACAACTATCCGCCGTTACCAGAGGAGATAATGGCGCTGGGAATCGATTTTTCGCGTAAGGGCGGATACGATGTGAGGTTGGCAAATGAGGGGGGGTTTGAAGTATCGGCAGTTGGTGAAGAAGTTCCGGTGACATGGGAGTGGTGGTGAACGGTTCCTAACAACGATGAGAGTGCTTCGAGGCGAGGGAGTCGGTTCTTAGGCAGCAGTTGGGAAGAAATGGGTTTCCTGGGAGCACGCGTGAGAGAGGCGAATGAGTTGACCCGAGGGTCAACACTTAGTGAACTCTAATTGGATGAGGCAAAGTAAAGGAATATGGTGAAATAAGTGAAGATTTGGGCCAATAGAAAGTGGCCAAGTAGCCATTGACTTGACTAATGTTGACCAAAGAAGGAAAACGAAGGGAATAAATGTAAAAGAAATAAAAGAGATTTAACACATTGTTGACCAAAGAAGGAAAACGAATGGAATAAATGTGAAGAAATAAAAGAGATTTAACATCAAAGGTGGTCCACATGAAAGTTTTAGATCTCAACAAGAATTGAGACTTTCAAAAAGACACCAGATTCTGAAGACAATATTTACATGATATACATTTTTGAATTAATTGAATAAATTAAAACACTAATTTTCAAAAGACGTATATTTTATGCTTTGATTTTGAAAAAAAATATATACAAGAGAAAATACAATAGAATGCTATAAAATAAATTATGCATAAATCTAATTTTTCATATTTTTAATAATTAACGAAAACAAGATAAAAATCAAGAAAGGGAATGATATATGTAGTATATGCACCACACCATTTTCTTTGATTTTTCTAGATTTATTTGGGTTTTAATATTTATGTATTTTTATTAAAATATACAATAAAGAACATACGTAAAAATAAATAAAAAAACTATTTATGTACTTAAATCACATAGTGAAATTAGTAAATATTTACAAAGTACAATTAAGTTCTGACATTGATATTTTGCAAATAATATTCGTTTCAATGAAACCACTTTCATTGGATAGATATTTTTATAACTTCAAATTTTAAAGCGAGTTTGGTGAATTTGGAGTTCATATGGAGATGGTATTTAATCAGGGAGTTGTCTTCACGGTTTTCAGTTCATGACTTAAGAGCATTTATTAAAGATGATATTTATTTTATATTTTTTATATACGTATATATATATATATATTTTTATATAAGTTAGAAAAAAGAACTAAGTCAATAGGTCAATAGGATTTAATATGAATTATAGATAAGTGAAGTTTGGTTTTTTACATGCGAATATTTATAAACATTTAACTCCTTATTTTTATAGTTTTAATTCTGAATTACTTTATGGAGTTCTTTAGAAGATAATGCACATTTTTAGTCTATTTTTATTGCAAGATGTATTCTGCTAATTTTTTTATTTTAGGAAAAATTATTTGCTATTTTGTTCAGGGATTCAAATTAAAATTTAGATATTAAGATGATGAATCATAGATGCATCACCGCTTCTGGATGCATCCAACTTACTTTTCTTGTGACCACAACCTATGCTTCTACTTATCATGAATAATTTGCAAAACCAATATGTATTGTGCCTTTCCTAGATCTTTCATTTCGGATTCGTTGGAGAGTTCTCTTTTCAACTTTGCTATCAAATTGGAATCTTGATCAACTATAAGCATATCATCTACATAAATCAACATAATAATGAACCTACCACCAGAAAATCGTCCTACATATAAGCATGGATCTTTAGTGGTCCTTTTGAAGTCTTATTTTTTCTTGACAGAATTAAACTTCATATACCACTACGCAGGAGCTCGCTTTAGACCATAAAGGCTCTTCTTTAGCTTAAAAGACGTTTTAGGCATCACATTCAATAATTCTTTTATCCTTTATATAGTGTCAATGTAGTCGTCGTTACCACTATTTTTTGCTACCAGTGGTTGACTAAGCTATCACAAGCCAAAGTTTAGTTGTCGTAAATATAAAATATAATGCTATCGATTGTTATTATAACATATTTTTTGAAACAAATATTTGTATAACTTTCATGGTTCTTTCTTTGTTGATGGGACCACACTATTATCTCAGATGGAGTAATTTATATTTGATATATTAAGCTACTCCTATTTGTGCTTAATTTTTCTTCGTTACCCCAACTTAGCTCAACTTGTGATGACAACTCTCCAAATCAATGTGCTACCTGAATTTTAAAAGATAACAATCTATAGCCTAATCTTTAATATTTGTCTAAACATGGTTTTGAGCTATTGTGATTTAAGGATAGAAAGATAAAATAATCAATTAAATTTAAATAGTTAAGGACACATAAAACCAGATCTTAAAGATAAGTGAATATGTTGTTACTTTGCAAAAGTCATGTATGGCATTGAAATCAGGTCATAGGTCAGAGACAGTTTTGCAATTTACCCAACAAAATCCATAAATGTTCATTTTGTAGTGTATTGCTGATTTTATCTCATTTTAAGAAATATCTACGTTTAGGATGCTTCCGAAAAACTTCACCATATATTTATGAACCGTCGCATTCAACAACGATGATGATAATATCAACCCATTGAAGCATAAAAATGCATCTTAAATGTCTCTGTTACGACATCCAGTGCCGTACCTAACATTTCGTAGGCCTTGGACAAAAAAAAAACTCTTATAAAAAGTATGATGGATAATTGGCCTTTATATAATTCCATTAAAATTTAGATTTTAGCTAAGGAATCCACCTGAGAGCCCGGAAGATCGGCCTTCAAAGATGAAAGGGCAGTCGCGAAGGGCACGGGCACAGCCGTTCTTTAACTAACATGCTGCTAACGCGGGTATATTCATACAGCTAGCGCAGACTCAGTTTTTGACGAGTTGTTTTATCGAAAAATCGATTCCATGAGGGCTCATTTTTAAATAAGTTGCTTCATCGAAAAATTCGATTCTATGAGGACTCATTTTTCGGTGAGTTGTTTTATTAAAAATTTGATTCTACAAGGTATCTTTAGGACATGTGCGATTTTTTTTCTAAGTTAAAAGCTGAATACACGTAAAAATAAACCCTTAAAGTTGATGAACCCTGGGTCATTACACTCAGAAACTACCTTCAGGAGCGGCCGTGACGACATCACGTCGTATAAAATCCGTAGACTTCATATCCTTGCAGACCACTGCATCCACATATCGACGATATCGACGTCTCTATTTTCAAATGTTTTCTTCCCTTCTAAGAATCCAAATGTAGTTGCCGTTTGGTATTTGTCTACATCACTTTATTTCAAAAATTAAAACCTATAGAAGATAATAATGAATTCATCATCATTTAAAATTTCTCAGCAGATGCATATAGTATAGAAGTAATACCTCAAGAGAAGCTAAGTTTCGAGAGAGGCATGATCACTTGCTTATCTTCCTTGATATCAAATTTTGTGTTAAATATAATGAATACTTCCAAATGACATCTTGACTGCATATTTGCATTCTTCTTTGATTGGCATTTGGAGGAGAAATAAACGATAAATACTGTAAACAAAGATACAATGAATGGTTCGATATTGGTCTAACTATTTGTTATGGGATAACTTATCTTGAAATAAAATCCAGTTACACAAGATAAATAAACTTTGTCATTAATCTCTCAACACTGGTGTCTCAATATCTGACTCGTGGAAATCAGAAGATTGTTGATCTCTTGTATACTTTTAGTTATCTTCATCGAGTGTTTCCTAGAGCGACGAATTCGTGAGAATGGCTTGCACTTGCTCCGACACTCGTCGAGGCAACAATAAAAACCGATATGGGATTTGATCTAGTCGGAAGGATCGAGCTTTTACTTAGCTCGATGTTCATCTCTAATCTTGACACAAAGAATCAATTTTTTGTTCTAACCTACCTAAGGCAAGAACATTAAAATATCCAAACTTTCTCTTAATGATAATCCACTGTGTTTGTCAAGTAAGAATTCTCTTCTCTAATAACCACATCAACTTTTTAAAAATCTTCCACACGCGCCACTATTGTAAGAAGGTCCTCGTTACAATATAACCCGTCATTTTCCATAATGAAAGTTGCACGTGCACATTCGCGATGTTTCGAGTAGCGGAAGCAAACAAACACTATCGGAACAAGCAAACCGTGTGCCTTGTTGGTAGGCTAAGGTATGGCAGTAGACTTTGCCCGTCCTTGTGGAGGGTGCAGAGAAATGATGCTTCGACCGGTTGACTTGGAAATGATTAGAATTCAAGGTATATCAATAAAGAATAACCTTTTCGATACTTAATTTTGTAGTAGTCACTATATCTTTTGGTTAGTTAGTTCGACTATTAAAATGATCATAGTTACAATACTATTTGTTACATTCCAGACCAAAATCCAAAACTATTATCAAGAAGACAAACCCTTTGTTGAAAATCCAATGCCAGTATTCTCAAACAGCAATTTTCTTCAATTCTTTATAATTTTATATTTTTCATTCACCACTATGGTTGAAGTGTTAGAGATGCTTTTCGGTAAAAAGCAAATTAAATAGTTGAAAAAGGATTTTTATCAATTGTGTCCCTCTGAGATCTTGCAATTTCAGTTATATCCCTATCTTTTTGGTAATATTAGTTGTGCCCTTAAATTTTTACCGTTTTTTTAGTTTTGCCCCTCCGTTAGTTTAACCGCTAATGAGTTGACTTAAACCATGGTTTTTTTCAAATCATGGTGCAGTTAAGAGGGGTATAATTGTCCAGACTTATTCTTTATCTTCTTCCTCCTCCATTTGTTCTTCTTCCTCTCTTCATAATTTCTCTCTCTTCATTACACCTTCACGCATCCATAAAAATCATTAAAATTTGGACATTTTCACGAATATATCACTCATTGCGGATCAAATGGTGATTTTTATTTCATTTTTTGATGAACTTTCATGAATCAATTAATCAAAACTTATCTTAAACAAACAAATGCTGAAGGTTGGAGATGGAGGAGGGGGAAGGCTAGGGACGGAAAGGTCGTCGGCCTGGGAGGAGGAGGGAGGCTGGGGCGGAGGAGGTCGTTGGCTGGTGGCGGAGGAAGGACAGAGCGGAGGAGGGGGAGGCTGTAGGCTGGGGGCGATAGGAGGTGGGGGGGAGCTCAAAGAAGGGGGCGGGGGGAGGTCGGGGCGGAGGGAGAATATGGAGGTGTGGGGCGGCGCGGGGGCGGAGGAGATCGTCAGCTGGGGGCGCAGGAAGGACGTGGCGGATGAAGGGGGAGGTCCTGGAGGTGCGGGTTGGCATGGGTGGAGACAACGGGTGGGGGGGAGCTTGAAGCAGGAGGCGGGGGGAGGTCGGGGCGGAGGGAGAACCTGGAGGTGCAGGGTGGCACGAGGGCGGCAGGGGGTGGCACGGGGGCGGAGGAGATCATCGACTGGGTGTAGAGGAAGGACGGGGCGGAGGAAGGGAGAGGTCCTGGAGGTGCGGGTTGGCGCGGGGGCGGCAGGGGGTGGCACGGAACTCGAAGCAGGGGGCGGGGGGAGGTCGGGGCAGAGGGCGCGGGGGCGGCAGAAGGGAGGAGCTCTGGGAAGGTGGAGGAGGAAGAGAAGGGAGGAAGAGGAAGAAGATGGGAGAGGAGGAAGAGGAAAGGGAAGGAGGAAGATGAGAAAATGACCTTTTTCAACTTTTATTTTAATTTAATTCCCATTATGTCCCAAAGTTAATTTCTGTTTACATTGAGAATGAAAGGCAGCTAACCAAAGGGGCACAACTGAAAAAACGGTAAAAAGTTAAAGGCACAACTGATATTATTAAAAAGATAAGAACATAACGGAAATCGCAAGATCTCGGAGGACACAGCTGATAAAAACCCTTGAAAAAATAAATAAAATTTTCGTGCCACTTGTATAATCAAGTCTTCGTTTCGAAGATCCCTCTAGAACATCCAAACCTATGCCTGCTATCTATCAGGAAACCAGTGCAGACAAACTCCGGATTTGGGATGGATGAATGGCAACCATCAGATGAGATTTGGACGGTACAGATTCCACGGCAGGTTTAAATCTGTGATACTGTGTGCAGGATAATCATTTGCGTTCAGTGGGAGTTTATTATAAAACTCGAAGAAAGCTCCCTCTCTTCTCCCCCTCAGCGGAGGCGATTGCGAAGAAATCTCTGCAGTTTGTTTCTTCGTCGGAATCAAGCTTCAAGAAAGGGTGATAATGAACAGCATATCTCCGATCGATCATCCCATGAAGATCTTCACTCCTAAGAAGGTGCAGGTCCCCCTCCTCCTCTTTAAGATGGATTCCTTCTCCGTATATTCCCGATTCTTGAGTTGGGTGATTCTTCCGTCGTTGTTGGCAGCCTGATTATAAGCTAAGAGTGGTCGTGAAGGTCCGCCTGGAAGATCTCCAACGTGGCTCCTCTTCCTGCGCTTGGCCGCGGAATCCGAAGCTCGCCACCGCTAGACTCCTGAAGGCGATCACCCGTATTAGAGGTAAATCCCACCGGATAGAAATAGAATACGGTGTTTTTTTTATATCAGATAGTAATTATGTGGTTAAGATCAAAGCAGCGAATTTGTCCTTTTGATGGTAATTAAAGATGTTGGTGCTGTTTGATGATCTTTCGCTGGTACATTGGTTGTTAAATATGGAGAGCAGATGATACCAGAGGGGCGATCCTATGAGATGAGATTTTGATGAGATAAGACATTCTCGACCACTAGTTCCAACCAGGAGAGAGAAAGGCAAGAGAGAGAATACAGAAACTTGTGATCCAGAATGTCTCATCTCATCATCTCACAAAATCTCATCTCATAGGATCGCCCCTCGATGATACATATCGGTTATTTATTTAGGAGGAAATGAATTTTAAATGAAAGGGACAAATTAAGTTAATTATTTTTTCATAAAGTTATTTCATTATTTAGTCCTCCAATCCAGCTAGTGAGCACGGGTTAGGCCCGCTGAAGTATCGGCTGGTAACTGGGTCTGGTAATAGTATCTATTTGGATGGTTGAAGGGCGGAATGATAAATATAATGTGACGTGGCGTTGATTATATGCTATATTTACTTTTTAGTGAATATAATATATTTTTTATATTTGAACGTGGTTTAAAAATATTATAACAAAGAGTTTGTATTATCCATACAACTAATTCTAACCTTATAAGGTTACCCTGACCCTTTATTTATCATATTCCGGACGTTTTCTATCATGAACCCTTTTTTTCAATAAACAATCTTTATTTTTATTTTTAATACAAAGTCCATTCCCAAATATAAAAATCAAAGAAAATTGAAGCTCGGGTCCAACCCATATATACCTCACGTAACGGGTCGAGTGATGGTCCAGATCGGACTAACCAGGCCCAATGCTACACCTTAATTCCAATTTCAAAAATGATGATGATCACCAAACTGTAATTTTGGAAATATCAAATATGCACAATTGAACAAACCATTTAGACCAATTCAGTTAAAGCAGGGACTCAATGAGATCAAATCTTGATATTATACTTCTAAGGGTTATAACGAATGTGTGGTTATCTATATGGTCCAAGCATTACTCCAAGGTGTTGTAATGGGATGATCTAAGACTACATAGTAATTCACACGGCTACAGTACTCAGTCCTACGTAACATTTTCTCTATTGATAAGTAATCTTTCATAAGAGATTAGATAAAGGTAGATTTGGATATGAAATTCTCGAGTCACCAAACTTTTCATTTCTCTTATTTTTGTAAGAATCATGAATCGACCAAATTAGGAGAAGAACAATGGATAAAGCATAAAAGCAAGAGCTTCTTCTTTCTTTCACTTTTGCCTTCAAAAAATTCTTCGATTTTTCTGTCACATGTATTTGTATTTGTTGTTTTACTCTCTCTCTCTCTCTCTCTCTCTCTCTCTATATATATATATATATATATATGGAAAAATGAATATGCTCCCTGGGTGTAGCTAACTTACATGCTCCCACCTCTTTTCCCCTGTATTTTTTTATTTTTTTTGAAATGAAACCTATTGGAATTTAGATCACAATATGCCACCATGGTGTCATTCAAAATTCGACTTAATTCGATACTTCTATCTCCTCCATCAAGACTGTCAAATTTTAACGGTCTCAGAATTGCTGAAAACGACCCCCTTCAGATGGAGGGTATAGGAGTCTCTGTTTTTAACAAAATTTGAATGACATGCTAAAGGGATCTAGTGATTAATATACATATTTTTATTTTCCAAAAAAATAAAAAAATGAGAGAAAAATAGGAGTGGGAGTAGCCAATTAGCTACACCCTGGGTGTTGCCTCATTTAACCCATATATATATATATATATATATATATATATATATATATATATATATATATGGTAAAATGGGGCTGCCCCCAAGGAGTAGCCAACTTGGCTACTCCCACCCCTATTTTTATCTCATTTTTTTGTTTTTTTGGAAAATAAAAATTTGTATATTCATCATTATATCTCTCTCACATTCTATTAAAATTTCGTCAGAAACAGAGACTCCTAAGCCCTCCATCCAGACGTCATTTTTTTAACGGTCGCAGGATTTTTTAAATCGACCATGTTTGGATGGAGGCCGTAGGAGTCTCTGTTTCTGATGAAATTTTAATAGAATGTGAGAGGGATATAATTATGAATATACAAAATTTTATTTTCCAAAAAAATAAAAAAATTTGGGAAAAATAGGGGTGGGAGTAGCCAAGTTGGCTACTCCCTGGGGGCAGCCTAGGGTTGGGCATTGGGCTGGGCCGGCCCGACCCGGCCCAAAACCCGACCCGTATAACCCGACCCAAACCCGAACCCGAAATTTAATGGGCGGGCCGTGGGCCCTAAAATGAGCCCATGTTGATTAACGGGCCGGGTTTGGGCCTTAGAAGGCCCAAACCCGTTAGCCCGATAGCCCGATCCATTCTAAAGCAAGTATATTTATATCCAGTACGGTATAATTATATCAATTATATTCATGTTCATTCCAAATACCATGTTCTAACTTTACTATCCTTATTCAAGTGTAGAATAAATGCTTAGATACATTAATAATCATATCCAATAGTGGATTGAGGATATTATTACATTAATATACAAGATTATTACATTAATATGCAATAATGGAATCTGTGTCCTCAAGTGTTACATCATGTACAACTGTAAGTAACCAATTTGTATTGGGTCATAGTGCCCGCATCTACAATAGAATATGTAATGGTGAATTGAATGGTGGTTTAAGTCGCCATATTTTTACCACATTTGTATTTCCAACATACAACTAATGTTAAAATCACAAATTAGTTAGCATACTTTATAGTTTTAAACATGCACACATGCATAAGAAACAACCACACAAATGCAAGAAGAATGGAAGACATGATATTCGTATACATAGGTGTTAAATTGGGCCGGCCCGACCCGAACCCGACCCATTTTATTTGGGCCGGGTTTGGGCTTGGGCCTAATTTTTGAAAATAAAATGGGCCTAGGCCCGACCCGTTAGCCCATATTCTAAAATGGGCTTGGGCCGGGCCAAGGCGAACCCGGCCCGAGCCCGGCCCATGCCCAACCCTAGGGCAGCCCCATTTACCTCATATATATATATATATATATATATATGAGGATAGGGAGTATGCACCCAGGTGCATGTAATTTTACATGCACCCGGCCCTATAACTTCAACTTTTTTTTATTTTTTCGAAAAATACTGCCATGTATATTCATCCATATATCCCTCTTATATGTCATTCCAATTTCGTCAGAAACAGAGACTCCTACGCCTTCCATCTAGAACATGTAATTTTAACGGTCTTAGAATTGCTGTAATCAACTAGTTCTGGATGGAGGACGTAGGAGTCTCTGTTTCTGACGAAATTGGAATGACATATAGAGGGATATATGGATGAATATACATGACGGTATTTTTCGAAAAAATAAAAAAAATGGAAGTTATAGGGCCGGGTGCATGTAAAATTACATGCACCCGGGTGCATTCTCCCTATCCTCTCTCTCTCTATATATATATCCCTCTTTTCTTCATCGTTTCCTCTTCGTTTCTTTAATATCCCTTCAATTTTTAGTTATTTTGCACCTTATCATTCCCTTTCCCTTTACATTTCCTTTTATGTAAATTATTTTGCATATACTATTGTAATTATCACAATTTATGATCAAGTGGCCTTGCTAACTTCTCATGATGTCCTCTTGCATAAACTATTGTAATCATCGTAATTTATGATCAAGTAACCTTGCAAACTTCGTGAGACATGCTATTCTCTATGGATATGAATGTTGGCCTGTGAACCATAGACATGTGCAGAGAATGGCTGTAGCAGAAATGAAAATGTTGAGGTGGATGTGTGGACACACACAAACACACACACGTAAAGATCGAATTTAGAATGATGCAATCAGAAAAAAGTTTGTGTAGCTCCGATCGAGGATAAGATGCGAGAAAATTGCTTAAGATGGTTTGGTCATTTGCAAAGAAGATCAACTGATGCTCCAGTTAGGAGATGTGAGTGTTGGGATGTTGAGTCGGCTAAGAGAGGGCGATGACGACCCAAGAAGTGTTGGAAACAGTCTATACGAAGGAATTTTAGTTTTGTGGATATAAGCCCGTGATTGATCCACGATATATCTAAATGGAGGCGAACAATCCATGTAGCCAACCCTACTTATTGTGAGAAAATGCTTTATTCTTCTTGTTGTTGATAGTTGGTCAAAATTCCTCGATGTATCTCACATCGCTGGTCTGAAGTAGGCGCTTCACCTAGATATGCTAAAGGCTATCTTCTCAAATCTTGACAATCAGTATAAATCATTGTATAAGTTCAATAAGAATTTGATGCCCTTCCAAATGAATATAATGTGCTTAAAATGCCTTACTATAGAGTTTAAAGATCAAGTTTGCAATATAAAAATTAGAGAAAGGTGCAATTGTAAACTAATCATTAAAATCTCGTAGATTACACTAGAAAATATATAAATAGAAAAATCGTGTAAAATACAAAGAGTTAAACAATATAATTCCGTAGATTTACATTTTCAACTTCTTTTATGACATGAAGACTTTTAAATTAGGATTTTTATCAGCTGTGCCCCTTCAAGATATTCCAATATCAGTTATTCTCCTCTCTTTTTAGGAATATCAATTGTGCCCTCAACTTCTTGTCATTTTATCACTTGTTCCCTTTGAATTAGTTATCGTCCATCTCCAATGCAAACGGACGTTAACTTTAGGGACATAACGTGAATTAAATTAAAAAAAGGCTGAAAAGGTCATATTTGTATCCTATTCATCATCCCTCATCCCCTTTCTCCTCCCCATCCAGCCCTGTACCTCCTTCTCCGCCCTCCTGGCCAGCCCACCCCATCCTCCCCAGCCTGAGCCCCTCCAGCCCCTCCTTCCGCCCCGAGCTCCTACTCCTCTGCACCTCCTCCCTAGCTTGCCCACTCCTCCTCCCTAGCCCGACCCCCTCCAGTCCCGAGCTCCTCCTCCGCCCCTCCTCCCTCCACATAGCAGGTCGTGCATGCCCACGCTCGGTTGCACAGCTCCTTCATGGCCAGCCACCTGTGCTCCATACTCGATCATGACGTGCATTTGCGCGGTGCAGCTCCCTCTCGCGGCCTTACCGAGCCGCCCTCCGCAGGCCACATCTCCTCATTGCAACTCCACTTCTGCACGGCCCGTGCGTGTAGCCACTTGCCGCCGAGCCATCACACTTTGCTGCAGCAGAGAACACATGCCCTCACCGCCCATACACCTCCCCCTTTGTCCTGAGCTCCTCCACTCGCACCTCCCCTTCACCCCGCACCTCCCTATCCGCCCCCATCTCTCCCTCACGCCGCGTCGTGCCTCGCCTCCTCCTCCTCTACCAGGAGGCATCTTGCCATCGCAGCTGCAGGGAGGAGGTCGCTGCTTTGGTTGATTGCAAGGAACAGGCTGTTGGAGGAGCCGCAAGGTTTCTCGATGGAGCGGAAGTGGAGGAAGATGAAGAAGGCGCTAGCGGAGGAGGAGCAATGGGGCAGAGGAGGAAGGGGAGGGAAGGAGGATGCTGCAAGTTGAAACATCTGAACTTTCAGCATTTGTTTAGTTAATATATTTTTTATAATTGATTAAAAAAACTCATCGAAAAATTGAATAAAATTCACCATTTGATCAGTATTAAGTGATATATCAGTGAAAATGTAAAAAATTTTAGCGATTTAATAGATGCATGAAGGTGTAACTAAGAGAGAAATTACGAAGAAAAAGGAAGAGGAACGAATGGAGGAAGAAGATGATGAAGAAGAAGTCTGGACAATTATGTCCCTCTTAACTGCTCCATGATTTAAAAATTTATGGTAAGTTCAACACATCGATGGTTAGACTAACGGAGGGACACAAGTGATATATAACGGCAAGATATTGAGGGTACAATTGATAAAGCCCATTAAATTAAGGTCTTCTTTGACTTCTTGCCAAGTTCTAGTTGCAAGTGAATGATGACCTCCTTCTTACCTGTCTCATTCTCCTCTTCCTCTTTTGCATCCTCCTCCTTATGGGCATTTTGTCTAAATATATAAATAAACACTAGCTTCTTACATAGAAAGCAATTGTTTATAAATTTACATTGAAAGGAATTGTCTAATAAATATATAAATAAATTTATTGAGCTTTTCAGGGTTTTAAAATATAAACTAATGTAATAAAAATATGGGAAAGATAGGGGGAAACTTCTTGGATTTTAAATTTTTGGGAAGTGATTTTGAAGATTTTTTGGGATATTTATTTTTTCAAAGTGATTTTTGCGAGTTTTCCATATTAAAAAGTCCATGTGTACATGCAAATGATTTTTTCCTATGATCGGAACTTTTCACTCACGGTTGTAGTCGCCTTGATTTGACATATCATGTCGGATCCATTTATCAACATTGTTGCTTAATTTCCGCAAATCGATATATAGAACGAAAACATTCCTAACCAAAATTTCCAAACAAGAACCGAAGAATCGATGGCTACTCCAATAAGAATGTGTAACATCCCGAGCTTAGGTACCTGGCTCGTTACAGAGGAAAACTTATCGTAACAACTTATTGGGTTCGGATTCCGATGGACTTGTTGACAACCATCAAAATACTTAAGTTCAAGTTATGAAGTAATAATATCTAGGGTTTAAATTATCAGACTAAACTGACTGGTCGGACTGGTTAGACCAGGAACCGCCCCTACCCGATCGATTAGGTCGGTTTCGTGTAATTAATTTTAGAAAAAGTAAAAAAATAAAAATAGATCGATGGTCGGACCGGTTGACCTAGTTGATGGTTTGGTAAATTTTCAAAAAATAAATGTTTTAATAATTAAATAATAGGGTTATTATCACTAGAGTCATTCTTAACTTCTGCAATATAAGTTATGCCCCTCACTTTTTTGCAATATCACTTGTGCCCCTACCTTTTTAGAGTAGTTTTCTAAAAACAATAATACATAAATGATTGCAATATTGTATTTGTATATAGGGATTTTTACCTGACATACCATATAAACTTTGTCAATTATATCTACGGCCTTTGAAACAACCTAATTCCCCCATCGACCATGTAAACTTGCCAACTCTTACCCCATGAACACAACAACAACAACAAAGCCTTTTCTCACAATTAAGTAGGGTCGGCTATATGGATTCTTCGCCTCCATTTAGATCTATCTTCCGGTTAATCTGTTTGAAGCCCGTAGGGGTTCTTGGGGTAATTTACAAGGTCGATGAGGTAATTACGTTGTGAAAAAGGCCGTAGAGGTAATTTAAAAACTTTATACGATCTGTCGGGTAAAATTCCCTTGTATATAACATTAGAAAGTGTTGCTAACTTTTGGAGAGCTTTACGCGAAATTGACAATCATGTTATTACATCGAAAGATTTGACATTTTAAACAATTATTTCATTAATATATACATACATAGTTACGTATATGTATCCGGTTTTATTGGTTAAAAACAGTCTCGATCGATCGAACCAGTAAATTAACCCAAGTTTGGTTTTTTCCGAGTTGATAGGAATGACGATGTCATGCTAACCGAAGAGTACTAACCGGTTCAACATCCGGTTCGATTTTTAAAATCTTGATAATCTCCATTACTTATAACTCACGCCCATATTTTGTGAATTTATGGTGTGGGACTATATTTGAAGGTTGGAGTGTCAAAGAATAGAGTACCTCACTTGGAGGTTAGAAAAGAGTTTGCTGAAGCTACAAGGAAGTGTGCTAAATACCAATAACTGACCACACCTTTCTACGTTTTGTACAAAACATTTTTTTGTTAAAATCGCATCATTTTATCACATAATTGCTTTGAGCCGTAGATCATCTGAAGCATGCTTTGCATTTGGAGACAGCAGTTGTTGATGTTGTGCATTAGCTTAATACTGTAATTTGGATAACTAGTGCCTTGTTTTTTGGGGAGACATCTGAACTTTCCGATGCCTTCAGCATTCAGCAGGGATGAGCTTATCTAGTTTTTCCTTTTATATCTATGTTAGTTCCACCGATCTAATTATTATAACAGGAGGTTATAATAATTACTGTTTTAATTATATGCAAGGATTTACAGGAGTTTAATTATCACCGTTTTCTTTGTTTTTAACATGAAAGGTGTTATCAAATGTGATATTGATGGTGATACGGTGAAAGTCTTGGCAGAAGAGTTCATCAATCCTGCCATGATAACCAACCTTATTGGAGAGATGGCGTTCTGCTCTCTCTCTCATGTCGAAAGGGTAGAATACGGGACCAAGATCGAAAATACCCTAGTCCCGTATCACCGTATTGATGATGGCGACGACGACGATGACAGTTACTACGATACAAGAGACTCTTTCAGTGACATGTAAGTTTTTCTAAGATAGTACTGTCTGGTTAATAGGGAATGACCAAACTTGATCGAGTTCATGAGTGGCGCTTCCAGAAATTTTTGAAGAAATTTGAGGGAATCTGTTGACGATTTTTTGTAATATATTGCATAGTTTACTGAAAATCCATGAAACTGGAACACAACCAGACATATAGATGATTTTGAAGTGAGTGAAAACGTCTTTATTTAATTATTTTGTGAATTCCGTGGTGGACTGATACAGATGCAATCAAAGATTCATAGTGCTTAAGCTTTTGAGAAGAAACAGGCTTCTGGATATTGAAGAATAACTCTGGAGAATATACAATAATAATAATAATAATAATAATAATAATAAAACTTTGGAGAATAAGATGCCCTAAAAAGAGTAAGTTTATTTAGTTCATCTTTTCTGCAGATTCTAAGCAGAATTTCTTTCTGATGCTATCGATTCTTAGGATCTCATTGATTTTTATTTTAGAAAATAAACTTTCCAAACACACCTTTTCAACGAGGTGTAACAATTTTTCCAACGATACGAGTTAAGCAACCCATCCCTTGGTAAAATCACCGTAAGAAAAATGAGTTGTGGTCACGGAATGTGGTTGCGGAAACTTGTGGCAACAATAACTGTGTAGCAACTAGTTTCTCATAGCTACAATTCCGTGGTCAAAGTCTTCAAATATGTAATGAGGATATTCATGCAAGAGTTGTGGCCACGACAAGTTATGTGGTATTTGTAGTGGTCCCAATATATTCGTGGGTAGAATACTCTCACGACGAGACTTGTAACCACGACTACTAGCCACAACGTGTTGTGGCCAGAGCTCAATTATGTGGCCACAAGACCTACATCCGTGAACATAGTTCCGTAAGCATAACTTATTTTCCTTGTAGTGAATGGACATGTTGTAAAAGAAATATTTAATTTTTTTTATTATATCTTTGATATTAAGTATGATTATATGTTGAAATATTATCCTTGATTATTGAAATTCATAGTAAATGGCATGCATCATATAATTAGAAATGATTATTGCATACTAATCATCACCAACTCGGGCAATTATTATATATTTTTTTAAAATATGACGAATTAATGACGATATATAACTCGTCGATAACAATATAGCAACAAATTTCTTATTCATTGTGTACACCAATGACTTTAGCACGAATGGGATTCACTCTTTTTGTATTTAACGTTAATGTTTTACTTTACTTTTCAAACTATTCATTGATATTGTCTTATTTTGGTATGATAAGTCTAGCAGTCAACAAAAAAAAGTTCTACATCTTTGGATGTGGGATAAGCTCCATTTGTAAATAAATAAGTGGATTTTATCTCACACAGCAAATCCTAAAATAAATAGATCACATTATATTGAATCATCCATTATATCTCCATCTTCAATGCTTTTTCCTTGTTATCCATTAAATAAACTAGACAAGAAAAATGAAAATATGCAACGCAAGACTAGTATATCTTGATCTTCGCAAGGCTGTAAAGGATTGTTGAACTATGCTTGCCATTGCCTCATCAACACTAACAACAAAAAATAAAGCAAAAATAGCGAAAAGTAACACTGTAACAAAATTAACCAAAGATGATTAATTTGAACACTTGTTGCTATAACTTTCATACGTTAAATGTTTAACAACGGATATTATTCCTTTTCAAATATCATTTGTTATTATAATATAAAATAATGTCATATTCATTGTTAAATGTTAATATAATAACGATTTTTTGTTGAATTATTTGTGTATTCTTGTATTAATCATTGATGAATTTAACAATAATTATAAGAAAAAAATCAATGAATAACTATATATTATTATATCAATCGTTATGAGAACTATAACAACATATACATCATTGTTGCGAATTTAAAGAATCAAGTAATGAATGATATTCATTGTCATATATTAAACTATGGAAGATATGCCAACTAATATTGAATTATTCATTGTCTTAAGTCAACTTTTTATTGGAAAGTAACCAAAATTAAGTACAGTGGAAATCTAAAAATGATTACAAAGAATATGCCATTTTTAAATTTCAAATAACGCTCATGTCATAGTACTAACCAATATCACCTTCGCTCGGATACCGGTTGGTGGGGATGAACCACTAGATATGGATGCGTCTGCGCAATCGACCATCACTACTGAAGCACATGACAGAGAAGAACAAGACCATGATATGATGGTAGTCAGTCACCTCTCGTGACCACTGGAAAAAACAATAAGTAGTAGAATGAGTACAAGTTTCATCGTTCCCTCACTCTCATATCTCTTCTCTCCCTATCTATTTTTCTCTTGTAGTATTCCCTCTTGTTGCAGTGTGTAGCTAGTGCCCCCATCCTTCTTTACATTTATAGCCCAGTTACGAGCACATTCATATTCTCATCAATACTACACAAAGAAGACAACTCAAATGCTACTAGGATTATGAGTCCAAATATAATACATGTAAAATGAATGTACAACTTCTTCTGCATGAATACAATACATGTAAAATGAATGTAATACATGTAAAATGAATGTACAACTTCTTCTGCACAAATATAATACATGTAAAATGAATGTGCAACTTCTTCTGCACAAATATAATACATATAAAATGAATGAATATGATAGTGTCATAAAGCATGTAAATCGAATGATTATTATGGCAAAAGAGCTGAAAACTGTAGGAACTAACATTCCTGAGAATTTGCAAGTGGCAACTACATTGAACAGATTGCCATCTTCTTTTAATATGATTGCCCCTACATTAAGGATAAATGGAGCAATAGAAAATGTGGCGGGTTTACCTGCTCAACTAGCAACTGAACAAAACTTGGTAGCTTTGTATATCTCTAGAAAGATAAGCCGAAGATTTTGAAGGCTTTAAGAGATATAAATATGAAGTAGAAATCAAATTAGGTAGATCGATAAAGGTGTTAGGACAGATAGAGGTGGAAAATTAAACTCGAGAGTTCAATTATTTTTGCATTCAAGCATGCATTGTCAAACATACAACAATGCCATATGTGCCACTCAAGAGTATTTACGTTGAACTAATCATTGCTCGATTTGATCAAACCGGATCAGATTGTCAGTCCAAATCAGTTGAGCCAACGATGATGAAAGCATGACATCATCATTACTGTGGACTCGAAAAGAACAGACCGTCATTAATTTATTGGTCCAAAAGATTGAACCAAAATTTTGAAACGATAAAATCAGATACATATACATATGCATATATATATATATATATATATATATATATATATATATCAATGAAATAATCATTTAAAATGTCAAATTTTCAATAAAATAACATGATTGTCTATTCCAAGTATAACTCTACAAAAATTTACCATAATTTCAAATGTTATATATAAATAAAATATTGTAATCATTTAGGCATCGTTGATTCTAGAACCATCTCAATTGGGCATGTATATTTCTAGGTTACTTTAAGAAGTTAGGGGCACAAATGATATTCTAAAAAAAGAGGGGCATATCTAATATTACAAAAATTAATAAGGGTACTAGTAATAAAAATCTTGTTATTTAATTATTTAAACCTTTATTTTTAAAAATTTTATCAAACCATTGAAATTGATCAATTTTAACCACCGACATGTATTTCTATTTTCTTTAAAAAAATAATTATATGAAACCGACCGAACCAACCAGTTGAGGTTGATTCCTGGTCCAATCGGTCTGACCAGCTAGTTCAATCCGACCAACCAGTCCAGTCCGATTTTTTAAACCCTCGAAGGGGCCACAACTTGTAGTGGTTCCTGGAAGGTTGATTTTTAACTATTGCTGAGGTCGAACATCATCTGCAACTGGGGCTTGAGTATAGCTTTACCTCTGCACACAAGTCCAAAACCCTAGCAAGATGAATACTTGTGAGGATCAATGCTGACAGAAGTCAAGAGGACCTCTGCAAGAATTAGCACCTAGCAGACAAGGGATTACTGTAGTGATGAATCTGATGATGAATAAAGATGCCACTTGGATAACCAAAGAATACTGGATGAGAATTTTAATCAAAATCAATTGCCATGAATATCACCCAATTATCAGGTAGCAAACGATGTTAACATACCAACTTAATGATATATAATAACAAACAATTAGGTCAGAAGAACCACGTGATCTAGAACAAGGAAAAAAAGTCTAATTAATATATAAATAAAAAAAATGAATAGCCCATTAGTAATTTGGTCGATTGCTACTTTAAAAAAGTTATTACATTTTAGGGGCAACGAAAAACCCCAATCCCATATCAAATACCACTTGCAATCCTGTAATATTTCTGCTTCTTGCCCAACCGTTTTATATCAGTAAGCATTGTTTGCAAAGCTCAGACATTGCCTGACAAAACCATAATTATGCAGGCCAAAATATATTACCACTTAAAATATTTCACCAGTATGGTCAAAGGACACCAGCTATCCAAAATCATCAATCAACGATTCAAGAAGTCAACAGACAGCCGCACTCTCGGGATAAATAATTGATATTGTTGACAAATAGTATCGAAGACTAGATCTAGATGTAACAAAGCATGATCTCCACATGATTCTCAAGCACTTTGTAGGATCAATGACAAAAACCCCCAAAACCACGCAAGTCCTTTAATCCAAATAGGCATGAATACAAACTCTAATAAAACAAAAAATTGGCATTAGACAGAATTAAAACCACTATTGGTAGGAAACAGAACCTATAATCGACTTAACATAATATCAAAACCAGATGCAAGACATGCCCACATCCGAGGATCATCCAGCTTTTCAAATTCCTATGCTACATATCCTATGCTCATGCGGTTGAGGCCTTCACAACAGGCTTGGGACCTAGCAAAAAGAAGACCTTGCCAAATGAAGCAAAAAATTCACAATACCTGAATCTTTCTAAAAAACCTGATACATCCTCTGGTAGGTAGTAAATTTGAAAGAAAATAAAACAACTAACACCGTACCCTCTCTGAAGTTGCTCTTGAACCTTTGTGGAACATGGCGCATGTATCTCATCCTCCCGGTACCAGTGGTCTTCCTTCGTATAGCCTTGATACTCCAATTGTCTGTTAACAGTAGGAAGGTAATCCTCATAGCTAAGAAGGGATATATGAGACGCAAAAGAAGATACAATACAAGGGAAAAATGAACGACCAGGATTTACGCAGCACAAAGTGTAATTGCAATTCTATAACGAAAATTAATTTTAAAACTGTGAACCGTCAAAAAGTACATTACGATCAAAAAAACAAAATATTTAGAGGATTTACTTCGGATCAAGAAATAAAGTTCAGTCAATCAAACTGAGGAAAATTCTGATCCAACAATAATTACACTTGAAGCACAATCATCAAATGCAATCAAGGAATCATTTGTATTTTCGCATTCTTGAACTACTATATCAGCAAGAGTGGGCCTCCACGGCTCCACTTCCTAATACTCGAGTTCCCTCAGAGCAATGTTGAGCATTGCATTCTTAACAAAATATTTCACAGATATTTTCTTTTGAAAGGCAGTAGGGTAAGGGGGAAGCTATGGGAAACTTGGAAGGTTGTAGTGTTGCAGGGGGAAATGGTAAGGGTCGCAGGATAATAAACATATTTAGCAGAAGCGATAATTGAAAACTCAATCTATGCAGAGAGACAAACGACAAACGTAAGCTTGTGACCCATCCTCCTCTAGCACAAGTAACAAAAAAGTGCTTCCAAGGCAAGAAATTAAACAATAAGAAATAAACTTCTCAAACGGTACCAGCTACCTATCCTTGAAGGAATCAGACTGGTAAAGTTTTTTCTTAAAGGGAATGGATTAAAGGTACTCAGTTCTGTGTATTGAACTGGAGACTAAAAAGACGCAAGACACCATAGACATTGCATCGCTGCATCGATCAACGTATGACTGTTCCAACATTTCAAAGTTAGCAAAGTGCAGTCAAGCAGTGTGTCCGTCTTAAGGTTGGTGCAAACCAAAAATATGCAACTATGCAAGGTGCATTCAAGCAATTTTTTACATAACAGATTAAGGATCAAGATCACTATCAAAGCAGTTATGATAAACACTAGTTTTGCACTAACATGTATTGAAATATGCATATAAATTCATTCAACTCCCATAAAAAAATCAGCTTTAAAGAAAATATAGCTAATTCATTTAATGTTATATAATTCCAATATGAATATGGAGATCAATGATCATGACAACATGCACCTAATTTCAACACCAGCACAGATCGAGAATAACAAAAAAATGAATAATGCAAAACATAAACAAAATAACCACAACAAAACTGCTAAATTAATGTTTCATATAAAAAATTAAATTAGCATAACCAAGTTGCATGTTGATGGTATCAAAATCAGTAGTTTATGTCGAATGGGTATAATGAGAAGACATAAGAGAATCACATAAAAACAATGTTATGTAAACACACAATAGAATAACAAGATCAACAAGAAACTTCTTTGAAAGTTTTGGGTATGATGTCGAAAAAACACCTACCCACTTCTTTGAAAGTTAAGACTTACACATGGATTCTCTAATGCTTCAATATGTAATTGTGGTTTCAGTTGTCCGAATCATGACAATAGTGAACATGTTTTCTTTGAAAGTGAACAGGCTTTTCTAGCTTGGTACTGGTACACCACCTTCCTTCATATTTGACTGGGGGAATTCTAAAAAAATCTGGGAATGGGATATGCAATTTTCAAATACAGGAGTAGAGAAACTATTTACAAAAGGCTGGAAGGGGATTACTTGGCCTGGATATAATGGGCAACATGGGTGGATAGGAAAAAAAGGAGGTTTGCTAATGAATATCTCAATCGTTGGTATTTTTCTGAAAAAGCTCCAATTGGATACTAATGGGGTGAATTCTTTTATCAACGAGAAATTTGTGCATAATGAGAATGAAGGAATTATTATGGCTAATACGCACTTTGATGTTGTTAATTTCCAGAAGATCTGAAAGATCCTTTACTAGATGAAACCCTTATTGGGTCCCTGCAAATCGAGTGATGAGGCTTCTAGTGGAAATCACGGAATCTCTGGTTGCGGATGAATGGGTTATCAGAGACTGCAAGGGGTTTTCCTTTTAGGCTATTAAGGTTTTATGGCTTTGCAACTAAGATGGAGGCATAACTCCACAATGTCATTAATGATCTCAGAATTTCTAATAAAAGAAAATCTTGACATTTGGTAAGAATTAGATTCTGCTGCCCTAGTTAGTATGATAAATGAGCATAATTGTGGCATTTGGAATTTTAAGAATTGGGGGATGAGAGCTTAGAAATATCAATATCGTATTGGTCAGCTCAAAAAAAGATACATCGGAGATATATCGGTATACAAGTGATATCGGTAGAAATAACAGAACTGATGCAAAAAACAATTGTTTCACAAAAATTAAGATTATACTAATTCTTAAAATAGCATATTACATACAAATAAACACTTATAAGCAAGAATGAAGTGTATTTAACATACCAGTACATGCTATATCACACATATCGTTGATGTCAATGCAGACTGTTGATTACTAAGAGACAATGGAAAGGAAACGATGAAATTCAAACAATAACTTGGTGACATCAAGGAGATGTATTTAGCACATTAACTCTATTTTACATTGTATATTTTATATAAATAAAATACCATCCTATATAGAATATGATATGCACAAGCTAACGAGCATAATAACATAAATGTATGCATGCATTCCATGATCAGCTACAGTGTTGTTTCATCTCCATCACAAAAGGGGGAGAAGCCCACCGCTCAATCACAATCAAATAGATCAAAAATTTAAAAATGGGCAATATTGAGTAATATCGACATTATATCAATGGCATTGGTCGATATTGATCGATATCTGAGAAAAATTATACTGAAATCTTCAAATTTTGACCAATATGAGACATAAATATATTTCACCGATATCTCTGAGATATCGAGCGATATCTTGGAATTCAATCTATACTCGAATATCGAAACTCTCCCTCTAGAAATAGTGATATATCATGTTATTTTGAATCATGCTACAAATCACAATTAGGTTATTTACTCGTATCGGAATTGTCGAAAAACTTAAAAAATATTTAAATTAAAAGATCTCCAACTTGAGATATGGGAATAATAAGGCAATATTAGGTATTTAAAGTGGTTCGGAGGACGTGTGATAAGATCAAATCTCATCTTTTGAGGGATTCAAAGATATCAATCTTTCCAACTTTAGATAATTGATGCGTCATGGATTTGGAAGTTGCTAAGCATCTATATCGTGAAATAAATTTTTGACAGAATGAAAAAGAGATCTGGGAATACAAGCATAATCGAAATGCATATATTTGTCTCATATACTATAGGGATGATGAGAAGAGATATATTTTACATCCTAGTGAGGCTATAACTGGAGATACCATTGTTTCTGGTACAGCCTAGCCAATTCATGGTCTCAAGACTAATATCATCAGTGGCATTGACATATCCTTGAACCTGTAGAATGGTTACTTCGGTAAAAATCCTTGTATTCCTTACAAAGTTTCAATCTTCCCCTTTTTCACTAACATTTTTTTGAAAGAAAAAAGGGCCTTCATCGTATAGATGAGTGCCCAAAAACTTCACCATTAATCACCAATAAAATACACAACAGTAAACATGTCAAAAAAGTGAAACTACAAGTTCAACACTCTGCTAACGCTCGAGCATGCGTAACAATGTTCTCTCCGTAGCACCGCTCCTGACGGAATATCACACCATTCCTGGCAAGCCAAATCGCCCAAATCATAGACAAGACGCCTGATCTCTCTGTCTCCATGCCATTCCATTCTGTGCCAATGGACTTCCAGAACTCAGATACACCATCTACACAAATCATCCGATTCCCAAAACACTCCCATGCCTTCTTTGAGCTCTCACACCCGAAGAAAAGGTGATCCGCATCTTCCACCTCACTCAAAGACTGCATGCATGCAAGATCAGCTGACTGAACAAAACGCGCGAGTCTGTCCCCAGTTAGGAGTCTTCCTCTTCTACACAACCATAAGAATCCCTTTTTCACTTACACGTATACCGCAAAAAGGGCTCATTTTGTAAGGTTACCAGAACCCCAAAAAGTGGACTTACGGGTAAAAAATCCTCCTTTCACTTAATTATTAATGCTAACCCACGGATTTCCCAATTTTACCAGTTACCCGCAAAATATTAACAACAATATCGAACCACTAACCAAACAACTAGCCCGCCATGCAAAATTAAGGCATGGGATCACTTCATATACTCACATTTGCGGATGCGGGCGGCAGGGTACCCGCAGGAGGAACAGGTGCTCTTCTGGAGGTGGAAGCTCCTCCTCCCGCACCTCACGCACAAGGTGTGGGTCTTGTTCCTCCTCTTTCCGAAGCTCCCTGTTCCCTTACCCTAAGGATGCAAAGATCAATCGAAAGAATATGAGAGGACGAAAGATCTAACGTGATGGTACCATTGGAGATTGCTCCGGTCGCCTCTGCTATGGATTTGGTGGCGGCGGTGCGGAATGGAGCCGATAACCTAAACCTAGAGGGCGCCGTAAAGTGTGAACGAATTTACCACTGCTTTTTTCGCATTTAATTATAACTATCTTTACATTCATACCCTTTCTAAATATATAACTAAATTCTGGTCCAATACTCCCTATATTTATCACAAAACTACCGCAAAAGTGCATCATCCTACACCTTATAGAAAAAAGTGTATCTGCTCATTAAATTAAAGAGAAAAATTTACAACGAAACAGGAGGCAAGCGGACAACAAGTTGTACCTTAAAGTATCATTTAACATTACACTTATGGAAATACATTTCTATAAAATGAAGAATTTCATAGGGTATATTTGGTAGTATGGTGTTTTTAGGGATATTTATATTAGATAATAAGTTTAAGGTTTTCACAAAGTACACCTTAAGATTCAAATTTTCACAAAATTGGTATATCTTATTTTTGAGAAGAAGGAACCTTATATATAATGTCTTTTAGTCAAGAATAAAAATAAAATTCAATTATTCTAGTAAAATCATTGAAAACATGAAAAAAATGTATACAAATTGAGTAGAGCAGAAGGCTTTGAAAGAGAAAAGCTTAAGGTCGTTAAAAACATGAAGAAGTGAGGGCTATGTAAGGCTAAATGTTCTTTTGAGCAAATAAGAATATGTCACATGAGTAGAGATACTTGTAAGATCAAGTAGAGAACTTGTGCTCTTGGTGTATATTGAAATAAGTGAGTAGAAAATTCCTTTTATAGGCATAGGGAGGGCCTAAAGATAAAAATATCAAATGTACTTTACTAAAAAAAATGACTGAAGAACTAGCTTTCTCCATGGGTGTATGGATGCAACTTAACATGGATCATTGCATCAACATCGTAACACTTATCAAGTTAAAAAATTTAAAAATATAGCCATCAATCGGCACCTGAGGTGCCGATTTGGGAAGTAATGCTTTGGAGACATAAGGGATGCAAGTGCAAAATACCCAATGTGTTTGCCCAAATCGGCACCTCAAGTGCCGATTTGGGCATCCTCATTGGGTATTTTACATTTCCATCATTTGGGTAATTTATGTTTCATCCATTGTTTGTTATTAATAGTTTTTTTCAACTAACCTTTTTTGTTATCAAAAGTACACATTTATCATAGGATGTAATTACATTTGAATGGCAAATGTATATCCTTTCTATTCTAAAATTGTTCTTTTCAAAATATTACCTTCATTATATTATATATTTGGATCCTTTTCCTTCATCATATTATATATTTAAGATGCATGGGACCCTTATTCGTTGGCATCTAATTCATTAATTATCAAACTACCTATATGTATTATATAATGAACGACAATTAAGAATAAATGTTTCTATTGCAATGAGTTAGATACTATATATTCATTAATTATCAAACAACCCGTTGTAATCATTTTTTTGTGATTTTGATTCGAAAATCTAACCTTATAGCTTGAATCTTAGATTAATGCTCTACATATTCTTCAATTTTCGTTCAAATCGGAGGTCGTTTGCTATTCCATCTTGATGTTTGAAAATTCGGGTAATATTTTGAAAAGAACAATTTTAGAATAGAAAGGATACACATTTGCCATTCAAATGTAATTACATTCTATGGTAAATGTTGTACTTTTGATAACAAAAAAGGTTAGTTGAAAAAACTATTAATAACAAACAATGGATGAAACATAAATTACCCAAATGATGGAAATGTAAAATACCCAATGAGATGCCCAAATGGCACTTTAGGTGCCATTTGGGCAAACACATTGGGTATTTTGCACTTGCATCCCTTATGTCTCCAAATCGGCACCTGAGGTGCCGATTTGGGCATTACTTCCCAAATCAGCACCTCAGGTGCCGATTGATGGCTATATTTTTAAATTTTTTAACTTGATAATTGTTTAATTAATTAATATTATTCTAATAATTATTTTAAAAAAGTGCCGGTGTCCATGGATATATGTCGATTCAACAATAGATGAAATACTTGGAATTGAACTCATTAAAGTGTGTATTGATGTATTAAAGATAGCTATTCACATAATGTTACTTACATTGGTGCACATGATTTTATGCAACACTTGCTCACAGCCAAGATATACGAGGCCATACAAATTTGTACGAGTATAACAATATATTAAAGTATGTGCCAGTGACCTTTGTTTTATAACTTTCTTCAAATAACAAGTATAAACCAAGTTATTACAAATTGACTCAATAATAAAATAAAACATGCGTATTGACATCGCTTTATCGTAAACATTATCACCATCTAGTTGTGCAAATCAACTATTTTGATTCTAAACCTTAGACAACAATTTTCTTCTTCGATACAGTTATGTAAATAATATAATGTATCTGCATCACAACTTTAGTCCTGCATAAAAAAAAATTTCAAATAGGAGTTTAGATATTTTTTATAAGAGTCAAATAAGACATTTTCTTCATTTATCAAAACATTGAGGACATATATACAATCATTTTATCTTATTACGACATGTAATGATAATCATAATGTTCTAATTATTTATCAATATATTCTCTCTTCAATAATCATATATATATATATATCTTTACATCTATTTCATCAGAAAAATGAACAAATTTAGATTGCAACATGTATTATAATCGTAAAATTTAGATAATTTTATGCGTTATGTATTATCTGCTAGTATTAGTACTTACTTGTTTAGCTATCTATATTGAAGAGTAGAGTTAAAATAATATATTTAAAATTATAAAAAAATAATATAATATAAATCTTAAAATTCAGTTTACATTTCAAATTCGAAATAAATGAATTTGAATATTCAAAAGCTAAAATCGATCAAATTAAAATTCAAGGTCGTAAAAGTTCGATATGAATACATGGATTCAAAACTTTAAAAAATGAAGTGAATTTAAAACTTAGTAGAATCAAAGATATTTGATTCGATTAATACTTGGACGGTTGAAAATGACAAAGCGTCGGCAACAACACGAAGGGCAAGAAGAGCACTTAGGACCGCAACTCATATCCCCTCTTGCAATCCCTTTTTTACTATAGAATTTTCTCTTGAATTATTAACTTTACATAGAAATCAGCAAAAATAAAAACCACATTTTCGAAATACACCATTGTACAAGGAGGTTTTAAAAAAGGGTTTTTATCAGTTGTTCCTTTCTGAGATATTACAATATAAGTTATGCTCCTCCTTTTTTAGGAATATCAGTTGTGCCCCTACCTTCTTGTAAAATTCACATTTCTGCTCTTTTGTTAAGGTAAAGTAGGAGCATAACTGATATTATAGAAGGGTAGAACTGGAACTGTGAATTTTGCAAGAAATTCGGTGAACAATTGATATTTCAAAAAAAGATATAATTGATATTACAATATCTCAAATAGACGGAATCGATAAAAATCCTTTAAAAAATGTAAAAATTAAGGAGTAGCAAATTTCTCAGAAATGTAATTTTCTTAGAAAAAAGGCTGCAGAACTTTGGCTCGAATGGGATCCATTGATGTGCCAAAACAGGAGGACCGTTGAATGATCCAACGGCCGTCAGCCCTCAGCTCAGTTCCCCCTCAACCGCCTCACAAAACCGCGCCGCATTTTCCATCCATAGTCAAAAGAAGCGCACGCCCCACTTCGACATGTGTCCCTTCCCTCCACGACGAACTCTTCGCCTGCGTGACACGTGTCATTTGGGACCCCCATCATCCCCCCTTCCACTCCCTCCACACTCAGAATGCTTCTCTCTCTTTCTTCCCATCGAAGCGTTTGCTTCCATGGAGGCCAATGGTGTCCTCTCCCTCATACGCGGCTTCGTCACCTTCCTCCCTTTCTTCGTTGTTCTCCTCATCGTGGGTATCGTCAAAGGTAAGTGGTGGATGCCGCTCATGTCTACTTCTGGCACCCATAATATCACAGTTGCAATTTTTGTTGCCGTTTGATGTAAATGCGGTGTTACTGCTTTGCTGCATGAAAAATGTCGAGAGTTTCAAAGTTCGGATGTTGCCTAAAATATCCCCTTCCATTCGGTGCCGAACCATTTTTTGTAATTTCTGATTTATGCACTCTTTTTCAAGAAAAAAAATGCTATGACTGTACTGTTTGCTCAGTTCTTGATAGTTGGATTTTTCTTCTTCCTTTTTACGGTAATCAGAAATTTCTGATTTGAGTTTTGTATGCAGCGGTTATCATTGGAACTGTGGCGTTTCTCGTAATGTTCGTAGGGAACTGTTCTGTTATTATCGGTCTCTGGCCAGCGCATGTTATTTGGACATACTACTGTGTTATCAAGTAGGTTTTGTGTGTGTCCAGCAGAATCTAAATCAAAATCTACAATTAGTAGAAAATTATATGGCAGGCATACTTGATTTCATCTAAAATTTGATTCTTCCATTTGGCTTTAACAGTACAAAGAGGCTTGGTCTTGTTCTCAAGATCATGATGCTGTTATTTTTGCCGATACTGTTGGTTTTATGGCCAAGCATCTGCATTCTCGGGAGTTTGCTAGGAGGAATTGGCTATGGCTACACAGTACCGCTTGTCGCCACCTTTGAAGCCGGTGGTGAGCAAGTGGTGGACAAGCTTTATCATTCAGTAGTTGTAAGTTGTATGGCTGATGGGAATTCGTAGATATGAGTTGTTTTCGTTGTGGTTTTTACTCGTGTTCGTTATGAGTCCCTGTTCTTCATGTGCTTATCAGGATGGCTGCTGGAGTGTGATAAAGGGGGCTTGTGCCGTGGTTCAAGACTGTACAGATTTCTGTTTCCACTCATACTTTTCTTATATGGATGATCTGAGAGAGATGATTGACGAAAATGAGGAGCCCCGTGATGTCAAGTAATAAGATTTTTATTCAGTTTCATAGGACAATTGAAGGATTTGTTAGTAATCCATTAATGCTAATGTTAATGAATGTACATACATATGCGTCGACATTTCGTTCAGTCATTTAGTCTCTTCGGAATCACTAACCGCTGCCAATATCTGGAAGGTTATCAAAGCTACCGAGTTGTTTGCTGGTTTGCGTAGTTGCCATTCCCGTAGATGTACCTGCAATAACAATTGTAGCACTGTACAAGAGCCCCTATATGCTGCTGAAGGGATGGCGTCAGCTTTTTCTTGACTTATTCGGTAGACGAGGGTTGTTTGCAGAGATCGTGTGCATACCCTTTGCTCTCCCGGCTATCGTCCTGTGGCCGGTAGCTGTGGTCGGAGCAGTGATCAGTTCTATTTTCTGTAGCATCATGCTAGCATTTTACAGTGCAGTTGTCGTTTACCAGGTGAGAATTTAGTAGAATCGCATCCTCTGTTATATTTAAACAGATTCCAGTATTGCAAAATTTTTGCTTCAAATTAGGAGCATTCACTTCGTATGGGACTTGCATTCGTCATTGCTGCCATCTCATTATTTGATGAATACACAAATGACTTGTTGTACATGAGAGAAGGTTCTTACTTTCCAAGGTACTTTTCATGAGTCTCTTTATGTTCAATTTTTTTGTGGCTGCAATTTTTTCAAATGTTTTTATAAGCAAGAGCGCATATAGATCTTGTATGCATGCCATATTCTAAGAAATTATGCTTTCGACAGCCAGGCCGGTGTACCGAAAAAGTCAAAAATGCCAGAAGCCTGAGATCAGAAGTGACATTAGTTCAGAAAAGCACGGAAGAACGAGCCCAGTTAGCACAAATTTATTTTCACAGAACTCGCGAACACTGGGAGAGGCTTTCAAACGGCTTAAACCGGTTCAAGTAAGATTCTGCACAATAGTATGACTGCGTCATTTTCAGTCAGGATTTCCATTGTCTGTCACAATGATTAAAGCTACTGTAGATTTGGGATTGGCTGTTCAGATCATGCGAAGTGAATGGAAGAGCTCTACTTAGGGAAGGTCTGATTGATGTCGTAGACATAGCCGATTGCATTCTCAAAGGCAATTGCAAGAAATTGAGTGTCCGTCTGCCAGCCTGGTGCATCTTGCAATGCCTACTTCGATCTGCGAGATCGGATGCGCACGGATTACTTATCAGTATGAAACCTTTTGGAGTTGGGTGCATATCAAATACATGAGTAGATATGACTGTAACATTTTGGTGTTTATTCCAGGCGATGAAGTCGAGTGGACAGATTTTAACTGGCCAAAGGATAAAGTGCTCGAGTGGCTACTTGCACCTCTGCTGATAATGAAGGATCAGATTAGAGAGCTGCATTTATCCGATAATGAAGAGGCGAGTCTCAGATGTTTGATAATGAAACACGGTAACCAGAGGCTAGAAGACTGGGATGACAGCGGATTTCCATCGGACAACAGGGTCCGGAGAGCTCAACTGCAGGGGATAAGTAGGAGGTCAGTTCACCGGTTCGGTTTTTATGTATTGTGACAAAGACAAACTTATCTTTGGAATTGTTTTGCTGGTTTTTAATAGGTTACAGGGGATCGTTGTCACACTCTCGCGACTTCCGACCTTCAGGAGGAGATTCCACAACCTTGTCAAGGTATTGTACATGGAGGCAGTGGACAATGGTGCAATTAGGAAGGATGGTGAGAGCACGAGGGCTGGAGACAGTGCTGATGAGAGTTTGAACTTCAATGTACTGCCAGAAAATGGCCACCCTCGATTGAACAACCTTGACATCGTATGAAGGTAATAAAGAACAATTTAAGATGGATACATGACTTGCACTTAGGTCATATTTCTAAATCCAACTGAACTGTCATTGTGCAGGAATTTGCAGTTATGAACAGTTGCTAGAGGAGAGACTACACATTCAGAGCCAGGTTAATGGAAATTACCGATCTACAGAAGGCTTGCAATCTACTTATCAGTATGGAATCGCTCCAGTGCACCTTGATTAAGGCGCACTTTTTTTGGTGGGGTGAGAATGAGATTATTGCTTTAGTAGAAGATTTCGCTTGCGTTGATGGAGTTTCGGGGTGACTTCCTGGCAAGGATGGCGGTCTTCCACTTTTTCGAAAAAAAGACGGGAAAAAGACAAAATTATCTTTGGAATTGTTGATGGAGGGGAGCTTGCTTGTGAACTCTTTCAGCTGGTTTGTTTAGTGTTTATTTTTGTTATATATAGTTTCTTCTCAGGGTTTCTCTTTCACGAAAATGCATACCCAGTATTGGATATGTCTACTGATGGTCCATGTTGCTTTGGTTTCAAATGTTTTCTATGATTGGGTACTGCAAAGAAGGTCAATCTTCACCTTTGCTGCATGTTGCTTGCACAACCATGGGTTTGCAGTGACCCTGTTCTATCTACTGTTTATCTAGTTTGTTGTGAACTCGGATTTTGACAAGACTAACTATTAGCTTCTGATTTTCTTTGAAAGTACAGATGGTGGCCAGTTTGTTGGCACTGCCTGTACCCTGATGTGGTGATCACTGCTTCTTTCGACTTGCAATTACCTGGTCAAGGTCCTTGGCAGAAAGAAGAATATAGGTTGATGCGAACTTGTATGATGTTACATTAAAATTTTAATGGTGCTAAAGTCACTGGGTAACACCAGAGGTCACATCCAACTGCTCATTATTTAACGTTTCAATTTGCTCCGGGATGATACTTCCTCCAGGATACTTCCTTGTCGGGCACCCATTGAGACACTAGTCACACTAGATGGCCTGCTGCATTAAAGTTAGGTTCTGTGCGCTTTACAGATGTGTGGCATCTGTGTTGCAGAAAAAATTCGGATCAGAATTATCCCCCAGGCGTAGTAGGTGACATACAGGAGAAAAGAATCCCCGGCTCATAAAAAAAGTTTGATATAATACGTTCTTTGCATTTCAGAACTGTGGCTACAGATGACTTGATTAAGTGATCAGACCTGGATCAGAATGTAATCTAAGATTAATCTGTTTGTTGTCGGAGGAAATGAAATGCCTGATGTCACTTAAGAACCACGCAATGGGTGTCACACAGAAAAGTGCCATTTCTGATAATATGCTAAAGATACACGTGAATTACCCAAATTTCCTCAATGCAAGTACTCAAAAGAGCGTCAATCAGGGTCGGCAATGTTTCGGTATCTGAGTCGACAATATTGATAAAGGAGGTTGTATATTCAACCAGGTTATCTACGACATGTCTGCGTAATATCGTTGATATCACTGTGATATATTGCTGAAATATAAAGAATATGGTGAAACAATGAAAACTCCTCTATTTGTTTTAATATATTTTGTCTGATAGAGTCCACATTTCTCATGGGCTTTTCAGATCTCGTGTTTGAATTGGAATGAAATCAAACACAGGGGATTCCAAGCACTGGACTCCATGACTAGCGAGTGAGATAGAATTTGCCTCCGCTGCTGAAATTCCGGCTTCAAAAATATGTGGTTCCGCACAAAGCTCACCTGGTACTCTGGGCCATCACTATATAATCTATTCGGGGATGTTGAAGCAACCCCCAAGCCAATGTCGAGGGACCTTCCACGGGACGCGGGGAGGTAGCATTGAATGATCGATTGCTCCTGGAGTAGGCCTTAATCACTGGTCATGTGATTTTACGGGAGGACGGTTATGCAACTTTCGACTTTCTACTATGGAAAACGAGGAGGAAAGCAGGCTCCATCCATCTAAAGAAAGTGGAAAACTCCTGACAAGGACCGGGCAGCAGGCTCCAATAATCAGCCAGCCGCCTATAAATAAGCACTCGGGAGAGATTTGACACGGATCTTGCCCAGTCGTAGGAGCTGATTTTAGTCATGCATGTCCCCTCATTTTTTGCGTAGTAACCATTAGATAAAACTTCTAATTGTGAATCCGCTAGTTTATCTCCTTTGAGCCACCTTCGCTAACACCTCGGACACTCAGAAAGACATCTCTCGTAGGCCCACGCTCAGAAGCCTGCTTTTCCTCCCTACTTCTATCCATACAAGCTCTATTATCAGCCTATGCGTTAATTATGATGTCAATACTATACACAAAAGTTGTACTTGTTTATTTTTTAGCGAGCGACTGTTTTTCTATCCTTTTTATTGATTAAAACGCATCGGAAATCTTAATTTTCTCCAGAAAATCAAATTTTATAGCTGGTTCCACGATTTTGGCTATTTTGCTAGCACCTCGACAACATATGAATTTTCGAGGTCGACGAAACGGCACGAAAACCATCATTTTAGCCTTGATTGTTTGAGGCTGAAGTTTACTATTGCATCCATATATGATTTACTCTATTGATTACTCAGGATGGGAACTTTGAGCAGAAGCAAACTGTCTCTGCAGCCCTAACGGGTGGAGAATCAGTCCCTTGCAAATGCAAGGAAATCTGCAAATACTAAATCCAAGGATGCAAAAATCATTTAACTAGTATCCTCGGGTTTAGTTAAGCACACTTAGCAGATTTAGATACAAAATCATCCATACAAGCAAATCATAGAAATCAATTTAATAAAACAGGCAGCGACCAACTCAAACCGTGAATCTCACAAGCCATAAGAACTATAGGGGACAATCAGTTTCTATAATTTCATATTATTGCCAACAAAGTAGACAAACTCACATGCTATAATAGTACACAAAAACAAACGTTATACCAAATAATTTGATCTTTGATACTTGTCTAAGCTCGTGGCACTGGATAATTAATCTAATTGTGTACAAGAAATGTTATAAACCAAGTAAGAGAAAACGAACCGGCATTTGCATCAGACGGGATCCTTAAGAAAACCCTCTCCCTCAGAGCACGGCTCTAGCTCTAGACCTCAGATGGTGTCTTTGCGATAATGGAAAGTGCATGCAATCCCGTTTGCAACTCCTCTTGCAGTAGATCATACACGAGTCTGTGCCTCTTCACCAAACTCTTCCCTTCAAACTTGCTAGAAACAACTCTCAGATTAAAATGGGTCTCTCCTCCACTCACCCCCTTGACACCAGCATGACCAGCATGCTGATAAGAGATGTCCTCCAACTCCAACTCCACTGGGCTCAGCCCGTCCTCCATCCTCCGCCGTATCCTTTCTGCTCTTCCACCGCTCGAGCTTTCGATAATGTCCTCAACACCAGTCACCAAACCTCCATTCACTTCCAAGTTCGAATCTTTCGCCTCCAACACTTCTCCTCCAGTCAAAACACCGCTGCCATTCACACCCAATTGCTCACGAGAAACTGCCTTCTCCGCTCCACTTCCACCACCCTCCAAGATTGAATCTTTCCCGTCCAAAACCTCATAATTCTCCCCACAGCCGACTTCCACCGCTTTCTTCTGCATAAGCTTCAACATATTGAGAAACCCGTTATTCCTAGACGGCGTCAGGCTCTGCTTGAGCCCCAGCAACTGCACGAACTCCACAGGCATCCCCACGATGACCTCGGCTTTGGACCCCGACAGCCCCTTCACCAGCAACGCAGCCAGCCCCTTCGTGAGCACCGAATCCGAGTCCGCTTCGAACATAACCAAAGACGGGTCGTCGGAATTCGCATAAGCGCGGACCCAAACCTGCGAGACGCATCCTCTGACGCGATTCTGGTCGGTCTTGAAGCGCGGGTCGAGAGGTGGGAGCTGCGAGGCGTAGTGGAGGAGCTGGTGGTACTTGGCCTTGGGATCCTCCACGGATTGGAATAGGGAGACGATGTCCTGGAGGCCTTGGGGGAGGAGCGAGCGATCTAGGTCTTGATGCTGGGACTTGATCTGGGGGGAGAGATTGGATCTTTGGAGGCGTTGGAAGGAGATGGCGGCGGGGGAGTGAAGGAGGTGGATGGTGGAGAGGAATGGAGATTTGGGGATTAGGGTTAGGGTTTGGGGGAGCTTGGGCGAGAGGCGGAGGGAGGAAGGGAGGAGAGAGGCCATGGACCAGTGTTGACGGCGGCGATTCGGGGACAGCAGACGATCCAAATCCGGTCCTCATATCTCGACCTTCTCTCTTTTTAGTAATTTAAAAATGTGAAATTTCGAAATTTGCCTTAGACTTCTCCTTTATCTTCCCCAGATTTAGCATGTATCTAACAAATGATTGTGGAAGATTTAGCGGGGGGCATCTCAAGTATTTGAAATTATGTAAGGAGGCATGGGAAAATCGTATTTTAATTGGCAGTTGATATATGCATCAAAACCTTATTTTAACCAGATATGTGTATTCGTCCGATTGATAATAGGGAGATGAGTCAAGTAGGGTTTTCAGGAAAGCTCAAGCTCGATGAGTTCAGGCTCCGGTCGTTAAGAGCTCGTGAGATCGACTCGAAAACTTCTCGAGCTCGAGTTCGAGTTGAATTTGTAGCTCGTTAGGATTATCGATCGAGTCGAGCTCAAGTTGGATCATGCTCAACTCGATAGCGCGATATGCTCACATGTGTGGAAGTTGTTATGTTTAGTCCCACACCGGGCGGTTTTAAGAACCCGAGTTATAGGAATCTCTATAAGAACATGGGAGCGGGCAACATTATTTCATGTTTACCTGGACAACTCGTCAGGAGGCTCGTGAGACAACTCGAGCTCATTGAGTACGACTCTAAGAACTCATCCCATTAAGAGGCTCGTGAGCAGGTCGACTCGTTGAATGTGGCTTGTTAAGAGGCTCGTGAGCCAGCTCGAACTCGATGAGATCGAGTCCAAGTCATCATTCTAGGTCTCAAACCTTATAGAGTCCGAGCTTGAGCTCATGCTTTCTTATAGAGTTCGAGTCTGAGTTGAGGTCGAGTCGACTTGTTGAGCTCGATAGACACTCCTAGAGTCAATCATGTGATGAAATATATCATTCTTTAGTTGTTCATACGAGTTCTATATTATTAAGGATGGCCAACAACTATAGTTAGCATGAGCTTCCTCATGAGAAAGAAAAAGAACTTGGTATGTCTTCACACCTTTTAATTGACACTAATCATATATAAAAACAAAGTTAGGCTAGTTTCCTTATTGGTGGAGTTCCATGAACATTCAATCTCCTTTCTGAGATGCATTCATCAGCACTTTCTTCTAGAGAAAGAACTTATAAAGCATCACGAATACCATCTTACCTATCTAGAATAGGAATTGAACTTTCTCTACTCAAGCATTGGTCCCTCTTCCTCACTAATAAACCCCAATGCCAACATTACCTAGATTGGGAATAAGGATACATTTAGTCTTCATGACCACTCTTAAATGAAGGGGATTCTCACTTAGCTTCGTCATCTATACTTCGATTATATATTCAGAGGAGTCTCACATCATTTATAAAATTAGAAGAGAGCAAATTACACAAAAGTTCCTAAACTATACACTTGATTTCATGTCATTCATGGACTTTAAGAGAGAAAAATATGGCCCTGATCTCTAATGCTTATCTCAATGTGGTTTTAATCTATTGTGATTTAGGGTTAGAAAGACAAAACAATCAACTAAATTTCAATAATCATGGATCACATTAAGACAAATATTAAAGATTAGGTATCACATTATTACTTTTCACAATTCATGTATGGCATTGAAATCGAATGTATAATTTAGTGATTTCTTTGTAATTTACTCTTTAAAATATTCTCATATTTTAAAATCAATGTTTATAGACTCCTCGGCATTATAGTTTTATTTAAAATCAATTTCTTTAAGTAGAAGAAAAATATGGGGAATGCCTACTTTCCTTCTTTGTTGGGTTCCTTTGGGATGGGGGTACCACTAAACTAGGGTAAATAATAGTAATGGAAGAATAAAACTCTTGTAGAATAGACTTGAGCACATCATAATCTACCAATCGATCAAGTATAATACACAAGATTTTACAGTTGGAACCTAACCAAGTGAAAATCACGATTCAAGTCTTCTGACTCACGATTTCCGATTAGCCGAGCCTACCAATTGCTTTATTATAACTCGAGATATATATGAAATAGCTCAACCATTTATAAAAGCTCACTTGATTCATAAGAAAGTCAACATCATATACCTGGCACATGCAATAACATCAAAGGATGGACAAGGTCTGACTGTCCTCGGACTTCGCATGTCCAAGAATAATATGCTAACTTCCATATCTAACACCAAAAGTTTTTATAGAGAGAGGTTGCGGGAAAATGTGAAAATTATAATTTCACGATATTTTTTTTCACACCGATATCACAAATAATTCTCAATGAATAATCATAATAATATCTCAATGATCAAGAATAGATATAATTGCAAACAATATCGAAATATATGCATAAGAAATTATATATCCTTAAACACAAGTGAATAAGAATATAACATGCAATAATAACACCAGAGCTAAAACCTGTCAAAAGTCTTTTGACTTATCTCAGAAGTACTAGAAGATTAAGAGGCAATCGAACAATGCTTGTGAGAACTTTTTCTCAAAAAATCTATCTTCATAATTATTATCTTAGAAAAATCAAAGAACTTGAAGAACGAGATACAGAATAAGAAAATATCGCTCTAAGAATATTATTCTTCACTTGTAGAGCGCAAGAGTAATGTGTGTATTTTCCAATTTTGAGTATGGGGTCTCTTTTACAGGATTCCAAAGAAAATGTAATAATATAAACAAAATTAGAAAAAAGGTCAACAAGATTTGATATTAATGATCGATCATGCAAACTAGGGTAATTGATCATCTCAAGTTGGTCGATTATTTTGTCATGATGATCATTCGTCTGAGACCTGTTGGGATCCTCAATTCAAAATATTATCGATATAAACAAGGTGTTCGATCGGTGCTAACTAATCAATACTAACTGATCATGTATGGTTGTACATTAAAGTTTTTTTGACTTGTTTTGATTTGGAAAGTTTTTACAATATAGATCAAGGTTACAACTTTTTCAAATACAATATAAATTATGATATTACATCTTTGATTCAATAATTGAACTTTAAGCTTTACAATCTGACAAATTATAATCTACAATTCATACTTCCTAAATAATATGTATGTGTCATCTTGTTGAAATGCCATGCATACTTGTAAACAAGTGTACAAGGTAGCAATTGTGATGTGCGTGTATCATCTTTAAAATAAACTTGGAGATAAATAAAGAACTAACAATATCCCTCTTTTAGTGATGAAAAAATAAATCAAAGCTAAAAAATCTTGAATCCTTGTAACTAAAGAACTTGCAATTAAACAGAGCATTTGAACTTTAATTTGAACAAGATTTTAATTTCTTAATTCTAATTTATCACCTTTAAACCGTGAAATCATTTTTTAATTCTTTAATGGTAACGTTTGTGATTAATAAAAACTTTTAAATTTCCGTCCCTTAATTTATTAACCTCTCCTTAATAAAACTTTATTATCCCCTCTTTATCATCAATAAAAAGGTTAAAAGAGAGAGAACAAAAGCAATGTCCATTAAAAATTGATGTAACATCTACAAAGTGTTTGTAGGATAAACTATTTACCACTATTAATTATAGAGAATTATGTTGTAATAGATGATAAAAGTACACAGTAAAAACCTCTTAAGATTTATCAACGAATGGATCTGAATGATGAAATTTATTTTTTACTTGGGTATGTCTACAACACTGGGAGAAAAATATGTTGTCTTCAAATTTAATTCAAACAATTAAAATGAGTCGATTTTCAAATAAGTTCTTAAAGAAAATAATGGATTTTATCCAATTTAATTTCATCAATATTGATTCCAAATTAAGCAACCGCTATTTTTCTTGCAAATTATTTAATGTGAAATATAAGACACATTTCTGTGAATAATATACAATTGTAAGTTGTCCATGCAAACAACTTGTTATGGTTTAGTTGACCGTATAATCAACTCAAGTTGTAATATAGGCGAGTTGCCTCAATAAGCAACTCAAGTCAGTGTAACTCGTGAGGGTGAGGTTGAAAACCCGAGTCGGAAGATGCTATTGGTGTTTTTTACCCATCAGGGTTTCCACGTTAAAATCTTACGCATATGTGGTTGTTTGTTTATCTTGTAATTGAAAATGACACGTAATACTATGTTTATTTTTCAGATTATTATTACAACGGTCTAGGTCATACACTGTCAGATCTACCCACACCCCCATCAGACAATGTCTGGGAACCAACATTCGGTATGGGAGCCTCGGAAGAAGTAACGTTCCGATGCACACATGGCCTGCAAATCAAGATACATTTAGAAGGAGCTCTGCGATTTGTCCACCTCTCTTTAATGAGACGAATTCCTCTAGTTGGAAAACCAAGATGATGATCTCCCTTCAATCATCTAATTTCATAATTTGAAATATGATGAGGAAAGAGTTCAAGATCATAAAAGAGAAGGTGACTTGCTACTTTGTTGTCGTCGAATTATCACAATGATCCTCAATTCAAAAGCAATCAACCATCTATACTATGCCCTATTCAAAGCCGAGTTTGTAATGTCCCGGGCTTAGGTCCCCGGTCCGTTAACGGAACATTACTGGCCCTAACAACCTCTTGGGATCGGGCCCATGCGGACCCGATTAACCACCCCCAAAATGCTTAAGCCGGGTTGTCAAGTAGTAATCTCGTCACTATTTATCCCACCCGGGAACTTCTTGTTCCACGGTGTGGGACTATGTTGGGGTTTTACAACATGTTGTAAAACCCCCAACAAAGTCCCAAACCGTGGAAACACGTAGTTTCCCGATGTGGGATAAATAGTGACGAGATTACTACTTGACAACCCGGCTTAAGCATTTTGGGGGTGGTTAATCGGGTCCGCATGGGCCCGATCCCAAGAGGTTGTTAGGGTCAGTAACGCTTCGTTAACGGATCGGGGACCTAAGCCCGGGACGTTACAGAGTTTGTTCGAGTCTCTTATTTAAAATCAGCCTACGAAATATGGAAGTGAATGGAGACAACTCATGAATGCACGACTAAGGTGAAGGGATTTAGATCCATAATGCTTATATTTGAATATGTAACGAATCACAAGAGATAAATACCACTTCTCTATTAATCCCTTAAAATAGATAATATTGACAAGAATGTTAAACCATAAAGAAACTATGATATCTTATTTAAGTTGGACCAGTCTGTTTCTCAAGCTCCATACCTTAGGACACTATATTCATAATTACTTCATCACTTCTCAATGATATATTCCGAGTCTATTTAGATATGATGATCTAATTCTACGTCATGTTTCTGAAAAGATCTTTATATGCTTATCTATATCTTCTTGGCTGTTATAACTTTATACTAGACTCATGATCTTTTCTGCTGAAGTTGAGAAAGACTAGAAAAGAGGAGGGAGGGGGAGAGAGAGCAAGTGAATTAATCGTGGAGATTGGAGGGCGATTAATCAGCAAGAGATTTGATACATTAATCAGTGAGACCTGAAAAGTAGCAAGAGATTTGATACATTAATCAGCAAGCTCTCTTTACTGTTTTTTTTGTGTTAGAGACGATAATCATGCTACCTATCTGTTTAAGCACACTTTATTTTCTGCTCATTCTGAGGTGAAACTATTGGGAAACTGATATGTTCGTTTTCTTGCTCTCAAGTGTTTCAGATATCAAACAGATGGACAGTGGAGTGAAATTCCAAGGTGAAATTACTGATCTTTTGGTTCCGAAGGAAATGATGTTTGAACATGATTCCTAAATTGTCTTTCTGGTCGGAAAGATATTATCGCGGGCGAAGGAGAAGAAGGAAAAACAGGCAGCAGGGTTGAATTCAATTGCGTCTGTCGACGCTCAAACGGTTATTTCGTTTTCAGGTATCTTTTTGATGTTCTTATTAGTCGAGTTCTTTAGCAATGATCAAGGCAAATTGCTTATCGAATGCAGCACAGTAGATCAATTTATTGGTGAAAGCAATCCAGTTAGTCTTCTTCTTGATGAAAATAAGGTAATGTTTTTGGTTATTTTGCTTTAAATTGCATTATTATTGACTGTGATTTTAATTTTTTTGGGCTTCATTGGTGAATGAGAGCCTGAAACCAATTCCAGATGAGGTATAGAAGAACCATTACTCGCAGATTTCCGCGACCATACATTCCATTGATTCTTGGTGGTTGAATCCAGTTCGGGTTCTCGACGGAGTCTTCTCTCCCACGCGAACGAGCCGCTGGTCTTCGAGGTTCAGCTGCTGAAGATCCTCTGATCTCATTTGTTAGACTGTCCAATATCATTCATGTCATTCAGTTACCTTTTTAAATTTTGATGTATATCAAACCATATTTGGATATTCCAACAATGATATCTATAATAAAAGACACCCTTCTTATTATGATCATCCAACTATGTTAACAAATTACGAGACACAGAAACCAAACTCTTATTTTGCAAAAAAATAGGCACAGAATCCAATTGGCATCTCTTCCACATTCCCGAGTTAGTTCTCAACAGAAAGCCCAAGCTGTTTGGGAGAAACAAGAGGGATCTCATGAAGCACGCGAAGAGAAAGAAGAGATCAAACTCTCCAAGCTCTGCAATTCGAGTTCCCCTATTTTATGTCATAATCCAACAATTAAACTGTCATAATCCAAAATTATAATCCAAAATTACGTTGCCACAAGTATGAAATCTGACATCACAAATTGGGGCTGGGATATTTTCTATCGTGGTTGTGGTGACAGAAACTTCGTTTCGTAGCAACAAAAAACAAAAAGAATACCCTGTGAACGTGAGTACAGTAATCCTGACACCATTTATTAATGTTGTTATATAAATATACATACACACATATATACATATACACAACAATTATTAAGTGGAAAGAGATAATGTACTTTTTTTATATTTGTATTATTCACACTACCTTTGTCACAAACAATGGAGATTTGTAAAAAGAATATGAGATTTGTATAAATAATTTAGAGTTTTGCAAAAAGATTCATTCCCTCGTCTGCCTGTACCCCCTCCTCCACTCTTCTCCTCCATGGTCTAGCTCCTTTGCCTCCATCCCCCAAACCCTCTTCCACGCTCCACCTCCACGTCGTCGCTCTTCGTTGTGGGAGGAGAAAACCCTACTCCTGATCACATGTTAATCTATTACTTGAGTAATGTTCATGACTTACTGACCATTATTTTATTCCCGTTTATCTTAGAACATCATTTATATAAGAATTGTTTATGTATATATGTATATTACTGAACCGGTGAAATTGTCCAGAGTTTAGAGTTTACCAGCGAAATGTTTGCAGTGGATTGCTGAGACTTCCTTGGAATTTTATGTGGAAACCTATCTTGAATTTACTGTTTAATTGTAAACATATGAGCTGGCATTCATGCAGGTCATTATGTGGACTGTTGCGACTCGTTTTTGCTATATTTACATAGAGAGGATCATCTACTAGCTCCTGTTGCAACAGACTCTGTTGTAGGAGTTACAGCCGTCCAATCACCTATTATCTGTCTCGAGATGCGAGCCCACTATTCTCAAGCTCTTTAGGAGGGTCGTTGGATCTTCATCCGACGTTCCTCGTGCATTACAGTACTCCCTGTTGTAAATTTCATTTAAAGATCGATTCCCATATTTACATGGTTAGTTTTTTTATTTGATGGGTACTAGATACTTAACTGGACCTATTGATTATTATAGATCCTTGCGAGTTGAGATCGAAGCATTTTGTCATTATGTAATGTTGAAACTTGTTTAAATTTTTGGATATATTTCCAGACTGGTGAAGAACCTGTTTGTCAACACCTGCCACGCTGTGAAGAGGTCTTTTAAATTCAGTTCGTGTTAAAACCATTTTAGTACTTACAGATTGTTCAACCATTTTTTCACATGAGAATTTAATCATGTAGACTTGTTTGATTGCTTGAAAATTATGCTTAACCGCAACTGACTACTGGTGTCTGGAAGAAGTAGTGATTTTTTCTGTGGCTAAGGTGTGTATACGAAGTTTTTTTTACTAGATAAACTATGGACTGGCATTTGCCTGAAGGATATTGAATCATACGTCTCGTGTTTCTCTTTCTTTTTCCTCTCTTCAAATTCTTGACTTGTGCATGGATTGGGTATTATGCTTTGACAATGCACTTTCCTTTTGACACCATTAACATTTGACATATAATTATGTCCTGCTGCATCTTTGCAGACTACTAACTTTTTGCTGAGTAATTAATATTTTGGAATTGCTGGGAAGTTGAAATATCATTTTGTCCAACTAAGACTGCATTGAGCAATGCCATCACTGTCTTATCTTTTTTAGCAGTCGGTCAACTTGAGCTTGATCTTTGCTTCCATGGCGGTAACGAGCTGATTTTGACTCTTGACATGTCAGGACTAAATTGGTAAGTTTTTAGATAAATTATCTTGATATGACTACATTTTTGTCATAACGCTCTCGTGATAATTATTGCCTGCAACTGCAATATCAATCTTTTTTACAGTTGATCATAATGGTCTTCTTTGTCCATCAATGGCCTCAAGCAGTGGTATCTATCCATCTGAGCCACCAAGGTTGCAAATCAAAATGGAGAAGAGGACTACCGAATATTCGTTGATTTCAGATGAAATTAGTTCTTCCAGTGGAAGGCTGCGATCTGGTGGTGGTGCCATGATCACATGGCTTTGCAGGCGCGTCTCTGATACTGTCGGTGCTCTCCTGTAGGTTAGTTTGTTGTGTTTGTCTGCGTTCACCTTGTTTCCTTGTAAATCTTTCTTTACATGAACCTTGCAACCTCGGTGCTTTGTAAAGTCTCCATGTCTGGTTTATGTTAGTAAAATCGTGCTTGGATTCGTGCTTAAATTCGATGGATACCAAGCGTACCTCACAAAAAGTAGCTGCTTTTGTGGGTCTGCTTGATGTGGAGAAGAAATGGATGTAATCTTAGGCCTGTTCTGAAGACGGGGCTATCCAGCACTGTGTGCGGTCTCCGTGATTGCATGATGGATGCCTCTTGAGGGCTAGTGAGATGGGTAATTCCAATATTTTAGTTTAGTCGTGTACAGAGGTGTAAGAAAATTCTCAAGTCCGATATTCGCTCAGGTTCGGCTCGCTAAAAGTTCGATTAAGATTCGGTTCGGAAATAAACGAACCGAACCTGAACACAAGTTTAGGCTCGATTAAATAAACGAACCGAACCTAAAATTCATAGGTTCGCTCAGGTTCGATTCGTTAAAAGCTCGATAAACATACACATATACCACTACAAGAAATTGGACCTAAGGTAACGAATAATTTGAATATTCGTTGCTATATCTTCCGATGTTAAAAATATAAAAACGAATATTATTCGTTGCCAAATGATCTTTTGTACTTGTAATTAACAACGAATATCATATTCGTTGTTAAAGGTCCATATAATGACGATTTTTTCGTAGAATTATTCGTTAAAATTCACGCTAATCGTTGTCGTATTTGGCAACGATTAGAAGAAAACGGCAATGAATAATCATCGCTATATGATTCGTTGCGAGGAATATAGCAGTGAATACCATTATTCATTGCGAATTTAAAGAGGTAAGCAACGAATAATATTCGTTGTTATATATTTAACTACGGAAGATATGGTAACGAATATTAAATTATTCGTTGCCTTAGGTCAATTTTTTTGTAGTGTACATATTTACAAATCCTTATATGTAGAAGTGGACTTATTATGAGATGAGTGGTTTTTATCCTAGGGTAAGTGAATTTGTCTAGAGATAACTAGATATTTACGGGATAACTAGGTTTTATCTCGGTATAAACTATCCAAAAATAAATAGTCACGTCATGTTTACAACATCTATATAGTATTTCTCCCTTCTTTATCTTCAAATCAACAGAACAAGTACAAACATTACTTATCGAATATCTCCGAATTATTCTTATTCCTTATCTCCATCTGAATAGATATAAAATATATTATAATTATACTTTTTTCAAAGAGACAAATCCTTATTAATCTAATTTTTTCAAAAGATGAAGATGAGTTAGATAAAGAAAAAAACTAAATGAATATTTATTCTAACTGTAAATACACACATATACATTTCCATTTCTCTTCTTTTCACTCCCTCTTATTAGAGAATTCTTAAGTTCGATATTCGCTTAGGTTCGATTCGTTTAAAAAGAGGTTCGATTCAGATTCGGTTCAAAAATAAACGAACCGAACCTGAACACAAGTTTAAGCTCGATTAAATAAATGAACCGAACCTAAAAAACATAGGTTCGCTAAGGTTCGGTCCGTTTACACCCCTAGTCGTGTAACCGAATGTTCTTTATCGTTGTGATGTTGATGATCTGCACCATGACACCTAAATTGCAATTGGTATTATGTGGGATGTCCATATCCATGAAGTCTGCACTTCTAGTAATGTTATCCTTCATCAAAGTGCTGCATCTCGATGAAGGCGAGTGTGGAACTAAGGTCGTGCCATTAACTTTGCTCTTTGCAAGCTTTCATATGGTTTATGGGGTCATTGTCAGAGACTATCATGAGACTGTTCGGCCGGATTGAATACGCCATTAGCAACGATGGCTTCTTCTGGTTGTTGCTTGCTGATTGGACCTACCTGACGATATTTATTTGTCATTGCTCCCTTTCTTCCACTAGTTCTGAACTTGCAATGTATCCTAACCTATCAAATTAATGAGTTTGCATCTTTTTACACAGAACTAAACTTGTTGAAATCTTTTCGTACCTGTTTGACTGTATTATCTCTTTTTTTCATTTCATTTTGAAGCAATATTTGCCGAGGATTTGCAGCATATAATCTGTGATGGTGGCAAATTGCTGATAGATCTCTGCAATGGAAGCTTGCTACGGTATTTTTTACACTTGTTCTGAGTTTTTCCATTACGCTTATCCACCTTAGCATGCTTCCGTTGCAGAGATCTATCAGCAGTAGTTTGCCACCATCACAGATTAGACGTCGCAGATCCTCGGCAAATATTTACTCATATCTCCTCTGCACCCACGTAAATGGTATGGTGGTAGTGCAACTTACCTACAACTCAAAAGATCAGGGTTCAAATCTCCGTGTTGGGGTTGTGTAAGTTAGTTGAGAGTCAACGTAAAAATTAGTTGAATCTTTCAATATACATTTCAGTAAGAACCCCCTACTTATAGTGGGAGAAGGCTTGACCGCTCATATAACCAACCCTACTTATAGTCCCGAAGGGTTTGGATGCGAAGAGGAAAGCGGGCTAAAAGTAGTTGGCATCTTTAGGGCGATTATTGCTATGACTAGGATGATTAGTTTCAGGTTTTTTCCTATTGCAAATATCAAAATCTCACTTCTCACCATTTAAATCTTTTGAGATGTTGGAGAGGAGTAAACACGAAAATCCTGGTCTACAGTCAAAGAGAAGATGCTGAAAGTGGTCAAATCTGATTACTCATAGACATTTGACATATGGTAGTTGCGAATGAATCTGGTCTGCGATGGGGAAGACACGTTTTTTGGAGCAGAGTGTGATCAAATGGTTCTATTTGTTATATAGGGCTCCTGGGTGACGCAATTGAAAGGAGCATCCACCCACGTTGTGGGGTACACGGCACATTGTATGCATCGTCATTGCTTGTTTTGGAAGAGAGACCGCGTGCAATCTCTGCTTCTTATCTTGGATATATACACTTCATTCTTTATTTTATTCCGTTTTTCAGTCCCCATTTTAATCATGTTGTATAATTTGTATGCCCTTCTGTGTCCTTCCTTTATTTTAAAGTAATGAAGACTTGAAAACTTGGAGATTTCAATATTCGAAGCCTTAATTATTGCGGGTCCTATTATTATGTGCGTTATGTAACAGCTAGGGACAAAAGTGTTATTGACAGAGCTTGAAAGGATACACCGGTAATAATCCCTTCTACAATTTGGGAATCTTTCCTGTTAACCTGAAAGAATATTCCTTGTGGATAACGCAGTTTGTAAGATTCAAAATCAAGATTTTTGACAAATAGCGAGAGCATCGTCTGCTGTAATACAGCAGGTGCTGTATTACAGTGGACCGTCCGATCGTGATGGGACAGCTCTCATAGAGAGTCTACTATCCTCGGCCCCTTAGGAGGGTCGTCCGATCCCGATCGGATGGCCCACTGTAATACAACACTTGTTGTATTACAACAAACAATCTGGGCCCGTCAAAATTAATATTCCTTGTGAATGGCTATAAACCATGGAAGGTCGTATCGATATCAATATCGTTTCTATATCGTATCGATACGATATTTCGACGATATATCGTCGAAATATCGCCCATATCGACGAGCCTTTGTGAAGAAAATGCCTGAAAATCGGGATATATCACCATATTTGTGCTCATATTGGTCCCATATCAATATCGATATATCGACGATATATCGTCGATATTTCCTTTCATGCTATAAACATAGTATTACCTAGCGCTACCGGTAGTGGGTGCGGATAGCTAATGGTCACCACCGATTAATATCCTTAGTGGGTGCACCCAGCGAACAGTACCACCGAGCACTACCAGTAGCGGGTGTAGGTAGCTCATGGTCACTACCGATCGCTACAGGTAGGGGGCACACAGTGCACAGTACCAATGACCACTTTTGCTAGCGGGTGTGGTCAAAGATTCAAAAATCGGAGTGGATATCGAACCGGTTTGTCATCGGTTTGGTCTAGTTAAGTCTGATTCTCTTTTTAAATTTGTCGGACCGTAGTGACCTCCACATGATGCTATCATTTATTTCTCCTCACATTTCATTACATTATCTATATCCATGAACGCCGTATTCCCTAGGTTGTAAGTGGTTCTTTCAACACACTTGCAGTCGAAATATCATCATTAATTTTATTTTATCATGTATTTCATTATATTATGTCTCTGAAATAATTGTTAATGGTATAATTTGGAAGACCACTGGTTTAAAAAAATACAAAAAATGCACGCGGAGTGACAAAGATAAGCACAAATGAGAAGGATCATATTCCATTTTGTGTCGAATTCTCTCGTTTCTTTTCCAAGTATATTTCCTGCATTCTGAGGCTCTAGTTCCTTGTTCGTCGATTCATCAAGTGGTTGCGATTATGCGCACTTGCAATTTCGCGGTTTGGATGTCGATATCGCTTCTAGGTTTGATTCTTTGAGGTTTAATTGAGACAAGAATATGGATAAATCTACATTATTGTTATAAAGGAAAAGAAAGAAATAAGGAGAATAAATACCTCAACTTGAAAAATGCACCACCACCAACAACAACGAAGTCTTTTCCCACAATTAAGTAGGGCCGGCTACATGGATTTTTCGCCTCCATTCAGATCTATCTTGGGCCAATCACATGCTTATATCCAGAAAACTAAGATCCCTTCGTATGGTCTCTTTCCAACACTTCTTGGGTCGTCCTCACCCTCTCTTAGCCGGTTCAACATCCAAATACTCACATCTCCTAACTGGTGTATCGGCTGATCTTCTTTGCAAATGTCCAAACCATCTTAAGCGATTTTCTCATATCTTATCCTCGATCGGAGCTACACCAAGTTAACTTGAAACATTTTGACAAAGTCAACGTCCTACTATTCCACGTAAATGGCCTCAAATAGGTATAAAATCATTCATTAGCAACTCTTTTATTAACTTTTGATGGGAAAAATTGGCAGCCCTCCGATTCCCATCGGACGGTCATCCCGAAAGATCCGAAAGCAACACAGATCGGTTTCCCGTCAACTGCCCGGACCCGAATTAGGCGGCTTCCTATGTTCGGAAACCACGGCGCCCCCAAACTGTCCTCTGCCGCACGATCGCGTAGGAACACTCCATCCAACGGCCTGAATCTCTTTGGAGGCGGTGATCCAATATTGCCAGGGCTGCGACTGGTAATCGTACCGCACGGGTTCCCTCCCCGGATCATGGGAGAGGGAACCAACGGGTCCCACCTCGTGTCATCGGACGATCCTGATTGGTCGAGTCCTCTTGACGTGTGGGGCTACCGAAGCTACTGGTAAGGAGGGAGGGCATTTTCGTCTTTTGATCGTTGTCGTCTTCGTCCGTGTGAGGAAGGGATGCTCCGATGGGTGGGCGCTCGTGGTTTCTGCCCCTGATGGTTGGGATTAATTGCGAAACCTGCCATTCCCTCGGGCGGTCTGCCCACCCCCATTTTTTTAAAAAAAATCAATAATTAATAATAAAGGTCAAATATACCGAAGATCCCTAGTTTTTTTGTATTTACATATTATCCTTTCTCTTTCCTTAAGACAATTCAAGGGGCACATAGGTTAGCAATCCTTGTTAATTATATAGTAACAAGACATGGTCATATGGACATCTAATGTAAAACTTCCTATTTTTAATTGACTATGGACACAAATTTTTTAATGTTCATCTATGTACAGAGGATTCTTTCAAACGGCCATTAGGTGTTGGTCAACTATAGATTCAAATACCGCAGCATGTCGGAAGTCATTTCCCCAGTATTTTATGGAAGCGGATGCTCTGTTATGAGTGGATTCCCAACAAAATTTTTAAATTTCCATATCGGATAATCGTCGAAATTTTGATCATATTTCATTCAAATCGAGCAACATTTGTGAAGGAAAGTTTATATCGAGATTTTGTTCAAAATTATATCGAAATAACATTTCATCGATATTTCGCGAAAACTGAAACTATGATTCACAATAATCCCAACTGTATGTGGACAATCCAACGTCTGCGATCATTGGAAGAAAATACCACTTAAAGCACAATATCACTTTTACGTAAACTTCACTTTGGGAAGATATTTTTTCCCCTTCTACCGTATTCTTTTTATTTTTATTTTTATGCTCTCTTTCTCTTGCTCCTTTTTATGCTTTTCTCTCCACTATGTTGTTAGTACTTAAACTCATGGTTTGATTTTAGTTTGATTTGAAAATAAGACATCAAACTGGTTAGTCAAATCATTATGGTTCTATGATCCAACTCATCAAATTGTATTTTACCGGTATTTCATATACATAAATATGTATTATGCGGTATCAGCTTTTAAATTCCATGAGTATATATATGCATTAATAGTTTCATCGCCATAATAAGAGTACTATTCAATATCGATATGTAATATTCACATTGAAGTTATTTACTTTTATTCCTTTTATATTTTACATTAAAGCACGACACCACTTGGACTTGTACCGAGATGCTCGATCACTGCTTCCTAAGATCAACGTGTCTACTGATTTCACCATGATAGCTTGCATGAAGTAATAATAACTAGTAGAGCTTGAGTTATCGAGATTAGGCAATATGGTTTCGAAAATAAAAAATATTAGAATAAACTTTTTCAATGAAAAAATAGAATTTTTTATGTATAACAATTTCATTATTAAATATACATGGAAATAATATTTTGATAACTTTGTATCATTAAATTGAATAACATTAACTACAATATACATGTACATAAATTATGATAAGATATAATTATTGTGAAACCGATTAAATATCAATCAAATAAATATACAAAAACATGATTTGTAGTTGCTATTTCAATTTCACTATACTTTTCACATGTATATTTATGGTTCTTGTGAAGGATTAATTGGTATGAAAACATTTAAATATATCGTAAATGCTAATTCTAAAATAATGAGAAATAATGAAAATAAATGTATTCATTATAAATTAAAACCAATAAAATAGAACTCACTAAATGAAATAATTCATTTTTTCTATTTATTATAACAACTAATTATATTAGAACAATGATTTTTAAATTATATTGAATTGAGAACCTGAGTTATTTTATTTATTTATAAATTTTATTTTCTAGGGACACTATTTTCTAGCAATAATAATGCAAACTATTCCAAGGCTTTCTTGTTTGTTTATTTTTCGTAAAAAAACATTTTAAATTTCATGTCTAGACTTAGCTAAAGAAAAAGCTTTAATTGCAATCATATATCCTTTTTTCTTCCAAATACTTTTACGAATACATTTTTTTATATAGAAGTACATTTTTCCAGAACTACTATTCAAAATAGAAATACCAATTTTATTGTTGTATGTAAAAGACATGTATTGATGGATTATTCTTTTTATTTGTTTTTTGTACTCGATATTTATAATGTAATTATTTTTCATAAGATAGAAATACTTTTTATCTGATAGTAAATCTATTTATTTAGATATCTTATATATATATATTATGTATTGTAAAAATATTATATCATAAATATATATATGTAATATCTAAAGTTAATAGTTTAAAGAAATCGTGAAAATAATAATTAACCACAAGGGCTAGCAAAAGGGTTGCAAACTTATTGTTTCTCATAGCATGTCGACAATAACTTCTTTATGATGTCTAGATAGTATTATTGTTGCATGGGTGCCATCATGTATAAGGCAGGAAGGGAGAGGTGATGTTCGTGATGGAGGAAGGTGAATTATTTGATCATCGACAAACATGTTGTCAAGTCAAAGCATGAAACAAATAGATTTTTTTGGAAGCTTAAGTAAATGAAGAAACTTGTATCGATGAGAATATAGAAGGAGAATAGTCAAAAGAGTATCATAACAAAAGTTTAGAAGGAACCATAATATGAATAGTTTTTTTTAAAAATACATGTTATCTAATAATTTTGAAAGGGTAGTTTTGTTAAATTGTTTCAATCAGGTCAAACGGTTCAATCGGACCAGATGGTTCAACCAAGTTTTGACTGATTTTTATATCCTAAGGAAAAAGCAGTTGGTTGAATCGTTTTTCCTCCACTTTTTCGACCGTTCGATTCAATTTTTAAAACCCTGACCCCATTTACTCTGTTCTGACATCACTAATCAATGTGATATGTTGATTAACGGATAAATGACAGGATTACACTTATACGTGGATAGAGTTGTCATAGAATAAAAGAATTTTTCTCAAGATTTATTGGACGTACAAACTGGCCAAAAAGTTATCGAATGTATTCATAAAACTCCCTCAATATAATATATGAAACACCACGTCAAATCAGCTGAAATTACATATTATGGATTTAATTTTATTTACTCGGCTGATCCTATAATCTTTTCAAATTACCTCTACGACATTTGAAACAACCTAATTCCCTCCGTGATCATGTAAACTTGATAACCTTTATCCTACAGACCCTGTGGCTAACCCCCATCCATATACCCGTTAAAACTGACCAGATTTTGTTACATGCATTTACATTATACTCATTTTGTTTATCAAATTTACATTGAGTGTCATTCCCCACCGAACAACTACCCACTTCCTCGACATATGCCGGCCTCACTCTCCTTCTCTCCGACCTCCGTCGCCTAACCAGCCCCCCCCCCCACCCTCCATCGCCTCCTCCACCTCCTCCTGGGCAGTCGAGGCCGGCCCCGATCTCTCCCGACCCCACCTTAGCCCGACCACCTCCTCCTGGGTAGCTGCCCGACCTCCCCCTGCCCACCCTCCAGCCTAGGCACCCAAGTCCGATCTCCCCCTACCCACCCTCTAGCCCAGGCACCCAAGTCCGACCTCCCCCTGCCCACCCTCCAGCCCAGGCGGAGAACCCCCCCTGAATCCTGGTCTCTGCTCCTCCTCTCCGGCACAATCTTTGTCTCATTCTCGCCACCCAACAACCCCTTCTCCCCTCAGGCTGCCCTCCTCCACCACTGGAACTGCCACTTCCCCTCCGTCGAGATGCCCCCCATCCTCCTCTCTAAGTCCTCTCCTTTGAACGCCACACAACTCGCCACCTTCTCCACGTACCTTGACTCCGACACACTCTCCCACCACCTTCCTTCATTCCGCAATGTTGCCAACCTCTTATGCGACGTTAAGGAACATGCCAATGTCACCCACAATGTCGAGACCGACACAGACTTCGAGAGCTACAACAAAAAGATCTTCATGAGGTGCCCGACAGATGCCACAATTGGAGGGTGGGTTGTCTCGGCTGGAGAGCAGGCAAGGGGAGATCGGGCTTGAGTGCCTAGGCTAGAGGGTGGGCGGCTCCGCCACTGCCTCCTGCTTGGAAGCCCCCCACTGTGCCGGCACCATCATCGACTGATCGTCACTTGAAGTGATCAAGCGCAAGCCTCCAACCTCTGCTACTCGAGATTGAAGCCACCATTTGATTATGTAGAAGAAGAGGATGGAGAAAGAGAAGAAGGTAGGAGAGAGAGGGAATATCCACCGTTGTTCTTTGCTTTGATTAACTCAAGTAATTGACTCCAATAAAGTTAAATATAACGGTAGGGTCTATGGGGTAAGACGAAGCAAATTTACGAGGTCGAGAGGGAATTAGATTATTTTAAAAATCGTAGGAGTAATTTAAAAAGATTATAAGGTCTGTACGATAAAAATATCTTGATTTAATATTCCATCTTATCAAGGATAATTACTTTTTATTCCTGAATGATATTTTTATAACGATTCCCTTCTAAATTTTGCGTAGCAATTGAACATCAATTGAAAAAGAACGAGAGATAAATATAGCTTAACTCTACTCTTACCTTTTTCCTTGTTAGGTTGCATGTTCGCCTGTACCTCATCCAAACGACGGGGAGGTAGACACGTGTCAATCTGCAAGGATATTTTTGCCTCTCAACGGTTAGGATGACGTGTACTTGCTTGCATAACACGGTGCAATGCATGTGAGCTCTATTAAACCTTTCACTGTACCCATTTGTGTATCCTTTCCACCAACATTTGTCATTTAATTATTCTCAATGACTAACGTTTGAATATCATATATTAGAGAAAAAATATAGATAGCAGACCACTTGTCACTATCACAGAAAAATATAGATAAAGAGAAACAATATTTTTTCAAGGGAAAGAATATGAACCCATGATCAACGTACTTGTCATCATTCGACGTACATGATCATACTATACATAATACATACATACATATATACCAAAATTGCATAATAACCCATTTTATCTTCATAGTTATACCATGACCCATTAAATCTTGCTCCCGTTTTTATAATTAAAATTACTCAAGAACCGTAAAAATATAAAAATACGGTATTTTTTGAAATTTCGGCTAATTTAGTAGTCCAAACCAAAGTTTAAAAAATCAGACCGGAAACTGGTTCTGACCTGGTCTGTTCGGCCAGTTTTTCATATAATTAATTTTACGAAAAGAAAAAAAAATGGGTCATTGGACCGGGCTGACTCGGGTGGTCGAATCGGGTTGACTCGAATTGATCCAATTTTGATGATTTGGTAAATTTTCAAAAAAATAAAGATTTAAATAATTAAATAAAAGGATTTTTATCATGCATGCCCTTTTTGACTTCTGCAATATCTATTATGTCCTTCTCTGTTTTTGGAATACCAGTTGCGCCCCTACCTTCTTAGAGTAGTTTTCTCTAAGCAACTATATATAAATTACAACATTGTATTCATATATATAATGCTAGAAAATGTGGCTAGCTTTTATACAGTTTAGTCAAAATAGATAATAATGTTATTCTCTTTAAAGATTTGACATTTTAAATGATTATTTCTTTGATATATACATACATACTTATATAGATGTACTCGGTGTTATCAGTTCAAAAAATTGATTTGACCAGTCGGACAAGTAAATTACACCTGGCCATGCTTTTGCTGAATCGATACGAATGATGATGTCATGCTGGCATCATCGTCGGTCCAACTGATCTAGACCGACGATCCAACTCGATTGAACCAAATCGATGACTGATCGGTTCCACACTGACATAAATAATTCGTGGAAGGCTTGTATTTGAGAAAAAAAGACCGGACCCTCTCTTTGTATGCTTGAAAAATAATACCATTAATTGGGAATCGGCATATAATTGAGAAACTTTTTTAATTAACCATATCTTTTATATACTACTAAATGTCAACTCTCTCTTAAAATGGGTGAGAAAACTTGTCCTTTAATTAATTTTTTAAACAATACGATGGAGCTTTAACAGCCCAAGGTCTAAATAAAATAATAATTAATGGCAAACAAAGAGTCATAATCTGGGAGCTTAAGCCCACGGGATATTTCCCATTGTGGATAACTTCAATGCGCATCTTTCTCCATTTGGATGGACATGCCATATTAAATAGAGCACTCACGTGCTTGACCACGCATCTCACGTGCCATCTTGGTTGGTGAGATGGAGATGCTTATGTTTTGAATAGTCATTAGCAGTTTTAAAACTAATTGAATTTTCTAATCTCCAATTTTTTAAGATCGGATTTATATGAAACCTTGAATAAAAAAATACTTTTTTAGTTTTTTTATGATATTATGATGTGCAAACATAAATGTAGAATAAACCCGGTTCTCATGGAAAACAAGACACTTATCTAATTTCATTTAATTCAAAATAATTGCAAATTAGTCAATCAATAATTTTCATGCAGATCTTATTTAATGAGACATCAAAATATTTTCCTAATTTTTTGGTTAATATGCTATCATGAAAAATAGACCAAGTTCGACAGAATTTTTGTAAAATTTCAATCAAATAAAGTTCAAAGTTTATGAGACTTGGTCTAGAGATTGAAACATGCAAAAGATGCTTATTGTATAGAATTATGATGAATAATGATTTTTAATGAATTTATAAATGGAACAAAGTGAGTTCGGGTAAATAGATGCTAATAAATCTAACGATGAATAAAAATCAATCCAAAATTATCACAATTGGACCTTTTAGTAAGGAATCCAGGGGAGTATGATTTTTTTGACAAACTATGAAGTGTGCATCTAATTAACAAACAAATACATAATTTACTCTGTAATTTATTTTGTGCACAAAAAAGAAATTTCAAAAGCTTTTTATGCGTAATGTTAACTACAAATGACTCTATAAGATTTGATTTTCTAAGAAATTTTCCAAGCAAGTGGTGAAATTATGGAGCGATTACGATTATATAGAACAAAACATTAAAATATTAGTTTTTTCATCACAATAATTCTAATAAATCGAGCACCAATCAGAATTTATGATGATTATAAGGGACATTTATTCCAGATTCAAAGGATTTGTTGAGAATCATTTGACTTTGATAGCTCATTATGATATGAATCTTCACTAAATAGATGTAAAGACAACCTTTTTAAATGGATAGCATTAAGAGGATGATCATATGGACCATATGCAAGTTGAAAAAATCGATATATGTATTAAAACCAGCTTTTTGTCAATGGTATATATAAAGTTTAACAATACATTATATCTTATGATTTTAAAAATCACTATAGATAGATTTATCTACATGAAGATTAGTGTGAGCAAGTTTATTATATTAATTCATATCAGAAATATTCCATGATAGATCACAAGAATGGTTAGAATTGCCTCAAAAGGCATATGTTGAAAAGGCCTTGGAAAATTTCAGGAAGACAAGTACTCTACAGGGATTATTCCCATTCAGAAAGGGTATATATTCAATTTAGATCAATGTCCAAAGAATCAATTGGAATGTAATGAGATGAAAGGTACTCCTTATGCATCAGTGGTAGGGATGATGCTCAGATACATACTTAAAGTGATATTAATTTTGCCACTGGCATGTTGGGTCGGTAACAAATTAATCCCATTATGGAATATTGGAAAGCTGTTAAGAAACTTCTCTTGTAATTATAAGGCACCAAAGATCATATACTCATGTATATAAATTCAATAATGTTGAGATTATTGGATATTTAGATGTATTTTTTCGAGATACGTCGACACTAGAAAATCAACCTCCTGCTATGTGTTTCTACTCCCTAGAGGAGCCGTGTCATGGAAGAGTGTAAAACATCCCGTTATTGCTGCTTCCATCGTGAAGGTTGAATTTGTAGCATTCTTTATAGATACAGTTCAAGAATTGTGGTTGCGGAATTTTTGTATTAGGATTTGGAATTGCAGATAACATTGCCAAGCCGATGAGACTGTATTGTGAAAATTCCTCAAGCGTAAAATTGATGATGTCATCATCTAATAAAATTAATTCAATTTCATTTCAATCTCCCATTTGATTTTGAAACCTTAGACCTTAATCATTCTTCTTGAAGTGACCTATGTAATACATTCATCGATAATATTTATTTATCCTTGGAAAAACAGGCAATTTGCACCAAGCTCCATAACCCAAATCCAGAAAGGCCCCTCCTGCACGTGGGGAAGGGTAAAACGGTCATTTCACTGCCGCACAACCCGACCGGGAAAAACCCAGGTACCGAACTGCCCTCGCGCCCACAACGTCGCATGCCCGACCACTGGTGTCGGCGCTGGTTCCTCATCCCCAAACGGCCCCTTATCCTCCATGAGAATTACGGGAATGCCACGGAAAAGCGTCAAAAAGCGCAGAAAGTGGCCCCTCGATTCCCTCCATCACAAGGAGTCCACTCCTTTTACGCACTTTTTCTAAATCTCTCTCTGGATATTTCTCGCCATCGTCATCATCTTCATCTCTTCGCCTCTCCCCCCCTCTCTCTCTCTACCCATCTGGATCCCTCAACTGTAGCTTTGGATTGGACTCTGAGCTCCCGATCGAGCTGCGAAGGACCAACAAGGTCAATTGTTTGCTGGTGTTCATCTTTCCCTGTTCCTAAAGCTGCTTCTCTCAACAAAGGTCACTCTTTTCTTCGTTCTTATTGGGATTTGTTTGGTTTTCTTTGTTGATTTTGTTAAAAAGGAGATCCTTTGGGGATTTGGGCTGTTGGGTTTTGGGTCTTGAAGGGGATTTGAGCTGTTCTTGAGATTTTGGATCTCTGACTTTTTTTGGGGAAGTGGGATTCGGGAGCACTGTTGTGGGTTGGGGGGAGAGGGGGGGATGATTTCTATTGTTTTTTGAAGGATTTTATCGATTATGTCTTTTATCGTTGTTGGGTTTTTGTTGCTTTGCTGTCTTGTTTTTAATCCAAGAAAAGCCGTCGGCCGTTTGATTTGGCTGCTGAGTTGAGGACTCTTCAAGGTTCTTATCAAGTTCTCGTTGAAAAGATAACCATGATTTCGATTTCCCACATTTTTTTAATCTCGGCATTGTTGTGCGTGGGAAGAAAGCAAAGTTTCCTCAGATTGGAAGTTTTTGATCTGTCAATTTCAGCTTCTGTAGATTGCTACAGCCAAAGCACTTGTGTCAGCAGATCTCCATTTTATTACTATGTATGGTTAAACTTTATTAAGTGAAAATTTAAGGATGGACACAATTTAACAGAAGATGTTAATATCTGTCTTTTCTTCTCCTTCTCAATCTCATAGATTCTGCAAAATAGTTTCCAGCTTTATTGGGGAATGCAAAGTGGGGAGTACTGCTCTTACTTGAGCTGGTTGCTGAACAATGGTAGGCAAGGATGGAATGGGCCACTTATGAAATTGAGAATAAATACAAATAGTCTGCCGAGAATTTGCTCAATTTGATCTAATGTAAATGATTAGCATTCATTAGGAATTGAAGTGGAGGAAAGGAGTGGGGGAGAATCTACTATAGATGGGAAGAGTACAAGAAATGCTCCAACTATAGCCTGTTAGAGTTGGTAGAAGGAAAAGTGAGATGTGCCATTATTAGCAAGGAGGTGCCTACCTTGAAAGCCCATTCACAGAACTGCAAGATGTGGAAATTAAACATGTTCCTTATTGCACTCAATTCAAACAACTTTTCTACCTGTAATGATTTGGTGCTACTAATCAAATCCTTCGACTTGGCTGATATTTTGGAATTTGGAGGATCCCTGCGGTAGAACTAAATAGAAAGGATATAGGAGAAATCTTGATCCCTTTAGCTGCCTTATTCAAGTTCCTCCTCATGCCAATTGTTTTCTTGTAGATTGGGATTATGTAACAAAAGTGCATGTTATTGATCTTTCAAGTCTTTTCTTGTTCACAGCTTTGCGTAATATGGATACTGACTTGTGAAAAAATCTGCTGTGATTTCAGGAACATCGAGTTGCTCCATGGTCAAGAAATCATCACTTGAAGAACTCTCAAAGGATCAAGACAGCTGCTTGTTTCAGTTTGATTTCGAATTCTGATAAGTTTGGGAAGGAGTCATGGGAATAATTTGTGACTTTTGCGGTGAGCAAAGGTCTATGGTTCATTGCAGATCCGATGCTGCTTGCCTTTGCTTGTCGTGTGATCGTAATGTCCACTCTGCAAATGCTCTCTCTAGACGTCACTCGCGCACACTTTTATGCGAGAGATGCAATTCACAGCCTGCCATCGTCAGGTGTCTCGAGGAAAAGGTCTCGCTTTGCCAAAATTGCGAATGGAATGGACATGGGCAGAATGCTTTGACATCGGGACATAAGAGGCAGCCGATAAACTGCTACTCTGGTTGTCCTTCTTCGTCTGAACTTTCACGAATATGGTTGTTTGTCCTTGACATCCCGAGCATGGAACATACTAGCTGCGAGCAGGGAATGGGCTTGATGAGCATCGATGAGAACAATGTCAGCAACTTCTGCAGCCTCCATGAAAGCAGCAGTACAGCAAACTTGGGTGGTACCGGTAGCATTGATGATTTCAAAAATCTCAAAGAATGGATCTCTCCGCCTTCGGTATCTGTTGCAGATCCTCTGCAGTGGAGCACTGAAAAGCCTTCTCCGTCTGTGGATTCAACCTCTCCAAAGATGGTAATACCCATAAAATTGCCCCACTCCAACTTCTGGTTGAGGATAACTTGTTCATCCAGAAAGATAATGGTTTTCACAAGTCTATATGTTTGAAGAATAATACGCCGCTATTTCTTTTTCGGTAACGAGATTATCAATGTCCATCAAATGCTGCCTTTTTCTACCAGTAAGCTCCACATCATAGAGGCGGGATTAATGCTGATTCTTTTGATCTTGTGACTGTTGTTTGCTTGTCACATGCAATGCTTCTTAATTGTTACTTTAGGAACTCAAAAAATATGTTATCCTTCCAATTGACCAATATTTGATTGATCTTGGCTGCAGCAATGCGGAACTGACGACAATGAACTTGGAAGATTTGGGGATAATGATATCTACGAGAACTTCAGCATTGACGATGCAGATCTTAACTTTGGTAACTATGAAGAGCTTTTTGGCTTATCTAAGAATAATGAAGCACAATTTGATGACACGGGCATCGACAGTATGTTTGAAATGAAAGATTTGGCTACAACTGATTCAGATGGCCAGGAGATCCCAATGGAGGTAAAAAAATAGATTAGAAAATTTATTGCCTGTGTATAAAGCATCAAAGATGAGATCGTATAAGAGAATACATGTGAAAGTTTGCCCACAAAATAATGGTTGTCAGTGATTATCTATTTTTCTTATCATTTTAGAAATCTTGCTTCTTTTTAGGCATCTTCAGCTGGACGAATGAAGTCAGCTCAGGCTGCTTGCAGCACCGCGCTATCTGCTGATTCTATAATGTCAAATCCAGAAATAAAGGCCGAGGCAGCAGCCATATATTTTCCGTCCAGGGATCATCGATCCTGCCTGTCTCTTACATACTCGGGTTTAACCGGTGACAGTGGAGACTACCAAGATTGTGTTATGTCATCCATGCTTCACATGAGCGAACAGTCATGGCATACTTCTGGTCCTGAGTGCTCGTCTGTGCCCCAAACTAACAGGGACAGTGCCGTCTTACGATACAAAGAGAAGAAGAAGATGCGCAAGTAAGTTTATAATCTCATTCCCCCTGTACTTCAATCAGTTCCGACGTGTTTTATGTGCGACTCTACTGTAACCGTGGAGTCTTTCTCACAAATTATCGGGAATGTGACTTCAAAATCCTATTTTTTGCCAACTTAACCATCTAAAACAATAGAAAACAACCTTTTTTTTAAAAAAAAAAACAGAGATTGCCACTGATAAGCTAGGCACAAACTGATACACCGAACAGTTGCAAATAAGAAGTCCTGTAATGTAAGGAGGAGATCAATCATTCCGTCTACGTTCCAACTACTTAGTAAAAGAAATCTTTCAAACTCGGTTTCTTAATCTTAGTTCATCAATTTTGAATTCAGCATGATTATAATGTTCCAAGAATTATTGTTTACTTGTTGCAAGAATAAAATGCATCTAATGTTCATTGATGAGAGCCTCTGGGTTGGTAACAAGTACATCAAAAAAGTCAAACTCAGCAAGACGTATTCAGTTGAATGCTTTTTATTGTCAAAGTTTATGTTAAATATGTTAGACATGTTGACTTTTTCATTTTATCTGAACTCGGAAGATAACAAGAGATTTCTTCTATTCCGCGTGAACAGGTTTGACAAGAAAATTCGTTACGAATCCCGCAAGGCTCGAGCAGACGTAAGGCGGCGTGTGAAGGGACGATTCGTGAAGGCTGGTGAGGCATATGACTATGATCCATTGTGTCAAACAAGGAGCTGCTGATGAGCGCAGTGAATTCTCGAGACAAAGTTATCTCATATACATTGAAGAGCGACGCAGTCTGGTATTTTTGCCTCTCAAGAACCAGCTCGTCTGCCAGTAAAAATAACTTGGGTGAGCTTATATTTATTAAAAAAACAATTATGGACATTGGTATGGAACTTATCTCGGAATGCCCTCCATCTCAAGACCAGGTCATAAATCTTCAGTATTAATATTCTTTTTATTTCCTTTAATTGGCGGCGGAACGATAACATCGTTCTTCCTCACCATGTATATCCTTGTACATTATACGCTTGAGATACACTCTATATCATTATTTTCCCAAAACCTTTTTTGTTTTGTTTTGGAGGACAACCAGAAATTTGGATTCCAAGTTTTGTTGTTGAGACCTTCACCAGGTTCTTCTCCTCTGATATCCATTATTGCCATTTTATTTTTCTTCATCTGATCTTTCTGAAGAGAAATATGTATGACGAGAGCAATCTGTAGCTCATGAAGATTGAGATTCTAGATGTGTAGTCAGCTCCTTCCATCATCTTATATAGTACTGTGCGATTTACCTCTGGATGTGATTCTAATTTGTTGGTTGCTGTTGATGGTTTGCGATTCTTGTGTTGTATGTTGTATATATCAGTATAGTTTTGGTCCATGAAACCTGTTGCAACTTAATTGAGTGATAGGATATATTTTTATCTTGAAAGGCAATCAACTATATGCATCCAGAAGGTAAGTTATTGATGGTTCTGAGGTCATCTTATAATTTACATACATGGGTTTATTAGAACTGACTGAACTTTTAGCATTAGTTAGGATTAATTGGAGTTTAATTAAGAGAAATGGACTTACTATAGGCTATCACTGCGAGGGTTTTTTTTGCGAACTTTGGGATCCATCATTGGATAATGTTAGACCTGTTGGAAATAAATCCATGGCAGGAGCACAAACAATGCATATGTCACAACACAGTTTCATGAAGATCGAAGCGTTCAGAATGAAAGCCTCTCACAATATCGGCGTATAGGTTATGCCATACGACTTCAAGGATTGGACTATCTATGCTTGTACATGATGCGCTCATGCTAACTGTCATCCTTGAAAGTACCTAAGAAGAATCATCAGTCTGGAGAAGAGAACAGGCAAAGAATGAAGAAGAAAGTGGTGTGTTAGATAGGAGTAAGAAAACCCTCACTCGAGTTTTTGTGAGCTGAGGTATAGGATTTATAAGAATCAAGGAGACTAACTTTGCAATTATGTATGCATTCATGAAGGAAATCTAATGGTTGAATAATTAATTAATAATCTTCCAAACAATCTATAACAAAAGCCAAAAGGTCTAGATTCGAGATACACGTTGATGTCCTAAGCTTCAGCCTGAGCAGGAGCGTGCACGTGTTTGTGGTCCTCCATGTTCGCTTCTGAGCTTTAGCGCACGCACGTACACACACACATCTCATACTTAGTCTAGATTTTAGAACTAAAGATCTGTCAAATCTTTTAGTCAATGAGTGTTCTGTAGGTCTTTAGACTCAACAAACTCAGCAACAATCTCATCTTTAGACACGAGCTTCCCTATAGGCTTTAGACTAAATTGCTTTAGACATCATGAATGACTTACCCCACACGAACATCTCCACAAGAAGATCTCTTACCCATTTAACCTTAATTGTAATGGTGTCTAAAGCTCATAGCTTCAACTGAAAAAGTCATAGCTAAAAAGGGCCGCTTCACAATCCTTTATTAGATTGCATCACCTCTAAGGTTAAATACATATCTTATCGCATAAATACTCTTGGAGACTCCCGTTTAATCTATCCAACTTGCATCACTATACCTTCTAACAAGGATACTTTTTATAATGTAATCCAAGGAAGGTAGTTTGATTTAGGCGTTTGAGTACTTGATATAAAGCCTCCATGTACTTGTATATCCCTAAATTCGCTTTCATGAAAGAAATAACATGTCTATTAGATTTTACAAGATATATCAAAGCTTCCCATGATGTATGGCTACCTAAGTTGTAAAAATAAATGCCCCCACTCTTGTTCTTGCATATATGTTTCGAAGAGTGACAAGGAGTGACAACCAATTTTATAATCATGATAGCCAAAATTCCAAGAATATTCTCAACATAATATGCTTAAAAAGTAACTATCTCTTCCATTGATCTTGTCAAGTTGCGACCCGGTATCACTTCAACCGCTCCCATATCCTCATGTTTTCAAGTTACAAGATATCATCTACATACATGTGCGTGATAATAAACGTATCACCTCTAGTCATAGAATAAATCCACGTATCGTATTCGTTAACATTAAACACGTAGGATTGGACAGTCATATCAAACTTTTCATGTCGCTATTTTGGAGTTTATTTCGACCAGTATATTTCATAAGTTTGCATACCCTCCCTTCATTACCAAGTATTATGAATCCCTCTAACTGATCCATATAGATCTATCCCTCAAGACCATGTAAAAAGTCAGTCTTCGTGTCTATCTAGTGGATAAAGAGATCATATATGTAGGCCAACCCAACAAGCATCTGATTCATAATCATCCTACAATGTAAAGTAATTATCAAAATAAATTCTCATTCCTTATATTTGAAATCCTTGGCAACAAGTGTCATCTTATAATTGTCAATTATTATGGCATGCATATGTTTTCTATTAAACACCCACCTTTATCCCCATGGTAGAGCAACTTTGATGGAAATCAACTAGTTCCCATGTAACATAAGAATCAATAGGTTTCATTTTATTCTTCATAACATCTATAGGCATTATTATGTTCCCCTCAAGCAAAAAAAAACTTCATCAACAATTTTAGGACCATGTCAGATAGGAGGACATTGAACCTGTCAAATAGGGTTCTATCTTTTCGTTCTGCCAATCCATTGAGTTGTGGAGAATAAGGGGGGTTGTAGCTTCATGAACAAGAACACATGGCATGCATTGCTCATCAAATCGACTTAATGTAAACTCGACACCCTTATTTGTCCTTAGTCATTTAAAAGTTGTGCTAGTTTCTATCTCAACTTCTTTCACAGAGACAAGGAATCTCATCTTACTCTTATGCGAATAAACATGAAAATATTTATTGTTAGAACCTATGAAGGGGAACAAAAAAATAGTTATTGTCTCTAGTCATCACGCCACCAGACTCCCAAATATCCATGTATACTAAACTTAGAACATTTGTATCCTTAGATATAGATTAAAAAGATCATTTTAGATTTTTTGTGTCTATAATAATATGATTTGAAATCATATTAAATTTCAACCAGTATTTTCAATGAATTAAAATTAACATGGTTTAGCTTATCATGACATATATCACATGATTTAACAATGATTGAAACATATAAGGAGTAAAGCTATAACTTTCATCAATGCATTAAATGAGCCAACAATATCGCAACTTACTCTTAAACGAAAATTATGACTATATAAATATATTCTTTTCATGAAAGTATTGTTCTCAAGAAAATTGCTTTCCAACATTAGAAGTTTTATTCAAATATCTCTTTCACAAACAAAAATCATATTAAAAATTCTTCTTGATGTCATGAAATAAGGTATTATGCAACTTCCTGACCAATTCACATGAAAACTTCAACAGAATTTATCCAAGCCCAAGCTCCTTGATAATTGACCTATTATCCATCTTCGTGGTTCTCCCAATGGAAACCTAATACAATGAAGAGAGTGATTTATCAGTAGAAATATGAATAGTTTCTCCTTTATCAATGGATCATTCATTAAGCTCACTAACATTATAAAGTGTAGGGTTCACTAAGACGGATATTGCGGTGAATCCACTACGTTTCTTTGTAAGCACGTTTACTCAGCGAATTACTAGCCTCCCTATATTTTGGATCTTTACATCGAAGATTGTCAATTTTTCTTTAAGTGCATCATGTCCATATGTCCAATAAGATTATTTGCCCTCAAATTTCTATTGAAATATATACTCATAAGAAGGGCAAGCTCTTCTATTCTGGTTCATAGTTTCTCTTGATATATCGTTTATCGGGGGGAGGGACCGAGCTTCAAGAAATAGTGAATGGTCTCGTCAATACATAAATGTATAACTCCCCTTTTCATCAATGGACTCCTGATATATACGATGGAGTGCTCTTAAAGTTGATTTATTTCCTTTGTTTCTTCGCGCCAAAATCTCAATGAAAATAATATGTTTTTTTCTTTTTTTGTTCCTCCTTAATGGCTATTTCTACTATCAAATCACAACAACAGCCGCAACAAAACGTTTTCCCACTAAAACGATGTAGCAGTCCGTGACAACTTCTCATTGCATTCATTATTTCTACTATCAAATCATTCAAATAATTTTTTTATTTAATATTTCAAGGGCATACTAAACACCACAAGAATCCTTTGAAAATGATTTGTATCTAAAAAAGATTATGAATGGAAATAGCATAGATAAAAGTTAGAATACAATGTAACTTTCCTTGTAAATAAAAGTTAGAATAAAAATGAAACTGATTTTATTGTTTCTTCAATACTAAACCTTTCATCTTTAAAATTGTGCAATTTGTATAGGTTTAAATTATATGTTTATTAAAAGAAAAAAACATCATCCAAAATTATAACTCTTTTTTAATAAATGCTTGTTGATGTAATTGGATATGTTCAAGTTATAAGTTTATCATAATTTAAAAATTATGACTTAGATTTAATAATTATATTTAGATGGAAAGATGTTTCTTTTTGTTTAGTTTCATTTTGAACAAATATATTACATGTATAATTGGCCCCTTCTTGATAGAGTTCCTTGTTCCTCCCTACTCATGATTTTCATCTAAAATTGTAACACCCCCAAAAAGATAGTCCCATACCGTGGAACACGAAAAGTTCCGGTGGGATAAATAGCGAGTAGCGAGCAACCCGGCTTAAGCATTTTAGGGTGGTTAATCGGGTTCGTATGGGACCGATCCCAAGAGGTTGTCAGGGTCAGTAATGCTCCGCTAACGGATCGGGGACCTAAGCCTGGGACGTTACAAATGGTATCAGAGCCGAACGTCCTCTGACAGTGGAGAGGGCTACCCGAGAGGTGGAGCCGCCCCTACAAGAGGTTGGAGGAAATGGCTACCCAGAGCGTGCAGCCGCCACTGTCACTGGGAAGAAGTGATGAGCCATGTCGCAACGAGGACGTTGCGAATATAAGTGGGGGAGGTTGTAACACCCCCAAAAAGATAGTCCCATACCGTGGAACACGGAAAGTTCCGGGTGGGATAAATAGCGAGGAGCTTACTACCGAGCAACCCGGCTTAAACATTTTGGGGGTGGTTAATCGGGTTCGTATGGGACCGATCCCAAGAGGTTGTCAGGGCCAGTAATACTCCGCTAACGGACCGGGGACCTAAGCCCGGGACATTACAAAAACACTTTAGAATCAACAGTCAAGAGAAGAGAAGCATCAACGAAGAAGATGATGGTTTGTACTCTGTACGCAAACAAAATGCATTAGTTCATGAAAACATATTTCTTTCACCCGAGGACCTAAAATTGAGCTAAATTCCTAAATAAACACATTCATGCATGCATTAAATCTTTTTATCACTCAAAATCCACTAAAATATGCAAAATAAAAATCTAAAAATAAATAAGGAAATATGAAATCAATAGAAATATAAATACACATAAATATACCCAGAATTCAAATAATTTTAATTATTTTTATACAACTCAAATATGAAATCAATAGAAATATAAATACACATAAATATACTCAAAATTCAAATAATTTTAATTATTTTTATACAACTCTGACTCTATTGATTCCTTTTGCATTAATTAAATAAAGATATATATATATATATATATATATATATAGACACCACAAAAATATCACCTTTAATAATAGACAAAAGGAACATCTTCACTTTTCCCAATAGGCGCGCAATCCAGATTTTATATATGGAGCATATGAACTCGAATTCACCCCAACTCATTTTTAAAGTTCATCATTTAAAATACTTCAAATTCTAAAAATACACTTTAAAAAAGAATGGGCCTCGTTTGTGAAAAGTTAGCTATGAGATCCATTTGTACAAGGTTCCGTTTTAAATCCTTTTCTTTTGAGTTCAATTTTTCGCACATTCACTATAAACTCTCACGTATTCTGTAAAGAAGCAAACAATCAAACTACAAACAATCAATCCACATGGAGAACATGTGATATTCGTGGAAAAATCGAATCGATGTAGAGGGGAAAAACCACAGGCAAAGAGAGGTTTCACTCCGACGAAAACCAGAATACAAGATACAGAAACCCTAGGAAGCACCAGAACATAATATATTCTTAGATAACCCACACCTTATTCTAAAATACACATACATAGCTCCTCATATCCTTAAAAACATTCGTGCATCAATTAGCAATACGACACTATCCAGAACTTAAACTAAAACGACAAAGAATTATCGAAATCGAACACCTCAATTTACTCTCCATTACTCTTAAGTCTTAATCCAACAAGACCTTCCCCAACATTACAACCTTACGTAGGGTTCCCATTCAAATCGATAGAAACATTGAGAGAAATATTGCAAATAACTATTGTAACCGCCTGCCCATTTATCTTTACATTATTAGATCTAATTACTATCTTTGCAACTCCCAATCCAATTCTAGATGTATCGATCACAGGTCGATTTACCATAGACTCACATCAACATCTTGGATATTTCCCATCATGTTGCAATCCAAATGCCAAAATTTACAGCTATCTGGAAGCACTCTTCCTATCGGTCGCTTTACCGTCAACCCATCAAGGCAACCACTTACCTAGGACCATATTGTCGTGTCCCGAGTTTAGACTCGAACCGTGTCATCGACTGAAGACAACCGCACAAAATACTTAAGTTCAAGTTGTTACTTAGATCAGTACGTCTCCAGCTAAATGCAATTTTAATCTGATACCGCATTTCATGCACATGAAAGTAGATCTAATTCCGTTTTAGAAGCCTAAGAATTCTATTGAACTCCAGTTCAACACCGTGCATCTGAAAGAATTTACTAATATGGTCTTTTAAGGTATAGCTCAACCGGTCTTGACTCCTGACTTTTGCAGAAAGATCGCAAAACCGCTTTAGTAGAAACCGTGGGCTCTGTCCGTATTCATACGTGTTTACCAGAAAGAATTCCTTAATCGTAAAAGGAGGTTAATTTATCATTTGTCGTTTCTTCGTCTTATCGTTTTAGGTCACGACGACCTCTGACCATTGGATCATACCCTAGATTCACATCGATAGGGTCTCCTCCCTAGCCCGCAAAAGCATCCGCATATCGCGGCGTATCGGGCAAGGGATTTATTCCTTAATTAGGAAAAAAAGGCCAATAATGACGTCATTGGCATGCAAATGCAAACATTATATAATGGTCTGCCACTCATCGAATCTAAGTGCCATTCTCTCTATCTATCTATCTCTCTCACTCTCTTCCTTTGCTCTTCATATGGTGCTCATCACATCCTATGATTATGATTATTTTCCCCCACATAATTCTCGTAGATCCGACTGATTAAGTTCGATTTTTCTTTCCATAGTCATGATTCAAGGGTTTGATCCATGTATTTTCATGCAGTTCTACGATGTCGATGCCGTTCGTTCCGCAGGCTGAGGATGGCTCCAGCGACCCTCCGACGCTGCCTAACGCGCTCCCCGCCTACGGCTCGAGCAATGGTGAGTACAAGGATGGCAAGCTCAAAATTATAGTCTTGTCGCAGTTAGGTCCCTGAATGTTCACATCTTGCCCTTTCCTTTGCTACCATGGAAAGTAGTTATTATCGTAACATAATAACATGTAGTGTCATCGTCGTTGTCATCGTTGTTGTTGTTGTTATGTTTTTCTCGTATATCTAGGAATGATTTACATGATGTATCTGTTTGTTTTCTTCTTTTTTTGTGAACTTGTTATCGTAGCGATTGAAAGCATGTTTGATTATGCAGATGTTTCTTCCAGGATGACCACACCCTTGTCTACTTTGAATCCTTACGAGTACTACGGAAGCGTGGGAGCGATGGTGGGGATGCCAGGGGTGGACAATAACCAATTTGCCCAATTCAACTTGGGGCAGATTGGATCTACTATACCGACGACTACGCAAATCCCGATGCAGATGGTCATACCTCCTACACCTATGCCACTTTCGATACAGATGCTAGGTCTCCAACCGCCAGCAGAGGGGAGCTCGAGCCAGGGTCCATATAGTGCTGCGGCGAAGAAGAACAAGAGAAAGATCAAGAACCGTGAGTCGGCCGCGAGGTCTAGGTTAAGAAAACAGGCTCGTACACTTACCCCTCCTCCTCCATCACCCACTTTTTTTTGCATGTGTATACATATTTTATAAATACATAAAATATACAGGGGTTAAAATGCAATTATAAAGTATGCATGTAAATATATTTCCAATATTATGTCTTTTTAGGAAATTTAATTAATTATTATCTTTTTTAAGTCAAATATGGTAAGAAAGCATCTATATTTATGAAGTCAAAGCCCGTCAACGATTTATTTACGGAAAGTATTAGTAATTGTTTATTTCCATAATTCAATCTTTTTTATTGTATGATACGTGAAAACAATAAGGAAAAAATGGGGTTGTCCCGTCCCATTTTTTTCATATTTTTTTATTTTTTTTGAAAGACTTCACCATGTATATTCATCTATATATCCCTTCTATATACCATTCGAATTTTGTCAGAAACAGAGACTCGTACGACCTTCATCCAGACAATCATTTTTTAACGGTCCTAGGATTTTTTAAATCGACCCTATTTGGATGGAGACCGTACGAGTCTCTGTTTCTGACGAAATTTGAATGACATATAGGAGGGATATATAGATGAATATACATGGTGAAATTTTTCAAAAAAATAAAAAAAATTGCGGAAAAAACGGGACGGGGCAGCCATGTTGACTGCCCGCAAAGGACAGCCCCATCAAACCCAAACAAAAAATATCTATTTAATCTTTAGCATCCGGTGGTAATTAATCCACTTTATCTCCTTATTAGGCTTATGATAATCAGCTTGCTCTCGATGTCCAAAGGCTGATGGAGGAAAACGAAAGGCTGGAGAAGGAACTGGTATGTAAATAATAATAATAAATTAATATTTAGTAGTTTCTGTAATTCTGTTCATATGTGTTTAGCGAGATATTAATCCTTTTTTTATTTAATGTAGAGGGTGATGGATTACGCAAATTTTGTGCTGGAAGAAGAGAAGAAGGAGAGGAAAGATAAAGGCAATAGGCTGCGCAGGACCGTCTCATCTTAATTAATTATAGAGCCAATGATAATATTTCAAAATATAATATTTAGACTTTGATCAGAAGTCTAAAATAATAGACTGTGTTTCCATCATTCCGTTTCCGTGCAATAAGATTTGCATGCAGCATATATACAATTGTGATATTGTTGATTAATCAATAGATCATATGTACCATTAGATGTTTCCTGTTGCTTAGAAACGATATTTTATGAGCTTGAAAGTTTGATTTGAATTTATAGATTATAGATTTAATGCAAGCGGTCTATATGTTTCAGTTGATCTATTCTGATGGCTTACGGATTTAGATTTGGATCGTTATCGAGGAAAATTGACATTATCGACTTGTTAAGTCCATAAATTTGCCGACAACCACTTGAAAATTCGGGGTATAAACGAGCTGAACCTGAGCGAACCAACTTAAGCTCGGTTCGGTTCGTTTAACTTACTTTCAGGCTCGGGTTCAATTCGACTCGATAAAATGAAAACTGTAATCAGGTTCGGTTCGGGTCAAGTAAAGTTCGTAAAGGTTCGGTTTGGCTTGTTAAAGGTTTGCTTAAGAATAGGGCAGTGTCCTAGCCCGCAGGGGAGGGTTTTGTGGGGGTTTCGAGAATACGGAGTAGGGACTTAGGGAATGGATGATTGGATGGGTTTTGGAAAATAAGATAATAACCCTTATGTTATGATAAAATGTCCTTTTTTCCCTTATATATATACACACACAATATGTATTTATATATACTTTTATGTATATATGTGCGTATATAATCTAGCTTTTAACGAACCGAACCCGAGAAATCTATATTTTTAAGGTTCAGTTCGTTTATTTAATCGAGCACAATCTCGTGTTCAGGTTTGGTTCGATTATTTTTTAATCGAATCTGAATCGAACTTTTAGCGGGCCAAAACTGAGCGAATGTCGAACCTGAGAATTTTCTGACAGCCTTACTTGAAATTGTTAAGCTCAAGTTGTTGTCAAGTAATGCCCACCACTTATAATAGCCCTCACATGGTGTGCATATTTCACTTGTGATTATTATCCGAATGTTACAGCTCCCTCTGCTTATATTCATAATGTTCTCATCATAATATAACATATCGCATGTTCTCGGTAATAGTGACGATTGCACAATCTGGAAAGTTTTTTCCTCATGTTTTAGAATAGCCTCATGTAAAAGAGTGTCTGATGGATCACACTTATGTGAATAGTAGCTGTTTGGATGGTTGAAAGGTTGGAATAGTAAATGTGAAGCAATATCGTATTGTTTATGTATTTTATTTATTATCATTATGATTATGATATGTTATGTAAAACTTTTTTATATAAATTTGATTAAAATACATTATGACAACTTGAGGTAACATGGCAACCAAATAGAGGTAACTCCGCTCTCTGATATTAGTTCTAATGTCCCAAATCTAATTAGTCTTGACAACTGATTGGATTCGGGTCTAATATGTGAAACTTGTAAATATGTATGTGAAATTGTGAATATTATTTAAAAAATGGAGAAAAAAAGAAAAAGATAGTTACATATATCTATTTATAAATAGGACCTCCTCCCTTTCTCTCTCCCTCTGACCACCACCCTATTTTTTTCCCCTCCAAAACCCCATGCATAGTTTAGGACCTCACGTACGTTAACAGAAACCAAAGAGCACCAAATGGACAGATAGTAAACCAAAACGGGGAGTCTCTTCCACCCTCTCCTTCCTTCCTCCATTCCTTAATCCCTCAGCTAGCCTCCCATGGAACCCAAGTACGCCAACGGCCACCCGCGCTATGTTATGCTCGCCGACAACAACATGGCAGGCCCTCCTAGCCGCCGCAACATCCCCCGCTACAACTCCCACAAGAGCAGCGGTTGCGGCATCTGCGGCTGCTTGTGCTGGTGTTGCTGCTTCCTCCTCCTCATCGTCCTCGGCTCCATCGTCTACATCTACATCGCCCTCGACCCCAAGCCGCCTTCCTACTCGGTTCGTGCAAGAAAATGCTATTTTTTGAAAATAGTTAGGGGTATTTTATAATTTCGCCAATAAAAACTGACCCGTTTGTAGTTTTTAGGTATTTTTACTCCACAGACCCTATAAACTTTGTCGATTACATTCTCGACCTTTGAAACAACGTATTTCCACCCTCGATCCCGTAAACTTGCTAACCCTTACCCCATAGACCATGTGGTTACCTACATCCATTTGCTCATTAATTTAACCGGATTTCGTTAAAAAGATGTGTATATTACCCTCTTTATTAGAAAATTTGAAAAATATGGCATCCCTCTTCTTCCCTACCCATCCTCCTTACATTCCCTTCCCATCCACCTCCTCCACGCCATCCCCGACCTCCCCCTCACTGCCCTCGTCCTCCCAGTCCTTCCATGCATTGTCACCGACCTCCCCTACGTCGCCCTCGACCTCCCAACCCTCCCTTGTGCCGCTGCCAATCTCTCCTATGCCACCCTCGACCTCCCAGCCCTCCCATGCATCGTCGCTGACCCGCACCCCTGCAGGCCGTCGTCGGCCAGCTACCTCCTCCAGGCCGCCGCCCACCTCCCCAACCTTTGCCCCACCCTGACCTACTCTACTCCTGGATTCACACCCACCTCATCCTCCCCAACATGCTCCCCGACCTCTACCCACCCCGACCTCCTGGACCTCCCCAACCTCTACCCCTTCCCGAACTACACCCCTCCTGGACCTCCGTCCACCTCGACCTCCTCGTCCTTTGCCCCTCCCCGACATCCGCCCCACCCTGACCTCCTAGACCTCCCCAACCTCCTCCTCCTCTCCAAACACCACCTCCTCATCCAAGTTGTTTGTCTTCCAACTCCCCCACCCCCTCCCCACCCCCACTCCACATTTTCTTTCCTTGACGACCACGTTGTTGTCGAATCCCTAGGCGACTCCATCTCCTTCATCCCCAACATCCGTCGTCGTGTGCTTGGAGAAGAAGGGGAAGAGGATGACCTTTGGAAAGAACATGGATGTGGAATATCCATCGTTAGATTTCCATTGGTTAGATTAACTCAAGACTAACACAAGCAATTGACTCAAATAAAGTTAAAACTGACGATAGGGTCTGTGGGGTAAGACGGAGCAAGTTTACGGAGTCAAGAGGGAAATACTTTCTTTCAAAAGTCGAGGAGATACTTGACAAAGTTTATAGAGTCTACGGGGTAAAAATCCCTAACTTTTATTTATACGATAAACCAAGTTCTAGGACTATTTAAAAAAGTACTATAATTACATTCCAGCCCTTGCAGTAAGGGAGATTCTCGTGTTAATACAAACTATGCAGGAATTAGGTTGTAATTGCAAAATCACACATGGGTATCTACGTAGACATCCCAAATAACTATTAGAAATGGTCCGGTTGCTGATGTGCGGCTAATTGCCTTCTCAGGTAGAGCACCTGCAGGTCTCGTCGTTCACCGCCCACCCCGACTTCTCCCTCCACACGGAGATCTCGGTCACCGTGCGCGCGGAGAACCCGAACAAGAACATCGGCATTACATACGGCCACGACAGTGTGATCGCCGTGGTCTACAAGGGCGCAATGTTATGCACCGGCAAGCTACCATCCTTCTATCAGGACCACGAGAACACGACCATGCTCAACATAGTCCTCAAGGGAGACAACACCTTCGGTTCCAGCCTACAGGACGCGCTCGAAGAGAACGAGAAGTCGAACAGCATACCGCTCGACATATATGTCAAGGTGCCCGTCATGCTCAAGGCATGGTCGACCAACACGAACGAGGTGAAGGTGCTTGTGAATTGCCAGTTGGTGGTGGATAGCCTGAAGCCAGGTAAGAAGGTCGGGATCAAGTCGGCCGACTACAAGGTCAATCTCCAATTCTGATATGAATAGGATACTAGGGGTGAGCATGGATCGGATTTTGATCGCGACAATCATGATCCTTCGGTTTGTTCATAGACGAGGTGATGTGATGGGGTTGACCATGGATTGGGGTCAGCATTGGGATATGGGGAGAGGGGTAGAAGGCATGAAGTGGAGGGAACCCTAAAGATTGGTTTGCTCTGTTGATTTGGGTTAATTATTGTATTATAATGTCCATATTGACTGTAGAAGTTATTTTTTTTCATTTCTTTTTACCATTCAAAATCTGCACGGAGCAAAACAGAGTAAAATATTAGAGTACATTTGCTGCTTGAGTTCAGATAATTCCTTAATAACCGTGAATTAACCCTTAATATATATCGTACATAACCCTTTAATAACCGCATAACCCTACACGCATAACCCTACAGACTTTCAATATATCGTACGTAACCCACGTAACCCTTAATAACCGTGAATTACACCCGAAACCCTGAATAATGGCTCCCACAGATGCCCTTCTTATAAGTTTATCCGCTGACCTATCATAAACCTTGAATTAATCTAACCTAAATCCAATGGTAGACATTTATTCTTTTTTTTATTTTAATAAACCTCACTTCCCTCCCTTCTTCCTCCTCGGCCTCTCCCTCCACTGCCTCTCCTCCCATAGCAGCAACTTCGCCGCTCCATCCTCCGTTGCCCAATCCTCTGCGTCCTCTCTTCATGGGCTCATGCACAAGCTATAAGCAGCAGCAGCAGCTCCATCAGGCGGAGTCCTCCCTCTGCCAACCCCTCCTCCGCCTCCCCTCTTCCCCCACAAGCTACAAGAGGCGCTCAGGATTGAAGTCTGTTGATCATACGGTTGGATTGAAGTCTGTCAGATTGAATGAAGGCTGTCACGGGGGCTCATCCTCCTCCCTGTTTAGATCAGCTGAAAGGCAGAGCTTCTCTTCTTCGTAGGGATGCAACGGATCTTCAACTTGGAGCTCGGGATACACTGAGGTCGAGGCTCTTCTTAGATCGAGGAGGATTCAGCTATTTGGGGCGACTGATGACTACTGTCGAATGAGAAAATTCAAGGGGTGTGACGGTGGTGGATCAAATGGTATGATATTCTGCTATAAGGGCCTGACGATGTGGTTCAACGAAGCTTCGATAGCCTCCCAATGCTAGAGACGAAGCTCAATCTCGCAGTCAATAGAGGGTAACAATGTCAGGGACTCAGGATCTCATGGATTCTACTACTACTCCTCCTCGAGGCTCCGAATGATGGAGTCAAGTACTCCGATCATCAACATTGTCGAATTCGAGGGTGGCTGAATGTGATTTTGCTGAATCCAAAAGGGAGGAAGGATTGTAGATGGTTCAGATCTAAGGCATGGCACCCTTTAGCAAATTTCATTGAGCCAAAGGGTAATACAATCAGATTTAACAGATTCCATGATAACAGACAAAATAAATGAAAGTTGACATAGGGTTATGCCATGCCATGCTTAACAACTATTCTGGGTTCTGAATATAATTCACGCTTATTGAGGGTTATATACGATACATTGGTAGTATACAGGGTTATGGGTGTAAAAATCTCTTTTTCCTTTGATTGAATCACCTACCATGCATTTAAATAATAGCTACCATAGAGACCCTAATCCCTTCCCAGTTACTTTGTATAACCGTTCAACTATATTAGGAATACAATATAACCACTACAACCCTCTCCTTGCAAATATGAGCACCTGATGATATCACCAAGTCACGCCTAAAACCTGGATCTTGTGACTAACAACTATAAGAATATCCATGCAACAAGTTAAAAGATTTATTCTAATTCCCTTCATGATATAGAACTAGAAAAACTTCTTTGCAATATCATAGCAGATTTCATCCTGAGGGAAGAATAGATCACACTTTTGACATGCAATTTACGTTGACATGCATATGCAAGCCGCACATTTAGTGCTCTGGCACTGGCTTCTCCAAGAGCTGCTTCTATTATCAAAGAGCATAGAGGTGACGGCGATGATTTTCAAAGAGCAATGCTTTAGTGCTCCCAACAAAGCTTCAGTGAATGAACACCACATGTATCGGGAGTTTTTGGAGCACTTTAGAGCTTCTCTTTCACCCTCGTAGAGATTGTGTCAAGCCTCTTGGTGTACTCTGCGAGCCTTATGGCTAGCAAGGAATGCTGTGATTTTGGTCATGATAGATTTTATTTGAGAATATGGTGGCCCGTGCCAAAATTCTTTTCCAGGCATGGTCCATGAACCCTTGTTAATGTAGCTTTTTTATGTGATTAATATATTTTGGATGTCCACCATCCTAAATGATCACCCTTTCTTTTTGTCAAAAAAATAAGGAAACAACTATAAACAACCCAAAAAACCACGAGAAGCATGAGCGAGCAATACGATGAATATAACAGGCGCAACAAACTTATGGCAAAAAGGGGGGGGGGCGTGAATTTAATACAACACAACATCTCTAATAAAACAGAAAACAAGGTCGTGATTTAATAAGATAGATCCACAGCATATTGGTCTAAATGGATTCTTACACAGGGTGGATAGAATTCCTAGGTGCTCAACAAGGTTGTAAAAAGAGATAAGATTAAACCTGGAGATCCAAAATACCAAAGCTTTGAACCAGGTCGCAAACTGGACACTACATAGTTGCCGATTTGCAGGTATTTACGCCATCCTTGCAGTCGGTCGTGAGATCGTTGAAGGTTTCCAGCTGCTTCTTTCCCCTGAGGAACACCTCGGTATCGACCTCTCCTCTCATGTACCCATCAAATTCCACAGGCATGCCGTTGTTTAATTGCTTGGTCTCAGCATACCACTCACTGTTCTCGCCCCACAGTTCTCTGTAATCATCTAGAAAATGGATGCTATATTTATCCTTCAAAGGGTTGAAAAAGGAGGTGGCGGGCTCATTTGTTGCGATGTATAAGTTCCTCCCATCGTCAATCTTATTACCCAGGGTTGACAGGAGTGCATCTGGAGAAGTGTCAGTCGCCAAATGCGGCCATAGTTGTGTGTTCCTTGCCTTCTCACCCCTGACAATATGCACCGAGTCGAAATCCCAGTTCAACTTCGAAGCAATTGCGGAAACAATCTCAAGCAGCCGCTTGGATTTCCATATAAGGTGCCATGGCCTCTGAATCACCGATTCCGTCTCCCCTTCGCAGACCCTGTACCAGTAGTTATCAGGCTCCACTGACCCAAACTTCCTCATGATCAAGGCATCCTTAACACCTGCAAGCTTCATTGGTGTGATCCGGAAATCCTCCACAAGATATAGACTAAGCCCATCCTTCTTCTGCCACTTTCCCCAATCCAACCAGAACTCTCGCTGGTCGAGAACAGACGCAGCATCCCTGAGATGCTCGAAATCGAAATAGAGCCTGAAGTCCCTTCCTTCTTCATCCTGTTTTGACGAAGTATACATCGAAGAAAGGCAAATGGAAAGATCCATGACCAACGTGCGGTTCAAGTACTGCGCCTCACCCAGAGCGCACAGGAAGCTCCACAAGTAATGATCCATGCTTTTGCACCTCTCACCACCACCCATATATATCAGATACTTCCCACTGCTGAACTTGCCCTCGGATTCAACCACGGGCAGCGAGTCGTTCACAGCTTCCCCAACCACCGGTACAATCACAGTATTCGCCCCTTCACCTTGTACCGTAGCGGGCCCGAATTCACCATCACTACTCTCTCCCTTGTTCTTCTTCTTCTTCTTCCTCGCATTTAATCCAGAGTGGTACTCCCCGACCGAGACCACTGTATGTGAACAGTCTGAATTGCGCTGGATAACAAACCTCCTATAATCCTTATAAAAGGCTGCCCTCTTTGCGTCCTTAGGCCTGAACCTCCATGCCATGTCACACGATGTGTCATTGTCGCCGGATACCGGCTTACCAAACCGGTAAAAATGCACATCCTTGAACTTCTCCATCGCCACCTTCATCATCAAATGGAATACCGGGGGCACGCTGCACTCAATGGGCTTAAACAGATCGCAATCAGCAGATCCATTCACAGCATCGCCGGTGCCCCCTCTAGATTCTGGATCTAACTTTGCGGCACCAGAAGCATCGACGGTGGGAATTTCGGTGATGGCTGTGGTGACCGCCGTGTCGGTGGCGGCGATAAAGTCCTCACCGGTCCTCAGAACGGAACCCTCGGTTCTGAACGTGGCATTGGAAGTGGATGTGAGGAAAGATTCGATCTTTGTTGAGGGACGGAGCAATGGATCGTCCGGCTGATACGTAGCGGCGATTATCGTGAAGATCACGACGCCGAGCACGAAGAACGCGAAGCAGAGGTTCCCGATGAGGCGTATGGTGTCCTGCCCCAAGTTCTCCGGATCGAACCTCCCCATTCTCGTGACCCCGACCCTCCCGAGCATCTCGAGAGCGGGTGAACCCCTATATTAGCAGAAATCGATCGGATCTGGAGCGAAAAAAGTGGAATTTCGAGCGGAAAAATCGTAACTTTGGTTTCGGATCTGATTACCTGAGATGGACAACGCGGGATCAGAGTATGGGGATTCGCATCCTTCGAACGGAACTGGAATGCGGGAGGAAATGGCGATGTCGGAGAGGCGATTTGAGGCAAATTAGGGTTTTGGGAGGGAGAGATCTTAAGATCTACCGGGGTTGCTTCTTCTTCTCCTCGTGAGAGAAGAGAGAGAGAGTGACCTTCGGCATTAAGGTCTCACTGCGACGGGTGGGGACAAGATACGCGGTGTGGTTACCGACCACCGACGTCGTGTTTATGTGGGCGGGGAATTTTACATTTATACTCTTTGATCAAATTTCATTTGGAAAATTGCTTACACCTCCCTCTCGTCTGCACAATCTGGCCTTTCTGTTTTTGAATAAAAGCATCATCCTTGGGAAAATATGGCTGAAAAGTGAAAACTGAAATGTTTAGAGTAAATTTTAAAAAAATTCGTGAACTGTATATAATTCCATTTCAATGTCATGTATAAAATTTAAAAGGTAACCATATAGTATGTAAATTTTAAGATTGGTTCAATGTGATCTTTGACTATTAAAATTTAATTGATCATTTCGTCTTTACAAGCTTAAATTTCAATAGTCAAGATGACATTGAGACTAATCTTAAAATTCAAGTACCACATTGTTATCATTTAATGTTCAGATACGATATTGAAATCAGATTATAGTTCAGGGATATTTTTTCAATTTACTCAAAAATCCATACTGAGGAGAAGGGGCTCTACTTTGATTTTGGCAATACTACTTTCTTGTGGACCACACCATACGCCTTAATGTTTACTTCTTATTTTAAAAAAATGCCATAATTATACTTTTAATATTCCTCAGTGTTAGTTGGATGAAAATTGTTGTTGTTATTTTAGTTTTCTCATCAACTTTTTTAATTATTCTTTTCAAATAATCCTTCCAACCTGGATTTTCTCCTCATATAGCCTGCTTATTTTGACATATATTTCTTCACAGAAGTTTTGTAGCAGACAACAACAACCACAGAAGCAGAAATAGAAAGAAACATCTTTTCGAAATTAACCAAACATGGGAACCAACAAAATAAAAAGATTTCTACTCTACACACTCTAAAAACTTTGTCAGTTACCTTCTCGACCATGTAAACATCGTAATTATCACTTCAATCCCGTAATTTTGATCCATGTTATGCCGCGAACTATGCCGCCAATTTGATTATTCTTGAATCAACTTGCTTGGATTAAGTTTAAGTTAATCGAACCACACCAAAATCAATGGTGGATTTTCTTCCACCTCTCTCCGGCCTCTTTTTTTCCCTTCAATCAACCCAACATGAATGTTGCCTTCATACAATATATTCTTACAAAAGATAATTAAAGTAAGTTATATAGAAACTTCACACACACATTCAAAATAAAGTTAATTATAAATTAATTAATAGTATAAAATATTTGAAGGCATTTACTGAATGAAAATATTGAAGATGCACAACATGTTAACATTTAGTCCACGGATAACAAGTAAGATAGATGGTCCATGTGGGAACGCCAAATATTGAAGATGCGCAACACGTTAACATTTAGTCCATGGGTAACAAGTAAGATATAAGGTCCATGTGGGAACGCCAAATATATGCAACACACATGTGTGAGGAATACCATATATTTATATTAATTGGATGGTTTGTTAATTTTGGATTAAAAATACGAGTATGATAGAGATAAAAAAGACAGTTGAATCTGAATTAGTGAATCACTTGGAGAATATAGTGAGACTTTTATATAGATGATTTGAAAACAATAGATATTGATTCTGTCGGATTAGCTTAAATAACGCGAAACACATCACTACTTACACATGTACATGTACATGTACATGGGTACTAATTAAATGTATTCGGGTTCGGGTAACCATAAGGGAATCTCAAACCCAAACATGTACCCGCATGGATAGTAAATTTCAAACATCCACATCAGCGATGGCAACGGAAGCTGCTGTAGTGCAGGGGTGAACGGGTGGAGGCGTGCAACGGGAGTGGTGGCGGTGTCGATGTTTGAGCAGCGATGGCTACGGAAGCTGGAGGAGGGGGCCGTCGGAGAGGGCGACACATTCGAACACCTCCCTTGCTGCATAGTATGAGAAATTTTTGTAACCCATGCTTTGTACTTGCTCTTCTTATCCCCACAAAGCCTGGCTTCGATCTTCACTCGCACCTTCATCCTCCTAACCATCTTCATGCTCATGCAATTCCCTATGACACCATGAAAAGTAAGTACTCAGATGCCCTTATCCTCAAACGCTTCAAGGGATGAATCACTGCATACAACTTTCGGCACATGAATGATGCTGAAAAGGCTGCTACGTTTGAAATTTTCAAGAGCAATGTGGAGTACATCAAGTACTTCAAACTGAAACAGCATCAACCAATTCACGGACCTTAACAACAAGAAGTTTAATGAGATGATCGATATCAAGGAAGGACCAACAGAGCTCAACAGTTGCGATTGAAGGACTCGATGTGCTCCACATTGCTCCTGAATGTTTCAAATCTAGCAGCCATTTCTGTCATTGTTCACGTATCGACAGTTGTACCTGATGATCCATCTCTCAAAGCGTTCGAGGTTGAGGGCATCTTCACCGCTTGTGGGTATGTGCTTTGCATGGTGTTGTGGTAGGGATTCTGCACAAGTATAAAGATGGTTAGGAGGAGGAAGGTGCAAATGGGGATGGAAGCCATGCTTTGTGGGAATGAAGAAAGCAAGAGCAATTGCATAAGGGTTCTTATAGGAAGGAAGCCTAGGCATTCTCTCTCCCTCTCCTAGGAAGCTTAGGCATGCTCTTTATCTCTCGGGAGCGGATCCTCTGCTGGGCAGCAGGGATCTGCTGCAACCCGGGAGTGTACCCGAGCCGCTCGATCGAGATCGAGCGGTTTGCATGGTAAGGACCCACAAAACCCTTGATTTCGTGCGAACCGCTCGATCTTGATCGAGCGGCTCGGGGACACTCCCGGTTGCAGCAGATCCCTGCTGCCCAGCAGAGGATCCGCTTCCTTATCTCTTACACAATCTTTCTACCCCCTCTCTTTCTCTCTCCATATATTTGTGTCCATGCCCATGTAGGATATTTCCTTGAATGCCCGTTCCAAGGGCCCGTTTGGTTGCTGGTGTACCTCGGTGTATCCCCATCCAATCCTGGGTTGGAAATCCATCACAAATAAAGGTGATATCACATCACATTCGTTATTCCGAATCTTTCCCAACCCACATAACCATCCAAACAGCAACTAATCACAAGTGGATACCACAACCCACCTCCATCCTAATAACCAAGCATGCCCATAGGGATGAAAACGGATCGAATTGGCAATTTCCGCATCTATATTCACCTCATCCATGTCAAATATGGAAATAAATCGGATATGGATTTAGAAAATCATATCTTGAAATATTCAAATACGAGTTCCATCGGATACTCACCAAATATGAATCTAGGTCGGATAAAGAACGAATACGAAGATTAATTGATTTAAGATTGCATACCATTATAAAAATGTTTAGCCAATGAAAATCATAATAGCAAAGGTGTTGTTCTACATATATAGAAGCGGTGGGCGCATCTTACATGAGACATAATAATTTCTGTGAAGTTGTCGAGGAAAAGAGGCATAGTGGTCATCGGAGGTTGATGGGATGCATGAATTTGGGTAGGGAGAATATGGTTTTAAGTTGATAGTTGTTTACTAAAACATAATAAATATCATTAGTATAATATAATAATAGTATTTTGTATTCGGATTTGATCTTCTTGTTGTTTCCATATCTATATCCATATTTGATCTTGTTGTTGTTTCCATATCTATATCCACATTTGGAAAATTTTACAATTGATATCCATATTCAATTCATATTTGACTGATATTCGAATACAAATATCCATATTCAAATATTTTTAAAATATAATAAGTGGATATTGGAATATCTTTCGTATCCATTTTCATCCTTACAACCCTATATGGGAAAAATTATCGCAACAGCCAATTAAGCACTCCCTTTCACCTATCTAAACTCCTCATATGCCAATCCTTTTGTGTGATGTATTTACAAAACAAAAGGCAAACACGCAGATGTCCCATGTGATGAGATCGATCATAGCACCTATTGTAAAGCATTTGACTTATAATCAGACGGATATATGCAGATATAGGTGTTATCGTATCCTTATCCGTTTTAAATATGAATACATATACGAAAACATATATTGACAGGTATGAAAAATATGTTATCATATCTTTAAAAAAGAATATGGATGTAGAACAGATATTGATCGCATATGAATACTACTAGAAATACTCAATAAATTAGCTTAAATATACACACATTGGATGAAATACATGTGATATAAATATATTAAATGTTCTTAGATCATAATAAATACCAAATATTGTGAAAGAAGATAGTAAATAAGTCGGGGGCACAATTGATATTCTAAAAAATGGAAGGGCATAACTGATATTATAGAAGTTAAGAGGGTTACAAGTGATAAAAATCCTTAAAAATAAATCTACAATGTTATATTTATATATGAAAACAGATATACGAATATGGATGTTTGCGGATTTCGAAGTGATACCCATATGAGTATCCATTTTAAAATCGATATGGATATAGATGTCAAAATCTGTATAAGATGGATATGGTAATGGATCGAATACGGATTTATCTATATCCATTTGCATCCCTACTTACAATGCAATTCGTATTTGGGTGGGGGTACGTGATCCTATGCTCCTAATTTCTAGATTGGAATTAATGGAATGAGTACAAATTTCCTTTATAGTGATATTTCTAACTACACTCAAATAAAAAAATCAACCAAAAAAACACATTCCAATAATAACTATAAACCATTAAAGTAAACAATATCATTTTATTATTCCGATCATCTTAACCGTCCATGCAAGGGTTTAAAAAGCAGATCGGATCAACCAGTTGGATTGGAACCAGCCTCGATCAAGTCGGTGCCACTTCCATGAGTGTCTTATAAAAAACAAAACTACTCAAGGTTATGGATGTAAATATCAGAATTTACAAGTTGCCATAAGATTATGCCATGTAAGAGTTAAACATTATTCAAAGTTCTTGGTGTAATCATGAATTATCGACGATTCCTGAGATAATTATAAAACTACTCAAGGTTATAGATGTAAATATCCCTATGAGTAATTGGTTTACCCTCGAGTGAACGAGTAACCAAAAACTCAACTATTTGTGAAGAGATTACTCATCTTAATACCATTTCCAATGAGTTTAAGCCAACCCAACCCAACTTCTAAACAGACCCTATTATTAGTAGTTGTAAGGAATCAACGCCGTTTGATCATGATCAAACGTATGTGGATGAGCCATTTGATCACGAAGGATCCTCTGTGACAGCAGAGGATCTTCTCTATTGTCCTTGACCTCCACTGAGCTCATATAAAGAGGGTGTTTCTTGTACCTTCTGCAAACCCAACAATCCTCCAGAAAGATCCCATTTTTAATAGGAAAATAAATACAATATTTTTCAGCAGCTCAGTCAGAAAAACTGAAGTTCACTAAAACATGTCACTAGAACAATTAATTTCCCTGCCTAAAAAAATCATGGCTCAAACCTTACAATTACCATTACAAAAAAAAGACGAACTGAAAGATATTTTTATCGATAGAAATATTTTTCTCGTGATTTTTCCTGATTTCTATCAATAAAAATTGCTCACCGGAATAAACAAGTTCCATTTGCACGTCATATACTTGATGTTAAATCCTGGAAAAAGAAAAATATACATATTACAACAACACAAGCAAATAAGAGCTAATTTCCCACAGGAAAATTCAATTCAATACAACTCTTGAACCTAAAGGAGAGGTCATCCTATCTTTCTTTTGGACTAACTGAGTGTAATGGGGAAAATATAAGCTCCCCGGTGCATTCGTGGTAACACGACGTAAAAACACGTACTGTCCGCGGCATGTCGCAAAAACGGAAAAGTCCTTGGCCAATGTTACATACCTCAGGAAGCAATCAATCTCACTAAAACTTGAAGACTGCGGCGGGCATCACTTCAGATTCTTGTAGCATCCATAAGCGACGGCTATGGAAGCAACAGCAGTGACAACGGCAAGAGCCGCGTAAGTGTCCTCTCTTTCCCAATTCTCGAACCACCTCGGGATGGCATGGATCGTACGCGAGCATAATCCTTTGCCACTGCTTCCATCTGTTCCCTTGTAGCTTTTCTTACATGCGGACTTCTCAGCCTCCTTGCTTAGTGCACCATCGTTTTCGCCATTGTTCTCTTGTATTTCCTTAGGTGCCACATTTTGGCAACACGCGAAATTTCCCGCGCCTTGACAGCAGCCACCGGCAGCAGGGACAGAGTTGTTGACCGTGCTGCCATTCTCGCCAAGAAAGGTGATCTTCTCCTCATCCACACTCTCATTGAGAAGAAAACGCTTGAAGGCTTTCTTCTGCTCCTCCTTTGGCAACCCCATTTGGCCCCTGGGTGCAATTGCAGAATACTATCAGTCCAGAACAAAACCAAAATAGAAATAAAAAACGACGAATATGACTAGCTTCCCTGTGTTGGTAATGGTGAGTGAAGCTAAAGACAAATAGAGGTTCAAGTTGCATCAGAACAAGAAACACACATTGAGCAGAAATGCAGAGACGATTTCTTCCCAGAATTGAAATACTCCCATCACATAAAAATAAATTCAATAGCATGCTTTGCTCAAATTGTAGCATGACAACGTGATTCACAAATCCAGACACAGGTCTACTTATATCTACCTTTCGAAAATTTTTCTAACTCTGGATCATGTTGAAAGCTTATTTGATAGTTTTATCTATTTTAATCGTTTCATAGTTGTCATCGTTAAGGACAAATATACAGCATAAAGTGGGGTATACCCCATTAGAACGTTGAAGCAATAGTAATACTCCACGTAAAATTAAGTTTTCATGTTCGCCGCCACTGCATGAACATAAGTGTGCCCTCTTCAAAATTCCAGAATCTGCTACTAGTTATGCATTTCGTCCCCTTTTATATTCAAGCTGAAGCCGAATCTGCATGTATTCAAGTTTGCTTGATCAAGTTCAAGCATGATATAAATTTCCTTTTTATAGGTTAAAAAAAGGGGAAAACACGTGTAGGTGTCCACCTCAAAGATCTATCAAAAATAGGTCAATGCAAAAGCCAAGACTCGAAGAGAATTTTTGCATGATGGATAACATTTTTTACATAAAACCATTTCATTCCTCCCAGAAGATAGCCCATTACGTGCAAACTAGAGCGTCCATATGACGACTACGTGAATCAACCTCTTATTGTTTGGACGAAAGCATGACTTGAAAAGTGCCTCCCAAAAATGGAATGGATACCGGCACGAGATGCAAATGATCAGATATGTACAAAGATACAAATTAGGTGTTATCATATCCTTGCCTATTTTTAAACACGAATACAAATACGGATATGGATATTGACGGATATGAAAACTATGCTACTATTTCCTTAAAAATGAACAAAGCAAATCACATATGAATAATATTATAAAAGCTTAAATATACACTATCAATATACTAAATGTACTTATATCATAATATACCAAATATGGTGAAAGAAGGTAAACATTACGTTATATATACAACAACAAAGCATTTTCCCACAATTAAGTAGGGTCGGCTACATGGATTCTTCGCCTCCATTCAGATCTATCGTGGATCAATCCTGGGCTTATATCCACAAAACTAAGATCCCTTCATATAGTCTCTTTCCAACACTTCGTGTACCGTCCTTGCCCTCTCTTAGCCGGTTCAACATCCCAACAATCGCATCTCCTAATTGGTGCATCAGATGATCTTCTTTGCAAATGACCAAACCATCTTAAGTGGTTTTCTCGCATCTTACCCTCGATCGGTGCTACACCAACTTTCTTTCTGATTGCATCATTCCGAATTCGATCTATACGTGTGTGTCTACATATCCACCTTAGCATTTTCATTTCTACTACAGCTATTCTCTGTACATGTCTATGGTTAATAGGCCAACCCCATCAATTACCTTTTAGAAAAATATAGTTAAAAAAGGGATAACCAAATTTTACTCAAATTTTTGCATTTTGCACATATCATGAGTTTTACACGTCAATTGAGAAACATGTCAATAGCCGATAGTTCCAAATGTAGCTTGTTCTTAAGAAAAGGTGGAATACATCTGGAAGAGTCCAATGTAAATCCATTACCCATGTTATAGTTAACATATTTTATTTATGGAAAGGGAATTACCGCCACAGATGTGCAAGGACTTCTCCTTTGCCAATATGTTGTTCAAGCAAAGCAGGAACGTCATCGGGACTAACATAGCCATACCTAAAGAGTAGACAAAAAAGCAATCTTAGCAAATTTTAAATGAATGAGTTCAAACCTCGTAGAGAAAGAAGGCAAGTGACCCAAACTGTAAGGTTGAAGAGAGAACATTGCAACAAGATATAGGGTAAGAAACCATGATTAGATATTAAGATAAGATACAAGGAAACATGGTGAAACTTGGTTAAAGATAAACAATGAGGTGAGGTGCTGTCCAAGATGTGTTACCAATGACCAGTCACTTCATCGCCATTGCGGCTATAAATGATGACATTTCCAGCATATTTATGGCCTCCAACATGCGAGCAAGGACTAACTGAGACTTGGCCCTGAAGACCCCGTGAGCTTATTTCATCTTTGAACTTCTCAATAATAGCAGGACCGCAAACGCCACACCTTCGATCTCGACTCCCATGAGAACATACAAAAACATAGGAACCTGTAAGAGGTTTGGCAGCACCTGGCAACCATTCTGCCTCTTTTACAAGGACTTCCTCAACAAAATTGTCCACATCAAAATGCGTCAAACGCCTGCATTCAATCCATCATTTAGACTCGCATCAAAATGACGCTGTTAACCTCCAAAGCTGCCAAAGGTGTTTAGTGGTGTAACCTGTATCTGATCATATCTGGGAATATCAACAGATCTCCATTTGATGATTCATTGCTGTCTTCACCTTCACATATTGTCAATATGGTCTGCAAAAAGGAGAGTAAAGGGAAACTAGCACTGTTAGCACATAGTACAACTCCTACTAAGTTTTCACCATGGAACTTGAGAAAATTGTGTGATATTCATCTCGATTTACATATTTTCTTTTAGAATAGAAGATAAAAGGGTAACAACTAAATATCAAGAATCAGCGGTATATTAAGCAACCAAAAATATACTTACACACAATGACCACTAGCACAAGAACAAAGGAAAATACAAACAAATATACTGAGCACAGACAACCATGCATTAGGTTTATGGCATAAGTACACATACTCCACTAATCATTATACTGGTCATCTCCAGCCAGAATGCCTTTAAAAGCACTGTGGGCATGCTTCTATCAGCCCTTAAACAAAAGGAGTTTACAGGCTGCCTACTTCCCTCCCAGAAACTTTCCATAAGGCAGAAAGTAACATCAAAGGTATAGACAATCCAATAAACATCTTTGATTATCTTTATATCGTCTTCCATGTCTGTGTAACATTCTTCCGATGGCCTAGCAAGAAGCATCTACCATTTACAACAAAATACCCAGCATTGTGTACTAGAAAAATACCGTATAACTTTCTAAGAGACCCTTAAAAGGATAATAAGGATATGGCGTTAGAAGAACAATAATCAGTAAGAATCAATCTAGAAAGACTAACAAATACAACCCCTCCCCCGCGCCAAACACCCATAGAAGCACAACTTAACTTTTTTAAGGAGAAGGGGTTGACCACCTTTGATAGGTTCTCACCTGAAAACTCGGTTTATTAGAACATTGCACTGTACAGATGTGTCATCCAATTTTTACACAATATCTTCCATGTGCTGCCATATTCTCTACATAGTGTATCTTCCTTTAAAGATCAATGCATTATTAGACAGCAGATAGATCAGCACAAGACAATGCAGTCTGGAACTTAAACGCAGATGGTGCTCCGGGCCCTGCGGTTTCCCAATCTTCTTCTACCGTGAGTTCTGGTCCTTGTTGGGGGATGAGGTGGTTGCAGTTGTTAGGGAACTTGCCCACAAAAATGCAGTCTTTGAAAGAATTAACAAGGCTATCATTTTCCGGGTTCCTAAAAAGGAGGCCCCTAAGAGAGCGGAGGAATTTCGGCCGATCGCACTCTTGAATGTGATTTATCTCATTGTTGCAAAGGTGCTGGCCATTTGATTGAATGGGGTTATGGACCATAACATCTCACCTATGCAATAAACCTTCATTACAAACAGACAAACTGCAAACAGCCTCGCTATGGCTACTGAGATTGTTGTTGACTGGAAGCACATACATGTGAAAGGTGTACTTTGAAAGAGGACTTTTCAAAGGCTTACGGTACTGTAGACCGGCATTTCCTTTGGTCGGCTTTGTGTAAGAGGGTTTTCGGCATGCAGGATTTCTTGGATGAAGCGTTGCATCACTATGGCTTCCTGCTCTGTGCTCGTCAATGGTCGTCCAAAGGGTGGCTTTTTTCAACCACAACGGGGGGTTAGACAGGGATGCCCCCTTCACCTATGATGTTTGTCATTGTTGGCGATGTCCTCTCCTGTATGGTGAATCAAGTCATCCTCAAAAGCATCACTTCAACTACTCCAATGGCGTCATTTCTACCCCTCTTCTGCAGTATGTGGATGACACTATCTTTTTTATAGATGGCGGCAAGGAGGAGGCAAAGGCTATGACCACAACTCTAGAAATCTATAGTGAGATGTCAGAACCGATCCTCAACCACGGGAAATCTTTGACAATTCCTTTTGGGCTTTCAGAGATTATTGCTAGAGAGTGTGTGGAGGAGCTACACACAACCTGTGAAACCCTCCCGACCTGGGGATCCCCCTTGTAGCAGAATCAATATCTCTGAATGACTACCGATTATCGAGAAGCTAGAAACTAAACTGTTTGGTTGGAAAGCGGTGATATTATCCAAAGGTGGTCTGTTGGTGCTTGTTAAGGCAGTGCTCTCTGCAATTCCAATTTTCTTTATGTCCTCGCGCCTTCTACTGGTTGGTATCAGAAACATGTTAGAAAAGATTGTGTGCATGTTTCTTTGGGGAAAATCAGGGGAGGATGGTGCTGGGATGCATTTGGTCGACTGGACGACTTTTACCATGCCTTTGATGGATGGTGGTTTAGGAACAATGTTCACTAAATCGGCTGCACGGGCCGCATAAGCGGCCACATATGCCCGTGCGACGTGCAGACCGCATCGATTACTTGAATCAGTGCATCATGCGCCCTCCCCGCATATGCGGCACGCATATGCCCCGCATATGCCTCGCATATCCCGCATATGCCCCGCATACTGCTCCAGCAGCTCGAACTTTTCAATCTTCTCATTCAGGTCCTTAGTTCTGTAACTCTGCCTCTTTATTCAATTGTTAGAATATGACATGTATTTCTATACAATTGCAATGCATTATACCATTATGAATATGCAATGTTTTATGTTTTTTTCATGTATTATTTTCATGAGTAAATACAGTGTATCGTCGAATATTTTTTATATATGTCGATTGAGATTTTGCTCATGTAGTGCATGTATGTGTATTTAAGTTTTGTTATTACGAATCATATAATGTAAAGTTCTATGGCAAATACTTTTTTGTAATTAAATATGAGGCGCTTAAAAGTATATATGCACACCCATCTAACATGAACCGTTTTTGTTAGATCTTCTTTAACTCCACTTAGATACATAACTTCAGTGGTAATGTTATTCATCGATATTTTTTTATTTTTAAACTAAAAATTAGAAAACTGCTTAGAACCGCATATACCCCGCATATGCCCCCGCATACCGCTTAATCAGTATTCGGTGACCAGTCCGAACGCATACGCATACCGCTTTCCTGAACCTTGTTTAGGAATAACATTGAGGGCACGAATAAGGCGCTCCTATTTAAATGTCAGCAGACTATGGGGTAGAGACGATGACATTTGTTACAGGCTAATTCGTAGGATCTATAATATTGGGGATCCTCACAGAGCACTCCAACGTCCACAATCCCATCCTTTTGCGTTCTGGAAAGGAATCACTTCGGTTCTTCCCCCATTTCCATGAACTATTTCGGCATGTACTTGGTAATGGAAGCACATTTTTGTTCTGGAAAGACAACTGGACAGGTAATGGCTCTCTCTCCTCTATATTTCCACGACTCTTTGCTCTGTTTGGCAATAGGGATGCTCTTGTTTCAGACTGTTGGGTTGACAGCAACTGGATGCCTTACTTCTTGGATGATCTTTTCTGATCAACGACTTCTTGACTTCTCAGTCTCCTGGAGTTGCTAAGACTTGGTGGCAGTCCTTCTATGGGTAGAGACCATTGGGTTTGGAAGGACAACTCTTTCTCTGTAAAAAAGCGTGTACCGTGCCATCTGCAGACCGCCACCATCTTCGACGGAGCCCTTAATCCGTGACGGAAACCTCATTTGGGAGCTCCGACTTCCATGCAGAATAGGTTTCTTCATGTGGCTTTTGAGGAGGAGACGAATCATGACAAGGGACCGCTGGCAAGACTCTTCCAGGATATTCAAATAGATGTCTGCTCGGTGACATTAACATCGAAATGGTGGATCACCTCTTCTTCCGGTGTGCAAGGATCAACCCTATATGGAGCAACGCTGACAGGAGGTGGCTTAACATTCAGACCCTTGAGCTCTTTTGGGACTCGTTGTTTACTGCCAGACATCGGGCTAGAAAAGACATCCTCCAACCACTAGCGACGATCTGGGCTACTTGGTTAGGTAGAAATGGTGCACTCTTTTCTTCACAACGTTTCAATTGTGAAAATTTAATGTGTCATTCCAGGTCTCTTCTTGAGTCCTGGACTCTGTAAGTACCTCTATAACCTTCTCTTTTCTAATCTATATATTTGGGGTGGACACCCATGCGTGCCCCCCCCCCCTTTCGATTCAAAAAAAAAGACCACAAAGGATTCAAATAACTTGATCAACCGCAACTCTAGGAACTTCATATAGCACCACTCCCGCAGATCATAGTACAAATCCAACCCAAATAAATAACTGCATTTTGGATTTTTTCAGAGCAATGTCCCCAAGCACCTGCCGGAGGAGCACCCCAGCTACCATCTTGACCCCTATACCACCCCCCACCCCCACCCAACAAATTGTTTAATGGTAGGGGTTTTACCCCAAATTCGATAGAGGAAGACAAACATCTACGTTGTTGATAGGTGAGGATTCAATGCATATCATCAGGGTTCATGTCTAAATTAAATGAAGGATATCTACTGCTCCAGTTCAAAGGTGCAAGAGGGAGTTGGGAAACCCCAAGAAACGATGGAAGAAAATATTGACAGGATATGGATTTTTCAAATTTAAACATAGATATGGCCAGAAGTATATATGTTAAAAGCAATGAATTTATGTAGCTGACACTGTGACACCACTGGAAGTGGAAAAATCCTAGTTTTTTATACCTTTCACGGTATGCTCCCAACATAGAAAAAGTAACCCCACCACCTCCCACCTCAAGTTTTTTGTCTTTCCTACTTTCTCTTAGCATTAAACAGCCGTGATAGTTCCATCCAGAGATTTTATACAAAATATCGTAAATTTAGGCCTGAGATAGAGAAGGATGTCCTATGCCCTTGTTACGGTTCTATGGATAGAGCAAATCTGTGTTATTTTTCAGGAGAAGGAAACATGTATAAATACTGTTTTGCGAACATCAATCTTCCTGTCCAAGTAGGTCATGTCCAGTCAGTATTGGTTCATGATGCAATTTTTTAATAAAAAAAATGGAAAAACAAACGTACATGAGTCATTATTGATGCATACGTTTGCAACTTCTGCACCTTTTCTAACCACTACTTTCTGATAGTTATCTCATCTTTTAAACCGATAAAAAAGATCGAAGAAAAAAGTGAAAAGGAATAATGAAAACAAAATTCGGTCACTGTCAATATTGTCAATTTTTTTCAATCGGTCTAAATATAAAATTTAAAAAAATAGAATATAGATTTTCCTAGCTACGTAATAGCCAAATGATGCATCGTGAAAATCACAAAAAGATTATTCACTAAAGAAACATCAGTATAACCCAAAAATAAACAGCAGCATAGACATTTTATTTTATTTCTTACAATGGGAAGAAATGCTAATGCAGTCTAACAGATGTGAACGTCAAAATTACAAATAGAAATGATAACATTATTAAGAATGTCAATTTTTTATAATGGGAATGCCATTTCTTTTAATCTAACCACCCACTTCAAGTAGAAAAATGCTTGGGCTCTGGTTGGTGGACTGCTACTTGCTTTTAAACTGCAACCTGACTATTCTACGCGAAGCTACGACAGAATTTATATCAATCTAGCTCAAAGACAAGTCTTCAGATTTTCTCCATAATTATGTATACTTTGGATATGCTTCTTTATGAAGTTGAGTATGAGTAACCTGATTAGAGATAAGAAATAATGGGCTCAATTTGGATATGTGAAGCCTTTTATTTTCTGGGTTGACCTAACAAATCTATTTTGATGGTTGAACACAACACAATCCCAAAGTAGGCAGCAAGCAAAATGCTTTTATCGTCACCTAATCCTTGAACCCGCCTAGTTCGTTTTCCACGACAAAATTCAAGTGATAAGTTCGAACTGAAGAAAACCGCAGCTCAGCAAGCTCACCCGCCTCTTCATATCATCTTTCCTTGTCATAACTGCCGAAGAGAGAGAACCCGGTAAGCTTTCAAGATCTTTTGCCTCGACACGAGGTGCCCACAAGTGCGGGCTACTGTAACAGAGAAACAAATGTCGATCATACCATTGGACTGTCCCTGCAAGAGGTTCCCTCCCAAAGTCCTCTCTCTGAAACCCATAATCCGCATCTCTGCAATAGAGTCTCCGGTTGAAAGTGTTCCATAGAGCCACGCAAACAGGATAAGCAAAGCGAGAATAGCCATGCCCCCGGAAAGGAGAATTCAAGTAGCATTTGGGAAGCAACATCTAAAACAAACCACAATTTCAGAGAGGTATCCCGAATGCGTGACCAAATAGCAGTTCTTTATCATATCGTCTTGCGAGATAGTTCCGGATAAAGAGATATCAGATCAACAATTTGAAACTTTCCACTTAACATACAAGTCAGAGCATAAATTAAAAGAGATCTCCCAACGGTAAACACACTGAAACAGATCCACAGACATAATCACACCTCCACTTCCCAACGGACCAGACCCGGATGCTTGAATTTGAAATTGAGAACGAACAGAGTAGAATAGGCGGAGGTCTCTCACCTTCCGCTTCATCTCGGCTTTCCTGGAAGAGACCGCGGCGGCGAGGAGGCGCGGGAGGCGATCGAACTCGGCAGCCTCGATGTGGGAGGGCCAGTCCTGAGGGGACTTGTAGCAGAGGAAAACGTGACGGGCATAGAGCTTGACGGTGCCTGGGAGGTCCTTCTGGCCGAACTCGGCCCGCTGGAAGCCGAACTCGGCGTCGCCGGCGGGGTCGGCCTCGGGGCGGGGGAGCACGGTGTCGGAGTTGGGGTCGGGGACGAGGGAGGGGCCATCCGCTGCGGCTGCAGCGGTGTCGGCGGCGGCGGAGGGGGAGGAGGAGGAGAGGTTGGGGTCTTCCATGAGAGAGGGAGAGAGAGAGAGAGAGATTGGGGAGGTTTTGAGGTTGGGAGCTGAAATGGGGGTGTGTTGAGGGGCGATCAGATCTGTACCACGTGGCGAGTCACTGTAATAAAGTTAGCAAGATGTCCAAAAAAATATAGCAAATAATGATAGGGATTGTTGCACTATTACCCTTAAAACTACGTCCAATTACACCAAGAAGAGGGAGAGACTGTTGTTCACCTCTCGAAAACATTGTAATTAAAGCCTGACCCTATAATTGTACTCTATTTAACTCATGTGTCCCTCTCCAAGGGCTGTATTGTTAGAGTGGTTAAGATCGAAGGAGGTTGTGGTGTAATCAAAATCACAGGAGTATTGTTATAAGTGGATAAGATCTTAGAAGTAACGATGTTAAAATCGCATTATAAATTTAAAAACCTGAGGTGCACGTGGTCATACTATATCCGGTAGAGTCAAGGCTAAACACCAGTAATATTTTTTTAAAATTTCAATATTATCAATCCAATAAGAATGAATCCAAACCAACATGAAAGTTAAGTAGATTTTCATGTATCTACCCTCCATGTTAGATGGTTCAAGATCTTAGAGAAAGATATTCGGATTCAAAGTCTATAACGCGGATAATTTGTATAATATTGGTGTATTGTAATGTCTCTTATATGGGTTCGAATTTAGAATTGTTAGCGAGAAGATTAATCTTGATAACTTATTCAATGGTGATCTAACTGTCTTATTGACAACCACTCAATGTGTAAATCTTTGATCCTTCTGTGGATAATTGTATGTGATTTTATCAATTGTTGTTCATAATAGCTTCAATGTAATTGAGGCAAATACCGATCTAACTATCAATAAATTACAATGCAAGGATTTGTCTACTAGTATGGAATCATATAATCGGTAGAAGATATTCTTTATACTTTCTTAATATTTTTTGTAGATGGAAGAATCACAAGATATACAAACACCTCTTGAAGCAAATATTCCATCAGAATCATTAGAAGATGATATTACGAATGTTAGACCGAAAAATCGATATTGCCTAGCAATATGTGACCTTGATAGAGGATGGTAGAAAGAAATGTATATATAATTTCAAATTATTTTTAGGTGGTGGAATACACAGGGTGAAAGAGCACTTAGCTCAGAAGATAGGTTTTGTTGTACTTTGTAAAAAGGGTTTTTATCACTTGTGCCCCTTTGAGATATTGCAATTTCAGTTATGCCCCTCCTTTTTTTGAAATACCAGTTGTGCTCCTACCTTCTTGCAAAATTCACAGTTCTGCCCTTTTGTAATATCAGTTATGCCCCTACTTTACCTGAACAGAAGGGTAGAACTGTGAATTTTGCAAGAAAGTAAGGGCATAAGTGATATTCCAAAAAAGAGAGGGGCATAACTGAAATTGTAATATCTCAGAGGGGCACAACTGATAAAAACCCTTGTAAAAAAGTGCCAAATCACATTCAATTTCAAATGGAGGAAAATGTAGATGAATACAAAGTGGAGAAAAGGAAGAGAAATTCTGTCACTTCTAGTAATTCATTTGGTGTTGAAATTAACGAAGATAGTCCTACGATAGAGGAATTGTTTCAAAAGACAAACTTAACGGGAGAATCTTCTTCCAAGATGAAATTCCCATTTTTCCACAAAACACTACACCTACTAGTCAACCTGGAATCAAATCGGTACTTCAAAGAATAGAGGAAATTGAAAAGATTGACATGTTGATTGTTGATTGATTGTATGATGCGGGAATAGCTTTAATGTTATCACTCTTCTCAATTTTCTTATGATGGTTGATGGTATTGCATCTATTTGATTTGATTACAAGGCACCAATACACATGCAGTTTGTGAGTCACTTATGAAGAAAACCATTGTTGAGCTCGTGTGGAGATAAATAGGAAATTTTAGAAGATGAATGGATGCACAATAATGGCTGATGGTTGGACAGATAGAACACAATGTACATTGATAAAATTTTAAATTTATTCTATTGTACACTGTATTTTTGAAACGTTCCGAAACAATAGAATTACCATTTCAACTTTTTAAAGGTTGTGTTGACTTTGTGAGATCTGAAAATGTGGTGCACTTTATCACAAATAATGCTATCAATTATCAAGCTGCTAATAAAATGCTAAAAAGACACTATGATATATTTTAATATGGTAATATTTTTGGAGGTCTTGTGTTGTACACTGCCTAGATTTGATATTGGAAATTCAATCAGGTTCAAGGAGTACCTTATGTAATTGAAGCATCTCGGAAGATTACAAAATTTATATACAATCATAATTTTATTCTTCAGTTAATGCGAAGTTTTGTCATTCTGAGATAATCTGTCCCTCAGCATTAGATTTGCAACTAACTTTTTAACAACCCAAAGTCTTCTTGATAAAAAAAGATGGTCAAGATCCGTGGTAGCATTAAAGGAATGAATTAACCATAAATTCTCAAAAAACAATGGGGAAAGAACTTTATGAGATGGTACTCAACACGATATTTTGGAATGAATGTGTAATAGTCATTGGTATATATGCACTAGTTGTGAAGGTGTTGTGCATTGTGGACAGTGACTAGAAGCCATCTATGGGATCATATATGAAGTCATGAGAAGAACATGTGATGTTATTAAAGCAATATTTAACGGAAATTCCTCTGAATACATGCATTATATTGATATTTTTTATGACAAGTGGGATCAACAACTTAATCATCTACTTCATAAAGTAGGGTTTCTTTTAAATTATGAATTCTTCTATAAGAATGACATTGTATCCTTAGATCGTCACATTATGACAGTCTTTCATGATACAATGGAACCTTTGTTCTATAATGATGAGGAAAATATTGATTGTATCAATGTAGAGTTTTATTCATATAAAGATCCAATGGGTGGCTTTTGGACGTGCATCTACCATTCAGAATCGTGCAAAAATGGCCCCAGGTAAACAATGTTGATAATATCTCCATACTTATACAATCTTATAATATTTTTTATTATAGTTGAATGGTGGAATATATATGGTGGGCAACTCCTACACTATAATCATTAGCTATCAAAGTTCTCGGCCAAACATGTTCAACATCTGCATGTGTGAGCGCAATTGGAGTCTTTAAAATGGATCCACACTTTGAAAATGAACAAATTAAGCCACAAACGATTGAATGGGTTAGTTTTCATCAATGATAATCAACATCTTAGGTTTGTTCTCATTCAATATATTACAAAATAGTAATGAGTATGTAATTTCATATTTTTATTAGTCTTTCTTTTTTAGGAGAAAAAATGAAAGCAATGCAATATCAAATCCAATATCATTAGATAACATGGATTTGTATGGGGATTGCGTGGAAGAACCTAATAGTGAGACATTCAACATAGAGGAGATGAATGCTTGGAATGATGATCCGAATGATCATATATCACCATTGCTTGATATTTGATAAGGTAGAATTATATAGGATGAAAATCAATATCAATACTACTTATCATAATCACCACAATTGAATAAATTTATTCATACTTTTTTGTAGATGCTACAGTTGTGATCACGAGAGGTATGATAAAGTCTACGATTTTGAAACTTGAAAATGTTTAAAATGCATTATGTCATTGTCATTTTAAACTTTTGATGATAATTTTATGAAACTAATTTACTTGTCTAATAAACTTTATCGTTTGATTTCAATAAATGATTTTGATTCTTAAGTATTCTGATACATTTTTTATATGTTTACTTACATTATTTCTTTTTTATTATAGTACTGCATATTTTTTGTTTGATCAGTGACACAACATGTAAGAACATCCATATATAATGCATGCCTTATGTAAAAAAGTATCGATTGATGTCGATGACTGATGATCTCTACCCACCGACACATTACCCATATGATTTCATCTTTTAAGGAATAAAATGGAGAGTCCAGGCACGCCATAATTTTCATTATTTACATATGAGCCTACATTGTTGTACTTTTTATTATATGACGAAATTTTTTTCATCTAAAAGCATATTTGTTTGTATGTAAACTCTATACCAGGAATATAAAAGTTTATTTTAAACCTATCTATATTTAGATTCAACAGATCCGACCTTTACAAAATAAACGGTCTAGTTTTTTATCAATCTATATGTAAGATGATGTCATGTTGATGCCATTAACGGTTTGACTGGTTCAGACCACTAGTTCGACCTGGTCAAATCAAACTTGACAAAGGATCAGTTTACAGTCGATCCAGTTTTTCAAACCTTTATTATAACATGTTTTTTTAAACCACAAAGACCTCACAAATGTTAAAATTGTACTATCTTATTTTTAAAAAAAACACATGCAAACAAGTGTGGATAATAATAGAAATATTCAATAGATTAACTTGAATATACATGTAATAGATAGTTTGCAATGTTATACATGATATAAATATATCAAATGTATTTATCTCATAACAATTATATCAAATATGATGACAAAATATATAAATTTATGTGACACATAGTTCTAGATATATCTACAAATGTATTTCTGTATTAAAATTGATGATTTAAATATTTATGAATATATTTATATCCATTTTAAAACATAAAGATCTTTATGTATGTATATATACACATAAGAAATGAATATGCTCCCAAGGAGCATATAAGGGCATGCTCCCACATTTCTTCCACATTTTTATTTTTTTGAAATGAAATTCTATGAAGATTTACTTAGAATAGTAAGTGGAATATGTGTTCAAATTTCGTTTAAAACAGACATCCATAACATCTCATCTGGAGTGGGTCAATTTCAGCAATTTTGGGACCACTAAAATTTGGTAGTATTGATTAAGAGAATAAACGTCTCAAGTTAAGTTGAATTTTGAATGACACCATGGTGATATATGGTCATCTAAATCTTTTTAGGTTTCATTTCTAAAAATATAAAAATGGAGAAAAAAGGTAGGAGCATGTAAGGTGCATGATCCCAGAGGGGTTGCTCCCCAGGGGCAACTTATGTGCTACTCCTGTCCCATTTTAAGGCATTTTTTTGTTAGAAAATGCAGCAATGTATTTTCATCTCTATATCTTTCTAATATTTCATTCTAATTTCATCAGAATTAGAGACTCATATGCCCTCAATCCAAAACATGTAGTTATAACAATTCTGAGATCGTTATTATAAGTACTAAAGAGTTTAGAATCACACGTCATATGGTCGGTGACATCACTATCAATAATCAACTCTTTGTTCTCACAAGCTTTCAAATCTTGATATTCTTTTGAGAGGCAGTGACAACGGCACCATTAGTCATTGCCACAATCTCCGGTCGATCCTTAATTTCAATATTCTTTATTTATCTCATATTTTTTGTTGAATAACCATGCTCTCAAGCCTCTCGATAAACACTTTATGTGCATTCCATCAACTGGCTTAGTGCTTAGATGCATTTCATCGAACACCTAAAATACAACAACACTTTCAATTCTCTGAGGCAATATTACAAACACTTGGCAGGTACAAACTCACCCCTCCTTCTCCAACAAAACAAAGAGGCAAAAGAACCCCAACAACACTCAAGGGCTTAACCCACACCGTGATTGCTCCCCCGCAACAGGTAGCATACCTTACAACACCAACGTAGCCAAAATTAGTCTTGGGAACCAAAAACATCGCAGCAACAACAACAATCATCTACTAATCTAGGAACTGTCATTTCATCCCCAAAGCCATGGCCACCATGAACACAAGTATATCCTGAAGCAGCATTTCCCGCATATTCATAAAGATCTCAATCTAAGAAAATCATTTCTCTTTGTGGGATTCATTGCACAATTTTATCCAAATCCTCCTGAAAACTTGTTTAATCATTTCCTTTAAATTAGCTTTTGATGCATAAACTGATATTATTTTCATAACTTCTCCTTTCAACATTAATTTTAGCAAAATAATCTGATCTTCAAATCTTTGCACCTCAACCACACTATCCTTGAAATCCTTATGGACAGCCACTCCAGCACCATTTCTACCTATCATTACCTGAGTATCATAATTTAAAACATGTCTTCTCGATCTCCCTTACTTTCGCTCCAACCCATTTTGTCTCTTGGCGGCATAGTATCTGAATCTCCCTTCTTTCCATCGTATCTATTATCTCCATCAATTTGCCAGTAAAAAGACCAATATTCCAACTACCTATCTTTAACTTCTTTTGCATCCTCTCTTGGACTAACTTCTTTACTAGCATACATCCATCATGCGAGAACCCTTGCACGTTTTGGATTGCATCAGAGTGGTGATGCGGCAGAACTAGCTTATTTACTCGTACATGTTCCCCATGCAATTACCCTTGCAATTTTTGAACTACATCTAGGCAACGATGTAGCAGTCCTTACCAATTTTTCATTGTATTCGGATGATGCAATGCATCGCTAGTACAAAACACCCCAATGGAATCTAAATATATGCTTAAATCCATGATGAAAAAATTGTATTATCTTAAGGAAAATTCTTGAATAGTATTTTTTACATTATTTAGGAATTTGTCTTCGAATGTTTTAAACTTATTGTTGGCTACCTGACGTAACCCTCCTCAGTTACCTGGGCTTGGGACCAACTATGGTTGAGTTATGGTTTATAAGAAAAAGAAGGAAAAAAAGGGCAGATTATAACAATAGAAAAGATCAAGAAAAATAACAAAATTTCTTATTCTATGTTTTTTCTCCCAGCTTAGTTGTCCGTGTCCTTATTCTGACTAGTATGGGAGAAAGAGGAAATGAGAGCATGGCATATTTTTCTCTACGAGATGTCCTTGTTATCCTCTACTTAGGGCTCCCAAGAAAATTTCTCAACTCCAGGGTTTCTTTACAAGAGAACCGACTATTTGATATCCCTAAACGAGAAACTCACTCTTCGAGCTCTCCACATATATGGAAAGGCCCCTTCTCATGAAATCCAATGTCATAGAGATCCACTCTTGAGATCTTCATATGGGATACGACGACTCTGCTTCTGATGTTTGGTATCAAATACTACAGATGGATTTCTACTACTTGGGATCATTTCGGGCTTTTACTGCCCATCATCAACATGAAGACTCGCACTCATACATCTACTGCATACTAACCATCTTCCCAAAAATCCACTATGTGTACATGTCTCCTAGTACGACTCTACTATGTGTCTATCTTCACATAGGACTCCTCCAAACAACGACTACTCTGAGCGGGTCTCCTCTCGTCTCTCTTAAGATATACCAAGTGAATATACATTGTGTATATTTCTTATATCGCAAGTTGTAATTTTCCTCGCTCCATCTTGAATGGAGTATTAGAGTATATATTAGATGGGCAATTGGATCTCTCCAAGATCCAATTACCCTACTCTCTTGTTTAGCCTCACATCATCTAAAAGTGGGACTCTGGTTGTCTATGAGGCTATACAAAGAGCCCCCTATCTCATGTACTCATTGAGAGATTTATGGTGAAGTATTATCCCTATGAGGTTTTTCTCTTGTGGTTTCATCTCGCTCCTTACGAGCATTCTTATTATTTCTATATCCTTGTGATTCCTTGTTCTTATTTTCAACAGAGGTAATATTTGGTTCTTGGATATCCATATTCAGACTATGTTTCAAATGTTGATAGGAGGAGATTAATTACATGTTATGTCTTCAATTTGGAGATTTGTGTGATAAGATGGAGCAGCTACTCTAAACCTTAAGTTACTTAGCCTACCACAAAGGCAAAGTATATGGTTTTGAAAGGAGATCAAAGCAAGGTTTTTGGTTAAAGACTCAATGCAATATATCTAGGCTTCTAGCTAAGGATCAAATGCATCTTAACAAGGCCTAGCACAGTCATGTTATGTTTTACTTTGTTCATTCTAAGAAGAGGATCACGATGAAAAAGGTTAGTATAGAAGATAATCCAGTTGGATATATTCACGAAGACATTTTATAAGAATATAGTTTAAACATTACTTGGACTTGCTCGATGTCGATTGTTAGTATCCTTGATGGGTTGATGGTGGCTAATTCTAGTTGTTATTTTCTGCTTTAGATAATTCAATCCAAGGTGGAGATTGTTGAGATGTCTTGAATCTTAACTCGACCAGTCAACCTAATGTGCATAGTCCACTTTTGTGACCCTTTGGGATCATTGCGAGGAAAAGCTTGTCATCTCAAAACAGTGATCATGTTGTAGGGGATGTTATATAAATGCCCTAGGGTTTGCACCTTTTTGGTATCCTATGTACTACAGTTTCATCACCAAAAAGATTGCCACTGCTACCTAATTTATATATCTATGTGTTGTCATTGCCTTGTTTGATAGTTTGGACTGCTTTTTTTGCTAAGCACAAAAATTGCCCATGGTAAATTAGGAACCAAATCACATGTACACTTGGGAAGAGGACGCATACTTGGAGATCGGTGAAAATGTTTACATGGAGAACATGGCCATGGCTTTTGGGCTGGAAGGATACCTTGTGCACGAGAGGATCGCCGGCAGTACTGCAGACTTTGCAATATAACTGTGGATCATTGGAGTCGCTCAATCGAGATCGAGCGGTTCACCCTCCTATTGCAGACTATGCAGACTCTGCATACTCTTTTTTTTGCGCAAATTACGTTTTATGTATTCCGAATCATCTAATTTGATCGACTTTTGTTTTTCTTGTACTTAACATACTCTCTAGTATCTCCTAGTTTGTGTAAAAGTTAGAGCACGATGTTTATTACTATTAAAGGGAGGCAAGAATATTTTGTTGCGAACATAATCCGCTAGGATGAAAACCAATTTTAATAGACGTTACAACTAATACAAGGATAAGAGGCAATTTCATGCGAGGTTCAACCCGTGTGATTAAGGATGAAAACAGATATGAATATTGGTGTTACCCTATTCTTATCCTTTTTAAAATCTAGATACGAATCACACGAACGTGTAAAATGTAAAACCTTATCCTCAAACTACGAATATAAATGCAAAATAAATATTGATAATTCAGATACGGATATTTGATAAACAAATATGAATTAATATACAAATAGTATACATATCTAAATTTACTAAAAAGCGATCAGCATTTTAGGTTCATAACAATTTTCATATATAAAAAATATATAATATTTTAATAATGAATATGTTCATAAAAATAATTAAATAATAAAAGAAAACTAAAGATATAACTAAATAATAAAAGAAAGTTTACCAAACTTACTTCTTTGTGTACTTTGTAATTATTGGTATCATCCACAATTTGAACATTCATATTTATATTTGTATCCATAATCGTACCCTTCAAAAAATGAATATTCAGATATTTAATTTGTGATCATTATCAATTACATTTTAAAAGCAAAGTAAATAATGAATTTTGGGACGGCAGACAAGATAGAAATACATATAAATGGGTAGCGTAAGATGGTGTGCATAATCGCATCATAAACTGGCTGCAAATCTTTTTTTGCAAATCTCAAAAATCTAAAACAAGCCTCTGTTGGTATATTAAGAAGATTTGAAAGTAGGGTACCTGGCCTATTTCTAGTTTCCACAGAAAGATCTAGTGTGTGTTCAATCTTCACAGAAAGATCTAGTGTTTATGGAAAATCCTATCATATGCAAACCACCTTAGCTAAACCTGCCTCTTTCTCCTCAAGGATGGCTGATTTTCATAGCTAATTCCATATCCACATCCATTCTGGAAAATATCTGAAAATATCTTTAAGGGATCTACCCACTTGCATCCCAACCCAAGTGAGTGGGAACCTTCTTCTTAATTTCAAATAATGCCAAGTTGCAAAAAGAAAAGGAAAAGGAATTAAAAGAAGATGGAGAAAGCTTGGATGATGGGATTAATTTGGATTATGTTTTAATAATGAGACGGCTGCAGTCGATGAGAACAATCACATGGGCACACTTCCACTACCCTTTTTTTTCTAGCATTCACAATTATACAGAACCTACAAAGAAATGGATATCTGCAAGAGTTGAAACATCAAATCCATAGTAATTAGCAACACTCACCCCGCTTCCCACCACAGAAGATTCACAAGAAAAGATACACACCAATTCTCACCTATATACAAGGCATAATCCTGCATATATGTCCCTCTTTTTTGCCCAGAAAAATCAAACCAGGGATTGAACAGAATCACGCCCGATTTTCACCTGGAAGATAGGACGGTGACCCACTTTCGGCATGGCTCTTCTTATTAAATATGCCGCTGAGGGCAGGCATAAGAGTCTTTTTCATCGTCGGTGCCTTATCCATCGCCTTGCGGTGTCCTGCAGCCTTTTCTGGCGTGGATTTAGGCACCACGATCTTTGGTGGTGTGGGTAACTCTTTAGTTGCGCTTGCCTCAGCTAGAATACGAGATGCAGCTTCTGCGGCCTTCTTTTGTTCCCTCTCACGCCACCTCCTCATTTCACCTTCGACTGCTCTCCTGGCAGCCTCCGCCATCTCCGCTCTCTTCAATGCCTCTGCTGTTGCTAGTTCCATTTCCTGCATCTCCTTGCGACTAGCCTCTAGCTTCTTGATCACCTCATTTTCACTAGCTTTCACGGCTTCCACCTGTGCCAAGGCAGCTGCAACTTTCATCTCGGCTAGCTTCTCTGATTCTTCTACCTTGCGGCTCAGCGCCTCGAATTCCTCGGTTGATATTGTGATCCTAGCTCCAGATTCGGATGTGGAGGATCTGGCAGCGTTTGTTCTCTCAGAAAGAAGCTTGATCTCATTGAGTGCGTTTGCTTCTGCCGCTTTAGCTTCTTCTGCATCCTTCAAAGCAACCTGAAGCTTCGTCTCAGCCTCTCGCAGTGCCACTCGAGTCACTTCTGCTTCTTTCCTGAGCTCTTCAACGTGTGCTTTCGTCAATTCCGCATCTTTCCTTGCATTTTCAGACTCCAGAGTTCGCTGCTTGAGCATCGACAACAGATCATCACAAGCTGCCCTCGCCTTTGCTTCTCCGCCAATTGCTGCTTCTAGCTCAGCCTTGCTTTTCTGAAGCTTGACATTGAGATCAGCAGCGATGGTTTCTGTTTCTGCTTCTTTCTCTTTTAAATCTGCATGCTCTTTCTTTGCAGTTTCAAGTTCCAACTTTAGCGAGTTCAACAGATTTCTTAGAGATGCCTCTTCCTCTGCAAATTTTTGGAGAACTCCCTTTGCACCTCCCAACTCTGTTGTCACATTAGTGACAGAATCTAAATCGGCGAGCTTTGCACTCTGCACCTCCTTCTGGAAAGCCCCTATCTGAGCATTCGTTTCAACCAACTTTGCTTCAAGATTTGCTACAACCTTAGGGTCAAACTCGTTCTTCAATGTAGAAAGCTTCTTCTCGGTCTCTTCCAGTGCAAGCTTGTGCAACTGCCTTCTTTTGTCCTTCTCCAAAACTATTTTTGACTCTTCCAACTTGGCTTGCACGGAAGCAGATTGGACATGGACCATTGACTCCTTCACAGTTACAATTTCCTCGGATAACAGAGTTGCTCGCTCATGACTAGAACCAGCCGACTGCTTCGCTTCAGCTTCTTTTTCCATAGCAGAAACTTTGGCATCCATGGATGCCCCAAATTCCTTTTTAATTCTTAGCAGCTCCTGTTTAGCAACATCTAGTTCGTTGATTGCAGCGGCATATTGATCTCTAGCAACCTCCAGTTCTTGTTTCCAAGAATCACCAGTATCAATTTGATTTTCAGGAGTTCCATCTTCAAGCTGCTTCATTTGAAGCTTTGCGGCTTCTGTTGCATTTGCTGCAGATTCTCTTGATTCGTTGATAGCCTTAAGCTTTAAGGTAAGGTCATCAACCGTCCGTTTAGCCTTTTCAAGCTCCTCGAGAGCTTGAACCCTTGTAGTTTCACAATTCTTCAGCTGATCTTTGAGCCTATTCAACTCTTTTTGTGCAACATGGAGATCTGTCTCCTTCATGAATACGGCAGTCTGAGGGACCAAAGACATACCAAAATTTAGATACTGAATATGCAAAGAAGCCATGTTAAATAGCATAATAAAAACTGAAGGTTATAAATACATATCAAACTGCAATTTTTTTTGTTATAAATGCAAAAACTTCACAGCATTGTAAAATTAAGCATAACGTTATTTGTTCAAAAACAGCACAAAATATGGATAAATATTAAGCAAGAATCTGCAGCATGTTATCATCGGGCCAGTGGTCACATATCGTGGTGCCAAAAAGTTTGCAGGCACAAGATTTCGCAGAAATTGAGCTGCTATCTGTTGGATTGGCTGCAGCTAAAATGCAATTATATGTTATAAATATTTTTTGAGTCAATATGTGTGATAAATATGCCCGAGAATTCATGTAGCAACCCTACTTAATGTGAGAGAAAGCTTTTTGTTGTTATTGTTGTTATTGTAAATATGCCTGAGTAGAATGCCAGCCAAAAACTGCAGAATCAAAATGCTCCAACAAAAACAAGATATAGCAAGCAAAAGCAAACCGTGTCAATCCACCCAAACAACACTATGTATTTTCTTCAGAACTATTAAAAGGGGAGTAAAGACAATGAGGGCATTAAAGATGAAAGACCTTTCACGGTTTCACCACTGTTACCTGACAAATGATTTGCAACATTTTACATGTTCGTGAGAAAAATAATTGCAAAATCCACTTCAAAAAAATACAGGAGGTACCTCAGGGGATTGTTGCTTTGGCTTATTCCCAGCAGATTTATATGGCATGAAGGCACTTGCCCCAAACAAGCTGACAGCAGCTTTAACTGACTCAAATGGTGCTCGTGTATCTATCTCTCCTACCTCCATTTTCGATCCGTCAAAGATATTTATATGAGCTTTCATGCACGTGCTGCAATTGATGTTCAAGCAGTACTGTAAGACAGATTTTAGAAAGTATTATTAATGTGACATTATACAAAGGAGAACTGTCACTAGAGTCGGCCAATAAATAAAAAGCAATTGTTCTTTAATAAAATAAAATTCCAAAACTCATGTAGATTCAAATATAACTGATTTTAGACAAGAAGGACCACTCATTGTATATGCACTGCACATCCATGTTTTTTGAAGCTAATTATCCTACCATGTTTAGAAGTCATTCCTGATGTGGTTATTTCTAAATTCAAACCTACTTCCATTGTCAAAAAAATGTCACAATCTCCGGAACAAAGAAAATAGTGTACATACTCGAGATCCAAATTAACTACTATTCATGGTATGGACACTTGTGCATTCAATTCAATCAACTGTCATGTGACTTAATTGTCAAAAGATAAATGACAACAAAAAGATAATTATAAATCAAGGAAAAGCAATAATCATGAATGTCGGAACAAAAAAAGGCACAATGAAATGAACTTTTGCCATTTTTCCCTCATAGATGCAAATGTAAACTCGCAAAATTTGGATTGTCTACAACGAGTGTTAAGCCAAACAGAAATTTAAAATTTAAATTAAACACATCATAAATTACTGGCATGTTTTATAAATCTTCAGGAACGTGACTGATGTTCAGAGCCCAGTTAAAGATCCTCAAGTTGGTGCACTTAAAAAGTTGAAAGACATCAGGATATTTTCGTTCAATCTTAAATTTGACTAGTTGGCCTCTTTTTCCTTGAAAATGAATTAGTTACCATTTTCAGTACCAAACAAATCAGAATTTAAAATTATAAAGAAACCGAACCTCCACATTTTTAAAGAACATGAGAAGAATAGAAAAGGTTCACTCATTTTAATAACATCAAAACTATCAGAAGTTGGTTTTCAGATATTAGATGGAAGAAAAACGAAAAAGGCAAATAAGGGATAGCTTGCACATAAAAATGTTATCAAAAGGGTTTAAATATGTAGCCTGTATAAGAATTGAAAGCTAACAAAGCCTGCAATATCATCCAAGTAGGCATAATCTACGGATAATTAAGTGTCGATAACCAGTAATTACCAGAGACCTTCCTTGTAACTCCAAGAAAATCTTCGCATCAACACTTCAAATGCAACCAGTACCAAAAAATTGTAAAAATGGTAACCTTCGAAATCAGAGACTCCCTTCGCCGCCATCCTCAGACAACGCACAAACAAACAATTCCTACAGACATCCCTCCCATGATGAAATACGATCTAACCATTAGCGTCTAAAAATCCACCCAAAATTACAAGTATACTTCACAAAAATCAGGGTTCAATTAGACATAACCATTTGTTTCTAAGGCAGAAAGGGACACCTAAGGAAACATCCCCGTCGAAGACTTCCAAAACCCAACGCAATTCCAGTCAAACACCAAACGAATCCCACCACCTTCGCAACCAAGATCCAATTTTGACACCACTTCCGACATGGATCATCTCTACCCACAAATAATACCACAACGAAATCGATCAGAAACACCTCCACATCCGCCCGATCAACTCTCCCACCAACCCAAGCATCAAACGCGAGAACACAAAAAGTCACTCACCTGTTCGAAACCCCTAAGCACAGCAGCAACTCCGCGCCCGTCCAACGCCTCCCGAGGGATCACGAGCAAATAAAAAACCCTACAACAACCCCAGGCCCCCCGATGACTCCCCTTGTCGCCCCGATCGCCCGAGAACGGGCAGCGCCAGGGGGCCGGGGACGCTGCTGCTCGCTGTCGGTGCCCTAGAAGATCCCTCAACCTTCGTGCCCGCAGATCGACGAGGGTGGGGGAGGGAGGTGGGAGGATTGTGCTGCGGAGAGGGAAAGGGGGAGAGAGGGAGCGAGTTGGGAAAAGTCGGGTTTGTTTGGGCGCTCTCCGCTTTTATAAATATAAAATAAAAATGGGAGTTTTGGTGCAACTCTGTCTCTTGCGAGCGAAAGCGGTGTTTCGCCTTTTTGGACCATCCAATGGGAATTCGCCAATTATGGGCTCTCACCCTTTATTTGGCATTTGTTGTTGTCTTCACGGCTATCTTTGGGAAAGGGAGATTAGAGGATGGAAGAGAAAGAGATTGTGTGTCTAAGATGGAATTTGCTTGTTGAATGTTTGGTGGATGTGTTGAGGATTTCTTACTTTGAATTCTAATTAGGGAGCTCCCACTTTTATTGTTGTCTTTATTGACTTTAACATGGAGTCTTCTTTGATTGGGTTTGTGATGAGAGGGGTTGGCTTTGTGGGCTCTCTTGCTTTCCCTTTCCTTTTAGAGGTGAAGTGGAGAGAGACATAGGAGATGAGACAATGATGGAAGATGAGTTGTATCATGTCTTCTCTCATTCAATGAGCCAAAGTTGTGTTGGAATGGAATTCTTTGATGTTTTTGATGTTTTATAGGAGGTTCAAATCGGAACTAGACATGTATGAAATTGAAAATTTTGTCGGTAAAAATATGTAGAAGATGGTCTGTCGATAAAGCATTCGAATGATTAAGCGAACTTGAGAGGGGAAATTTTTTTAAAATGGCTTTTCAAGTGCTTGTTAATTTGTGCCAAGATGTTCATCTTGAGGGAAACTGCGGCGACATATCTTTTGAAATCGGTAGGTTTTTATAGTTTTGTCCATGTAGAACATTGTTGTTGCACTTTGACCACTTTCTATGTTGTATTTACATTGTGATCTTTGATAAGCTTATGTATTTACATGATGATACGACGAGGAAGCCTCATATGGCCCTGTTAAGTTTGTTAGCCAACCTTGTACCCATGTGTTGTATGAGAAAGCGACATAGAGGAAAAGAAGTGAGTGATTATCCTTTCTAGTTCGTGGTTGCGAATATACAGGGCATTTATAAGTTTGATTAACTTACATACTCACCCCTTGTTTCGCTTCATGCATGTCCCCTCTCTTTTAACTTAAGCGTGCTGTGCAGCTTGGACTAGGGGGTGAAAATTGGCCTATGATGTATTTAGAAAGTGTACCAACTTATAATGGATGACCTAAGTAGCATACCCAATGGAAAGGGAATCATGTTGCAGGTCCATCAATTTCTTTAAGACTTAAACAGCAGGTTATGCCCCGATTCTAACAAGTACATAGCATTGTTCTAAATTCGCATGTGAATTTACTCATAAATAAGAGATGCTCTCAAGTCTCATTGTCAATCTCATGTTGTAATATGTTTTGTTATAGCACTAGAAGCTCCAGTTAATTATCCACTCTATGAATTTGGGCGATCATGTTAATTTTTACTTTTGGTCCTTATGCTCACCATGAACACATCTTTAACCTACTATAAGGCCAAATTCACTTTCTTTTTCCTTTTTACGTGAAGTTGAGACATGTGTATAAGCTACAATATCATAGTGTACATCTTGGGTAGAGGATTCTCCAATATACTATATGTTGTTGGCTCCTCAAGAGATCTCCTAGGGGATATTCAGTATATGAATAAGAGAAAGGGATAAGGAGGGACAAGACAAAGTTTCTATCCAACGGGAGGGAAAGAATAAGGAGGGATCGGTGATAGTTATTTGTTATTTTATATTTGATAGGAGAGAAAGGATAAAGATGGATAATGGAGTTGTGTTAGATAAGATTGTTAGATAAGTGGTATCTGCTTGTATTTTTTTTGCGGGAGAGACTTATGATGGAGGAATAGTGAGGAAAACCTTATTCCTCATTTTTTACTCTAGTATCAAAATGTTGACTGTCTATAGAGGTAGAGGAATAAAGAGAGATATCCCTCCTCATTCCTCAGATAAACAATCCCCGGGAGAGTCAATGACTTAAAGGATCAACATTATCCAATTCATGAATGGGCCTCCTCCTTATATGGTTGTAGCGCATTGATTTGTACCAGGAAAGTAATTTTTTGACTCACTTATAGAAGTCAAGTAGTAGTATCGTGTCATAGATATCACGAAGAATATCGTGATTGGGGATTGCATAGTTCAATCCCTCATTCTTCATAATCTACTATATCCTTCTTCATTAATCTAATATAAGAGCTTAATTGACCAAACCTCTCTTGCTTGTTATTTCAAAACTTTATTGCGAGGTTATGCTGCATTTTTCATCACGTTTTAAAATTTGTTGAGAATCGCTATAATAGAATTACTATAATCAATATGTCCTAGATGAAGTGTATATAAATCTTTGTTTCTGACGAAATTGGAAAGACATATTAGAGGGACATAGTGATGAACATATATATTTTTATTTTCCGAAAAAATTAAAAAAATAGGAGGAAAATGGAGCAGGAGCAACCCGTTGACTGGCCCCAGGGAGTAGCCTCATTTTTCCCTGTAGATATATGTTTCGCGCTTAAATTGTTCAGCACCTTATTTTAGATCAGGAGTTGAGGTTATGTTTGCTTCAAGATACTAAGTTCAGATTTGAAGCACTGTGAAATTTAGGATTTCCTATTGATTTTACGACCACTTAATGATTAATTGAGTTGAAGGAATGACATTCGGATTTTTGGATACTTAAATATTCTAGATATTTGTTGTGTTTCAAATTTTCTTACTCATTTACACTTGATATGCAAAGTATGTTGAGTTGTTTGTTAGATATCGACCATGAATATATTCCTCTGTGGATGAACATGCAGGGAGTGAGATTCATACTCTTTCAACATTAGTTGCCAACTAAAATCCACGTTTCTATACTCATCAAAGCAATATATCTCAACCTAAGCCTATTGAAAAAGAGGTAATAGTTACATAAAATCCCATACAGTTCAAAAATTGGTACTGTTTTTTAATATACGAGAAATTGTTAGCAAAATGGCATTGATACAAGTATGTATTTATCCTTTTAATCACTTTTGTAAAATTATGTGTTTCGATTTTTTTTTGTCATTTGTTTGTATAATTAAAATATATGATAACATAGATCACTCCTTACATGTCATCTAAATGATATTATGTTGTCAAACTAATTCGTGGGTAGGTTTCTAGACCCGGTAACATTTTCTTCGAAATATGGTTCAAATAAAAAAATCTTTGTATGATTTACTATTATTATAAAATACACTTAATGAATTTTTAAAAAATGGTAATGAATAGCTCTTTATAATTCCACTGGATATTATTTAAGCACTACTCTTCTCAAAACATTCATTAATACTTGAATAATCATAGCAAATAAAAACACTATAGGAAAAGCTCAAAATATAATAGTACATAATATAGTAGTATACTATTTTACGATAAAACTTTCAATATATATTTCAAAACTAATTTTTTCATTGTTTATTGTCTGTTCATTTATACCTGAAAAGAAGTCAACGATGAAGCTAAAAATCAATATAAAGAACACTAAATATATAAAATGTTAATATACACCGAAAAATAATATTTTTTTGCATAAAATACAAAAATGATATTCGAACGTTATAATTTTTAAGGTTTTTATCAGTTGTACCCTCCTTTTTTGAAATATCAACTCTATCCTTGACTTCTTCCACTATGATTACGTGTGCACTTATGTTAAATTGACCATCGATGAGTTGAACTAAATCGTGGTCTATTCAGACCATGACATCTCCTTCGCCCACATCCTTCTTCTCCATCCCATTTCTCCTCCAGCCCATCCTCCTCCTTGAATCCCCTAATCCTCTGACCCTCTCCTCATCCATTGCCCCCTCCTTGTCCACCCCACTACTCCTCTGCCCATCGGAGTCTCGCCCAAAATTCATCGGGTAATGGTGTACCTTAAGAGTTTTATTCTTGGATAAACTCCAGGTGCAAAGGTAGAACCTCATCGAAGATCAACCATGGCAAAAGGAAATTGGCAAGGTGGCTTCTTATGATTCATGCGTTATGGAACTTTACTCTGATGAGGATGGCTCCACTGTGAGGTCGGAAGGGGATCAGAAGTAAAATTCGCTACACATTGGCATCTTCTTTGGGAGTGGTTTCTTATTTGCTTGTGTTGGAAGGGGATCCGAGTAAGATTCGATGGGCCATGGTGAAGGATATTGAGAATCCTCAAGCGCATCACGGAAGCGTGTTAATCGTATCGAATACGATCGGAGCAACTAGTCGTACTAGATGCTAGATGCAGCGGAAATTAAAATTTTTAACATAACGATGAAACCACATGATCACGAGAACACTTCTCGGATCGTTTCATCAAACCACAAAGTATAAGGATTACCTCTCGAAGCGTGGTTGTGATCGCGAGATCCCAAAGTAGAGATCCTCCTATCTTGAGTCCGACCCACGGAGAATGCACTTGCGGGCACGATGATGAGTCGCGTCCTTCTCGCAATCCTTGATGAAGATCCAAGCGTCGAAGACGAAGCAAGATCCTCTCTTCTTCAATGATCAAAGTGGACGACCACTTGGAAAATGAGAGAGAGACCTTACACGAGAATTAGAGAGAGAGAGAGAAGTTGTCTTTCACAACTCTAGATTATGTACATTGGAGAGGCTACCCTAGCCCTCCTTTTATACTAGTTTAGGATCCAATGGATCTCAATCCATGGGACTCATGGATCCAAGGGATATGCTTGGTCCATGATAAATCAATGGCTAGGATTTGTTGTTCAACAACAACAATTAATCAAGGGATAATATAACAAATGAGGTGGAGTTAACCAACCCCTAAAAAGGGGGGGGCGTCACCCATGAACTCTTCATGGGTGACGCCACCCATGAGGGTGGTTTTTTCTCCATTTTATTTATTATATTATTCCTCAATTAATTACAATAATTATTCGCCAAAATTAATTCCAAATTAATTTTGTGAATATTTCAATCTTGCCATTGAATATTATGTGAATCATATTCACAACCCAAACTAGTTAGTAAATTGCATTTCCAATTAATTAACAAATGCGAATCCAATTCACATTATTAATTAACAAATGCTATTTACATAAATTCTCTCTCTTATATATATGTATATTATAAATCATATTTATAACATACATATATCATGGATAGTGCTATCCACATTCTCTTAATCCTTGATAATCAAATCTTATTTAATTATCTTAGATAATCAATATGAATCATATTCATATTTAAGCTTGACAATTAAATCACATTTAATCATCAAGTCCTTGCTTGGATATTTTATCAAAAGAATTACTCTTGAACCCTTTCAAGAATAATGTGCTTTCTCCGCAGATACTTGGAGACAAGGATAGGGCGATTGTATTGTTCCACGTATAGTGACTTGGATGTTGAGATCCCATCTCAAATCCAGATCTTACGGACCTCTCACAGATGCTTGATTAAATCAAGGCCGCAAATCCAATCTTCTCATTGAATCTGAATCCCATTCAGATCAATGTCCAATACTTGGACTAAGATCGGATTGCTTCTCTACTGAAAGGAGTCACTAAAATCCAGACCTGTTTCATCACTCCCTCGGAATGGAAGCGTCATGGATATACAATCGTTTATGATCACATCACCCTTCAGGTATTCCCAATACCTGTACATCCTGCATACTGGAAGACCCATGATCAACCCGAAGATCAAGATCATTTTATACTGTCTTCTTCAGGGTTTAATCATTAAGTTTCTCAATCTCGGTCATTGGGATTTGGTATCGATCATACGCTTTCCCAAAGCATATATCATACCTACAAATTCATGTCATGCTTCCAAAGCACGACGACCATGCATGGAATTTGATCGGTCCCAATACCTCATGAGTGAGCTCATGTCTTCCGGTTCACAAGTGAACCTGTATGATCCCTTTGAGAGATCATATTGCTCATATACCCTTATATGCACACCAGCTCGCCGGTGTATAGACCTTGGTTAGGTCATCAACCTATTGGTCTGCCAAATGTACATACTTGGATATATAGCAATATATCTGTCTCCGGTCAGAGGATGCATGCCTATGCTGTGACAGCATTCAACATAGGACTTAAGTTATCTCGATCTCGTTAGGTCAACTCATTGACTTAACTAATCTGACACCTCCGAATCACTATTCCTATGCAGAGGACCTGCATCAAGAGGTCGGTCAGATATCAGCCTATGTGAGAAAGGATTGCCATCTCCTACTCAGGCTGGAGATCTCCACTTGACAATCATTTGACGGTGTTTGATGAGTCCTCCATCTAACTCCTTAGATGTTCATCCAAACACCAGCCTCTATGATTCATTTAATGAAACAACAGCTATATGATCATCAAGCTGGCCATGGTACATAACCCTAATTGTACAGAGGGACCTTATAGTGCATTCATTCATATAATTTCAGAAAGGGAGTGAAACATCAATAACTTTTATTGATAAACATAAATATTACAATAACATTTATTGTAAGAATGGTTCGCCCAGGGCTCACAAGTCTAACAATCTCCCACTAGCCCTCAGAACCATTCAGGTACAATCCGTAAACCCATACTCATTACATGCTGGTCAAAAACCTTCTGTGTCAGAGGTTTGGTAAGAGGATCAGCAATGTTGTCGGCAGAGGCCACCTTGGTGATGATGATATCACCACGCTTTTGAATCTCCCGAATGATGTGGTATTTCCTTTCCACGTGCTTGCTCTTCTGATGGCACCTGGGTTCCTTTGCTTGGGCAATGGCTCCAGTGTTATCGCAGAGTAACGGGATGGGAGTATCAGAGGAAACTACGCCAAGTTCCAAGATGAACTTGCGCAACCACACCGCCTCTTTTGCAGCATCCGATGCGGCAATGTATTCGGCTTCTGTTGTTGAATCCGCCGTAGTGTCCTGCTTCTTGCTTCTCCAGCTCACAGCACCACCGTTCAACAGGAATACAAACCCTGATGTCGACTTTCGATCATCAATATCTGACTGGAAGTCTGAATCTGTATATCCCAAGACTTGGAGATCACCATCCCCATAGACCAAGATGTAATCTTGCGTCCGTCTTAGATATTTGAATATGTTCTTCACTGCATTCCAGTGCTTTTCTCCATAGCAGGATTGGTAACGACTTACCACTCCCACTGCATGGCAGATGTCTGGCCTAGTACACATCATGGCATACATCAAGCTTCCTACGGCTGATGCATAAGGGCATCCAGCCATGGCCTTCTTTTCCTCAACACTTTGAGGAGCCATCCCTTTGGACAGATGGATGCCATGTCCTAAGGGGAGGAATCTTTTCTTCGAACTATCCATACGGAATCGTTCAAGAATCTTCTTGATGTATCCATGTTGTGATAATCCCAATATTCTCTTTTCTCGGTTTCTGAACAACTTCAGGCCTAAGATGTAAGAGGCTTCTCCAAGATCTTTCATCTCGAAGGTATGGGATAGCCAAATCTTCACACTGGTCATCATTCCTGTATCATTCCCAATGATAAGGATATCATCTACATAAAGCACGATGAACACAATGGCGCTCCCACTAAGCTTCTTGTACACACAAGGTTCATCAGGGTTTTGCACAAAATCATAACTCTTTATGGTTTCGTCAAATCTGATGTTCCAGCTACGAGAAGCTTGTTTGAGCCCATAGATGGATTTCTTCAGCTTGCATACTTTACCGTCCTCAGCTATGAAGCCCTGGGGCTGCTCCATATAGATATCCTCCTCGAGGTATCCATTGAGGAAAGCCGTCTTGACGTCCATCTGCCAGATGTCGTAGTCAAGATATGCAGCTATAGCTAGCAGTGTCCTGATGGACTTAAGCATGGCCACAGGAGAGAATGTCTCATCGTAGTCGATGCCTTCTCTCTGTGTGTAACCCTTGGCTACGAGCCGTGCTTTGAAAGTCTCTACTTTCCCATCAGGTCCCCTCTTTCTCTTGAAGATCCATTTACACCCAATGGGTTTTACCCCTCTAGGTGGATCCTCTAGGGTCCATACACCATTCTTATGCATGGAGTCAATCTCTGACTTCATTGCTAGCATCCATCTATCCATGTCATGATCCGCAAGTGCTTCATCATATGAAGAAGGATCACTGTCAGTCTCACCTGACACATGGAATCCATACCTTTCACGTGGTGCAACCACCCTCGAACTCCTTCGAAGAGGTATGGGTGTTTCATCTTCATTTATTTCTTCAGTTTCTGGTTCAGGAATCTCAGAATCCTCAGGGGATTCAATGAGCTCCTCTACTTCATTCTTGTCTTGACCTTTAAGGAAATCATCCTCCAGAAATTTCACATCCCTAGAGACAAAAACCTTTTGGGTCTCAGGGTCATAAAGCTGGTATCCAATACCATCTCTAACATACCCAATGAAGTAGCACTCACGAGTGCGAGATTCTAGCTTACTTGCGTCCACGTTCTTCGCATGAACCAAGCATCCCCAAACCCTCAAGTGATTGACACTAGGTTTGGTTCCATACCAGAGCTCGTGAGGAGTCTTTGGTATAGACTTGCTAGGAATCTTGTTTAGGATATATATTGCAGTCTCTACTGCATATCCCCAGAAACTAAGAGGTAAATGTGCTTTACTCATCATTGAACGGACCATGTCCATGATGGTCCTGTTGCGTCTTTCAGCAACACCATTAAGTTGGGGAGTTCCAGGAGGAGTGAGATTGGAGACAATCCCATTCTCTTTAAGGTATTCCTTTAATTCATCTGAGAGGTACTCACCACCTCGGTCAGATCGAATCCGTTTAATCTTCCTGTCGGCTTGGTTCTCAACCAATGCCTTAAACTCTTTGAACTTTTCAAAGGTTTCAGATTTATGACGAAGCAGGAAGATAAACCCATATCGCGAATGGTCATCGATAAACGTCAAATAATATCGATATCCATTTCTAGTCGCGGTATTGAAGGGACCACATACATCAGTATGTATTAGGTCGAGAATACCCTCGCATCTCGTAACCTTGTTACGGAAAGGCATCCTGGTCATTTTACCTCGAATACAATGTTCACAGGTAGGTAAAGTTTGAACCTGTAGAAAATCTAAAGGTCCATCCTTTATCAATCTATTGATCCTATCAACAGATAAATGACCAAGCCTTTGATGCCAAATCATATTCGAATGATTTCCATTTTCCCTGGATCTCTTGGGGTTTTTATTATCAGTGGTAGTGACATTTATGACACATTCATCAATGCACAATTCATAGAGTCCACTAGAAGTCAGAACATCTTCCGCAACAAATTTATCATATTTATTAATGACTAATTTATTACAGAACAGGAAAGAGTACCCATGTCTAACAAGCTTAGACACAGATATCAAGTTCCTCCTGACCTCAGGTACATAAAGACACTCTTTAAGTACTAGGACTCGACCACTAGATAACGACAGTTTGCATGTCCTGATGGCGACTGCTGCAACACTTGCATCAGATCCCATCTGGATAACTATCTCCCCATGCTCCAGATTCCTAGTTTCCTGAAACAAATGCAATGAATTGCATACATGAACAGAAGCACCAGAATCTATAACCCAACTTCCTTCTCGTCCAACGAGAAAGCTGGTTTCAATGATGAAAGTAGATTTCATACCTGCTGGGGCTTTACCTTTGTCGGTAGACTTCAGGTAATCCGGGCAGTTACGCCGCCAATGCCCCAGCTTCTTGCAGTGGTGACAGACATCGGTCTTTTTCGATGTCATCAGTGTGGAAGCACTAGAAGATGAACCAACTCCTTGATTCTTCTTCTTTCTCTTCGAGGCTGGGCCCTTCTGAGAACTTTGCTTCCGCCCGCGCTTTCCTCTCGCCTGTGCAACCATTGCACTAGCAGAGGGGCCGTCCTTCTTTAAAACCTCTTCTGCAGACTTCAAAGCAGCCAACAGCCCAGCGTTTGTGAAATCACCTTTGTTCATGTGGTAAGACACAACAAAGTTGTTGAAAGACTTAGGGAGCGACAGGAGAATGAAATCAGCTTGCATTTCAGAATCCAAGTAGGCTCCCAGGGTTTCCAGCTCAGAGAGGTACCCAAACATTTTGAGTACATGTTCTCTGACAGAGGTCCCTTCCTGCATCTTGCAGCGAATAAGCTCTTTCATCACATTATAACGCTGTGTGCGGTTTATGTCACCGAACATTTCTTTCAGACTCAGCATAATTTCCTGGCAATGGTTCATTTCCACATGTTGCTTCTGAAGCACATTGGACAATGACCCAAGGATGTAACATCTTGCCAGATTATTATCTTCATCATATTTTTCATTATATGATTTATCTTCATCAGTCACTGGGTTTGCTATCTTGTCCTTGCTAAGCACGTAGGAGATGCGCTCTGCACAGAGAACAAGATCCAAATTTCGGATCCAATCCGAATAATTTGGTCCGATCAGCTGGTTGACCTCTAGAAGCCTGCTAAGTGGGTTCATGGACTTCATATTCTGAAATTAAGAATGCACTATATTAGAATATATAGATTAAATATATATTCATTTTTAAGAATAATTTGATTTAGGTATTTTAAATCAAATTTGTCTTGCCATGTCGACTTTGAAAGATTATTCCCTTATTTTTCTTTCAAAGTAAGAGATATACTTACCGCTATATCTCAAGCAAGATCTGGGATCTCCTCCCTATCCTTATCACATCCCAATAATATGAGAACCTGTGACTCGAATAAGAGAAGCGGGAACATATTCCGCCTTGCAAGTCCAACTTGCATTTCCCAATTCGGTCTTTAACACCCGGGCCCACCACCCCTAAGGTGATGTTGACCCGTTGTTAATTGAACCAACCGTCAACAGGCTTAATACTCGCTATACGCAATCCAATATCGCCCCAATAATATGAGGACCCGATATTGGGGTCACTACGTATACGGCCTTACTCTTTCGAGAAGCAAAGAACCCGATCCAATTAAATCATGCACAGGATCTGTCACTTCGGACAGGCGTCTCCCATACACAACAACTGGCGACGAAATCCTTTGCCTTGACGGGAGACCATGGATGTCACTTATGTGATCCTCCACCTCATATTCAAATTTTATAATTAATTATCGTGAATCACATTCACATAATTAATTCTTCCAAGGGAAATACACATCTATTCAAAATAGTGTGTTTATTAGGTATGATTAATCTAATCATATTAAATTAATCATTTAGCCCAATCATCAACAAACACGTCTTTTACTTGAATAGTAGGTATAATCTCAAAATACGTATTATTCGAATTTTAATAATTAGAAAAATACATATTGTCTGTCTCTGGTATTATACAATCCCTACCCGCTGTCATGGCCAGTACCGACGAGAGTGGGACGGACCACATACGTTGCAACCCGCGACCCCAATGCTCTCCGACTAGGCACCACATCCGCCTCGGGAAAGGATAATACCAAATAGACCATCATGTATTTTGAGATGTTCATCGGTTTTTCAACCGAAAGTTATACCATATAGTACAAATCAAAACATTTTTGATTATAAGGAGATTTGCTAGACAAATCCCCAATCCTATTCAAGCAAAAAGAGTTTTCATGTAAAAGTTGTCCTACAACTATTGTAGGATAAACTATAGTTTTCATGAAGGCAATGTTTGTTGATGAAACAATGATCAAGATCTAACATCTCATCATTGTGGTTTAGGCAAGTGTCATTCAATGAAATAATTATTTCTTTAAATATTTCACAAATATTTATCACTAATTATTCCAGAAAATTAACAATTAATTTTCATCAAGATTATTGAATGACAAATCACAAGGTTCAAGATCAAAATTGTTAATTTCCAGCAGTGACCCCCAATCACTAAAATTAACTTATCTTGATCAATATAAATCCAAAAAATGCAAACTCAGTTTCCAAAGATTGCCTATTTGATTTATTAAAGAACCCAAGTAATAATTCACGCGTTTCAAGGCGAATTAAAACCGTAATCATCTCATTAATTACGTTCAAATCCGCAGTTCCCGCAACAGTGGATATAGTCATATTCAAAAAGCCATATCTTGAGCAAATAAAGTCCAAATTTAGTAAACTCAAGTCCTATGGTTTCCTTGTTTAATGGGGAACAAAATCCAATTGAAAATTTCGTGTTTAAACATTTTAAACAGTACGGAAAAATTCAATTAGACAGAGGTGCGAAAATTGAAATGCAGTAAAAATTTCGCAACCCTTTCAAGAACCAAATCGTCTAAGGTTCATGGATCACATCCAAAACCTTATTCGACCTATGGCTCTGATACCACTTGAAGGATATTGAGAATCCTCAAGCGCATCACGGAAGCGTGTTAATCGTATCGAATACGATCGGAGCAACTAGTCGTACTAGATGCTAGATGCAGCGGAAATTAAAATTTTTAACATAACGATGAAACCACATGATCACGAGAACACTTCTCGGATCGTTTCATCAAACCACAAAGTATAAGGATTACCTCTCGAAGCGTGGTTGTGATCGCGAGATCCCAAAGTAGAGATCCTCCTATCTTGAGTCCGACCCACGGAGAATGCACTTGCGGGCACGATGATGAGTCGCGTCCTTCCCGCAATCCTTGATGAAGATCCAAACGTCGAAGACGAAGCAAGATCCTCTCTTCTTCAATGATCAAAGTGGACGGCCACTTGGAAAATGAGAGAGAGACCTTACACGAGAATTAGAGAGAGAGAGAGAAGTTGTCTTTCACAACTCTAGATTATGTACATTGGAGAGGCTACCCTAGCCCTCCTTTTATACTAGTTTAGGATCCAATGGATCTCAATCCATGGGACTCATGGATCCAAGGGATATGCTTGGTCCATGATAAATCAATGGCTAGGATTTGTTGTTCAACAACAACAATTAATCAAGGGATAATATAACAAATGAGGTGGAGTTAACCAACCCCTAAAAAGGGGGGGCGTCACCCATGAACTCTTCATGGGTGACGCCACCCATGAGGGTGGTTTTTTCTCCATTTTATTTATTATATTATTCCTCAATTAATTACAATAATTATTCGCCAAAATTAATTCCAAATTAATTTTGTGAATATTTCAATCTTGCCATTGAATATTATGTGAATCATATTCACAACCCAAACTAGTTAGTAAATTGCATTTCCAATTAATTAACAAATGCGAATCCAATTCACATTATTAATTAACAAATGCTATTTACATAAATTCTCTCTCTTATATATATGTATATTATAAATCATATTTATAACATACATATATCATGGATAGTGCTATCCACATTCTCTTAATCCTTGATAATCAAATCTTATTTAATTATCTTAGATAATCAATATGAATCATATTCATATTTAAGCTTGACAATTAAATCACATTTAATCATCAAGTCCTTGCTTGGATATTTTATCAAAAGAATTACTCTTGAACCCTTTCAAGAATAATGTGCTTTCTCCGCAGATACTTGGAGACAAGGATAGGGCGATTGTATTGTTCCACGTATAGTGACTTGGATGTTGAGATCCCATCTCAAATCCAGATCTTACGGACCTCTCACAGATGCTTGATTAAATCAAGGCCGCAAATCCAATCTTCTCATTGAATCTGAATCCCATTCAGATCAATGTCCAATACTTGGACTAAGATCGGATTGCTTCTCTACTGAAAGGAGTCACTAAAATCCAGACCTGTTTCATCACTCCCTCGGAATGGAAGCGTCATGGATATACAATCGTTTATGATCACATCACCCTTCAGGTATTCCCAATACCTGTACATCCTGCATACTGGAAGACCCATGATCAACCCGAAGATCAAGATCATTTTATACTGTCTTCTTCAGGGTTTAATCATTAAGTTTCTCAATCTCGGTCATTGGGATTTGGTATCGATCATACGCTTTCCCAAAGCATATATCATACCTACAAATTCATGTCATGCTTCCAAAGCACGACGACCATGCATGGAATTTGATCGGTCCCAATACCTCATGAGTGAGCTCATGTCTTCCGGTTCACAAGTGAACCTGTATGATCCCTTTGAGAGATCATATTGCTCATATACCCTTATATGCACACCAGCTCGCCGGTGTATAGACCTTGGTTAGGTCATCAACCTATTGGTCTGCCAAATGTACATACTTGGATATATAGCAATATATCTGTCTCCGGTCAGAGGATGCATGCCTATGCTGTGACAGCATTCAACATAGGACTTAAGTTATCTCGATCTCGTTAGGTCAACTCATTGACTTAACTAATCTGACACCTCCGAATCACTATTCCTATGCAGAGGACCTGCATCAAGAGGTCGGTCAGATATCAGCCTATGTGAGAAAGGATTGCCATCTCCTACTCAGGCTGGAGATCTCCACTTGACAATCATTTGACGGTGTTTGATGAGTCCTCCATCTAACTCCTTAGATGTTCATCCAAACACCAGCCTCTATGATTCATTTAATGAAACAACAGCTATATGATCATCAAGCTGGCCATGGTACATAACCCTAATTGTACAGAGGGACCTTATAGTGCATTCATTCATATAATTTCAGAAAGGGAGTGAAACATCAATAACTTTTATTGATAAACATAAATATTACAATAACATTTATTGTAAGAATGGATGGTGATGGGAACATTTCTTTGCAGCTTTCCATGAGGGTACTTTAGTTAAAAGGAAAAATAAGCTTAAAAAAGTAAATTGTAGTTCACCTCAAATTAGTACCCTTCCCTTCGCGTAATGCGATACTCATGATTCTGTCTCACATGCATTGAGGTGGTCGTGGCTAGTAAATTTATAAATACTAGGGTAAATTACAAAAAAGGGACCAAGCTTTACATAGATTCCCAAATTGGGGACCGATCTTTAGATTGTAACAATTAGGGGACTCATCTTTGACTTAACGGTAAAGGCCCCGACGACGTCAATGGCTGAATCCATTTGTACTGTAGACGATTATACCCCTGCATATCAGGGATTTGTTTTCACCTTGCCCTTTCTTCATCACACGCTGCGTCCCTATTTCTTCCACCTGTTCGGTTCCACTGCGGGCTGCGGAGAACACGGGAAGGCTCCGAGCTCCCCTCCGGGCGTCGACGCGACCTGGAGTTCAGCGGTCGCTCCCGTGAAGACGTGAAGCTCCTCCACCCCTCTTCCCCCATTGACGGTTTAGGTAAAACCCTAATCTTTAACTTCCGATTTGGGTTCCAGGGCCTAATCCGTAATACTCGACGGGGAGAGACGTGTGGCCGTGGCTCCATGTGCTTCCTCGTGTATTTGCGATCCACAAGTCGAACCCGAGTATGCGAGGATGATTGCTAGGGACTGTTCCGGGGAGTTGATAAGCAATGCCATCCTATTGTTAGTTGTAGAATCAACTAGGGATTGTTCTAGGGAGTTGATAACCAATGCCATCCGATTTGTTTACTGCAGAACGAAAATGTAAAAGATCAGACCTAATATCTGAGACTTTATTTCTGCCCTTTGCGCTCAAAATTCTGGAGAACATATATGAGATGGATCGAAGAAAAATATCACGAAGAACTAATGTATTAGTAGCCATTCGAGATTTATTGTCATCTAGAATTCACTGTTCAATTCAATTTCTACTGTATAAATCCCAGCAATAACAGTATGTGAAGACAAATATCATGAAGAACTAATGTAAAGTATGATCCGAGAATAACAATATCTTAAGGACAAAATGTTTGTGGTTGGGACTGAAAATGTGGAAGGACTTAACCACAAACATTTTGTCCTTAAGATATTGTTATTCTCGGATCATACTTTACATTAGTTCTTCATGATATTTGTCTTCACATACTGTTATTGCTGGGATTTATACAGTGGAAATTGAATTGAACAGTGAATTCTAGATGACAATAAATCTCGAATGGCTACTAATACATTAGTTCTTCGTGATATTTTTCTTCGATCCATCTCATATATGTTCTCCAGAATTTTGAGCGCAGAGGGCAGAAATAAAGTCTCAGATATTAGGTCTGATCTTTTAAATTTTCGTTCTGCAGTAAACAAATCAGATGGCATTGGTTATCAACTCCCTAGAACAATCCCTAGTTGATTCTACAACTAACAATAGGATGACATTGCTTATCAACTCCCCGGAACAGTCCCTAGCAATCATCCTCGCATACTCGGGTTCGACTTGTGGATCGCAAATACACGAGGAAGCACATGGAGCCACGGCCACACGTCTCTCCCCGTCGAGTATTACGGATTAGGCCCTGGAACCCAAATCGGAAGTTAAAGATTAGGGTTTTACCTAAACCGTCAATGGGGGAAGAGGGGTGGAGGAGCTTCACGCCTTCAAGGGGGCGACCGCTGAACTCCAGGTCGCATCGACGCCCGGAGGGGAGCTCGGAGCCTTCCCGTGTTCTCCGCAGCCCGCAGTGGAACCGAACAGGTGGAAGAAATAGGGACGCAGCGTGTGATGAAGAAAGGGCAAGGTGAAAACAAATCCCTGATATGCAGGGGTATAATCGTCTACAGTACAAATGGATTCAGCCATTGACGTCGTCGGGGCCTTTACCGTTAAGTCAAAGATGAGTCCCCTAATTGTTACAATCTAAAGATCGGTCCCTAATTCGGGAATCTATGTAAAGCTCGGTCCCTTTTTTGTAATTTACCCTAAATACTATTTCATTTTCTGCAACAATCGGATGATGAGTTAATGGTGCGATGTTTCCACTTTAAAGAGGAACTTTATTGATTGGGTTTGAGATTGTGAGCTTGCTTTGCATGCTTAGTGTCTGTAATCATGCCTAGGAGTCATCGAGAATAGGAACTACCATATTTTCCTTTCAATTGCAGTCATCATTTATGTGTCGTGAAGTTGAGGAACATCGGTTCTCCTTCCAGCTGCAACTTGCGAGGATGATTTTGGGTATGACTGGACTGTTTGATCAAATGTGAGTGTGACCTCTTTGCTCAGGCCTTCTATGTTTCTCTCATGAAGTAGACTTATATTGGTGATACAGTTATCCTTATATTGATGATGGACGCCTCTGCACAAACATTCTGTACTTGTGGGAAACAAAACCATGAGCATACATGATAGGATCTGAAAATCGGGATTGAATGTAGGGTACAAACAATCATGACAGCATGAAAAAAACACAGTGGTCCTCATACATATTGTAATTCTAATTAGGTTCCTGTTTCCGATAAAAAATCCATGACAGCAAGATGCATTGCAGCAAACCAAGTAGAATATAAACTAAAATTAACCATGTAATGAAATGTTGATTCCCTCTTGGAAATTGGCTTCTTGTGTCTTGATATGAGGACCACATATCTTTAGTTGGTCAATCTATCTACTAAACATAGAAGATTATGAATCTAGGCTATGTTAGTGATAATGGTATGCGCTATATTGTGCATCTGGTGCATGCATGAATATCTCTAGATAGCACTGTCCTTTGCAGTCATTTTTTTTCCAGGTAGTCCTTTCTTGTATGCATGAACTCACTTATAATTGTAGACTGCCAAGTTAAAATTCAATCTTCCAATTGGCAGGCGATACGACCCTTACAATATATCTGGCAATTGGGTTATGGTGGAAAATTTTAATCCATTGGATTTTCTGTTTGCGTTCTATTGAGTGTAAATCTGGACCATCCTTAGATTAAAAAAAGGGTTATAAATTTTATTTTATAAGAAAGACAAGTGAAATTGGACATCCTCGATATGGATTGAGGTGGATTTTGATAATTCAAGCATTTCTTAGTTGAGTAGTCAGTGACTTGCATGGTAATGATGTATTCTTGAGGAAATAATATCATTTCATCTGTTATTTTAGACTAATCCCATAAATCAGGTCTCGTCCATGCAATTTCTAAAAACCAAATTCCTACTTATTCCAAGTGTATGCACGTATTTCTTAATCAATGGGCACATCAAACCTACGAGAATGTTCCATGCCCTTCTTGCAAAATATACATCACATCACCCACTCCTCATGCAACTTGAGCTCAAGTGAGATGATTTTGTCCCCATGTTTTAGCATAGAGATAGAAAATGGCCAGTATATTTTCCACCTGGGAATGCTTTACTAAAGACATGTTTTTGGTGGTTTCCATATGTTGGGAGATGGCGTAATAGTGTTGTAACTTGACAGAATTTGAGTTGGATGGCGAGACTTCCAAGAGGATATGGACAAAAATAATTTAAGAACCAAGTGTTTGCAGTCTAATTGCAGGAGTAACAGTAATTTAGGTAGATCGTCATGTCGGTTGAGAATTCATGTTGCCAACTTCATTTGATACAGTGTAAAATGCCTGGGTTGTGTTTTTTGGATTTTAAGGGAACTGTAAGGCACTATAGGAAGTGGGAAGTAATACTGCTTAACGAAGTTTGCATGTTGAACTTAGTTATGGAACCTGGGTATGCAACCTATGATGCAAGTTTGTCAGTATTATACAGATGACTTTTTTTAGGAATTTCTGCTACCTGAACGGAGAGATGAAAAGGAATTGGATACAATAAGTCAAACTTGGCAAGCCAAGTAGACTAGCGTCGTATCGATGAGTGGGCGAATCAACACCACGGTGCCGAGTCTGAATGCTTGTAGGCTCTGAATTTGCGCAGACTAACGGAGGAAAGTCCGCAAATTATATATTACGAACGAGCAGACATCTCATCCTCCATGTCTTGGTGCCACTTATGTCAAGAAGGGCCTGCTGGTGCGTCTGATTAACTAGTTGTTGGTGAGATAAGGCAGTCCTCTGAGACATGACAGGGGCAAGGCCCCATTCCTTTTCATCATCTGGTTCTCTGAAATTTTGTCAAAAAACATATCGCATTTTTCGACAGAAGGTTTACTTCCATTTTTTAGAAAAGCATGAACCTATGCTTAGCATGGAATACAGTTTCTGCTTTTGGCATCAGAAGAAATCTCAGGCTTAGTGGATATTGTTGTATGTGTGTTCCTTGCTAGTAGCATTGCATGCCATTTGACTGAACTGGAAGTAAAAGATCCATATCTGGTTGAATATTTGATCGCCTTCTATTTTTTGTCAATAATGATTATCCGGTTGTTTAGTTCATTGTCTTGAAATTTCTGCAAAATGTGTGATTCTCGTAATTAATACTTAAAAATGTGCTTGATGAGTAATTTTGAGCTTTATAGGGTAACACCCATACTTACAGAGAGGTTGATTCATATACTTAACAGGTCTTTGAGCATGTTGAAACTTGGAAGTGCGAAGCATGGCCTCAAATTTCAGCGAAATTCGGTCGAATTTCTGTCTAATATCGATATCCAGTCGAAATCAAAATTCGACCGAAATGGCTGAAATGACCGAAATATAGGGGCCGTAGTACAAAAAATGATTGAAATGACCGACGGTCACCGAAATGGTGACCGAAACAGACATTTAAGGCCTTGGTGTGAAGTGGGTTAATGAGTTATAATGGCAGAACATTTACATTGGTGTAATTATATTTCATAATGGAGATAAACAAAAACTTTGCCTCATGGTTACGACTGCCAATTGAGGCACTCTTTATAATAAGGAATAATAAAGTCAATAGAGTTTCATAAGGGTTTTAAATATGGATTAATGTTCTCTTGCACTGAACCTTGTATGTTGGGGACTATTGTCTTGCTTACAATTTGCTGTATTCCCTCTCCCATGCCTTCAGATATTCTCTTTTTTCTTGAAAAATATTGAGTCTTTTTTTGGGAATAATAATCCAGATGGAATATCATCAATTCACATACCTACAGCCATTTTTCTCTATCAAGTTATTAAATATATATTTATGGGTTGGTTTTGTCCCTACCTCGTTGATGATATGAGTTTCCAATTATATGGACTCAAGCTGTCTTATTTATGGTGTCTAATAGTGATTTGATGAGAAGTTTCATATCTAATTTGAATGCATATTTTACAGTCTTTGAATCGAAAAGCTCCTTCTTTGATAGTCTATCCCAGTGACTCCATTGCTGATGCTACGGAGGTACTGGACTGGGAATCAGGGATGTCAATGGATGATATAGCAGCAGGTCAAGGCATCCGAATTCGAAGGTGCCCTCCTGGAGGCTATCTTCAAAGGAAGATTGAATCCTATACTTCTAACCCTCAGAGAGAAGGAAATGCCCCCCGCAACATTCTTGAGGAAATAGTATGGTACAAGGACATTGAAGTTGCTCAAGTATGTTTAACTTTATATTGAAATTTTTATCGGTTAAAACTTTACTTGTCATGCGGTGTGTAAAGTGCTTCCTGTTATGAATTTCAGTTCCAAAAAGAAATTCCTATTGATTTACTCAAAAGGACTGTTGATAATGCTCCACCTGCAAGGGATTTTATTGGGGCTTTGAAGAACTCCTATGCAAGAACTGGTGCACCTGCATTGATAGCTGAAGTAAAGAAGGCATCGCCTAGCAGAGGAATTCTAAGGGATGACTTTGATCCAGTAAGATGCTACAATCTATCCTTTCTCCTGCAATCTTGGAACTGCAATTTGTGAGCTCATTCAGAAATATCAAATATTTCAAAACATATCCAACCCATTGGTTTGCTAAAATAAAAATATTACATGGCAAAGGAAAGCAGATATGAAACGAAAAGATGACAAAATTCATTAATTCACACTGTACAATGTAATCAAATAGCAGTTACTCAAGAAAGGGAACTCCGGTCTAGGACCGTCGCTCCGACACCATGTTGGAAAATGGAATAGCGTGTGTTCATAGAAAACCTAGGGTTCTCTTATATAGGAGAAAAACCCTGGGTAAATTACATAAGAGATACATGAGAGATAGAAATAAGAAATAGATACAATGAGATACACATATCTCAACATAAAACAATTGTAAAATGTTGAAAATGAAATATGTGTAGGTTTGAGAAGTTATCATACTAAGTGTATGTTCAACAATGATCACCATTAGTGAGAAGTGCATAAGCGTGGTTCTACCTCATTCAGTTCAATGGTTCACAGAATCATTTATGGAAGGTATTCTAGACTGTGCCTAGTTGGTACTAGTATTTTTTTTTAAATCAGTCGGTGCTGACAGATGTGATGGACAAAAGGCCAGTTCCGTCTCTCTTTTTTTATTTCAATAACAAAAGACTCCGCGTCTCTTTTCTAAAAAAAATCCTAGGTAAAAAAAACTTTTGGAGAAAGATTGCAACGAATGATTAGAGAGGGGATCATGAGTCAGCATCACAAGACGAATTAACAGTATCACAGTGTGTGTAGGTCAGATGTGCTGAGCAATGTCATGATTAGATTGGCAATGGCAGGCCAGATACTAAACCTACGGACTGTGTGGTCTCAAAATAAATGCTAGAATTAGCTTTTATTTTTCTATATATTTTGCTTAACCTAATAATTTTTGACCTGAAGTAAAATCCCTTCTCAGGAATAAACTCATAATTTTGGGGTAGCTTGGCGATTGTAGAAAACGATGAATATGGAAGCGTGTCTGCAATAAAGAAATAAGAACATAGAGAACACCATGATTTTAACGTGGAACCCTACTCCATAAGGACCGAGATGAAACTACGGGCCGTATATGTATATTGCCTTCTCTCTCTCTCTCAAAGGTTACATGTGATGTGGGGCTTCTTATATAGCTCCATCAGTAAGACTAAGTTCCACTCATAGAAGATGTGGGACTAAACATGTGTATATGGTAATTGGACCCTGGAGGAATCCGATTGCCCATCTGTGACGCATACTTTAACACCCCCCCTCAAGCTAAGCATTAGCTTGGATAAATAAAAAGAAACCTCACTCACATAATACCAAAGTTGCAGAAAGCGGTAGTCGCTACTCGGTCGACGAGGTCACTAACTAAGGATTAATCGGTAGTCGTACGACCAATCAGATTTAGTTAACCATTAGTCAGTTTTGAATTTTTTTAATTATTCTAAGTATATAAATCATTTTTATACATACATTCTTATATATTAAAATATATTTGCACATTTTCTATACTATCATAATGAAACAAAAGCACTAATTGACTTTAAATATAACATTAAGCATATTGGTATAAGTTTGCTTTTAAAAAACAAAACTAAAATAAATAAAAAAGCTTGATGTAAAAGTCGGTCAATTAGTCGGTCGACTAGTCGGGTTGACCGATTAATGGCTGACTAGGGCTATTTGAGTCGACTACCCCCACCCCCCAATTAGTCGGTCGACTTTTACAAGCTTGCATAATACAAGACACTACTGACAATACACACATACTCTATTGGTTGCCTATTGAGGGCATTGCTTCTCATGTTATACTGGTGAGGAGGAACTGAATGGTTGGAGCATGAATCGAGTCTCCTCGTCGGAGAATGTGTCATCTCACCGTGTCTGTCAGAGTCATCGAAATTGAACTGAGTCTCCTCGTCAGAGAACTTATGCTATGTACTGACGTAGGCAACTGAAACTGGAATAGTGAGCCTCCTCGTCGGAGAACTCTGGCCTGCAACTATCTCCATCACTGAAGATTGATCCATCTCTCTTGAGGGTCAAAGAAAGAACGTTGTTAATTATCCGTACATGGTTATTTGAAGATGGATCTCTCTCATAGAGACCTCAAAAGTAGGTTCTCTCTTGCAGGAACCGCAAAAAGATCTCGTACTGGAGTTCACGATTACTGGAGAATGGAGTCTGAAATCGAATCTCGCTCTGGAAAACTTCAAGAAAGTGGATCACTCGAACATGGAGTGCCTTGATGGTAGAGTCTGAAATTGGGCGCTCTACACAATACCTCCCCCCTCCCCTCTTCTCCCATACTTGTCAGAAAAGATAACGTCGACCAAGTTGGGAGAGAAAAATTGAAGATGAGGAACCACAACCAATGAGTTGATCTGCCCTTTTTTCAGCTTCTCTTTTAAAAAAATCATTTTTCTTGCGTACAACTTTTCTTTTCTTTCTTTTTTACGCACACTCTTTATTTTAAATTAAAAAATTCCCTTATATCCCAATTGGTCTCTTTTCTTTGCCCTACTTTTTTCTATGGAGTCCTAGCTTCGAGATGCATGGCGAGGTGACCAATCGTGGATTGGAGGTGACGCCCTAGAGGGTCCATTGTTGCCAAGGGTTCCGATGGGCGATGCTTGCCGCTTGGTGATACATGGCGAGGATGATGTGCTGTCGCCAGGAGATTTCGAAGGAACTGTAGGCTCATGCACCGCTTGGATAAGGAGTTGCAACAGAGTGGGGGCATCGGGATCGCCTGGAAACCTATCTTCCGTGCCTTTCTTCTTTCAACTCTCGCCTCTTCTTCATCATCAATAGGGTTTCAGTGGTGGAATCCATCTCCTACTTACGTCGATAAAGGATATCACCAAAACAACCTAGTGCAGATCTTTGGGGTCGCTGAGATGAAGCACATTGTGGAGGAGATGATACAACTTGGAATGAGGGTTCCAGAAAGAACTCTATGTGATTCTTCCTTGCTAGAACTCACCGGATGATTTGTTATGGTCATGTCGAATTAGGGTTTCAGAAAAACCCTAGAAGAAATTCATGAACTTCAAGAACCCTAGTTTTGTTGTCGTATCGCCTCACAGAATTTTGATAGATGATGTTCTTCAGATCTTTAAGAAATCACAAACATGACTGGAATAAAAATCTTCAAGAAATGTAGAAAATCACTACAATAGTTGAATTGAATTTTCAAGAACAAAGAACCCATCAATAATAATAGAACCGTGCAAAATTAGGGTTTCAGAAAAAACGTAGATGATTCTTGAATCTTGAACAGATAATAAATTTTTAATAATAAGTCACATAATTGAACCCACTCTGATACCATGTAGAAAATGATGATTTATGGAAGCATATCAGAGATAAAGAAATAAGAACATTAGAACACTGAGATTTTAACGTGGAATTCTACTCCATGAGGGGGATAAAACCATGGGATAAGGCCGCTTAAGGATCGTATTTGTATATTGCATCCCCTCTCTCTCTCAAATATTACAAGTGGTATGGGTTTTCTTATATAACATCACCGGTAAGTCCAAGCTCCAATCACAGACATGGCACCAAACCTGTGGATGTGGTAATTGGACTCTGGAGTGACCCAATTACCTATGTATGAGCATACTCTAACTGTCATTTTACTTATTGAATAATGCATTCTACAATTCCATTGTGCCACCATCCACGAAGTACAGGGGGTTGAAAAGGCTGAATATTCTGGTTACCCTTTCGTTGTTCAGCTTATTTCCCTTGAAAAGCAGAGGGCTCCATCACAGGAAGGAGTGTGGTAGGATGGCCTTATCTTATTCAAACGGGCTATTGACCCAATTCTAAAGGAATAATTCTTCTTTTGGGAGATCGGAAATTAACTGAGAACCTAGTTCCTTCCCGTCATCATTATTGGCCAGAAAACCTTGTGCCCTATTATCTTGTCCCTAATAGTGCTTTGGAATTTCTGAACCTGCTCATGTTCCATGGATAGTGAGGCGTAAGGCAACAGATTGTATAACTTCTGTATGTTCCAAAAAAAGAGGAAAGCAACATTCCAGGAAATTAATAAATAGTGACTGGAGTAAGAAAGATAATGAAGACATTTGGTTTTAGTGGTTGCTTTATGATGGCAGGAAACACTTTCTGTGATTTTCAATTTGATGTTTTTGTGTGTGATAATCATCTATTATGACCACTCTAGCAGTCATCCTCTTTTACTTCGATAAAGAGTATCAGCAGATTTTAAATTACTTCTTTGCAATCCCATACAATTTTCAAATCTTTAGGCACCTCAAGTTTCTATAAGAAAACAGAGCATCTCTTATCATTGATATCCCACATAATTGATAGCACTGAAGCTGTGAATCACAACTTTTTATGTGTATTGGGAACTCACAGCGGCACTGCCTTACAGGTTGAGATAGCCCGTGCCTATGAGAAAGGTGGAGCTGCATGCCTTAGTGTCCTGACAGATGAACAGTTCTTCCAGGTATTATTTCACCCTCAATAGTAAATTTATACCGAGTTATGGTAAGTGAGGGCTGCATATTTTCTCGATTGCAGTGAAATGTTGATCAACTTACTATTTTATGATCAGGGAAACTTTAACAATCTGGAGGCAATTTGCAAGAACGGAGTGAATGTATGTGCTATATTGGTTTTGACATGACATTTTCCGATTCGTAATTCTAGTTAAATACAATTCTAATATTTCTAACATTGAGAAAACAGTGCCCTCTTCTTTGCAAAGAGTTTATTGTTGATCCCTGGCAAATCTACTACGCCCGAAGTAAAGGAGCAGATGCTGTTCTACTGATTGCTGCGGTGTTGCTTGATGTTGATATCAAGTATTTCTCTAAGATATGCAGAACACTTGGAATGACAGCATTGGTTGAGGTTTGTGGATTTTGTTAAATATAAGCATGGTTATGGCAGATCACTTAATGTTGCCATTTGTATCTTTAGGTGCTCTTGAAACAGTTTCAGTTTGAGGTCCTGCAGGCTCTTCGTGGTCATGTGAAGATAATGATCATTATTTTATTTTTTTAAGGGAAAAATATTCAGTAGTTGGTCAGTGGAAACATTATATATTATAGCGCCATTAATCAACTCCGAAACTGTTGGGATGGTCATAACTCAATCAGCATTAAGCATGCTGGCACTCTTGAGCTATCATGTTTACTGCCATCCTCTCTCTCTCCAGGCTTGGATGGCATTAATTAGGTCCTCTTCTAACATGTTTAGGATGGTCAAATATACTCTCATATTTTTAAGTATAATGAAATACCATCATCATGCTTCCAAGTGTATTGACCAGCTTCCTCTTTTATCCTGGTAGGTACACGATGAAAGGGAAATGGATCGAGTTCTGGACATAGATGGTATCCAACTTATTGGAATTAACAACAGGAACCTCGGTATGATGTTAACATTCTGACCTGAATTCAAGTTATATTTGTAATGTCTGAACCATATTGAAAAAAATCAAACATCAACGTCAGTAGGTGCATGTGACTCCACACTGTTTTTTTGTCTGTGGAGTGCAGAAAATACCTGTTTACTTCACAATCTCATGTTCCCTAAATTAATATATCAAGGATGGTGATTTTGGCTTAGGTATGCTAGAGGGGACTAAATTCGTTTAACTTTGCTCTATGCATATAATCAAGAAATATTTGTAAGAAATTATATACATGCAACTACCATGTATGGTAGTTGCCAACTTTAATTTTATTTCTTATTTTTGTGGCTCATGATTAATGATGAAAGGATGCATCATTGGGAGGTTGCTTTTGGTGGTTACCTTAATGGATAGGTAACCATCATGTTTTATAAATATATTGGGGTCCCCTCTCCCTCAACTAATGAAGGCAAGAGGATCCATTACTCAAGCATATTGGGCAAGAGTTGAGAAGGAGAAGGAAATCCCATCTTCATCGTCTCATTTCCGCTGCTATGGCTTCCGGTAATCCTTACGTATTATAGATCTTGTTTTTGATTAAGTTTATAGATCTATCTAGTTATTAGATCTATCAATTGGTATCAGAGCCAACAATGAAAAGAATTTGATTTGGATATCTTGAGAATTCATATTTCGGTTTAAATCGTTATGGTGATTTTTGAGATTATGGTTTACGGTGATTCTTGCAATTCAGGACTCTTTGATTGTTAGTTGATGCTTTGGTGTCTAGATTTGTGATTCTCTCTGATCTTAGGTATAGTTTTTTTTAACTGCCGAAAGTACCTATAAGTGTTTGCTAACATGTGATCCACATCGAGTTTTATCTACTCACTAAGCATAGAACTAAACAGTTGACATGAGTAGCCCGCTTTTGGTGGTTTATTAAGGGAGAAATTTGATGTATTTATTTATTATTATTTTTTTTTTGAAAAAAATTTTTTATAAACTGCTTATGCTTTGCTCTCTTGATAAAATCAACTGCAACATCCTATATGTTCTGTCTCGACAAGTTGTTTTGTAACAAATTTGATTCTTATCAAATGCTTGATTAGAAGAAAATTCGATACCCCATTGTTCTGATGGGAAAGGAAAATGGTCTTGGTGGCCTTTAGGCTAAGAACCCTTTCTCAATATAGTGTAGACAGATTGTATGGATTATTTGTGCATATAACATTTGTATGCCTTTCCAATACAAACGTATATAACATTTGTGGAAGTTAAGAGAAAAGATAATTCTTCCTGTTTCTTTTCCTTGAATATGTGTATCTCTTCTTTAAAGTTCGGGTTATAATGGTCGTTGCCTTTTACCATTTTCATTTACTAATGTTTTTTAATGTTATTAAAGAGGACATTGATGGTGAAAAACAAGCATCCTTATTTAGTATTGCCGTTGAGATGATTTATATCAAGTTTCCCTTTCGATTTAGGTCAAGGTTTCTTTCGGATCTTGACACTTTGATTTGTATAATATATGACATTATTTGTTAGGGACTTGTACAGAGTGTATACAATTTGGTTACTGTATACACGTGGTTAGTACACAAAAAAAAGTATGAAGTATATGTGGTTTATACCATTATTATACCAGTCACTTGTTTGGACTTGTTGATAACACCTTGTGTACTAACCATACATTTACTATCATTTTTCATTACTTTATTAATTTGTTTGATGTCATTTTGGCATGATTTGTATAACTGAATCGGGAGGAATAGCCACAGCATCCGATCGATTCATTTTATACATATTTATTCTTGACATTGAGTAGTTATTGGTTAGTTATCCAAGAGTAGCCACAACATCTTGGATAACAATCTCAATAATTGCATTAAGTGCTAAAGTTCAATTATTTGAACTAATGGCATCATATCACATCTACATGATGGTAATAACTTGATTAACTCCCTTTAAAGTCATTCAAATAAGTGTGTATAATTGAATCGGGAGGAGAAGCCACAGCATCTGATTGGTTCATATTATACATATTATTTCTTGTAATGAGTAATTATTGGTTAATTATCCAAGAGTAGCCACAGCATCTAGGATAACAATGCCAATACTTACATTAAGTGACGGAGTTAATTGTATTTTTTTTTTTTGGAATGAGAAAAATAAATTATTTTGTTAGTTATTCTAATGCCCACAGGTGCCGAATTTCTAATGAATATTCAAAAATTTATTTGTCTCATTTATTAAGAAAAATCAATTGTATATTACAATTCTTTAGCCACAGCAAGTCTTGTAATGATAGTACATTGATTTCTCAAAATATTAAATAAGTTAGTATTTTGATTTAAGTTTTATGCTTGAGTTATTTGCTTATTGTGGTTGTCTCGTTATGATTTATTGCAGATAGTTCTACTTTCATGTCTACTCAATTCAATGTAATAAATTCGGTTCCGATTGTTGAATGTCATGTATGTCATGAATCTAATTTCATTGATGTTCCTATTAACAATTGGTGGATTGATTCCGGTACTTCAATCCATATTTCCAACTCCATCCAAGGCTTTTTGAAAACAAGGATGCCACTAAAAAACAAGCAAAGCGTTTATATGGGAAATCGCATGACTTCACATGTTGAAGCGATTGGGACGCAACGGCTCATTTTGGAAACTGGCCATGTACTTGATTTGGAAAATGTATTTTTTGTACCCAAGTTCTCTAGAAATTTAATTTCAATATCTAGACTTTGTAATCTTGGATACAAATTTTCATTTGAAAGTAAATCTTTCCAAATGTTTAAGAATGACAAGTTAATTGGTACAGGTGGCTTAGTGGACTATTTATATAAATTACACTTACATCCACATTTTGAAAATAATCTCCTTGTTTGCAATATAGTTGGTAAAAAGCGAAAACGTAATAGTGATCGATCATCAGACATCAATGCTTTGGCATAAAGGATTAGGTCACATCTCCATTAAAAGGATCAAAAAATTAGTAAATGACGGAGTGATTGATACTCTAGATTTTACTGATTCTAGTGTTTGTGTGGAATGTATTAAGGGAAAACATACCAACAAACATGCTAAAGGGTCAAGGAGAAGTACTAATCTTTTAGAAATTATACATACTGACATATGTGGTCCATTTCCTGTGAAATGTCTTAGTGGTCAAAAATATTTCATCACATTCATAGATGATTTCTCACGTTACATGTATCTTTATCTTTTATTTGAAAAATCAGAAGCTATAAATGCTTTTAAGGATTATCAAATAAAAGTAGAGAGACAATTAGAAAAGAAAATTAAAATTGTGAGATCAGATAGAGGTGGTGAGTATTATGGTAGGTATGTTGGAGGAGAACAAAAACTTGGACCATTTGCGCGATTTCTTAAGGATGAAGGCATTGAACATCAATTTTCAATGCCCGGTGAACCGGATCAAAACGGTGTTGCCGAAAGACGGAATCGTACGTTAATGGATATGGTTCGAAGTATGATGAGTAACTCCTCATTGCCTTTATCCTTTTGGAGTGAAGCTCTAAAGACAGCCGTGTATATATTAAATAGAGTTCCATCAAAAGCGGTTCCATCCACTCCATTTGAGCTTTGGAAGGGATGGAAACCAAGATTGGAACATATACACATTTGGGGTTGTCAAGCTGAGATTAGAATCTATAACCCACATGAGAAAAAATTGGATATGAAGACTACAAGTGGATACTTCATTGGTTATCCAGAAGGCTCTAAAGGTTATAGATTCTATTGTCCAAATAGGGAATCGAGTATTGTAGAATCAAGGAATGCTATATTTTTGGAAAATAGTGAGAAAAGTGGGAGCAGGATGGTAATTAAAGACATCATATTTGATGAATTACCGAATCTTGTTATACCACTAGAAAGGGAGGAGCAAAATATTCATCATGATATCATGGATGAGTCACAACATCAAGACATTGTTGTCTCTCAAGTCCAAGATATTCCTTTAGTTGAACCAATGGTGAATCCTCCACTACCTGAGAATCAACTTGAAATAGCACCAAGTGTTCAACAAGGTGTTGTTACAACTAGATCTGGTCGAGTTGTCAAATCTACAATCTCATCAGATTTTATAACATATCTACAAGAATGTGACTACGACATGGGAATATTAGAGGATCCAACATCGTTTTTACAAGCCATGAATTCTATTAACTCTAATCAATGGTACAATGCCATGAGGGAGGAGATGGATTCTATGAGTGTAAATCAAGTATGGGACTTGGTAGAGCTACCCAAAGGAGCGAAATCTATTGGTTGCAAATGGGTCTTTAAAACTAAGAAAGACTCATTAGGCAACATTGAGAGATATAAGGCCAGACTTGTGGCTAAAGGTTTCACTCAAAAAGAGGGCATAGATTACCATGAAACTTTCGCTCCAGTATCACGAAAGGACTCATTGCGAATAATCATGGCATTGGTAGCTCATTATGATTTAGAGTTACACCAAATGGATGTGAAAACGGCTTTTCTTAATGGAGACTTGGATGAACATGTTTACATGCGACAACCTGAGGGTTTTATTTTAGATAATAACAAGCATTTGGTTTGTAAATTAAGGAAGTCTATATATGGACTAAAACAAGCATCTCGTCAATGGTACATTAAGTTCAACAATGCAATAACTTCATTTGGTTTTGTTGAGAACATTGTTGATAATTGTATATATCTTAAGACGAGTGGGAGTAAATATGCTTTTCTAGTTCTTTATGTAGACGATATTTTACTTGCTTGTAATGACCTTGGGATGTTACGAGATACAAAGATGTTCCTTTCTAATAATTTTGAAATGAAAGATATGGGCGATGCTAAATATGTCATTGGCATAGAAATTCATAGAGACAGATCTCATAGAGTACTTGGATTGTCTCAAAAGGCCTATATTGAGAAATTATTAGAGAGATTTGGAATGAAATATTGTTCTCCTACTCCAGCACCTATGGTAAAAGGAGATAAAATTTTTTCATTCAAATGTCCCCAAAATAATTTAGAAAAGGAACAGATGAAGGACATTCCATATACATCTATCATTGGGAGTCTAATGTATGCCCAAACATGCACTAGACCAGATATATGTTTTGCAGTTGGAATGTTGGGTAGACATCAAAGCAATCCAGGCATGGACCATTGGATAGCGGCAAAGAAGGTCTTGCGATATTTGCAAGGAACTAAGGATTCTATGCTAATCTACCGGTATTCAGATTCCTTAGAAGTTATTGGCTATTCGGATTCGGATTATGCAGGAAGTAAGGAGGATAGAAAATCTACCTCTGGATACATTTTTCTGCTTGCTGGAGGTGCTATTTCATGGAGAAGTGTGAAACAATCACTTGTCACATCAAGTACCATGGAAGCCGAATTCGTAGCATGTCACGAGGCTACTACACAAGCACTTTGGCTAAAGAATTTCATTGCGGGTCTTAAGACAGTGGATTCAATCTCAAGACCATTAAAGATTTATTGTGATAATTCTGCAGCCGTCTTTTTCGCCAACAACAACAAGTATACGCGTGCCGGAATGAGAATCGACATTAAATATCTTGTTGTTAAAGAGAAAGTTAGAGATCATTTAGTATTGATTGAACATATAGGTACTAAGTACATGATTGCGGATCCTATGACAAAGGGTTTGCCGCCTAGTGTATTCATCAATCATGTAACTGAAATGGGCCTATCTAGTACCTTGTAATAATATCAATACATCCATGTGTGTACACCTTAAGTTTGGTATAATGATCTACTTGTTTATTGTCTGTTATATTTCAGTTGCATGCAATTAATGAACAGACATAAAGAAAGGACCCGTGTTAATATATGGATATTGACACATAAAGATTTGTCATGTTAAATAAACTATTAGTATTGTAATGCTTGGAAGGATATATCTGCTTGAAAGGTATCTACCGCCAAGATTCATATTAATAGAGCTTAACTTGACAAATGTAAAGCAACAAAATTTCTACATGAGCCAAGTGGGAGAATGTAAGAAATTATATACATGCAACTACCATATATGGTAGTTGCCAACTTTAATTTTATTTCTTATTTTTGTGGCTCATGATTAATGATGAAAGGATGCATCATTGGGAGGTTGCTTTTGGTGGTTACCTTAATGGATAGGTAACCATCATGTTTTATAAATATATTGGGGTCCCCTCTCTCTCAACTAATGAATGCAAGAGGATCCATTACTCAAGCATATTGGGCAAGAGTTGAGAAGGAGAAGGAAATCCCATCTTCATCGTCTCATTTCCGCTGCTATGGCTTCCGGTAATCCTTAAGTATTATAGATCTTGTTTTTGATTAAGTTTATAGATCTATCTGGTTATTAGATCTATCAATATTTTGTTTCTTAGTACATAGTTGGCCAGAAAAGCTTTATATGTTTTACATTTATCATATGTAGTTTTATCTGTCTGTCAAGTCTATGATTTGTACCATGTGGTTAAGTTCTTGATCATCAATACCTGAAACTCAGCAACCATGCAAAGATCGCCATGTTCCTGTGGGAAATTAGAAGTCATGTAATATAAACTACGCATCAAAATAAGATAGTGAAGGGCTCGTAATAAGGTGTGTAATATTATACCTCTCAAAACAAAAGAGAGAATAAATTCTTTGTTTTTTGTCATGCTTACTTGAAGAGGACGATTATGGAAAACAATAGGCCAGAAACGAACTTCCTGTGAGTATTCATATATACGTTGTTGTTATCCATGGCTTTTTGCATATTCATACAATTGCTTGTCTGATAATTTATTACCCCATGTTCATACTAATCACTTTTGTCCTATTAGATAGTGCATCTTATAAAGTGGGCTTTCATCAATTCAGACTTTAAAGTATGTTGAAAAACGACCTAGGTGAGTAATTGAATCCCTGCAGGGTCCAATTACTACACCGTGAAGAATAGTCCCACATTGTCTATTTGTGAGACTTTGGAAAGTCGGTGGGGTTATACAAAGAGCCCCACACCCCTGCACTCATTGAGAGAATGAAATAGAAGAATCTGTCCTTTGAGGCGTTCTCCCGTGGTTTCATCCCGCTCCTCACGGAGTAGGGTTCCACGTAAAATCTTTGTGTTCTTCGTATGTTTATATTCTTGTTCTTATTTATCGCTTTCGCTTACTGTTTTCCACATAGTATCAGAGTAATCACTTAGGGTTTATTCATGAAGATTTATATCAAAGCAAATCGGTTTATGTTTTTTGGAGATTCAATCTGGTCAATTATTATTATTCATATTGTCCATGTTATGAGAAAGTTGTTCTTGGAGCTTGTGGCTTTAATTTCTTGAGATTGTGCAATATCAGAACAGATTTAAATCTGCAAATATTCGATTTGAATTTTGATTTTATCTTCATGATAATCTCGAAATATGTGCGCTACCGGGTACGTAAGATCCTCTCCATCATGCAAAAATAGGGTTCTCCTACTAGACCCGTAGTTTACATTGTGCATTAGCCCGCACATACTTCTCATTCATCTTATCCATCGAACGACATGGTATATCTGTGAAGTTCAAGCGAGGCCATCTCCAGGCCCTAAGAAGCAGCAATGGCATCAACCTTGTGCATGGCTATCCCTTCAGCATTAGGGAAGGCGTGGTCACTGCTATCTCCAACGGGCTATGGCTCAACATCCAGGACCATAACATCCCTATGCAACACGCCAAACTCCTAGGTGGTCCTCTTCTTGGGAGATTTGATCGGCAAAACCCCATAGAAGGGTGCATCACACGTACCGCACATGGAGGCAACCACCTTGTGCACGCTCCTCCATGCGAAGAAGGCACGGGCGGAGGCCCTCATCTCTATCAACAAGTGGCTACGCCTACCGCGTGGGCCCTCACCTCCAGGCATACAGCATGCCACCCCCTCCCAGTAGGACAACACCTCCTTGCGATGCTCCACCCATTGCCACCTTTACATACTTGAAGGCTTGAAGCTGTATCTCCACCAGGGCATCCATTATGCCCCCATCTGTGGAAAGATCTGATCAAATCCCATATCTCCAAATCACATGACGAGATGTTGCGAGACACACCTCCTCTTCTGAGATGACCCCATCGAGGGCCGCGACATGGGTTATTCCATCCTAGAGAACCCTAGATTCATAAAAGGAGGCGGAAACCCATGCTATTATATACAAAACAAAGGGGGGCTACTTTAGGCCTGATGGGCCCTAGGTTGTATTCAAAGAAAAAAAACAAAAAGGGAGATGTATTGTCCAATTGGGATTATATTAGAAGAAAAAAAGATAGCCACAAAAAAGAATGGCTTATAAAAAATAAAAGCAGAGAAACATGGCTACATAAAAAAGATTATTTGTGTAAAAAAATATAGTGCAAAAAAACAGAAAATGATGAAGAATTTTGCCTATCCCCCCATCATTTTCTGTTCCAACTTTGTTGAGTACCCCTCCAAATTCAGATAAGTATGGGAGAAAGGGAGAGTGAAAGAGTACGAGAGACATTCATCCATTATTTTCAGATATTCTATTCAAAGACTAACTCAATGCTGCAAAATTAGACTCCAATATCTGTGAACTCCAATACGAGATCCTTTTGAGGTTCGAAAGATAGCGAACCCACATCGAGGTCCCAAGGGAGAGGCCCTCATTTAGAGATCTTCGTATGGATATTCCCACAACATGAAGAAAAAGGCATTCGATGGCAAATCCCTCCATAGGTAACAAGCCGGCCCCAACGGGATTTTGGATAATAGAAGAGACTCATTACAGAGAACAGACCTCAAGTTCATCCTCGCCAGCATGGCATGCGAAGCACCGTTCTCAGCAGCAAACAACATAGTATGTATTGAGTCGTTATGGTCCATGGTGTCATGTATTCATCGAGTGAGTTTATGTCTTATTTTGTTTGTCCAAGTGGAGCATTGCATGCTCCAGCTTGAGGGAAGTGTTGGAGAATGTCCTAGGTGGGTAACCAGATCCTTCTTGGGTCCAACTATTACACCATGAAGAATACTCTCACATTGTCTATTGATGGGACTTTGGAGAGTCGGTGGATCTATATAAAGAGTCCCAATCCCTTGTACTCATTGAGAGAATGAAATAGAAGAACCCTCCCTTTGAGGCATTCTCCCGGAGTTTCGTCCGCTCCCCACGGAGCAGGTTTCCCTATAAAATCTCGATATTCTTCATATGTTTATCGTCTTGTTCTTGTTTATCGCTTCCGCTTATCGTTTTCCATATTGTGTATAATTCACTTTCTTTTCAAGTTTTGGTGGTTTTTAAGAATTCCATTAAATTCATCCCATGTAGAATCTTCTTTTGGAATTAAATTACTCAAATTGTATATGTCTTCGAGATTTAGTTTTTTTTTGACATTCTACATCAAATATTATTTAAAGGTGCATTTTTTGTTATATAGTCAAATAATTATTATTGTTTCTATTAGGATTCAGTGTAATAATTAAATCTATGATAGATGGATTTTTCTTTAACTTGGACATTTGATTTTCTTAAATATCGAGCCAAACCACAAATACAGCTCCCAGATTTGTATTGCATGCTCAATATGAATGTCTTGATATAGAATATATATACATATTTATAAGGGATTTTTAGCCCACGGACCCTATAAACCTTGCTAATTACCTTCTCGACCTTTGAAACAACTTAATTCTCCTCTCGACCCCGTAAACTTGCTAACCCTTACCCCACAGACCATGTGATTAAACCCCATCCATTTATCCGTTAAAACTATCCAGATTCCGTTACATTCTTATACACTATACCCATTTTATTTATCAAAGTTACATTGAGTGTCCCTCACCCTCTTCATCTCCCTTCCCCATCCAGCACCACCGACCCACCTCCTCGACCTTTGTTGCCCTCACCCTCCTCCTTCCCGACCCCCCCCCCCTCCTCCTATAGGCCACCGCTCTCTCCTCCTTCTGCAAGAAGCAATTGTGGCCTCTGTTCCACTACATGTTGGCGTTGTCGCTGGACTTGGGCGGATGCTTTGATCTCTCTCTTTGGCAGGCATACATATCGACGAACAAAATCTTCGCCGACAAGGTGATGGAGGTGATAAGCCTCGACAATGACTTCATGTGGTTTCACGATTACCATCTAATGGTACTGCCAACATTCTTGAGGAAGAGGTTCAATCGAGTCAAGCTCAGATTCTTTCTACACAGCCCGTTCCCGTCGTCGGAGATTTACCGAACACTCCCCGTGCGAAGAGGTTCAATCGAGTCAAGCTCGGATTCTTTCTACACAGCCCGTTCCCGTCGTCGGAGATTTACCGAACACTCCTCGTGCGGGAGGAGCTGCTCAGAGCTCTTCTCAATTCCGATCTCATCGGAATCCACACATTCGACTATGCAAAGCACTTCCTGTCATGTTGCTCGCGGATGATGGGCTCTCGTATCAGTCACACTGAGGCTATGTCAGGCTCGAGTACTATGCTTGAACTGTGAGCATCAAGATCCTGCTGGTCGGGATCCATATGCAGCAGCTCAAGTCGATGCTTAGTCTCCCAGAAATCGATCTGAAAGTATCTGAATTGAAGCAGAGGTTTAAGGATCAGACTGTATTGCTTGGCGTCGACGACATGGATATCTTCAGAGGCATCAACTTGAAGTTGCTCGTGTTGGAGGAGCTGCTCGTGCAACATCCGGATTGGCCGGGGAAAGTCATGCTCGTGCAGATCGTGAACCCTGCCAGAGGTAGGGGGAAGGACGTGCAGGAAGTTCAGATGGAAACGAAGTCTACTATCGAGAGGATCAACGCGAGATTCGGAAAGCTCTCGGTTACGATCCGGTGATTCTCATCCAGAATCCGGTCCAGTTCTTCGAGCGGATCACGTACTATGTCATAGCTGAGTGCTGCCTCATTACCGTTGTCAGCGATGGGATGAATCTTATACCATATGAGTGTGTGATCTGTCGACAGGGGAACGAAAAACTGGATGAGATACTGGAGATTAGTTCAGGTGTCAGCAAGAAGGGTGTCCTTGTTGTGTCGGAATTCATCTGCGGGTCGTCGTCGCTCAGCGGAGCGATCCGTGTGAATCTGTGGAACATCGGTGCGGTGGCTGAGGCGATTGACGCTGCGTCGATGCTGTCGGAATCCGAGAAGCAGCTGCGACATGGGAGGCAATGCTGGTACGTCAGCACACATGATGTCAGATCCTGGGCGCACATCTATCAACAGGATTTGGAACAGGTGTGTCGGGATCACGTCTAGAGACGGTGTTGGGGGATCGGATTCCGCGTGATTGCGCTCGATATGCCCAGGCAAGAGAGTTTGTAGAAGAAGAGGATGAAGGGGGGGGGGGAGATGGAGATGGAAAATCCACCATCTCTTTTTCTTTGGTTAGATTAACTAAAGTTTAACTTAAGTAGTTGACTCCAATAAAGTTAAAGTTGACGGTAGGGTCTGTGGAGTAAGACGGAGCAAGTTTACGGGATCAAGAGAGGAATTAGGCTTTTTCAAAGGTCTAGGAGGTAATTGGCTAAGTTTATAGGGTTTGTGGGGTAAAATTCCCTATTTATAAACATACAAGTACAATTCAGTATATATTTTAGTTATGTATTAGTTTAAAATTTATTGGACTGATTGTTTCTGGTTGGTGTAGTCATACCCATAGGCCGTCTTTATGCTTCATTGCATTATTTATTCTGACCCTCTCTGTGTTCACTTTTGCAGAAACATTTGAAGTCGATATTTCCAACACAAAGAAGCTACTCGAGGGGGAGAATGGTGAAATCATTCGCGAAAAGGGTATTATGGTGAGTTTAAGCTTAGCTTTGCCTTAAGTAGATGCATGTATCTTCTAGGCAGTTGAAGGTAAAGAAGCTAAAATTTTCTGGTATATGGCTTAAGTAATAACTTGTAAAAATAAATATCAAATGTATGTCAAATACGGCTATCAAAGTTTATTATTGTTGTGCATCTCGAATCTATTTCAAATTTTCAAGCATCAATGTTACTAATAGACGTCAAAATCTCCTATTCAGATAAAATTCAAGGAACTTGGCAGAGTTTGTCTTAATGGTAGAGCTATGTGAACCCTCAGATGTTGGAGTGTTATATTCTCCACTTCACTGTCTTGTGATATTGTAAACATTAACAAACTCCGAGTCTTGTTGAAAAACCTCGTTCCTTCGGTTTCATTGGGCCATGTGGAACTTTTATATTTGGTTGAATCTAGAGTTCACGATGGACCAATCTGCATGGATTATTTGGCTTTAACTTTTCCTGCGTACGCGGAATTGTACAAAATTATGAGATAAGAATGTGATTGGAACACTGCAATGGTATTGGTTTTTTTCCTTACGTCAAAGTAGTTCTAATATTTTCTCATCCGAAGGAAAACAACTGCACTGGAGTCTCATCATCCATTCTTCTTGATTCTTCAGGTTGTCGGAGAATCCGGATTGTTTGTTCCCGAGGATGTGGCCTATGTTCAAGAAGCTGGAGTTCAAGCTGTAAGTGCTCATTCTTTGACCTTGTTCTGTCCTGCTATTCTTTGTCATCTTTGAACTTTGACATTTTCTCTGTAAAGTGGAACTTTTTGGAGTCTTTTATCTCAAGTTGTCATCTTTGAACTTTGACATTATCTCTGTAAATTGGAACTTTATGGAGTATTTAATCTCAAGTTGTCATCTTTGAACTTTAACATCATCTCTGTAAATTGGAACCTTTTGGAGTCTTTTATCTCCGGAGACTTTGACATTATGGTCCGTCCCAATAATCTGACAAAACATCTGAAGGTAGAAAATCGCTCTATGGTTCGCAATCCGTAAGTTGCGAAAGAGAGACCGATAAATTTTTAGGAGGTTCGGTTCAATGCTCGATTATATTGTCCAGCTAGAATACAAAATTCACATGCCCGATTGAGTTATGAATGTTTGAAAACATCCAGTCATGTGGAGACCACCAGTATACTGCCTGAGATTCAGTTTTTCAAGATGTGATTATGAACGTTTAAGTATGATTGCACTGCTTGCTTGGCAGGTTCTCGTTGGCGAATCGCTCGTCAAGCAGAAGGATCCTGGGCAAGGAATCGCCGGTCTCTTCGGGAAGGATATCTCTCCGTGAGCATCACAGAAGGATATCCATCAAGGGAAACAAAATCAGGAGCAGGCAGTTCTTATATAAATTATGTGTAAACTCTTATATATCAATAAAAATAAAGCTTCTTGACTTCGTGCACCTCTTTTCCTGTTGCCATGGATATGAAGTGGTTGGGAAGAATTTTCCATAACTGCAATAGAAATGTTTCTTATTTAGGGTATTAAAAAAAATAATTATGTAAATGCGTTAACAAAGCAGTTCCTTCAAGAGATGGCTTTACTTTAAGGGGCTGTTCGGTAGCGGGATATTGGAGGGATTAAGATGTATCTCTGGTAGGGTGGAGCATTGGGCTCGGCTCAACTCAGGAAGGCCCGACCCGAACCCACCAATTTTTCATGGACCTTGGGCCGGGTTGAGGCCCGGTTTTTTAGGCAAATCGAGAGCTCGGGACCGGCCTAATGCCCATGGGGTCGGGCCCGGGTTTGGGCCGGGCTCGCCTTGCCCCCGTATTTATTTCGGAAAGGCTACGCATATTTGGAAAGAAGCTAATGCAGATAGACCATATAAATTGTAAGTTAGATAATTATGGAATGCCAATCTCGTTTCCTAATCATCAGATATCTTGAGATTTTGTAGTACATTTGACAGTCCAACAAAGTGATGTTTTCACATGTATGTCCCTGAAAAGTTTACTTAGATACCTATACAAATATTGTAATTGATACCTCGTGGCTTAAATTTCAATTAGAGATATGTATTACAAATACTATAATTTATAATATGGTGAGAATATGGTTAACTTGAGAAGTTGTATCAGATTTAGATACAAATCAAAGCTTCTAAAGCTTGTCTTTTTAGATTATTTTATGAGGTTGTCATTTATTTTTTTAACCACTAAGTTAGTGTAGTCTACCATTAAAATCTAATTCGAATACTAAAATGTTCCGATTAATTTCAACCATCAAACGCTACATAAAGTGCACATTATAATTTTATACTACTTTGAGCTTTGTAATGTCTATATATACTGAGAATGTTAGCAATGCTACATGAAATTATTATGCATAACCTATGTCTAAGATCATGGGCTGGGTCGGGTTCTCTAGGGCCAAATCAGGTTCGAACTGGGCCCGATCCGAGCTTGAAAAAAATGACAAAAACAAGACCCGGCCCTGGCCCACATGTAGATCGGGTCTGAGCTGGGATAAAATCAACCATGTCTATATGGAAGCTGTAAGATCTGTTTCGTACGAAATTTAAATTACATAAGATATGAATATAATAATGAAAATTCACGAAAGTATTTTTCAAAAAAATAAAAAATATGTGGAAAATGAGACGGACGAGTTAGAGGACAACTCTATTCTACCCATATATTTATAATATGTGTTTAAAATTGCTATAAAAGAGATGACAATGATGGTAATGATTATGAGTGGAAAAAAGAAACACATTTCAAATCATGCCAATCAACATTTTTTGACAAAAGACAGGTTATAATTCTATTTAGATGGCCACATAATACATACAAGATTTTGGATATATTTTTGGAGTTAAGAACCATTACCCTTTTGGTAAGGGTACTTTGTTACACTATTTAGAGAATATTTTTTAAGGCACCAAAATTATTAGTTTTTGTTACCTTACCAAGGAATTTTCCCATATGGAGATACAAATATGAAAAAGGTGGAACCCAACTTTTTTGTCTTCCACCCCACTTTTATGTGATAAGAGAACAAAGAGCAAGATAGCAGAAAACTGGAAATTAACACATTGCTGCAATGTGGAAATTCCAGACTGCCACATTTTTTAATTTCCCAAGAGCTGTAAATTGCAACATTTATAGGAAAAAAATGTGGCCTAAGAGGATTTAAATCAGAAGCTATTGGATCCACTTTCCAGAAGTTCTCTGAAATATCATATGATACCCCCTCCTGATTGCCAGTACCACCAATGCATCAGAGCAACACAAATCATTCTATAACCCGATCGACAACCATCGAATGGTTCTGTCAAGCAACCCTTTTAATAGTTCACAGGCTCGTTAACATGAACATAACCAAAGGACTGTATCCTACAAACCAACCGCAATCACTTCTAACAATGAGCAATACAGTGATATGTATAGAGAAACCCGTACCGTGATTACAAATACAACATAATTTATACTCACATGATCAACCAAACAATATTTGTTTAAGAACAATTTATAACACACTGAGGATACAATGCAAAACTGACAAGTTCCCCTTTTCTGCAATGGCAGCGATTAGCATGGCGAGCTTTGCAGACATAGCCTCTGGAGGTCAAGGCTGTGTGGGACTACCTCCAAAGCAACAGCATCCTTTCTTCTGCAGATCATATGCAAATATATTAACATAGAGAAAACAATTTCCTATTATAATGCATGATGGTACCTATGTGGTTTCATGCATAAAGATTAATGTATTAGGGGCTCTGAATAAGACGGGAGCATTGGAATTGGGATTTAACTAGTTATAGTAAAGGACCATAATAAGAGAACAGGAAGCAAGTGATATAACAAAACCAGGAAGAGGCATGGATAAAAACTTGATGACCAATAAGAGGTAAGTTAGGTAGATATTCCACACATAATTGCCTATGTTCCAACCATGATTTTGATAATCTGCTGCCAGTAAGCAACACATGCAATAATTATATTAATAATAATAACTACCTCATTGTTGCCATCCCTCATGGGCCCATCTTCGAACCACTACCAGCCCTAAGCCCTCTCCGGGTATTGGACGTCACGCATATGCACAACTATACATATCATCTTTGTCTTCGATCTCAACATCTAACTGTGATGTCATCTATCGAGACAAAACCCATGTACACTGTCTCCTATGATTGTACAAAGGACTACTATCAATCTCAACGAAGCCGAAAACGTCCTTTGGTCTCGGGCCATCAAGGTGTTCGTAGGCGGTCAAATGAAGGTTTACATTCTCACAAAGGATCCACTCAAGGAAACGGACAAGGACTATGAGTCCTGTCCTGGGGGTAATTATCAGGTCATGACATGGATAACTAGCAGTACGGAGCATGATATTAAAGTGAATCTCTTATACAAGGATACCGTAAAAGACGTGTGGGATCAAGTGGAACAAACATATTCTCAGCAGATTATCAAGTCTCGTATTGCAAACATCTGTATGTGGATCTGGTCCGCATCTCAGGGAGAGTCCACTCTTGTGGAATATTGTCGACATCTCACTGGTCTCTACGAGGAGCTCGCCTACATGCTCATTATCAGATTGTGAAGGACCAATTCCTCACATCCGATACTATCGTCCATCAAGGTCATCTTTGGCCATCTTCAAGAGCTTGAGACTTCTACTGGGAGTACTTCCCCTTTGCACCAAGTAGAGAACTCTGCGTTCATCACCTTCTTGAGGAGAGGTGGTTGACATAGTTGCTAACTAATATGCATCGGGACAAGCCGTTGCATACATGAGTGTATTGTGCGGAAGATGCGGGCTTGAGTGAGAGAATATGGATCATCCCTTTTTTAGATGCAGGACCTCATTTTTGGTTTGGGATGGAGCTGATATTTTTTGGTTAAGGATTGCAGACGGCACTGCTTTCAGGAGCTCCATAAGATCGGTATGTGGTAATTCCCAGGAGGATGAATCTGTTGCTTTCGCCCTCCTATGGTCAATCTGGTGTTCTAGAAACGAGTCTATTTTCTGGGGCCATGCTTTCTATTCGAAATATGTACTGGGTCATTATAGGGCCCTCATTGATCATTGGGACTTTGTATAATGGGTTTTGATGTAATGTAATATTTCTTCTCAAAATAAGATCATGAATAATAAAATAAATGAAAATTTATCAAGGTTGCATTAGAAGATTGGTTAAGGCGACATGCGACAACATAAGCTTGGTTCAATAAAACTCTAATCATGTGTATCACCTGGACTAATCCCTGATGTGGAATATAATGGATAGGAATTAATGAAATAATGGATGTAGAGAAGAAATGGAATTTTTCTGGTGTGATGAGCTTTATAAATTATCATACTTGTTTACTTTTCTTTTCCTCACTACCGTGCGCTCACTCATCCCTATTCTATTATTTCTGGAAATCAAACAGGCATCGGTAAGATAGTATAAGGACAATAGCCAGCCACTAATAGTTTGCTTTCAATCTCAGGTAGTTACTAGTCCTTTTCTGTTTTTTTAGCATTATGTACATGTAAATTGATACAATGGAATAATTTGTTATGTAAACATTATTTTGTGAATGGAAAAATGTTGAACGCTTTCTATATAGCATTTTGTATTGCAATCTGTTTGAGTATTAACTATTGTTAATGAATAAAGTTATCGCTAAGTAACCAGAACCGGTAAAAATGAGGATCCAACGACTTAAAATCGTGGTCGTGGTACACCCTATGGTCCCTATCATATACAATGTCTGCAATGTCTTCTATCTGGGAAAACATTGACCTTTTCCTCCAAAAGTAAACCCCGGGATAACTTTTTTCGTCCAAGAAGTTAAAGAACTACTTAGTGAGACTAGAAGCCTTCTAAACTCCACTTCATGTACTTCTCAAATTAAAAAACGGTTAAACATGATTTTGGAATAATTTTATCCAGAGAACAGTTAGATTTGTTTAATAATCAGCAAGGAAGAAAAATCAAATATAGGCAGTTGGGATTCATTATTAGGGAGAGATACTACTGCTTCCTAAATTTCATTTAGGCCTTTTACCGTTCGGGGAAGGGCTCACTGCTTCTTAAGTTTCACATAGGTTGTCAATTGTTACTTACTTGCGGACGGGGCACTCCAGTCACGATAAGTCACCTCTTTTACCTTAAGCATGAAGTTAATAGAGATTTACATCTATGTGACACAACAACTTAAAATTGGTACTTGTTTTCATTGATATTCTTAACTCTAAATCAAAACATTATATTTCAAGCTATTTCGCTTTAGCTCATCTCTTGTGCAATTAGGACAACAAAATGCCAACTCAAATTTTAAACCAACTAGTGACTTCTAGACGTTTGTAAAGTCTTGGGTAAGCAAGACACTTACACTTTCAGGTTTGACTGGCTGTGCATCCTGCTTGTGAGTTGCCCCTTCCCTTCCTGGAGATTCACCTCCCTGATTATTGTCACCGGCCGCCCTCGCCTTCCTAGCATTGTTAAAGATCACAGTGTATCCTTCAGCTGAAGAAGGATTACTGACATCCCAATCACCGAACTTTGGTAAAGGGCGGTCCTTTTCCATCTGCATATTGATGTGGTTATCATAAAAGTCAAAATCATAGATTGAACATACAATTGTGATGAAAAGATTTTTCAATAGATATCTCAGTGCCCCTTGAGAAATAAGGCTATCAGTTTCTAAATAAGCTGCACTCAAAGTATACATCGTCGCAGTTTTATGGCTTGAAATGTGTGAGAACTGATAGAACTATCAAAAGAATAATCATGGAGACCATATACCCCCAGATGGTGTATAATGATAAACACGCTATAGTGGTAAAAAGTAAATGCAGTTTGAATTTTTATTGTCTCGAAATGTGAGTGCAAGTAGACAGGTAATGTGCAGTATTTGCATTTTTTTCCTCTTTGAAGCATCTATATTGCTGAAGTGTCTTTTATAGGCGATTCAAAATCACCAACTTCTTGAGATCAACATTTTCTAGCAAACAAGGACATTCAGTTTCTTCAACTCTTTAAGCCTAATTATTCATATACCAGGTATCTCATAAAGAAAGTCATACATTAAAACCTGATTCTGATAGATATTACATGTACGGAATGCAGAAACTGTCGTCCAAAATTCAATTACTTTGTTTATATATACAAATTCATGGAAACAGCCTCTTGGCGAAGCCTTCTCCAACTTTAAGTAGGGTCGGTTACATGGATTCTTGCTCAAATCCATGTTGAGAGATCTGAGTTTTTTTACGTTGGTTGTCAGCTACCTAATGCAACACCAACAAGGGAGCATTTGAACCCTGGTCTTTTGGGTGGTTGGCATACTGCTTGGATGGAAAAAATGTAAGGCTCCATACAAAAGACCCAAATTGGTCCAACATTTCCTGGATGTGGCCCGTCCTTTTTTATTCGTCAATGCATGTTCTATTAGATCCAAGGTTCTTGATTTTGGATTTGGGGACTGGTCTAAATAAATAGGTTGACAACTCATGTTTGAATAAGCTTTTGACAATGAGAAAATATACATACTCTACATAAGTTTATCTCTAAGTTGCGCTCATCGAAAGCCACATCCATGCTACTAAATTATATACTTGATATTGCCTCCCTAATCGTTTACGGACATCCTATTCAGGTAGAGAATAGGTCTGTTTATATAGTCCATACAATCATCATGGAGATCTGAACATGTATGCCTACTTATTTGTTGTTAGGCATGTTACCATCTTAAAAACTAATCTGAGTGTATTTTTTATGGTACGGAGTTCTTCAGGGATTTATTTCATCAAGATGGGTTGGTTGCATAGAAGGATGGGATGAGAGACTGGTCAACGTTGCAAGAGTTAAAATTTGGGTTTCAGGTGGATACCACATCATTTCTTAGCCTTTCATTGCAAACTAAATTCAAACTGAATGATGGGGGCTTCTTTAATCCGTATTCTCTCTACTTCAAAGTCATTTTCATTCCCAACCTAAATCTGCATTAGGTAACGATGCAGAGAGGATGCCACTTATCTTAGAGTCGCACTTATGGAAGGAGTCTATTTAATAAGGATGCAACATATTCGGGTCATCCTTTTGGAAGGAGAACGTGTATCTTCTGTAGCTTCAGGCTCAATCTGCTGAGGATCAAATGTTAATCCAAGAACTTGCTTAAGTGCCTTCAGGAAAAATTACTTCATGTTGTGGAATAAGCGGAAGACCACACTTTTAGAAGAGAATAGTCAGTGTCCCTTCTTTTTCTGTAAGCTAAATATATGATGGAGGCAGGTTATTTACATGCAGCACCTCTGATGCTGATGTATAGAAGTCCATTTTATGACAAGGCCTGCAGTGTATAAACAGCTCTCAGGTTTCTTGGAGGGTACTGAGACTATTGGGCCAATGACATATTAATCTGATCAGTAATTAGTGAGCCATATCTGTGGCACTCCCCGACTGCAACAAAGGATTTCATTGACGAATTTAAATCTTTCAAGGCAATATGCACAAGTAGACAAATAGATTATGTTAAGTAATCAACCAAACTTTAAGTATGATCACATGAGGGAAGGAACTAAAAAACACTTTTTCTTCTGAAAAACCAAAGGATGATAATTAGAGACAAATCAATGTTTATCCAAAATTCTGACTACAAGACATTAGAAAAGATACCTTCGATGGGTACATCTCATTGTATGCAATCTATATGTTAATGTATTAGGTTAGGTGGATAATTTGACTTCTACATGATCCATTTGCCACCAGTCTTTTGTTTAATACCATATTGAGTAGGTTTGAGACTTCTGTAAGTTGGTGGCTTTATACATAGACCCCAATATATCCTTTGTACGTAAAAGAAGAAAAATACAAAAATCACCGACCCGAAGAGTTATTTCTACAGTGGATTATACTCGAACAACGTAACTTCATTTTTTAATATCATTTTACTTACACTACTTTTAATAATTTTTCCCAACCTATCGTTGTGCCAAAAGTAAATATTACCTAATCACTAATTACAGTTGCCCTCTCTTCACCATGTGCCTCATGTGGCAGTGGCTTATGACTCATTTACCTAGTGCATTGGGTCATTCTAGATGATATATGGGATCATATACGAATATTATGTGTCATAAGTATGCTCTAAAGCTAGTGACCCCTTCATCATCAAATGACAAGTTTTGCAGAAGGGTTTTTATTGTGTGGGCTGTGCGTGCATGTATGGGCGGTAGGAATACACATAGCACTAAAGGCATGACACCTTGTGAAGAGGATGTGTTTATAGAAACCAATTTAAAGCAAAAACACGACATGTTGCGCAAAGAATGTGTTTATAGAGACTGATTTAAAGCACAAAACCTTTGAAATAAACACTTACAGAGATTAATTGAGAGCATATAAAACCTTGGAATATAATTTCTGCATAAAACTCTGCAGATGGTGGCAAACAAAATGCATATTACATGGAAACAAAATGGCATGTTAAGAATATACGACAGAATAGAAGCCTCGGTTAAAAACCACCACGGATTCGTGCATCAACTTAAGTTATTCCACCACACAAAATTTAATATGAAGCATCAATTAGTTGAAACACTGGGAAAACTGAAATATATACCAACATCAGTATCAGCATGAAAAGGGCATTAAATAGAACAAGCTTGGAATAGCCATAATCCGTAATTCTAAGTTTATAGACGGGAAGGGGAGGGAAGAGATGGAAGGTTTTTCCTAATTTAATTAATAGCAAGACCCCTTCCCTTCCCTTCCTAATCTGCCAGCAAGGATCCATCTTCGTTTTTAATTAATAAGATATGGTGTTATTTTATGCCATGTGCATTTGGGTGGAAGTTATGGTTCGTGTTTTGGCTTCAATTATCTCTTTTAGATCTCGTAGGGATCAAAAGATCTCTTCTTTTTTAGCAAACTTTGTGAAGTAACCATTTCCAAGTTTATAGGTAATCCGAGATTTTTGCTTTTGTGAGCACTTCTGTTATTTTTTCATGATTTAGAAGGAGATTACGTTTGATAAGGGGCAACCTTTTAAAAAATAAAATTGGTGTTACTTTTTTTAATCAGTGCCTAGTAATTACTGGTATCCACGCACCTGAAAATCAAATAACACTTACCAAACACGGATGAAAAAAAATCAAAAAATAACGCCAACAAACACGGCAATTATCAACGTCCACATATAGAATACAAACGGCATCTCCTTCGAAATCGAAAAATAAACACAAAATCTTTTGACCAGAAAAAGCAATAATCTCGGAAGACCCACAAACTGGCTAACAGCGTTCTATAAAATGAAACCGTGAGATCTAAGAGAGATAAGCGAGCAAAATCCGCCGAATCCGGAGGTCAAATTAAGTAAAGACTCAAGCTTTAACCTCCATCCGATGGATGAGGTCAAAATAGCACTGGATCTTATTGACTAAAAACGAATACGAACTCCAGTCATGGTGATCGAGTGGAAGTGGGATGGGGATCGATAGGAGGGGATCGAGCATGAGGAGATCGATGCATACCTTGCGAAGATTTAGAGGTGGGGCTTTCGAGGCTTTGCGGGGACGAACGGGGAGGGGCGGAGGAGAGGTGGGGAGGATTGGGGAGATGGGAAGGAGAGAGCAGAGAAGGTGATTGGATTTGGGTGTTGTGATCGATGCTTCGTTTTTAATATTTTTATTCCGTTCCCATTTTTGGTGGGGCCGAATACTCGGCCTTACTTTTACTTTTCTCACGAGATAATAAGATATTTATAAACTCTTGTTATGGGACTTTTTATATGATTTTCTACCTAAATATTAAAATTTTGGTCTCATAGATAGTAGTCGGTCGAGGTGAGAACAACTATTACTGATTTCCCGCTCGGGAAAAGTCGTCTCAGGACTAAGAGATTGGAAATTCGAAAAAGCCTCTTCAGCTCGTGGAAGAAGCGGATCGTATAAATCTGTATGTTCCCAGGGAGCTTCCGACCGTCATTAAGTGAATCGAGCACGGTAGAAGAAGATTTGCGAGCGGAAAGGACACGAGCCACCACTTCGTGGACGAGAGGCCTCACTGAATCGAGGAAGGTACGACCTCTCGCAAGAAGCATCGAATCCGCACTAGAGACCCTAACGCAATTGATGAGGCTCAAAGGAAATCCAACAGGAAGCACTAGCTCGAAGCCACCCCTTATATATGAAGTTCCCCTCACTACAGCATTCGACGACCCCCTCCGTCTCACTACGCTTCGACCCCGGCGGAACGCGATAGTAAATAGGGGTTCGCGCCTATTATCTAGTTTCGAAGAAGCGCTTTGAGAGATATAGCATTTTCTCGAAAGTCCGCTTCAAAATCACTCTGTTGGTCTGTATTCTCAGATGAGGTCAAAAGAGGGATAAAAGATTTAGCTGAGACTTCGGCGGATTAAGGTGCGAGGGGAAAGAGATTGTTTCGGTCAAATTAGAGAGAAAGGCATTTGAATTAAATAGATATCACGCTTAAATAATGGGATTTTACACGACGGATCTTATAAACTTTGTCAATTACCTACACGAACTTTGAAACAACCTGATTCCCTCTTTGACTCCATAAACTTGCCAACTCGTACCATATGAACCCTACGGTTAATCTATTTGAAGCTGGTGGGGGGTTCTTGGGGTAATTTACAGGGTCGATGGGGTAATTACGTTGTGCAAAAGTTCATAGAGGTAATTAAAAAGTTTATAGGATCTTTCAGTTAAAAATCCCTTAAATAATTGAAATTTTAGATACATATCGGCAACTGAAGTGTCAATTTGAGGAGCCAAAAAAGGCTCCAACGGCTCTTTCCCAAATCAGCAACTCAGGTGCCGATTTGAAGGGGGCAACGATTGGCCAAAATGTAATCGTTACCCTCCCTTTTTCCCCCTTTATAAACATATAAAACCCATATTCCATTCTCTACTTCTCCCAACCTCCTATTTCTCCTCATTTTTCATTTCTTCTTCTCAACCCTCTTGATCTCTCTCGTGTAATTGTTCTTCTCTCATTTGGCCTTCTGCTATTCTTATTCGAGTAAGAGCGAATCGACAAACTTCTTTTTCTCGTAACCGTATATATGCGCTCATTTGTATCCCTCCGAACTATATTACTTGGTTAGAAATGTTAAAATTAATGGAAATGTATTCTGCAGAATTAAAAAGGTTCTTGCGATGTTTTGGTTAAATTACAACATTTCTAGAAATTTGTATGTTAAGATCATAATTTATAGGGTATTTTTGTAAAGACTTCTTATAGTGCAGCATGTTATTTCCCATAAATTGCATGATGTTTCTTTCGTAACATGTTCTTTCTCATGTATAACATGTTATTTTCTCTTAAATGTGTTATTGTCTCTTATATACCATGTTGTTTTATTATTTGCATGTTATTTATTATACATTCATACTTTTTCCATTGTAGCACGCTCTTTCTCATATATAACATGGTATGTCCTTTTTACCAGTTATTTTTTCTTCATAGCATATTATTTATTTTTCATACATCACATGGTATTTCTTTCATAGCATGATATTCCTCACATATAACATGTTATTTTCTTCTTAGCATGGTAATCTTCATCCATAGCCTGCTATTTTAAGAAAATAGAAGGGGAAATATGAAAATAACTAGGGTGATAAATATATAGAAGGAAATTATAAAATATCAAGGGCAAACTATAAAACCTACTATGAATATGTAACATGTTCAAGCCTATGTTATAAATATATAGCAGATTCCAAACCTACATTATAAACATAACAAGTTCAAATGAATACTATAGTTCTAGTAGGGGAGTATAAGGAAATAATAAGATACAAACCTTATTATATCGTTGCTTTGAAATATGTTATATTTACATCAGGATTTCGATCCTACTATATATTTATAGATGTTTCAACATGATATATTTATATGGGTAAATTATAATTTGGGTCCCCATCTATAGGTCCGATCTCAGAATGGGTCCCGATCTTTAAATTGTAACGATTCGGGTCCCAGGACTATTTAGGAAATAGAAATTTTAGGGTTCATGACGAATATGCCCTTGTTGGGAAGGGAATGGGGGTTGGGTTCCAACTTTTAAATAAGGGCATACTCGTCATTAGCCCCAAAAAATTCCTTACATTAATGACCATGAGACCCGAATCGTTACAATTTAAAGATCGGGACCCATTTTGGGATCGGACCCATAGTTGGAGATCCAAATTGTAGTTTACCTATTTATATCAACGACTTGAACCTCCATTTATTTTCAAACCTTCATGATATATTTCCATTCTCTCCATACTAATTTTCTAAGACAGTTAAGTAGGATGCTTTATGTCCTTTGTGACATTTATAGCACCTGATGTGAATGGTCATGATTTCTTTAATGGTGTGGACTTCTTGTTATAACCAAGATGGAAGCTAGTTGTAGCCTCGCTAGTAGGGATGAAAACAAACACAAATATATTCATATCCGTTCGTATTTGCATTCGTCAAATAAAGGATATGGATGTAATTTTCTCGTATCTGACGAATACGAATGCGAATATGAATACAAATGTTCAACATTCACCGAATACGAATTCGAATATAATATCCTCAATTTTGACGAATACGAATGTGAATACAACTATTATTTTCTTGAGGATACGAATATGGATATTCATTTTTGAAGGATACGAATATGGATACAAATACGAATTCGAATACGATACGAATGTTCAAATTCTGGATGATACCAATATTTACATGGTACACAAAGAAGTAAGTTTGGTAAGCTTTTTTAAGTTATTTAGTTATATCTTTACATTTTTCTTTTATTATTTAGTTATTTTATTCATATATTCATTATTAAAATATTTAATATACTTATTATATATTGAAAATTATTATGAAATTAAATGCTTATTGCTTTTAAGTAAATTTGGATATGTACAATATTCGTATATTGAATTATATTCGTTTGCTAAATATCATATCCGAATAATCAATATTCGTTTGCATTCGTTGTATTTTAATGATATGATTTTAAATTTTACACATTCGTGTGATATTCGTATTCGGATTTTAAAAAGGATAAGAATATGGTAACACATATATTCATATCCCTATTCAACCGTTTTCATCCCTACTTACTAGAGTTATATCATTTCGCACATGCACACACATGCACATATATACGGAGATGGAGACCCACTAAAACTACTTGAGACACCTAGTGGACATACAGTTTCTGATTGTGTGATAGTCCATCAGTTTCAATTAGGATCACCATCAAATGGCTCTCGAAGGGAGTCTGGATGGTTAGTGCACATCTCAAGGGTGATCCGGTGGTTCATATGCGTTACAGCGCCTACTGTAACAGCAGAAGATCCGCTCTGCTACCAATCGTTGATATAGACACCACCAATTGATGTACTTCGATCAAAGTTGAATGATGAAAATTTAACTTCCAAAAATCCTTAACAAATTCTGAATGAACTCCGTTTGATATGAAAGTAACTCTTTTTAGATATCTTTCGTCAAGTCGGATTCTATAATTGTATATAAAACACATTCCAAATCATTAGAATTAGAGATTTCACAGCTACTTTTAACAAAAGAAGGTCATCATTCTTCATCTAAAATCATTTCAAACAAGATTTCACCCTTCAATGAAAAAGAATGAAGGGGAAAATTAGATTTCAACATAGCAAGAAAATATGATAGGATCACATAATAAAGATGGGGACTTACTCCCCGTATCAAAGATAGATTGTTCCAAACATAAACAAAGCCAAAATAGCAATCGCCCAACAGGAAAGCGACCTACATATGAGGACCTAGCAAGGACATGCATAACTTTAACGAAGAAAATATTAATAATGTCTCAATTAAGCACTCTTGCAATTGACATGCTATCTAATATATAACTAATCTCCTCATGGTTAGAGATTCACGTAATCTAATTCATGGGTAGTTTTATTTTTTATTTCTACATGTACCTTCACCACATCTTTGATATTTATTAAGAATATCGAATAATACAAGAGTATGATGGTTGGTTTTGTAAATGAATTGCTCAACTTAATGGTATTCGTATAAATATAAATAGATGGATGACGATGGAATCATTTTTTTCTTAGAAATTTAGAATAAATATTCTAGACTAGGGTACCCGATACTCGTTACCCATTCAAATGAATCGAGTATCCATTAGATGCAGGTACATGTTGAAACAAATAAAGTCCCATAACTTGGTAATAATGGAATGAGGAGGGTCAATGAGCGAACGGGCCAAGTGCACACCACATGAATACCCCTATCAGTTGCTTGAGCTTGTTCCTGTTTGAGCCTAACGGTATCTTGGCCGGAGTCTCCTGTTTTTGTTACCAATTTTTATTTCTCGTTTGGACTTTTAATTATACGATGGTGGCGATCGTGTTTCAAAAAAAAAAGTAAGACGGACTTTCTAGTTCATGCTCATCCCCGTCGCCTTGTCAAGGTGTCCATATTGCATCAGTCTGTGAGCCAGCCTTACAATAGGTGCCTGCAAAAGGGAGACGGGAATGGACGTAGGTCCAACAAGAAGAGCAAGGAAGAACCCAATGAGTGATCTGGTGGTAGAGCAATGTGCCTTCACTTTAAAGGATCCGAGTTCAAATCATAATGGAGACGCTCCAGACCCTCGAAATTACCGGGCCTACTATTTAAAAATGTCTTCGCTGAGAAGGTGGGTTTTCTGTTGGGTCGCCAACATTCATTGGGTCAACTGCATACGGGTATGCAACCTGGACATTTTGTCTTGCTTACCCATCAACTTGAGTCAAAATAACTGAGCTGGGTTGGGTATCTGTTCGATCCAGATTTGAGAGGTCATCGTATCTTGTTAAACTGTGAAATCACATGGGTGTGCTTGTTTCAAAGGTCTGAAAGCCTGCATCAACCAGAAATAGTTTATGTTCATTATCACGTCTAGCCAAGCTAAATTCAACAGGCAATTTGTATTTACACGACAGTAACACTTACATTGTTCAGAAACTATGCTGATTCACGAACGAACAGTAAAAGATTTGAAGCTTTTCATGATCCCAGGCAGTTCAGCTTTAGCCTCAGAATAATCTTACATTTCATATCTAGGTGACTTTTCACTCATGAGTCTGGAACTCAGACCGATCAACATGCACACTATAAACATTAAGATTAATTTACGAATGACTCTGACCCACTAAAACCTAAACAAACATGAATCACCCTAGACAAGGGGTATGAAGATGGCACAATAGATGAATACATAAATAGTAAATACAAGTAAAAATTAACTGGCAGCATGAATGCGATGTCTGTAAAGCAGTTGGGGAATCACCATGCTCTAATTATTCAGAAATCCAATTAAGTTAAAAGAGCTTCAAAGGAGAAACCAACCGTGGAAAATTACTTCAGCACCACACCCAAGATTTCCTTTTTTTGCCACATGCATTTGAAACACACCAGGAGATGAGTAATATTTACAGATCTCACTTCCTAAAGCCCATCCTACCATTCCCAGCATACAAGGATCACATGTAAACTAAAGGGTTTCTATAAACTTCACTTTTACTATCAACTCGCCAGTCTCAACATCACGAAGTCTGAGGCGAACATCCTGTGTGATTTCACCATTCATGCAGATGATGAAGCTGTCGTCCATCAGGCAATTGTCTGCTGCGGGTACCACCTTCCTTAGCTTTGTCTCCCCGGCTTCAAGATTCAGGGCTCGCTTCAACCTTGAGGCAGATAAGATTGGTTGGATGTCAAGGAAGGCATGCCCCATCTTGTCATCATACTTCAGGAAGTCACGATCGAAAACCTCCTACAAAACATAGAAAATCGAAGATCTATTGTCCAGAAACAGCTGCCAATTTGTAACAAGAGTGACAAGCAAAAACTATAAGCGTCGCATTGTGGAGGATACAATTTCTAGACTATCACGCAGAATGCTAATTTCATAATCACTAGGTCATTTCAGTGGACTATATTTCTTTAGGAAGGTATAAGAATGCGTAGTGAATAAATTGGGATCAGAAAACTACATTGCTATTGTTAGAGGACATCTTTAATGGGTGATTTCTCTCGAGGATCCAATTGCACTGCTTCTTTAGTCTCATATTGCCTATCGATGGGACTACGGTATGTTGGTGGGGCCATATAAAGAGACCCACTGTAATATTTGAGAAACATAAAGAAATAGTCAACCATTACTAGCTTTTCCCGTGGTTTCCTCCCCTTCCTTGGAAAGTAAAGTAGGGTTTCACATAAATCACGGTGTTTTGTCGTTGTTCTTGATTTTGTTTTCGCTATTTTGTTTATTTTCACAGTTATCATGTTCAATGAGTATATGCGACAATAATTTCTCTTATACACTTCATTCCTATTTTCCTGAACAATTGCAGCTATAATCCTTAATATAGTAAGTGGAAACAAGCATGAAAGTATTATTATATGTAAAACCACATAAACTTTTAATCGTATGAAAATGAGTAGAATTATAATATAGTTTTTTTCACCTAATAGAATTCTAAGGGTAATGTATAATGTGACACCTCTTATAACAATTGTAGCTGCCAAAATTGTTGGCAGATGTTGAAACCCGGTGCAAAAAGACAATAAAAAACCACACATAACTAAGTTTTTTCGCAATAGTTGGCCATTAGTCATTCTGACAATGCAGTCCAACGAAGTGGTCTGATAGAATAAATTTTATTTCGTAATTAACAGGCCTAACCAAATAATTGGTTTTCTTAGTTGATTGATTAATGGATTACTTTTTCTTTAGTCATAAAAATTCAAAATAAAATGCACAATGGGTGTATTGAAATTCAATTGGAAAATGGCATAAAGATTTGCATTCACATAAATGTGGTGAAAATGGTCAAGTAGAACTATCAAAGCTTTAGCTTTAATAGGAGAAACCATTTGGAGTCCGTCCTATTAAAATATCCTTCTTATACCCCACGATTGTTGCATATTAGAACCATACGGACTTAAGCATCAAAACTCATTAGAAAATTAAAACTTCGACTTAATGTTTAAGGTTTAGTAACCTGATCATAGCATTAAGAAGGGTCAAGTACAAGGTTTCTCTATCACCATCCAATGTGGTTCTGATGATACTTTAACTCGGATCTGGATAAGAGCAATCGTGATTAAAATAATTCCTTCCAACACTACGTCAACTTTCCCCAACCTCCCTTGTAAGACTAAAATCGTATTGCATCTTCAATTGCTTGTCTAAGTGAAGCTCTATCGGGCTTCTCTCTGTGTTCCATCTGTCTCTCACATACCTCTAGAAGATCACAGATACAGCTTGTTTGCCGTGATCTTACAACAGCTAGGTTAGCCAGTTTGCCTATCCTACTATTTCACGGAAAGGAAAAGTTCTTAAACTTTAGTAGTTCTCATGTAAACTGCCTCTATATTTGGTCAAAAATGAATAAATACTTGATATAAAGCATGTTGTTTCCCCCAAGAGCCTTCATTCATATTTCCCCTATTCTAGCAGGCATTGCCAAAATCATCCCAGTGGAACTAAAGCTGGCTAGACAATGATAAATCTAATATTTTTTTTAAATTCACAATAAAAGAAACATCCACTCAGCTCATCAATCATTTTAGATAACCGAGTCAACTAATTACCACTTGCAACATTACGTTTATTCTTATTGACAACGATGGGATATCTCCCATGCCAGCACACAATTACATAGTTTTTTCTACATCTTTTTTATTAAATAAATGCCAACTGTTAGGGGTGTCTGTGTCTTGATTTACTGTCACTCTGTCAACTAGTGCCATGCCTTCAAAATGTTTAGACATATTGGAAACTATATCTATTAGTTTCTATTAGAGATTTTTAAACCTATAACCGTGAGTAATTCCGCAATTACAATCATAATACTGCATAATCATGAATTACATGAGAAACCTCGGATACTCACTCCGTCTCACACTCATAACCCTCTGTTAGTTTAATATATTAACTCAACCATATGAGTGAGTTAATCTAACCAATCTATGATCTAACGGCTACGATTAGCCAAAATAAAAAAACCAAAGGAAAAAAAATGAAAAGGCAGATGCAGGCTTGCAGGCGGATGCGGTGACCGGGGGGGCAGCTTCATTGCAGGTCAGTGGGGGAGGACTTCGAGCTTCAATGGAGGGTGGAGAGGTTGCTGGCGGAGGTGGGCAGGGGCGCGCGGGGGAGGGGACTGGTGGGGCTTTGTCAGAGCTCGTGGGTGCAGGCGGCGAGGTGGGGTAGGGCTTCGGTGGCAGGCTTCGAGCAGGAGAGGAGAACATCAGCAGCAGTGGGGGGGGGGGGCTTCGAGCAGGGGAGGATCGGTGGCGGGCTTCGAGCAGGGGAGGATCGGTGGCGGGATTCGAGCAGGGGGGAGAGGGGCAGGCATGAAGAAAAGATAGCATGTTTTGTAAATAAGAATGAGCTTTAGCAATAGTTTTGTCGTTTTCAATGGAAACCGTCAAATATAACGGGTATCCCAAACGGAATATAGCAGGGGGTTATGTCATGTAAAGTTAAGTATTATTCGGGGTTTCTCATGTAATTCATGATTATATGCAGGGTTATGATTGTAATTGTGGAATTACTCAGGGTTATGAGTGTAGAAAATCCTTTCTATTATATAATTATAATGCTACAAAAATTTCAACGGCCTAGGATTGTTACATAAACCAAGGAAGGCTAACCAGCTTTAGAGATCCAACAGGCTCAGCCACTGTGAAAGTACACTCATGATTCCAAATTGGGTTCAAGCAACTGTTGACGACCTCAGTTTTTGAAGTCTGAAAAGACAATAGAAGAGAAAGCAGCACATTATCTTTTGAAACAACCTAACAAGGAATAGAAAATCAAACCTTTGCATGTGAGAAATACACACGATGTCAATCAACTAAAATGATTCGTTTAGGCTATCTATATTTTTAGGAGAAAATAGAATTGAAACAAAGGGAGTATATATCATGAGTTTCTCAAGTAAGGGTTATATCTAAAAAAACTTCAAAGGACATGTAAAACTGAATTTAATTTAGCAAACTGCCCCATAGCTGTATTGGAATACCTTGAAATAGTGATTTACAGTGTTGAAATAAAATGCATAATACAACCAAATAGGTTCTAGGATATGCACAACTTTTAAGAGCAATGGAAAATTACCTATTGGGAATGAAAATGTACTATAAACGAAATTCAGGGATCAAAGTAATGGTTTCAGCATGGACATCAAGGACTATCTTCATTGGTTAGGCTATAATTTTAAACATCATGTCGAATATGTAACACACCGAAAAGTCACAATACAAAAGACTAACCATAATGTGCTCTAGTCCCTTTATAAATAGAAAGGTAAGTGCCACATAAATAGTAGAAGAAAGGTAGTAGTAATGCCTCTAGACATAGACGACACAACTTAAAGATTTTTCAAAGCATACCGAAGAAGGCAGCACCTCAAGGTGAATGCAAAGTTAAAAACAAACACCGGTAGTAATCAGTGCTCAAGTTAGTCAATTAGTATTCTCTTACGCAAAACTAACAACAAAGGCACAAATGTTCACCATACTAGTACCTGATTTCCAAACTTAATTATCACGTAAGGATCACTACTTGTGAAGTCCCTGACTGCCAATCTGTTCCCTCGAATCACATGCACTTTTAGTATACCAAGGGTCTCTTCCATGCGTTCCCTTTTCTGCCAAAATAATCCGAACAGTTAATGCTGTCTCTTTTGAGATTTGAGAAAAGGTTACCTTTGATGCTAATTGTTGAAAAGGAGTAAAGAGTTAACCGGAAAACAAAAAATATAAAACGACACACCCAGAAACCAAAGATGAACACAGAGTGAATGCCCATCTATTTGAAAGTTCCATCGCTGAACTAACAAAACATTGTATGAAACTTTTAAGTTGTTAATTTCAAAATGTCAACCCTGCCAACGTCAAAGTTTGGAGTCTGTCTTAACTCTGCCATTTCAAATTTTTTTGATGAAATCTGCTATTTCAGTTAGATTTAATTTCATGATCGTAATTGCAGAAGAAAACCATGCCCATGACTTATATAAAAATGCCATTTAAAAGTCCGTATTTTCACATTTAACATCTAGTTCCCCAGCTTTTAGCTATTAAAATGGGAGGAAAATCCTCCTGAGGCCATTTCCATTGTTTTAGAACCGCTGGATTTACACTGCAACCTACAAAGTTAACAAGTAACTTAACTCAACGATCCCAAAGCAACAAAAAATTAAGCGATAACTTCTTTTTTATTCAAAAAGGGGAAACACCCATAATCGGTGCTCGCCCCAGAGCAATACCTAATTATTATGATGTGCATTCCCATGCGGCTGTATTATCTAGCACAACTAGTCTTTATTCCACAACCTACTTCTTTTTCATATATTCATCTGAATCTAGAATCTGGATGTCACAGATTCAGAGTCATCATGAGTTTAGAGAGCACCTTTTTTCCTATGGAAACCAGTTTTAAGCCACAAAGAGGGATTACATCGAAATAGGAAACAAGTGGGCAACAAGCTGACCCCCTAATCCTTTTTGAATTGGTTTAGAGAGCACGAGTATGACAATCTCAGAAGGCAGTGCAACCAACTTCCATGTTACTCAAAATGCATCCACCGCCCACATTCTCGTCGTTTACAACTCCATCAGTCACACTCCTCTTGCAGCTTGGCCCAGTTCATCCTCTAAAAACCTCGACTTTCCACCATCTCCTTCCAGCCCATCATAGCAACCACTGACGCAACGCTTCCGCATCTCGTCATTTACAACTCCATCAGTCACACTCCTCTTGCAGCTTGGCCCAGTTCATCCTCTAAAAACCTCGACTTTCCACCATCTCCTTCCAGCCCATCATAGCAACCACTGACGCAACGCTTCCGCATCAACTCATCCCGAACTGGCAAACCGATCATTACTAAATCAGGTCTATCCACCACTTCAATTGTCCGGCAGCAGAATGGCCTGTCTAAAGGACCAGGGTACAATCCCCACCCCTCAATATTTACCTACTCAAAAAATATTAAAAAATCAGGTCTTTCCCCCAAGAACTATCAAATCTGTTATTTGTTTCAGTTCTTTGCCCTTTGACCTAATTTCTAGTAATGAGATCCTTCCAATCCGATACTGAGAAGGCGGGCAATAAAGCGATGCAACAATTGGGAACTTAAGCTTAGCTTTATCCATCCATCCATCCATGTATCTATCTATGTATATCCGATATCATCAAAAAAGAGAAGATACACACTTAAATCTGGGCATCCATTCATTAGTCTGACCTAATATCAGATCTGGGAAACAACAAGGAGATGACTGCAAAGGAGGAAGAGAGGATCGGACAACTCACCGGAGGCGTCGCCGCCTTCCCGAGGTGCGAAGTGAGCTGGAAGAGCTATGGAGAGATGGAGATGTGAGGCTGCGAGCTGGCAGCCTTCTTTGGGGAGAGGTCTACGGTTTATTCTCGGTCGCTTCCGAATGACCACCGACACGTGTCCCTTGCCTGCGTCTTACCTCCAAGCTCTGCGTTGCCAATTAACCCAAACCGTTGCTCATTTTCCGAACCCATGTCATGATCGAGATACAATCAGTAATATTTGTCTTTGTTTTGATCAATCCTTTAATTGATCATATTATCTTTGCCACAACCTCTCCCAAAAACACATGAACCATCTGTTATTAGGATTTTTTGATTGCTCTCATTCTTTCTCACTTTTCTGTGACTATTCATGATGGCCCAACATGCATTGCCCATGTCAGGTCCTTCGGAATTGAATCTATGAGGTTTATAGTCGATTCTAAGGAATTGAATCCACCTAACTGCCTTCCTCAAGACCTAGTCGCGTCCTAGCTACACTGACCCCTCATTTTTGTGGATTCATTCTTATACATGTTCGACCTTCTCCATATGCCTTAGACACTACTTGGAGTGATCTATTTTATTGCCTCCCTCGCGGAGAATAGTTATCGCATCAGGATATAATTAACGACCATTATATGGAACTTTGCTAGATGTGAGCGACAATGGATGACATGATGAATTATCAACGAGAGATGGCCACCTATGTGAATGACTATGCGCAGCTTGTGAATGACGAGTCCGATGTTATTTATTGACTTTCTGATGATAGCAGCAAATGCATATCTTAAGAAATCCTCTTCCTGCTGCCAGATTTACTTGTGTACATCATGCTCATTGCACTCAGCCTTTGGGACCTCCAACTCCTTTGTATCCCTCACTCTCATCCTTCTACTCCTACTACTTCTTCCTCCTTGCGTAGAAGATCATTCGTCTACCCGAACATGAAGAAGAAGAAGAAACTGAAGAATAATGGTCCTCAAACTCAGAGGAGACTAGAACACCCGAGTATGATTATATTTCCAATACTTGCCACGAGATTAAGCACGACAAGAAATCGTGCTCATGTCCCTGTGATACCTCAAAAGACTTAGATTACTCTTTGTCAGAGTATCTGCATATTTTCTTTCTCTTTGTTTACCTTTTTAAATGATCACAAAGAAGGGGAGAAGAAACAGTTCAAGGTTACAAAAATAAAGCTTAAAATATTTTATACTAAGGGAGAGAAAAGATTAAAAAAATATTTTATAGCTCTCGTACACCTTACATATCAAAGAATTAAAATAAGAATTAAGATTATTTTAGTGGGAGGAATTAAAATTAAAGTTCAAATCTTCTTAATTGACCATTTTAATGTATTTTGACTTATTCAAGTTCAATTTGAAATTGTTATGCTTAAATGATTACATTTCTTTAATATTTTGAAAAAAAAGTTTTCCATCATTAAAAAGGAGGAGATTGATAGTGATGTATTCTCCGATGTTTTAAAGATGATGACACACCCACAAATATATTGTAATAGCTTGCTTGTTTATCGTGATTGCAGGATTGCAAATGTGATTTCAACTCAGTTAGCCTTCGAAGTGACAATGACATCAAAGCAATAAAAGCTTAAAATATTGATTAACTTTGTTCAAAAAGTTATTGTGTACTTGTATTGTTTTGAGAAGTTTTAATCTTCGACAAGCATCAACGAATACTTTTTGAATCAAGATATCGAACAATATAATTTTGATCGAGCGTATGTTCTTTGTGATTGACCATATGTTTCTACATGATCGATCAACTCTGGTCGAGCATCACCTTTTATTTTGATTATTATTATTTGAATTCCACTCTAGCGGTTAGAAATGATCAATCATAACTTTTGATCCGATCGATCATTCTCATCCAATCAATCACTGCAATTTATATGATCGGTCGTTACTGCAAATCTTCATTTATTCGTTGCTAATTTTGTTTCTGATAGTCATAATTCTTGGACTCCTATATAAGAGACCCCATACACACAATTCAAGTACTTACTCATATTCTCTTTAGAAAAGCAAGAAGCTCTTTTTAAGTGATTCTCTCAATAATTTTTCGTACAGTTCTTTGGTTCTTTTGATTATTCCAAGGAGAATATTGTTAGTTGATATATGTGAAGATACACTATCGAATCAATAAAGTTGGATCGTTCGCCAGCACCCATGTACTCTTATAGCAATCAAAACACTTTTGGCAACCCTCTCTAGACCAACGATATTTATTCTGTGATTTGTACTACTTGTTCACCTATGATATCTGTGATATAATTATACTACTTACATCTGTGAATATGTTGTGCAATTATATTCTGGTGGTTATTATAGTTATCACTGCCCTTGATTTGAGGGGATTTATATTTCTTATTCACATGTGATATATGTGATATAATTATGATGCTTATATTTGTGAATATATTGTGCAATTATATTCTAGAGGTTATTATAGATATTTGCTCTTGATTTGAGGATATTTATTGATATATGTTAATAAAAGTTTTATTTTGGAAAAGATTATCACATATCTATTTTTTATGTCTAGTTAATCTTTTTTTGCAAGACTTTAGGTGTCTGACCGTAAGTTTGCATAGAAGCACTTAGAAGTGGGAAATCTAAGGAAGTCAAAAGAAATTTGAAAATCTTGGTGTCTGATCCAAGATTTTGAAGTGTCAAGTATTATAAAGAAAGACTCAGATCGTGGTTTTTACCCAGATTTTGAAGTGTCAAGTATTATAAAGAAAGACTCAGATCGTGGTTTTTACCCAGGTGTGCATGTGTTCTGATAGGATTGCATGTCGAAATATTATGTGCTTGTTCGTTATTCCGTATTAAGTGGCAAAATTGCCTCAAACTACTATTCACCCCTCTTTAGTGGTGTCGTAATCCCTAAACTCAAAAACTGGGTCGAAAAAAAGAGGGATTCCAGTTGTAAGATATCTAATGAAACCATAGCTGGAATTAAGACTCATTCAAAGAGTTTGTTGATTTTTTTTCTTATTTTATTTTCAACGATGATTCTCTTGGACCGCTATATAAGAAACCGCATACAAACAATGGAAGACACACGATTCACTCCAATCCAAGTAAAAAGAAAATATTTTTAGAGCATTGTATCTAGGCATGCAAACGGATACGGATATATCAGTATCTGATCCGCCATCGTATCAGTTTTATACAGATTTCGACATCCGTATATGTATCCGTTTTAAAATGGATACGGATATGAATATCATTTTGATATCCGCAAACATCCACATCCGTATCCGTATATCCGTTTTCGTATATAAATATAGTCATAGATTTATTTTTAACTCTATATAACATAATTATCTACCTCCTTTTGCCATATTTATATAATTTTTATGATACAAATACATTTAGTAAATTAGTATTGCGTGTTTTCCATCCAATTCTTATATATTTAAGTCAATTCTATAGAGTATCCGTTTTACATCCGTATTCGTTTTTTAAAGATATGGTAAGATAGTTTTAATATCCGTCAATATCCGTAATCCGCATCCATATTCGTATTAAAAAACTGATAAGGATACGATAATACCTATATCTGTATCCATATCCGACCGTTTGCATCCCTAATTGTATCTCTTGTTTTCTTTAGTTCTTCAACTTCTGCGATAGAGAGAACTTGGACGTGCAAGATTACTGGTGACCAAGTTACGACCACTAGTAGTCGCAACTATTTGATCGCAGAAATTATCTTTCTTGCAGCGAAACCAGTATTTTCTTGTAGTGGTCTGCCCTTTACATATCTCAGCCCCTCAAGGGTTGCTGCCATCAATCATAGCTATCTAAGCCCTTTAAAGGATAACTCCATTAACAATAATATTAGAGCTTGCAAGTGCTTATACTCTAGAAAATCGATGAAGGAGCTTGATCCTCCCAACTTCTTAAGCACTACTGTGCGAGCTGGAGGCACACAAGCCTCTCTAATAGAACTCGTGAAAAGTCTTGTGTACTCCTGTCATTGGAGTACATTCAAGCAAAATGTTTTCAATGTTGTCCCTTTTTTTCTAAGTGCACCTTCATCTCCAATGCTTCCTCCTCCATTTGCTCTTGTAGTTGCTTAATGGCATCTTGTGGAAGGTACCATTAGGGTTTGTTTGGTTGTTGGGTTAGGTTGGGGTACACCGGTGTATCCCTCCTTCAAACCACTCAATCCTCCTCACAGTTTACTATTCACAAGGGTACAATTTACTATTCACAGGGGTACCCCAACCCAACGCAGTCCAACCCAGCAACCAAACAAGCCCTTAGAGTTGACCCTTTTGACAATGCGTTGTTTCCTTCATCTCAGCCAAATGAGAAGAGGATCAACCATTCGCAAAATACAAGAACATTGTTTGGAGGCAATACAACTAGGGCACGTTCGGTTCGGGAATAAGCAGGAATAAGGATAGAGAATAAGGGTCTATTCTTTGTTCGGGTGGAGGATAGGAATAAGGAGAATAAGGTGAAATAAAGGTAGGTAAAATGGGATAAAGATAGGAATAAGAGTGAAATAAGATGTAATAAGAAGGAATAATCGTACCACGGAAAACCGTATCGGAAGGAGAATAGACCCCTTATTCCAGGGTCTATTCTCCAAACGAACAGGCCCTTAGACTTCATAAGAGATGTTGGGTCAATAGCCACACAAATCGATTGCTTGCATCATAGACGCGGTGACGGTGACAATTAATTGATTACTTGCAACCAAAGTAATTCACATTGAAGGAAGTACGAGTGTCACACTTAGATCTATATAAAATGATTGGGAACACAATGGATTGGATGTATGGTGGAGATAAGATCATACCCATTTTATTCCTTTATTTAAGCAATGATTTAGGTTATCTCTTAAAAATAATAAATATTACTAACATGGATTAATGGGGGTGACCGTTCGATCTCCATCCGACGGCTCTCTGCCTCACAGAATCTGTTGTGCTACAGAAGAGGATCCACATTGGTGGTGGTACCGCTAGAGATGTCAAGTTGGGTCTACCCATTGGATACCCGACCCGAACCCGTCCCATATAAGGACTCGAAACCTACCCATTTACTTTTGGACGGGTATGGATTTTGAATTGACTACCCATGTGGGTATGGATATGGGTTTGGGATTGCCTTATGGGTACTCGAACTTGAACCAATCCCAAACCCGAATAAAAAAAATATATAAAGATAGATGTGAGTATTGCATTTTAATCAAATTATTCCCAAATCTATTTTATATCTAATATGTATCGATCTACGTGTATAAATTTTCAACTCAATTTTCTCCTCTCCTTCCATTTATTCATATTCAACTAACTTTTTGTATCTTCAATAAATAAAAACTATCAACACAAAAGAGTTAAACACTTAACATATATAAACCTTTAATATTCTCTATATATTGCATATTTTTATGAATTGTCATATTACACGATCTCACTCTATTTAGTCTATCTATGAAAATCTTGTGTACATATAAACAACTTAAGATTTACCATGTCGAAGATATGGGTACCCATTGGATACACGCGTATACGACGAGTATCTGAGTATCCGCTAGAAATTACCCATTTGATAAATGGACGGGTATGGGTAGTGATATTATAAATGGGTATGAGTTTGTAATGATAATACCCGCCCCAAACTCGACCCGCTGGCATGTACAACGGTAGAGGAGGTGGAAGGTCCTCAAACAGTTTGTCTTTTTTGGGTGCATCCATGAAAGTTATCCAAGACCGTAGACTTTAGCAAGATAGATAGAGGGCGAGTGTTGCCCACATCCATTCCATAGCGATGGAGCTCATCTCCCTGCTAACACTTCTATACGGCCTGGCTCCTTGGGTTTGCCGTTTCGTATCTCGCCAACTACGACTCCTGCGCGAGATCGACGAGGTCACGCATAAACTAGAGAGGCTCCTCCCGTATGTGAAGGATGCAGAATTGGTCAAGCACCGCGACAGCGAGGTCCAGGCATGGGTCGGCAAGGTCCGCGGCGTGGTACACCAGATCGAGGACATCGTCGAGGAATTCAAGTTCGGAGGTAGAAATGGAATCCTCACCAACAATAACTTGGCATCGAAGCTCAAGGAAATCAAGCCCAACTTCGATCGGATATGCGATGCGCCGCTCGGGAGGACGCCGCTGTCGAAGGCCCTGCGCTTGAAGGACGAGCAATCGACTTCTTGGGCTCCCTTGGACCGCTCCGGTGGCAGCTCGCACCACCGTGCAAACGAATTCACCTGCGTGGATCCGGTGGATCTGGAAGGGATCCAGGAGCATGTAGATACTCTAAGGACGTGGATAGCTGACGAACCACCACCTGGTAATGGTTACGTCGATGCGGAGGCGAGGAACATAGCCATCTGCGGAATGGCAGGCGTAGGTAAGACAACTCTCATCAGCAGCGTCTTCCACAGGCACGAGATCAGGAAGAAGTTCGATTTCTGCGCGTGGGTGTGCGTCTCCGAGACGTACCACCAACTTGGGCTGCTAAAGAGCTTGCTGAAGAGGCTCAGCAAGGACGGCGCCAACGGCTCGAACGAGAACAGCAACGTCAACAGAATGGATAGGGAGGACTTGGTCCATAGCATTCGGAACATGCTTAACGAGAAAAGGTATCTCATTGTTTTCGATGATGTGTGGGATTTAAAATTCTGGTGTGAAATGAACAGGGTGCTTCCTAAGTATCCGGAGGGAAGCAGGATCCTGCTAACCACGAGATCCGAAAAGGTGGCTCGCTCCCTAGCGCGAGGTAGCAGGATCCTCATGCTGGAGCCCCTCGCGGATGGGGAGGCGTTGAAACTCTTCTGCAGGAAGGCATTCGGGGACGAAGAGCAACCGAGATGTCGAGATCTGGATCACTGGGTTCGGAAAATCGTGGGCAGGTGCTCGGGATTGCCGCTTGCCATTGTCGTCATCGGAAGCATGATGTCCTCGACAGATACGGATGCCTCGACATGGGAGCAGTGCTTCGAAACCCTCCATCATGTTTTCAACAGCCACGGCAGTATCAAGGACGTGGTGATGCTCAGCATTTATTATCTTCCCTACTATCTCAAGATGTGCTTCCTCTACTGCAGCATGTTCCCGGAGGACTACCCCATTGGCCGGAAGCTGCTGATCCGTTTGTGGATCGCGGAGGGGTTCGTGGAGTCGCAGGAAGGAACGACCTTAGAGCAAGTGGCGGAGAGATATCTCCGAGATCTAGTCCACCGTAACCTTATCCAAGTCGTGGAGTTGAACGAGGCCGGCCGGATTAGGGCGTGCAAGCTTCACGACGTCGTCAGAGATATTGCCGTGGAGGTATCTAAGGAGGAGGAGATATCCACTACCCATCTACAGGGAGTGCTCGCCAGGCGCCTATCGATCCACCAGCAACATGATGACCGGACCATCCTTGCACATTCGGCCGATCTATCCAAGCTCCGGTCGCTTCTCGTCTTTGCTCGCGACGACCGGATGACATCTGAGCTGGGGAAGGCGTTGAACCTCAGGCTACTGCGAGTGTTGGATCTAAGGGGTGTTCCTATAACGAAGGTGCCCGGTGTGGTGTTCGGATTATCCAATCTGAAGTATTTCAGCTTGAGAGAGACGAAGGTGGAGTACAGAACATTTCCCAAGGAGGTCGGGAAGCTCCGGCAGCTACAAACGCTAGATCTCTGGAAGACGTACGTGAAAGCATTGCCGCCGGAAGTTGGGTGCTTGCATGATCTGCGCCATGTAATGATATGCGATGCCAGGGACACCACATCGTACTGTACCCTTCCGAGAAGCATATGAAACCTCACGAACTTGCAGACGCTCAAGAGCTTCAAGGCAAGTGACCGTGACTCGGAGCTGGACTACGCCGATCTTAAAAAATTGACCCAATTGAGAACCCTGTCGATCAGCGATGTGAACAACGCGGATGGATCAAAGCTCTGCAGCTCTATTAAGGATATGGATAACCTTCTACGCCTGAAGGTGAAGTCGAAGAACGGACATTATGTTCCACTGCAAAATATACGTCCTCCTCCTCCATATCTGCGAAAGCTTCAGTTGAATGGGCGATTGACAAACGTTCCAGAGTGGTTTTCCTCTCTAACGAACCTAACTCATCTGTACCTCTTCGATTCCAAGGTGTCGCCGTTGCATCCGCATGATACAAAAATCGTAGATCATCTGCAATCGCTTCCGAGATTGGTGCTCCTTTGCCTTGACAACGCGTACGATGGAAGGAGTCTAAGCTTTCCTCCTGGTGCCTTCAGCAGTCTCAGGATACTCTACTTGCAGCAGCTGCCCTTCTTGGGATCGGTTCATATCGACAAAGGCGCGCTGCCAAGTCTTCGTAAGCTGTACATAATAGAGTGCATGTCTCTGAGGGCAGGGTCTCCGCCTCGGGTGGAGGAGCTAAGAAGCTTGCAAGAGCTGATCGTGCGAGGTTGCGACAAGGCAATGCTAGTAAACTTGAGCAAGATTTGCAACTATCTGCCAAACGTGAAGATGATCTGTCGATAAGTATTGGGCGATTGGCGAAGACCTGAACTTGGTCATATATGCTGTGAATTTAAGTTGTTCTACTGCGAGTTCAAACTATTTTGTTGTCCTATATTTCGCCATTTAAAGCGATTTTCACGCACGCATTAATGTAAACGAAGGTGACTCGTATATTCTCATAAATGTATCCAACTAATTGCTGCAGAAATTTCGAGAAGGATGTGTGCTACTAGTTAAGAAACGTCCGTGCTATCTAAATTTTCATACAAATAATATTACAAAGTAATGTAGTGTCGAATTTGGTAGGAAGCCTTGAATTTCCTTTTACTTGTTTGTATGATAGCAAATGATGTGGGTGGAAGTGACTGGTCAAAGTGATACTGTCTCGGCCACAAAGGCAATGCGTGGATCCTTTCTAATGTCTATGCTTGATATGTTTGTATAATTTGTGCTTTTCAAAAATTCCAAAACAAGTACAAAAAAGGGCAATGTGAGCCAAAGTAAGCTCCCCCCTAAAGGGCAGTCTCATTTAGACCTACAAACAAATCTACCCATCTACGTATATGTTTATATGTGTGTATATGTACATATAAACATGTGTACACACCTATATAGATACATATATACATGATCCTCAATCTTAAAACACTCGTAACATTTTCATATGAACCTTATTTTTTTTATGTTCTTAGCTCATTGGAAAGGTCTCAACGAGTATTACAAGATAGAGTAGTCATTTTCCTGATTAAATTAATGTATCAGGTTAGAATATTATAGATATTGTGGCCATATACTTAAAGTCTTACATTATAAAAATATCAAAGGAAGTCTCGTCCTCGAAACTTAGATGTGACCACTAGCTAGTCCTTATCTCCGACCTCAAGGTAAAAGAATCTCAAAAGGAAATAAACCCATACAAATCTCAAAGAAAGTGAAACCTGTAAAAATCTCAAATGGTAATGAACTATCATTTCGATTCCATACATGCAAATAGATGAGGGTACTTCTCCCTTATATCTTCCTCAGGCTCCCATGTCGCATCCTCGACTTCCTAACTCTGCTACAAGACCTTAATTAATGGAATCCCGACTAGTCATGGATCTCCATATAAGGAGCAAGTAGGCTAGCCATTTCGACTAATCATACCAGCCCACTTCACCAGTTCTCCTCCACCTTCTCAAATCTCCGCCACCAGAAGGAATATTTTGATGATCAATTGAAGATATGAAATCGTCATCTCGAAGAGCCTGCCGAGGAGATGGATGTTCACCATGCATGTTGTGTGAAATACCTCGGAATCGTCCTTCAGAGTGATGGAAAGTCGCGGGGGAATGGCCCCGTAGGTTTGGCTTCAACCCCTTCTTATTGTTGGATCCCCATGATTTCCGCATCGTAGTTTCTGAGCATAGTGTATGACCCATATATTGTATTTTTATTGTGTTTAATCGTGTTCTGGGGTGAAATCCATCTTGTATCCATGTTGCATATTGGGCATTTCCTGTCGATCCATGTGGTGCATTTGGATAAAAAAATATTACTTTGTCATGTGGGTAATAGCAGAAACACATGCATGTGCTTGGATCGATAATCTAGTTACTTCCGTACTATGTCGTCAGAATTGACTATAATTCTGATCAATTTGTCGATTTTCCTAATCGGTCAGTACTGATCGATTGGGCAATTTGTTGATCAATTAACACTACTAATCGATCAGGCAGTTTTGTTGATCGATCAACTAGTTGGTTATCGAATGTGGTATCTAGAATGATTGATCATAGGTTCCGGATTGTTCTATCAGTATTGATCAATAAATCACATATAATGTTCAGTTGTTCTAGGATTTTAGACTTATGTGGACCGTAAAAATTAATAAATTCGATTATGAAAAGCGTAAGTCCATACATGACATTATGATATATGATAAATGTCATAAATAAATGTAATAAATTGATAAAGTAAAGAAATGGGTCCAATCAGAAATTAAAATGAATAATAAGATGCGGTGAGGTTTCTAAGAGTGAGAGCATCTTAAGCATATTGTGTATGGTTATTGGGATCCATATGTAATTGTCATTTTTGACTTCTCCTGCTCAGTAGATGTGTTTTTCTATGATGATATTTTTTTCCATCCCATGGTTATTATATAATTAGCATGAGGGTAGATGAAGTAGACGATACGGAGGGAGGGCATTCATAGGATCACTCCCTATGGAGTTGTGTGGCTGTGTAGCTTGGATTTTGTTGATTATGGAGTTGGTTTGCGTTACAGATCAAGAAACGGAAAGGTTTGGGAGGGAATAACATAAAATATAAAAAAAGAAGAGAAAGAAGAAGAAGAATGGGAAGGCATTACATGGAGTTACACCCGAAGGTTGTAGGAGTTCAACTTCTACACTTATTGTTACCTCAAGAAGGATATAGACTAGGTAGGGTACACTTATAAATAAGAAATAATAAATAAGATTAAATTATTTGAAAAATAAATCATTATAAACATCCACATTCATAATGGTATATAAAGAGATCTTCTACATACAAAGCAAATCAGAAAATCTATAAATGTATTTAAAGTTGTTCGCATATAGTTTCCATATTTTGAAACTAATTCGTAATATCAGCATTGACAACATAATCAAATGTATCTCGTTCAATATATGTGAGCAATGTAAGGAAATACTTTTGAGACCAACGAAATTGAGCGTTCATCAATCGGAGTTTGTTTGAAATTTTTAAATCTCAAACAACCTCCGATCGACAACGAACGGTCGATTTCAATTTCAAAATTGCAATATAATCCTCCATTTTTTTATGTCAAAGAAGGTAAAATAAATGAGTGTATTCATGAATCGAGCTCGAGTTCATACTACATAGATATATACATCCAAAAATGAAAATTCTCGTCTAAATTAATTACAAGAACACAAGACCTTCATAACAGGTCAAGGAGCTTCAGCTTCACACACAGCCGTCTGCAGATGGGTTGCACGAAATCCACCAATTCCCTGGTGGGTTCTGTCAGGCAGAGCTCTTGCAACGCCGTGAGGTTCTCCATCCCCATCCACTCCCTCTTCAGTTGCCCACACCTTCCTATGCACAAGCTCCCAAGAACAGGCAGAGCTCCCGTCCCCACCACCACGCTCCTCACTCCCATGTCCTCCAGGCACAGCTTTCTAAGCTTCGGGAACCAATTAGGCGCGAAGAAAAGCTTCTCCCCCGAGTAAGCTCCGTCCATCACGAGCACGGCCAAGTTGGGCAGCGACCCAAGTTGGCTCAAAGGGCTCTCACACGAAGAGGACTCGAACAGGTACATATGGGTCAAGCTCTTCAGATCTCCAAACCATCTCGGTGCACAGAGGAACCTACCCTTCAAGAGCAGTTTCTGCATATGTGGCGGCGTGGCTCTCAGAGCATCCAGCGTGATCACCTTGCCGGTGGCGGCCTTCACTGCCAGGTGCCTCATGTGCTGCATCTTGCTTATGGAGTCCAGTAGTGGTATGTAGTGCTTGTGCATCACCTTGGTGATGGACAGCGTCCTCAGCTGCGTCATCTCGTGGAGGTGCTTAACGAGCTCGTCTGTGGCCTCTACTGTCTTCAGAGTCTGCAGGTTCTTCATGTCCCATATCCCTTTGGGAGCTTGCCGTCCTCGGAACGAGAAAGGGTTGCGGTACCGCATATCGCCGGCGTTCGTGCCGCAGAAGATCAGATGCCTTAGACTCTGTAGCTTCACTATGTTTCTTGGTAATTCATGCACTTCTGTCTTCCAGATATCGAGCGTTTGCAGGTGATGGAGATGCTCGATCTCCTTCGGGAGCACCTGGTAGTTTACATTGGTTTTCCTTAGGCCGAGGTACCGGAGGTTGTAGAGTTCGAACACCCAATTGGGCAACTCTGTAATGGGAAGACCTCTCAATTCCAAAACTCTCAACAGCTTGAACTTCCATGACAAGAAGGATTCCAAAGGACGCTCGATTTCAAAATCGGCAAACACGAGAAGCGAGCGCAACCGCGTCAAGTCCTTACCCTTCTCGTGATTCGCTTGTACGATGTTATGAAGCGAGATGCGACGAGCATCGCAATCTAAGATCTCCGTCTCCTTGTCGAGAACATCAGCAAACTTCTGTTTATGTGATATTCTCAGCGCTGCTGATCTATATCTATCGTGGATTCGGCAAGATTTCACTCTACCACTTTCATTTAGCTTTTCCACTTGAATCATGTTCCTCTGGATGAGCTCTTGCAGATGACACTCTGCAATTTCCTCCATGGTCTCGTGGGTTTGTTCCTGTATGAATCCCTCTGCTACCCATAATCTGACTAGCCGTTTTCGTTCGATCCAACGGTCATCTGGGAAAAGAAAGAAATATAAGAAGCATTGTTTCAAGCTCGATGGCAACTCGTAGTAGCTATGCATCAAGATGTTGTCACTTGGAGAGTCATGCAACTTCAAATCCAGAGTCTTGCATGTTCTATCCCAAGCTAATTCCACATTTTCCTTCGTGGACATCACATTGGCAGCAGCTAATATCACAAGTGGCAAGCCCTCGCATTTCGATACAATTTGCCGACCCAAATGCTCAAGCTCCCGGGGACACTTGGTTTCAAGGTCAGGCCAAAACAACCTCTTGTTGAAAAGAGTCCACGCCTCCTCTTTCGGCAGACACGCGAGCGGCAACACTCGTGCCTCTCTTGCAAGAGAGCTAGCCACATTCTTGTCCCTGGTTGTAATTATAATCCTACTACCAAGATGATGTTCTTCCTTGAACACATTCCCAATTTGATCCCAAAGATCAATGTCCCGTACATCATCAAAGACAATCATGTACCTCTTGTCTCGAAGCATATCACCGATCTCTCGCATTATCATGCTCTCATCATCATCGCATGCACTTTCCTTCCCTGGATCCTCCTGCTCGAAGAGGTGAACCGCTAGGCTCCTTAGCAACATGCTCGCATCGCTTGTCTGCGATACTGTTATCCATACTCGACAAGTAAATTGCTTCATTACCTTGGAATCATGGTAGATCTCTTTGGCTAGCGTGGTCTTGCCGATACCTCCCTCTCCACACAGAGCGATTACCATTCGACGTACGTCCCATCCAGCTTTAGGAGGCCTCTCCGTGGACTCCTCGATGATCCATCTCCTTACCAGCTCCAATTCTTTGGTTCTTTGCCCCCTTTTCTCCCAGGGAACAACGAAATTCTCCGAACGCCTAGCTTCAAATTCAATGATCAATTCTCAATTGAACCCATCAAAATGATAGACTAACAGAACGCACATGTGGAAGTAAATCAATCGAAGCTAACCGTTCTACATCAGCCACTCACATGAGATTGGAATCTGAACTCGTGTCTCTTGCTGCAAGCTCGTTGGTAATGACCAATCTGTGAACGTTGCAGATCTCGTCCACGATTGGCATGAGGGATTCCAGCTGTTGGGCAGTTCGGCAGTAAGTTTTCCATTTGTCGGGGATATGGCCAATGCCGTGGACGAGACGCACGAGCCCTCCTCCAACTCCTGCGAAGGCGTCGTACGTGTAATCCTCGAGGATGTCCTCCACCTGCCATGCAAGGGATCTCACCTTCTCCACCCAATCTCGGACAGAGGGGTCGTGGTCGGATCTGTCGGCGTGGCTGAGGAGGGGCTGGATGTTGGTGAGGTCCCCCTTGATTATCTCCGTGTTGCCCGGAACTCCGTCGATCCCCGAAGCGTGGGCGACCAAGAACTTCTCCGCGGCCCTCCTGAGTTGGTGCATCAGGGGGTTGGATATGAGGTTGAGGAGGGAGAGGACGCTGGTCTCCGCCATGGGCTCTCTCTCCTCCCCTTTGCTTCTTCTTGGTGGGTGTGGCTATTTTCTGGTATTTGGGTTCGCTCTGTGCTGCGCCGTTGGATGCGCATCCCCTGTTTTTGAGCCGTTGAGCTCAGGGATTGACGTCGCAGTCAACTGTGAGCTTCTGGACAGAAGAGGAAGATTGTTGGGATGAACTTATGTGACCGTGTGCCGCAAACTTTTCGCCTTAAGGATTTTTTTTTATTAATCACGCATTTGACCGAGAATAATCAATGATGTGCCGTGTATAATAATTGCCAACTCGCTCTATTTTATACCAGCATGGTTGCTTAAGTTGAAGAACATCTTTATTTTTTTTGTTTAAATTGGCTGTCTTAGATATAACAATCCCATGGTCGAATTGTTCCCCTTCTATTGAAACGTGCTGCCATCGTGAGATCTTTTTCTGCTTTTATATTAAAGATATAGGATATACGTTCAAGAGTTCACCCAAAGATCTACCCACATTCATGGTGGATCCTATGCGGCGTCCGCGTCCCCAATGCATTGCCTATGCGTCGATGGGTGAAGAGAATTCGTTGGGCATCCATCTCATTCCATTTTCAATGCTCAACTTATCTAACAATCTTATCTGACATAATTCATTTGTCCCTCCTTATTCATCATTATACTCTCCTCCCAACTGAATAGAAATGATGTCTTATCCTTTCTTATCCATTTTCATTTTCCTCTATCGAACGATCACTAAAAGACTAGAGTACTTCTAGGGTTAGTGTTGCAATATAACACTCAACACTCTCCATCAAGTCGGAGCATATATACGTAAATCATGCCCAGCATCTTACAACATTTTTCAAATTTGTGTGCAAACAAGTGGCTCTATGAAAATGTCGACAATTTGATATATAGAAGGTATGCCAGGAGTAAAAAGCAACCCTTTATGTATTAAGTCTCTAGCGTAACGTCAGTAGTTGAAGTTCTTAATCAAGTCTTGTTATTGAGAAAGAGGACCATACACTCCTTATATAGATGGAGTCCTAAGGTTAGGTTACATAGAGGATGACTTCTAGATTGTGAGTCGCCTGGAATACCTCTAAAGTTAGGGTTTATAATTCAACTCTCAACATCCCGTTCAAGCTGGAGCATATATCGATCATGATCAGCTTGTTACAATATCTTTTGAATTGTGTGTGCGTGAGTGGCTTGGTGAATATGTCTGCAGTCTTTTATGTAGATAGTATATTGTAAGTTTGAAGCAACTCTCTCTATATCAGATCTCGAGTGTAGTAATAATCAACTTCCACATGTTTGGTGTGTTCATTGAAGATGGAATTCTCGGCTATGTTCATTGTCACGCGATTATTGCATGAGTTCCATGATATTACCAGAAGTGATATGACGTGAGAGGTCAGTTAAAGCCTGGGGTCGAGCCATGGCAAAATGATCAAGGAGTGGGCATGATCCTTTGGCTACCCGCCATTGTAGTAGACCTCCTTCTGTCAATATTCGAGAGGCGTCACCGCTTCCCTCGAAGCTAATCTCAATGTTCATCAAACACCAATCAGTTGGCGATCATCTATTCTTATCCATTCACACATTCGTCAGCCATCATTACTTCCAGGTAACTATGTTGTCCTCATCTTCTTCTCCTTCCTTTTCATTCTTCTCTAGTAAATTCAAAACCTGTATTTTTCTACTCCACCCCTTTTGTTGATATCATCTATCTTGAACATATCCTTCTCACATCATTTCACACCTCAGTCACAAGCCCTCCGCTGCTTCTCAACCTCCGACTGAAAATGTGGCTGGATGAACCCGAACCTCCTCCTCCACTGTACAAATGGCACCACCACCTGCTCGTTCCATCTCCCCTTCTTGTACGAACTTGTAGGTTTGATCACGATCATTGAGAATTATGGCCACTCTTACTGGATACCACCATTTGAGTCACGACAGAGGCTCGACGACACTCCATCTCATCATTGCCATATAAAGAAGAAGAAGCTAACAAACTACAAACACCATAGATACAACCCTCGAGGGTTCACCTCGATCGTCCTTTCAAAGTGGAATCTCGTCGGCTACTGTCACATCAGATGTCGCAGGGTCACCATGCTCCATGATTACAACTGCCTGGTTTTGGAGCAGCGAGCCATTGCACTATCGGATGTCGAGGAGAGGGGCATGTAAACTGCACATGCATAGTATTTTTATTGGCCAACCCTTAGGCCATCTTCGTTTGAAGAATAAGTACATGAATAAGAGATCAATTCCACATCCAACGCGGTTACCAAGAGTATGATTATTTTCATCTACATCCCATTATTTTACTTTATTCCACCCTTATTCTCATCTTTATTCCACCTAACCTACCCTTATTCAGCCTTATTATCCTTATTCATGACTTTACAACCAAATAGAGAATATACCTTTATTCTCTTTATTCCCCATCCTTATTCCTGCTTAAAATATTAATAACTAAGTACATTACCAGTGCTAGTTGGTGTCAAACGCATGTGCAACATGCGTGCATGGCAAATTGCACATCTATCCTAGCGTCTTCGGCATGTTATAGATGAGTTCTTCTCAGCTAATGCCAATCTTGAATAGAACTTGCAAACTTTACATTTACACCCCTAGCTTTGAAGCTTTGTAACTCATAATTTAGTAGAAAATTCACGAGCATGCTTTTTGTTAAAATCCTGATATTTAGATCAATGTTGTACCAAAAAATCTTGACTTCTTGATGTGAGATTAATTAATTATGGATATTTGAATGAAAAGTACCAATCCAGTTTGTTTATTTCATAGTTAATTGTAGGAGTAATCTTTTTTATTCTTTTTTGGGCATATTGTAGATCTATTAGAGGCCTAATTAGACACCAAGTTTCATTTGAAAAATGATATAATTTGTGGAATTTAGATTTTTTACAAGATTCTGTTTATTTGATTTTTTTTGATTTTTTGGAGCAATTTGCATTATCTTTTAAACTAAAAATGTGTTGTTGCCCTTTTATTGATCTACGTTAAAAAAATTCGGTATATTTTTATTTCATTATCTAGATACATAGTAAAAAAGAAACAACATTTTCAAATTTTTTGTGGTTAGTCAATTAGTTTATCTCTATTTTTTTGAGAAAAATCGAGGTAGATATCTTCAAGATATATTATCCTACCATTCAACTTTTGCAAAAAGGACAATAAAATCAAACGGAAAATGTATTTTTTGAGCTTATTTTCAAGGGAAAATACTCATTGATTTTTATTAAACAATTTTCCAAAAAAATATACTTTCTTAATCGAGTATAGCCCCCTTTTTTATTTTCCAATTTTTGTTGGTATTTGATTTTATGTTCCATCTTTTTGTTCTTGAAAAGTACCCAAAAGACATTCACAAAATATAAATTTACAAAATATCTTATTTGCATTTTATTACATTTTTCTATAATTTTTGTTTTAAAACCTAATTCCCTTTATATTTAAGTATTATAATCCATTTGCCCTTTTTTCTTTTTAATTTGTAATGATTTTGAAAATTAAAATTATCTTGAATTAAAAATTCCAAAAATAAGATAAAAATTTAAAAAAGCTTTTTTTTACTTAAAACCAAATATACTTGATAAGAATTGGAATTGGGCTAGATGTCTAGAATTCGGGTAGGTTTGGCTCCTTATGTTCAACCTAGTTACACTTGCCTAATTATATTAGAGTATTTGTTTCAGTTTTTTTGCTAATTACTTGGAGTGGGCATTTACCTTAACCTATTTAGCATAACCTATTTAGCATACCATCCAGATCGGTTATCACCTATCTCTTGTATTATTTGAAATTTATTGTATCATGCTTTCAATTCTTTACTTGTTTCCCCTGTTTACTTAGCAGTGGTTCGCTCGTATGTTGTTGAGTCATTTGCCATAGTATGAGAGATATTTAACGTGTCCAATATTGCACGATAACAACACAATACCCTCTTGATATTTAGTTTAATTTCCTAGTATTCTTTCAGATCTTGATGGAGAGATATGTAGAAGAGATACTATTATGGACTGAGCATGATTTACATTACAACTGTGGACATGCCTTTTTATGTTATGAATGAGTATGCAAGTATAAATACAATCTTATATTATATATTTATAGTTTGGTCATGTTTTAATATTTTATTGAGTATCATAAATCACGAATGTGTTTAGTCTTACTCCACGCATTTCTCGCCATCACTCTAGGTAGATGTCAAGACGGACTGCTGTAAGTTAATTGCGAGTAGTGACTCATATAGTAGATTAGTTGATTGACTCGGTTGATATCGAAATCTTAATTGTGACTTTTGGGTCATGATTTTTACCTAGCATGTTTTCCACGTCGAGATATTTTGGTGGTTGTTTGTTTTTATCTTTCAATTATTTGTATCTTGTTAATATACACTAATTATTCCGTTCAAGTATATACAACGATCCTATGCAATATTAACAACTTTTACTAAGTACGATTAGATAAGGGACGAAAACAAGAATGGCTCGAACTAAAGAATATTGATATTTTAAGGTGTAAGCAAATTTTTTTATTCATACCAAAAAATCATTTCCGCTTTCTAACATGGTTTATTTTTCATATCTTTGCATAGCCATACTTATAAATGTATGTATAATTTGGCCATACATTTTATACAAAGAAAAACATAATATGGCAATCAAGAGCACAAGTTCGTGATTTGACTTGATAATAATTAGTCATATTCATGAACATCTAAGTAAATTTTATCTATTTTATTTTGTTTTGACTTAGTTAAAAGGATAAGCATAATTAAGAGCTGTATCAAATTATCGAAATTATCGAGAGGTACCGGAGAAAACACATACTGAGAAAAAAAAACAGTGGACCATCCCCTTTGTTTCCCTTTCCCGTCTCCGTCTTCCCCGCGGCCCTCCGCGGCCTCTTCCCAACCCTAACTCACCCCGTCCCCGTCATCAGCACCGCACCGGTATCCCCTCGCGCCGCCGCCAGACCACGCCGCCGCATCTCTACGCCGCCCCTCCCATTCCCCAACGCCATCCACCACCGCCTCCTCCTCCATCGCCCACCACCTCTGCCGCGTCACCAAACCGCGTCAGTCACACAATCAGCCATCGTCCCTGTGGAGCCCAATCAGGCTCTGCCGTAGCGAGCATCCTCCCAATTCGGTTCCCTCGCATCCGCAGATCTCTCTCATTGGGTTTCCTTCTTCGTCTATATCGGTGCGTTTCTTTTATTTATTTTCAGTACTGTTTTCATCTTTTTTATTCGATCTAATTGCAGCTATTTATTCTCATTCACTTGCAGTTCATGTTTGATCTCACGACGCTTGCCATTGATTCTAATAAAAATCAAGCTTTATTAGTACTGCTGGAAGTTTAGCGTAGGTCTGTTGCCTACCTATTAAGTAGGTTGCACATGCTTGTCATGCACATTTTATTATCAATTAGGCGTTGGTTACTTTTCACAGGCAGATTTGCAATATAAACTAATTTAACCAAACTATGCATGGCGATTGACTAATTTATAAAATTTCTCAATTTTTATTCTAAGTGAAACTTAATATCTTTGATTCAACCATCTCAAGATACCTTCAATTAAAAAAGAGTTACACATATAGTCAACTCTAGGGTTTTCTACCCTAGATCAAAGATCGAATGTCATACAAAAGCTAGAATGCCAAGAAATCCCCTTTTAATGAGCTGTAAGAATGCAAATACGGCTCATAGTTCTACAGAGACTTCTAGAAGGCACCCATATAGGACTTCTTTGTGGGGCCCCAGAATGCACATAGTGACATAGGTGAACATAAATTCTAAACAGAACAACATGTTCATAGTACCACTTGTTGGATCGAACGATTTCCTATTAATATCGTTATGAGGTTGCATAATGCTTTCTCATTATCATCATAGGAATACACGAGCTATGGTACTTTTTGGTATTAGTCAGGGATATAAGTTTATTGGCACAACTTCATTTTACACACTTTTTTTATTCCTCCTCCGCCATAGTTTTGTATAGAATAAAATCTTCCCTACTCTAAATTTCTATTGGGATGAACACTGAAATTAGGCAAAATATGATATTGTTTTACGTTAAACTCACCCTAATATCAAAAGGAAGGCATAATGTAATGAGAAGAAGGGTAGGGAAGATTCCACAGTGAAAATCCTCTAGCAAGTTACTTGATATGAATATTTTTTTTTGAAATGAAAAGGGAAAAATGTTTTCATATTACAAATCCAATTTGATTGAGAACATATAACTAACAAGTAACAACAATAGGCAAGGAAACATGTAGCTATTTACACTTTCTACATTCTAACGAAGTCCAGTAGTATGATCAATTGTAGGATATTCAAAACCTTAAGATGCAAAATTAAAACGGGCAGCCAAATATGACATGTTAAAGAGCACATTTCAGCCCACATGCCGGTAAAGTGATGCAACTACGCGCAAGAACTATGAGACTCCAATATACAATACTAACTGTCTAGTATTGCCATTCTTAACAAGTTGGATTTACGAGTCACTGTAACAAGTTACAAGGAAATCATTGAAACTGCAGTAAATAAATGATTGAAAAGAATGATAAATAAAAGATATGTAGCAGAAATAAATCAATAGACTTATTCGGAAAACTGTTAATGCCAACAGTCAAAATTACATGCAAATATTTGGTCAAAATTTAGAGCACTGCTTATCCCCTAACGATGTTAGCTAGGAAAGAGTGGTTTTTCAGCATGAAACATTTTACTTGGAGAATGTAATGTAACGCTAAGATTTGCTGGGAATCTTGATCTTTGTAAAGTTGTTTTCAAGCTTGTGATTGTACGAAGTTTTTGGTTGAGCACCTTAACTATGACCACCTTTTTCCTTTCATAAAGTTAGAAAACTACATGGAATCCAACTTTATATTTATCACTCCTTTTACGGTTAGTGTCACAAGGGTAAAATCTCAACTCTAATTTTTGAGTCTAACATGTGCGGCGTTAGCTTCTCGCAAGCTAATAAGCCTTCCCCTTGCGTGTAGGATGTACACTAGCACACCGATTAACCACGCTGCTAGAATACTCGTACACAAGTACTCAAGCACAAGGACACAAGAGCTGTTGGCACCAAACCCTTTTGTATTAGCAAGAAACTCACTCTGAGTGTGATATCTACAAATGAGCTCTACTCCTCCTTATATAGACAAGCTTGGGGTATACGAATGGACACCATTATTACATGTACAATGAATGCAAGGACTCGTAGTCTTCTACGGAGGCCCTTCGTCTTCTGAAATGACTCTTCGTGCGCCTTGGCTCTTCATCTTCCGTGCAATCCCTTTGTCTTCTGCAACCGACGCCACATCACCCGCTCCGTCAGCATACCATGTCGTCTGCCTCATCAGCATGCCATGTCATCATGTCACGTCATCAGTGGACTCTACACTCCTACGTGGATGTTGCAGCTCAAGCTCCATCAAGTGTCGCCGAACACTTGTGTTGTGCCAAGGAGAACCCGCGGTCTTTGACCTTCGTGCGGTAAACCTCATCCTTAGCCATCTGCTAGCTAAGGTGAAGTCCTCCAGAACTTCGTAGTGTGGCCACCGAATCACACGGGCATGGAATACCGATATTGCATGCTATTCCCGTACCTCGAGAGTTGGGCGTGTTACAGTTAGTCTCTAGCATTGTTTCATCTTTATGTAACAAATATTGTTCATAGATGTTATACTATAGCGGTTGTATCATTTGTTACATTCTTAAAATTTCGATCGTTTACCAAGGCCGAGCAAAAATTGCACTTGAGGTTGTGGTCATTTAGTCTAATTTCTCTTTGATTAGTTCTTGAATAATATATGTCCAGTGTTTGTGTTTCTGCAATTATTTTTATCCATTTTTCTGAGACATTGTTCATAAGTTGACTATCGACTTTTTTATTGGTTATTTATTATTTCATAAGCTTAAATAGCCCACAGTTTTGGTATGTTTGGTATATATGTAACTATCATTGCTGCTGGTTAACTTGTGATTAAGTGGATGATATATGCTTCACGGACACATGGTCATACATCGATGGGGCTTTACGTTGAGCATGTGATTTTAAGGTTGCAAGAGTAAATATGTATATATCTTACATTTTGAGCGATATTTTTTTTAAATCTAAGTGACTTATTTTCTCTCTATCTCTATCTGTTGCTTTTTTATTCATTCAGGCACCCAAATCTGAGAAAATCCGTTTCCTTCTTAGTCTCTCTCTTCTATCCATTTGCCAAATTATACATCACATTTCTTCACTTTCCATTCTTTTTTTTTGCTGCCTTAATTCTGTTTCCATTCTGTGGATGAATTAGGAGTAAGGTAGAGCTTGGCTAATCCTCATACGAAAGACTGATATATGTATCACAAAACAAGAATAAACACCCCTTCTCCATCATCCCACAGGTGACAGCTGTACTGTCATCATCACCAGTTCTTGCAACTTCTGCAAGTGACTCTCCCCCTTCTCGCTTTCCAGCAGGTGATCCCACTTTTGATTCGCACTTTCTTCAAAGATTTCAAAAAAAAATCTAGATGCGAGTTGTGTTGCTGCCTTTACCTGTTCAGATCTGATGCGGATTGGTTTTCGGCGACGACGGAAAATAAAATATTTGACAGTGGATTTTGGTGGAGAAGAAAATGGAGGGATTGAGAAGAGAATGGAAGGGTTGAGAGAAGAAGCTCGTCAGGAACACGAGGGGATGGAGAAAAGAAACGTGAAGACCACGTGAGGGGAGAGAGAGAGAGGGGGGGGGGGAGAGAGAGAGAAGAAAATGGAGGGGTTGAGAGGAGAAGCTCGTCAGGAACACGAGGGGATGGAGAAAAGAAACGTGAAGACCACATGAGGGGGGAGAGAGAGAGAGAGGAGAGAGAGATAGAGAATAAAATCTTAATTTTTCATATCAACTGAACTAATCTTTACAATAGGCTACCAACCTCTTTATATAGTAGAGGTGGAATTACAAAAATAGAAAGCAAATCAAATTTAAAATCCCACTCGATCCTAATTGACTCTAATTGATTTGAATTAAAATTCAAATCGACTCTATCCTAATTTGACTCTAATTCAAAATTCGAAAATAAATTTAAACTGACTAATTAATTTCGAGATCACATACGATCACTTTATTTAAATAAAAATGCGACGATTCGATAAACGTAAATAAAAATATCAAGCCCTATATTTTAATTTTGTGCTGCATCAACTCTCCTCCGCTTTAAAAAATTCGTCTCCCGACGAATTGCTTGATCTTTGGACTGTTGATGGAGAATTTCCTCATGGCTTGTTGATCGAATCTCCCAATTTCGCTCCGACGAACGATGGTGTTTCGTCGCGTGTCGGCGCGAATGTCTGGATGGATCGTCAGATCGTGAGGACGATCTGTAGGCCATGCTCTGATACCAATTGATGCGGATTGGTTTTCGGCGACGGCGGAAAATAAAATATTTGACGGTGGATTTTGGTGGAGAAGAAAATGGAGGGATTGAGAAGAGAATGGAAGGGTTGAGAGAAGAAGCTCGTCAGGAACACGAGGGGATGGAGAAAAGAAACGTGAAGACCACGTGAGGGGGGAGAGAGAGAGGGGGGGGGAGAGAGAGAGAAGAAAATGGAGGGGTTGAGAGGAGAAGCTCATCAGGAACACGAGGGGATGGAGAAATGAAACGTGAAGACCACATGAGGGGAGAGAGAGAGAGGAGAGAGATAGAGAATAAAATCTTAATTTTTCATATCAACTGAACTAATCTTTACAATAGGCTACCAACCTCTTTATATAGTAGAGGTGGAATTACAAAAATAGAAAGCAAATCAAATTTAAAATCCCACTCGATCCTAATTGACTCTAATTGATTTGAATTAAAATTCAAATCGACTCTATCCTAATTTGACTCTAATTCAAAATTCGAAAATAAATTTAAACTGACTAATTAATTTCGAGATCACATACGATCTCTTTATTTAAATAAAAATGCGACGATTCGAATAAACGTAAATAAAAACATCAAGCCCTATATTTTAATTTTGTGTTGCATCAAGATCCTTGTGCATCCTCTATCAAGACGTTCCGTGGATTGTTTCCTCTAATAATGTCAAGTTATTTTTTTCTTTACGCACCAATATTTTGAGTAAGGTTAGACTCAAGAAATTATATTTGATGGTTCCCCCCTCTTTGTAGAAGCTTACTCAACTACTACTTAAAGAAAGAAGTATCAATCATGTGGTCTGGAAAGTAGAAATTCTAATGGTTGCCGTCATGTTAGGTTGATTAACACCTGTCATTCATTTCACAGTTAACCTACATGGCTTATTGTCGTATTGTTGGAAGAGGGTTAGGATGGGAGGAGAATGATTTTGATTTCTCATGTTAGATAGCGTTTCCAGATTTTTGTATTCGATGCAAGTCATTTTATGATTTCAACAACTTCTAAGGGAAGTTGGGGAAAATACTAGATAAATAACATGTAAAATGTATTGTAAGTTCAAGCCAAAGATTGGATTTTATTTTTCAAATAGAATGCCTTGTAATATTTCAGGGTTTAGTTGAAAATTGGGTCTTGTAATTCTTTATTTCCTTGTAGCCTAATTTAGGCATGTAATCTATTGAGGTGATAAATGGTGAAGTTTTTGGGCATACACATATACGCTAGAGGTCTTTTCTTCTTTCAGAAAAATATGGGATATTTACACCCATAACTCTGAGTAGGTTCGTAATTACCCCCATGAACTTTCTCGTACAAACTCCAATTTCACACTACTCACCTTTAAAGTTCATAAATTAATTTTCTCTAATTAATCGGCTGAACATGTCCATTTACGATCGGACGGCTGAGTATGGGCGATATCAGTTCGGTGATGGACATGTGAGTTCTGATCCTCAGGTGGATCGGATGGCCGAGATCTCCCCAAAGTTGAATGAACATGATCAGAACTGGCAGGAACCTCGATCCAACGGTGGAGACACCTCCTGGAAGAACGACGAAGAACTCGCCTCCGGCGAGCTTCGACCGGCTGCTACGTGCTACTGAGACGTCCTCTGGAGCTGCTCAGATGGGGGAAATGACGCTGGTGCTTGTCCGCAGCTGCTACTATGCTCCGATGAGACCGAGGACGTCTGGAGTGGCTTGACAACGCTGAGGACCTGGAGCTGTTGTGCTCTGAAATCCGAACTTCCTGATGAGGTTCTTTCGATGCTGAACCTGCACAGATGAATAATTGGGTCGAGGGCAAAGTGCCTCGACCCATTAGTACGTGAAATGGATGAAGGACGAGGCGGGGCATAGCCCTTTGGCGAAGCGACGGTGGAGGACGGCCTGGGGGCTCGTTCCTGGGCGAACGAGATGAATGAAGGGGCGTTGCAGGTGGGGATAAGTCTGATGGAGATGATGCAATTATCGAAATTGCAAATGATGGTCCGATCACGATGGATGATCCGAGGATCGCAGTTTGACTGGAAATAAAAAAGATTGTATCTATAACATACAAGAGGTTATCTAGGATACCTGGTGAATGGGGTTGTCTGGGCGATAATTCATAACTATATGAGAAACCCCAAATAATGCTTAACTCTTACATGACATAACCCTGTGTTATGTTCCATTTGGGATGCCTGTGATATTTGACGCTTTCTGTTAAATAAGACAAAAAATACTCCTAATGCTCAATCTTATTTGCTAATCATGCCTTCTCATTCTCTTCCTCATTCCCACTCCACTAAGTGTCATCTCCGATCGAGTGGTGCACCGGTGCCGTCGCAACTGCTGTCGCGTGGTGAGGAGGTAGAGAAAAGCGAGCGGCGGCCACGCCAGCGCCGATCCCGCACAAGAGGAGATCGATGCCCTCTCTCCGTTGCTGTGCCTCCCCTCCCATCTCCTTGACCCCATCCTCGCCCCCTTGACCGTCGCTCCCATCTCTACCTCGGCGTGACCTGCATCTTCCTCCACCACCACGCCCGTCGATGCCCCAAAGGAGGAGATCGACACCCTCTCTTCGCTGTTGCGCCTTCCCTCCCATCTTCTTGACTCCATCCTCACCCCTCGACCTGCACTCCCATCTCCGTCTCGGTGTGACCTGCAACTTCCTCCACCATCACATCCGCTAATGCCTCGGAGGAGGAGATCAACGCCCTCTCTCCACTGCTGCACCTCCCCACCCATCTCCTCGACTCCATCCATGCCCCCTCGACCTCCGCTCTCACCTTTGTCTCGGCGTGACCTGCAGCTTCACCACCACGCCATCTTTGAGCACATCAGGTGCGTGGGCTCCTTTCACGGGTGACTCACCATCGTGCGAGTTGTTTAAGGTGTGTGAGTCGTGGGTTTGAAGGGGTTGAGGAAGGGAGAGGAGGAAGAGGGTGGAGGAAGGGGGAGGGGACCGAAGGAGGAAGAATGGGGAGGTGGTCGGTTGGCCCAGAGTAGGGGGGGAGATAGGGGTGTTGTTTTTTTCTGTTTCTTTTTTTTTTTTTGCTTTTCGTTTAATTTTAGCCCTTGGATAAATGATAGTTTAGATTAACTCAAAGTACTGCTTGAGTTAATGGAATAAATAATGGAGGGTTGGGTGTAAAGCAATGCACGTATTCAAAGTTTCTCATGTAATTGTAAATTATCGAGAATTCCTGAGGTAATTACGAAACTACTCATGGTTTAAATACCCCAAAAAATATTTCAAGGTTTATGCTATTTCTTGGGGGGGGGGTGGTCAATGGAAGTCAAGACTCTTGATGGAGATAATGAGAGCTATCTCTCCTGAATGTAGTGTACATTTTTTCTCCACCAGGTGGATTGAATGTTATTTTGCGTCATGGGTTTTAACTTTGTTACGTTTGACATGTTATCTATTCGCCATTAGAATGTAGAGTGTAAATAATTACACATTTCCTTAATCATTCTTTTTAATAATATGCGGTATCTAGTTTGTTGTAATCAAAAGCTCTATGCATTTTGTTACAATCCCAAAGATTCATCTCCTATACCACATTCAAGAATAACAAATCCAAACTATTTAGTGTGCCTATGTAAATTTTATGGGAGTTTCTTGATGGTTAAAATTTATTCTTTTAATGTTCCGAAGAATGGAAACATTTGCATTTTGGATGCCTCCTGAAATTTAATTCTATGGAGATCAAGATGCTTGAACTTTTTTGTCCATCCTTATCATAATCCTTGGTATAAACAGATTGGACACATTCATCGTGCCGAGTCCTTGATTTCAATCTTCTTCAAACATATGAAATGGATTTCAGGCTCAGACGCCTCAATCTAAATGCTGTAGCACAGGTAACCTGTTGTGTTTGTTTGTTTTTCTCGACTTACCATCATAAAAATCATTTTTTAAAGAAAAGCCAGATGATGATCAGTAGCCATTTAATGTTTTAAGTGAATCTTTGGGATCATATCCATGACTGTTGGCGCATTGTTCTTGATCTGTGATTGTAAACTATCAGAGTGTTCTTCATCCTTAGAACAGTTTTCTTTGCCTTTTTTCAAAGAATAATATTTTTATCTTTATCTTATGGTTGAAAACTTGTATACCATGGATCTCCATATATCCACTAATGTTACTACAATACAAATGTAACCTTTTGCCATGTAGGCTAGGTAGATTAAGTAGCCAATTACAGATATTCCATATGCCTTGCAGTCTTGCAACATACGTCTTTCTAGGAAAAGTCATTTGATGCTTTTTTATCAAAGGTCTGTCGAGGGATGCATTTATCTCAATTGGCTAATTATATCTCACCAAGATTTATTTAGGCCCAGGTCTTACTTTTTTGGTTCCTTGTCACTGGTTCAAAAATTTATGAGAGAGTAGGGCCTATATACATGTCTAGCACTTGAAATTTTCTCTTGAGTAGAAATAGGGATGGGCATGGGCCGGGTTGGGTTGGGCCCTGAAGGGCCCATGCCCAAGCCAGTCTTAAAAATTCGGGCCTTGGCCCACAAAAGTTTTTATCCTTCGGCCCAAGCCCAGGCTCGACCCAATTTCTTTGGGTCAGGCTTGGGCCGGGCCGGTACATCTCCACAAACTATCTTTCGATGCAGTCTTTGTAGTTAACAAAAGTTGCAACCTTAAAATAAAAAAAACAAAAGACACATCCTTTAAATAAGTGATTCGTCAAGATGCAAGCACCCAAAAAAAAAACTAAAAACAGGCTCATTAAGAAAATGTTTGAATGTATGATTGAGTAAAAAATATACCTTGATGAGGGTAACATTTTAAATTTTTTGCGTGCATAAGAAACTAACATGTATCTTGTATGGTTGTGTGTATTGTAGGAAGGGATTGATTTAAATTAAATCCCGAAAGTCATGTACGACATCCACCCGTGAGAGGACAAAAAACTATGCAATACAAAAATTCAACTCTGGACATAGGACAAACCGTAGTGGGGAAGCCATCGTCGTAGAGAGTGGGCTCAAGCCTCTACGGAGGAGGATGGGAGAGGAACTGGGCCTTGGTTGTGACGCTTAGGGCTTGATTCTGGAAGAGGGTTTCCAGATGGAGGGGGGCGTGTGTGTGGGCGGGAGTGAAACTAGGACGAGGAGGGGGAGGAGTGGCTAACGTGGGGAGGCCAGCGAGCATCGGAACCTCAAATGACTTGGTTGCCGCATGGGGAGTCCGCCAATGGCGCCTAGGGCTAAGGTGAAAGGGGCACACGGGAGGATATCTGGGAGTGGGAGGGAGGGGGTATGCGAATCACTGCTTGAGATTGGAGTTAGGGTTTTGAAGGGGAGTCACGCGAGGGGAGGGGGAAAATGCCATGTATAAGGTACGTTCCCAACATTGGGAGGGGTCTTGGGCTTTAGTTCATGCCTACTTCGGGCCACTCCTCGGGCCTCCAAACGGACTGGGCCTTGTGCCGGGTCGGGTCGGGCCGTGGTAAGCCCGTGCTCGACCCGAAGTAAATTTGGGCCGAACTTTTTGGCTTAGGTTCGACCCAATGTCCTATTGGGCTTGGGCTGGGTCGGGCTTTTTGGGCCAAGTTTTGGGCTGGGTTGGGCCGACCCAGCTCAATGCCTATCCCTAAGTAGAAATACATGAGGTTCTACCCCCATTGAGTTTTTCTTCCGTATATAATGCATAAAAATATGCTTTTTAAGTCTCTCAAGGTTACTATTGCAATAAGGGATTATTACCCCGTGGATCTTAGATTTTTGTAAATTACCTTTTTTGACCTTGTAAACATCGTTTATCCCCGCGACCTTATAAACTTGGCAACTGTTACATCACAAACCCTATGTTTAACTCTCATCCATTTTATCGTTAAAATAAACCCGATTTCATCAAAAAATATTTACATTACCCTTGTAATTGCATATTTACGAATGTATACCCTTTGGTGCTTCTGAAGTATGTTCTCTCGGCTATCCCAATCTTCTTTTGTTCCACAAGATCACTGCCAGCAGAGGTCTGTAACAAGATTGAGACATTGATACATAGTTTTTTCTGGTCAGATGGATGGCAGGGCGGGTACACCTGACGGACTGGGATAGGGCCACATCGACCAAGAAAAAGGGAGGATTAGGGGTACTGCGACTGAGAGAGATTAATATGGCATTCATGATGAAATATGTGTTGTGAATCTGGAAAAAATCAGATTACCTGGTCTGCGTTTTGCTCAGGAAGATCTATGGTGTTACCTTGTTGACAGAAGTCGTCCAAGGGCGTCTTCCGTCCTCCCTATGGAAGGGCATTGTTGCGATTGTTTTGGAGATTGCTGGTATGATGATGTCGGTGCTGGAGGAGGGTGCAGTGTTTTGGTTCTGGATGGATGGATGGACCAGAGATGGGGCACTGGCGTGAGGTACCTACGCCTACAGAGACTGACGACTGACAGGGAGGTGCAAGTACAATAGGTTTGGGGGCATGGAGCGTGGTCGCGGACATTTTCATCTGTGTTGTCGGATCAAAGGGTCGAGTTCCTCTCCTTGCAGACTGAGCTGTTACAGAAGCAAAGATCACTATGCTTGGGGAGACGAGAGATTTACCATGCGGAAGACGTATTGCTACATGGTGGAGGGCGGTATGGATGTGCAGGAGGAGATTTAGGTAGACACCGAAATTATATGGCGATGCAAGATGCCTAACAGAATTAAGGTTTTCTTGTGGCTCGTCTGATTTGGGAGGATCCTGACCAAGGACCACCGGGGGCGTCTGTTGTGGTTGGAGGAAGTTACGTGTGATAGATGTGGCATGTGGAGGGAGGATATGGATTATCTATTTTTATCATGTCGGTTCTCTGAGAAGGTTTTGTATCAGGCCAACGTTGTGTGGCTTGCTCGGAGTGACTACAACACCTTTTGGAAAACTATTCATTCAGTTTGTGGATTTGGGCATGAGGACGTGGCATATCCCTTTGCGGTTGTATTTTCGTTCGGATGTGCGGCAAACAAGATCATTTTTTGGGGAAGGGGCTTTCATACTGATAATATAACGACACATTGTAGGGCGCTCTGTTTATCATGGCAATTGTGTTATGATGTAATACTTTTTTTTAATTTGATACATATACATATACTGGGACTACTAGGGATGAAAACGGATCGGATACGGATCAGATATGCGTATTTCCATATCCATATTCAATTCGTCTATATCGAATACGAATACGGATACGGATATCATTCGGATATGCATTATGGAAACCATATTCGTAAAAATACGGATACGAATCCGAATCGGATATTTATCGAATCCGAATACGGATCGAATAAAGAGCGGATCCGAATATGAGTCGAATAAAGAGTGAAATCCCAATATGGATCCAATAAACATGAAATCCGAATACGGATTGAATAAAAACCACATACGAATATAAATTGATTTTTTTTATCAAAGTTCATAATGATTTTAAAAATAGCAATGAAATATAAATAAGTTGCATCATGACAAAAGAGAGTGTCGACGTGACATGTATTCTTGACCGGAAGCAAAAAGGGGATAGGATTTCATAAATTTTGTAAGCGCTCATACCCAAAGAAATAGAAATTTATTAATATCGTTAATATATAGTATTATATAACATATAATACTAATATAATAGCATAAGGTTGTACCTTAATTATAGTTACTAATATATAGAATAATATTAAATATTGTATTCGGATATCCGGATCCGAATCCGGATATTCAAGCTATTACCATATCCGTATCCGTATTCGGAAAATTTTTACAACCTATATCCATATCCGATCTGTATTCGATTAATATTCGGATACGGATATCCGTATCCGATAATTTTTCGAATACGGTAAGCGGATATTCGGATATATCCGTATCCGTTTTCATTCCTAGGGACTACGTGCTCTTCTTTCTTTCAAAGAAAAGTTCCAATATACAATTTGGTTTTTAATTTTTAATTAAGAGCTCAAACGTGATATACATTTGTTAGTAGGATTGCATTGCCGTCACCAAAAATATTTAGACAATAAAATTGTGAAATTAATCTATATATGTCAATTAGTGTATAATTTTTTTATCCTAAAAGCATCTGAAAATAACAATAATTACTATTTTAGTCCATGTGATACATTTAACACTGATCAAAAGCGTTACACCTGGGGGCTTATATCTCATTTGCCTCATTGTCTCACCTGCTCGAGGCACAATTTGCTGTTTTGAGGTTTAAGCCTCTATAACCATCACAGAGGGCTTGAGCATTTAGATGCCCCCCTTTTGAGGCACACTAATAAGATCCTTTTATTAAAATTATCGCAAAAACATGCGAAATCTATTGGGCTTATGTAGTATGTAATTGATTTCAAATATTTTGAGACTTACTGTAATGTCCTAACTAAAAGATGTTGCTCTAAAAGGCACTTTGTATTTGAACGTGCAAAGTGATTATAATTTTTTTTGCAATGCTATGTTAAACGATGCCTACATTGCGTAAAATTAATAGGGTCTGTCAGTGAAATGTAAAATTGACTCCTCTTGGTAAGTATAGATATTGGAATTTGGCACATATTGGCATTTATATAACTCACTTTCCCACAAGACACTTGGGCATTAATTTTCAAACTAGTCTTGCAGAAGTTGAAAGATGCAATGCATGTCTGTTGTTGACCTTCCATGAGATTTTTGATATTTATTTTGAAATAAATGAATGTTTTTACTTTGCATTTTTTTCACACGTTATCGTGGGACTGAATATATACATGTCCTCTTACCTAGGGAGTTGGTGGGTTTGTCTTCGGAAGCGAGCAGTCTTCATCTAATGAAGATAGGTAAGATGTTTCATCAAGTGCATGCAGAGGCACAAATTGGTTTACTCAGTTCTTTGTCTTTCACGAACTGAAACGTTGTTTATGCATTTCTTCTCTTTGCATAATGACATTAGACAAAGAATTTTTGTAGTAGTTTTGTACATTACAACTGACTTAAAGATATGTACTTTTTTCAGAAGTATTTTAAAAAATTAAACTCAAAAAATGAATAAACTGCGAAATTCTTTGTCGCATAAATAGAGACCTGCACTCCGCTTTCTGGCAGTATAGTTTCCTTGTAAACCGGAACAACTCCGGCACCTGAAATCGACTATGAAAACGTGCCAACGACTTGATGGACGATGTTAAATTTGTATGAGTCGATTAGTCAACTAAAATTGATGCTGAAATCTTTGAATTCCAGAGGAATTAACTTGTTCAGGGGCACACTCAAAGGAATTTTGGGGAGATCGTGGTTTTGATTAAATAATAAATTTAATAAGAACATGTACTAATTTTAATTTAATGAAAATGAGACACTCTAAGAAAGAAAAAACTATGGATTTATAAATTGTCATTTCTTCTGGAATTCTATTTCTATTGTCATATTTAAATTTGAGTATGTACTCACAGGGTACATACTCACATTAACGCCATGGATGTTCTGTAGTGAAATATAAATAACCAACCATGTGTATATTGAACCCGGCAAGTTGCTGATTTTGTTGGCAGGAGAACTTCCCTAGTTGAAGGGGTAAGGGTTTTAAAATCACCTGTTCATATTATCAAGTCTAAATCTAAATGGGGGAACGATGCCAATGAAGCCATGCTGCTGACCTTGCTCAATGTGAGAGATGGCTTTGTTTCGACTACATGATTAGTCATTGGCTAAAATTTTCTTTATGACCCTTCTTCTTTTTACTATGATTATAAATATTTTTGGCCTAATGCTATAATCTCTATGAAATTCAAGTATCAATATCGTATATATTTACGTTTCTTGACATGATTACTAATAATTAAGAGAAAATTAATATATGTTTATCGAGAATCTTGTATTCAGAGGTCAATGAATTATTTGAATTGAAAACAGTAGATGGGCATTAGTTCTTTTGATTTAGTATGGTAAGTCGTAAATGCAACATATATAATGGCGTAGTATGCATGTTTGAACTAGGCAGAAAGGTTTGATGCATAGTATAATGTAAATAATCCTGATGTCAAATAATCTACCTAGAGTTCACATCGTCCTGTCATTACCTTATTTTTGCCGCTCACTTTTTTTTCTTGCAGTTATGTACAGCGCTACCTTGATCGTATAAGTAATGGTGTCTTAGCAGAAGACAGACGTTCGGCCATGGTTGAGCTCCAATCTCTTGTAGCTGAAAGTCGTTCTGCTCAACTGGCATTTAGTGGATCTGGTGGGTGCTTCTCTTGCGTACACATTTTTGCTCTATAGTTTCAGGATATTGCTACCTTACGGCGGCTCTTAGACTTATCTCTTGATGTGAACCTTGAATTTACAAAATGCCTGTTTCTCAAAAGGAATAAAGCGAATCTTGTTATGACGTATATGATAGTAGATATGCTACAACATATGATGTGAACCCTCAATCTGATGATCGCCCATTTCTTAAAAAAAAAAGAAAATAAACAAAGTATGTTTGTCAGACATATATAATAATATACATATTATGGATACAGGTCTCCCTGTGGTTATGACAGTTCTAAGAGAAGAGCGAGAGGATGTTGAAATGATAAGAGGTGCACTCGAAACTCTTGTCAGTGCCGTAACTTCTATTGACAGTATGCATCAAGATAAAAATGAAGTCCACGCTGCATCCATGAATGCCGATCTTCTATCAAGGGAACCTGAGAGCATTCCTCTTCTCATAAATTTGTTGGTAAGTCTATTCACCATTTTTTATGATATGAAATTAGAGGGAGAAAAATTTCCTAATTCTGTATATTTGGTTATGGCATCATCTTATGCATGATGATTGCAGGTACCATTGCAATTCTTTCTCCCTTCAAATATTAATTGTGTTATCTTACGTTCATTTAGTATCATTTTAAGGTATTTTATCAGTCGTGTTCTTCTTAACTTTTGCAATATCAGTTATGTCCCTCCCTTTTTTTAATATCAGTTATGCCTCTATATTCTTACAAAATCCACAGTTCTACCCTTTTGTAATCTCGGCTATGCCTCTGCTTTACCTTAACGGAAGGGCAGAATCGTGAGTTGGTCACTACTGATATTACAAAAAAAGGGAGGGGGTAATTGATATTGCAAAACTTAAGAAGGGCACAAAGCAATACAATCCCTAATTTAAATTCAATGCAATATGTCATGAGTAAAATATAGAGTATGAATGTTTGTGGCTGGTCATGAATGCAATCACCTTATAGAATATTTGTGCGATATATCTCAACATAGAGTGCCAAATTCGACCATGCTGATAAAATGGGTGTAGGTAATTTTGGTCAATGGCTCCAATCTTTCTTGCAAATGTGATTTTTGTATGTTATGGCCGTCGGCTTTACTTATGTAGGAGTTAAATAGCAGAAGGATTGTATGTATTTTCTTTTCCTTTGACTTTTGGTAAGGAGTAATGAGGTGATGCTTGCGATCTCTTCAATGTTAGATAGACACACATTTCTGATTTTAGTATGACTGGTTGGGAAAGGGGGTGCCATTGATCCAAGGAGAGATTTTTGAGACTGCCATCTTTCACTTGATCTGGGATCAACAATTGCAGGCTGCTTGGTTGGTAAATCCAAAGATGATTGCAGTGAGAACCAAATCTTTGACATCATACTCATGTAGAAAGAAAGTATTTCCCATGGAAGGCATTGGTTATGGATATTCCATTAACATCATCACATGTAACAGTGATACCATACTCATAAGCAGTACAGCAAAATCTTTGATAGTCATTTGCATTAGAAAGTGGGTGATTAGAGGTACAAATATCATGCTTGCATGATCTGCTATAACATAGATGTCCTTGTGTATTTGTAGACTCTGACATTTCTCCTCAGCAATAGAGCTGGAGGGCTGTTGCTTGTAGATTTCTTCGTTTTTTCTGTAATTCTCGAGTGCAGGAAGGCATTCTTCGCATCAATGTGAAAGAAGGGTACAGTCTGCCCTTGATGACAAAGAGAATATGTAATGTGGTGAATCTAGCCACAGAGTGGTGTTGTAGTAGGTGATACAACCGGTTTAAGTCATACTCTTAGTCACAAGCCATGCCTAATAATGCTCCTCGCCACCATTTAATGTATGTTTGTCTGGGAAAACACAAACAACTCACCTCTGTTGAATCTTTAGGAGGCATAACAAAGGTCCATGCTCCTTTGGACAATGAGTTTGCATCTTTTCGTACATTGCAGCCCCCATTTCCATTTAGTAGCTCAGGGAGTCTTGTGGTAACCCTAAGGGTTACCATTGTTCTAAGACAAACTTCATGCAGGGTTGTATGGTCTCTCCTTGGAGGCTTGCAGTCATGGGCGCATATTCAAAAATTGGATCCAGCATGCTCATGTGCATGACATTCCTTAAAGAGAATCATTGATCTTGTTCCTCTACGTTGGACAGATTCACAAGATCTGGGAATTTACACATGTATGCATGCTTTCACCTGTGATGGCATGTATTATCATATGTAGAAACACCTATAACGCCATCATTAGAAAAGGCTGAAAGGCTATGATCAACAAGTTCGTTGGTGACGTAAACAACACAAGCTAATCGGCAGAGGTGTTATGACCAATAGGGACAATGCGATGATTGCAGATGATAGCTTGCCAATCATCTCTGACTTTATCAGCAAGAACATATGGAGTATGAAAGTACACATTATCAAAGTCAGGGAAACTCAACTTGGAGTTTATGGGAGGGACACGATATTTTAATATGAAGAAAATGACATCAACCATGACATGATATATCCTTCAGAAGGGTAATTGCACCTATTGCATTTCGAAGTCCTTAAATGCTCTAAGAACAGACTTTTAACTGCTCGTTGTGATAGCTTGTCTAAACTAGAAGTTAAAATGGGAATAGAGTGGACACAATTAAACACACATGGAGACACAGAAATATGTCATTTTGAGGAATACAAAATGGGAGAGGAACCTTCTCATCTAGAATACGAGATGCATATGATTAAAAAAATGGCGAAGCCTTCTCCTACTATAAGTAAGGTCGGCTACATGGATTCTTGCTCAAATCTATGTTTAAAGATTCGACTATTTTTTACGCTGGATGTCGACTACCTAACATAACCCCCACTAGGGGGATTTGAACCTTGATATTTTGGGTGGTAGGCCCACCGCATTACCACCAGACCATTCAAGTGGGTACGAGGAGATGCATATGATTAATCGAATAAATCAATTCAGACAATGATACCTTATAATGTGGGTGTTGCTTATTTCTAACCATATCAAGAATATGATGACATTCTCTCTGTAACACCATTATGCTAGGTAGTGTAAGCATATGGCTCTGGTGTATTGTGCCAATCTCTCTAAGGAAAATAAATAAGAAACTTGTGCTCATAAGCATTGTTAGCACTTAAAAATCATAAATCGAGTTTTTATTTTACAAATAAAAGACCTGTTCAGACCCACAGCATCTGATTTAGTCCTAAAAAGAAATACGTAATTGATTCTACTATAGTAACCAACTCCCACCAAATAGCATATGTTTGTGAAAATCAACTGCACAATTAGGATTTTTTATATCAAAATAGAGTAAATCAAAGACATAGGAACCACTCCCGCTAGATGATGCAATCACTGATTGTGAATTATGTCAAAATAAGTTTTCCCCCCAATTATAATCCTTGAGATTTTTTGCTTAATATTTTGAGATCAATTGGCATATCTAGAAAAATGCATGGATAACTTTGATATTTAAATTTGGCCAACCATCTATCAAGGATGGCCTACGTGTTTTCTATTTATATTTTTTGTTAGGCAAATTATGAGTCTTTTTAGGAGTTAAATATTTTTTGTTAGGTTCTATTGTATTTTATTTTTATATTTGTAAGTTGTTTCCTCAATAATAAGGGGCTTATGGGTAGATTGTTGTAAAATTGGAGTTTTCTTTATCATTCCTCCCTAAGTCTTCCTATCTCCGAGGCATCTTCATGCTTCTTCCCTAAGTGTATATCTTGGTGTAACTGATAAAAGTCAAAGCGAAACATGTTTAAGGTAGCTTGGGCCTCTTTGGAGAAGACTAACTTGTTTGAAAATGTTGGACAACATTGAACATGATTTTGCTTATTTTGATCTTGGACTTTTCCGGGTAGTCAATTTAGATAGCATGGAAATGTATCCATTTTGGTTTCAGATTGTTCATTAATTTTTCTTACATTTCTATATAACCTTTGTCACTTAAGTAATTAAGGTCTTGTCGCAGTTTGGAGGATTCATATTGGTTAGTATTATTGTCTGAAACCATTTTATTCTATTTGCTTGTTGATCTTGCAGTCGGAGGATGACTTCTACATCCGTTACTACACGCTTCAGCTTTTGACAGCTCTTCTCAGTCATTCTCATAGCAGGTCGTTTTGGCTAGTTGGTCATTTTGTCTGTTGATTTTTAGTCACTGCTTTCATGGAGTGGCATCACAGGTTGCCCTGTCTGCATCTTTCAGGTTACAAGAAACGATTTTATCCATTCCACGTGGGATTACATGCCTCATGGATATGCTGATGGATAGAGAGGTTTGTTTTAATTTTCACTTGACAGCCACGTGGATGATTATCAAGTGCTTAGATTGTCTCAACATAAATATTATTGTTTTTATCTTGCTTGTGATGCATCATATTGAACCATTGTCTGTTGCCATATTAACCATCTGTTTTGATGTACTGCGGTAAATTATGTGATCTCTCTTCTGAAAATTGTTATAATTAAGATTGAAGGAGAAACAAATATTAACTATCCAGTTTGTGGTATACCTGAGATTGGAGGTGAAATGGATAAGGATTTTCCACGAAGTCCATCCGAATTGTCCAAAGAAATAAGAACAAAGCAAAGTGCTAATGGCTTGTGAAGTGTGCCTGGAGAACTTTTCTAAATCGTTAGTATGTGCCCCCCGTGTGATATATAGATAATGTGTGTCACACATTGAATAAAAATTTGCAATGCATGCCACCCTCACTAAATCATAGCTGTGCGATCTCATTCATCCTCTTGCACCGCCAGTTTGATCTTCATGGACATCTTATCCACATTGTCGTCTTATCCACATTGTCAATCTTCTCTTAATTATACCAGGGAGGAAGGAAAAATCTGGTGCATGCTATTTCGCCCACTTGTGAAACTTTCTCCTTATGATCTGAGTTGCTATATTCTGTGGGGGATACTTTGTAAAAATTTGATTTTCCTTTTGTTGCTTTATATTTGTTCGTGCCTTTCACAAATCATGATGTTGGATGCATTGAGCTTAGGTTGCAAAGGTCAGCATACAACTCGGAATGGACACTAACTAAAAATTAATCGACTGTGGGGCAACTATTCTAATTTAAACGATTCTGTATTTTTTAATATTTTTAAAACTTTTTTATTTTTTTAATGTAAAATATCATTTTGTTTGTTTACATTCTTATATTTTAATACAAATAACAGCCAGAGTAGAATAAAAGGATGGAAAATTTATCCCTATCTTGGTTCAAATGAAATTTAATATCTATAACATATATTAGAAAATTATAGCCTTGCCTTTTTGTCTAGCATTTTTTGAGCGGGCTTTTTTCTAACCCGCCGGCGCATTTTTTCTTCTAATTTTTTACTTCTGGACGGTCTCATTTTTTCATGCATGCTGTTTCTCATTGAATTTGTGTCGTGTAACTGAGCTAAAAGCCTAACTCACAGATCAAGCCTGGCCTTGTCTAATGCAGGTAGTTTGAGAATTCTTCTTTTGTTTAGTTATATAAATGACATTATTTTATCATAGATCTTGTGTACGATTTATTTTGACCAAAATTCTTATAACATCCCATATATAGTGCCCTTCTATGCATGTGTTCATTTTGATATGCATTTTTATTGATCTCTCTCTCTCTCCCACTACTGAGCTCACTTTCCATTTATTTGGTTGTGACTTGCTTGATTTGTATTGCTCCGTTGTGTTACAGGTTATAAGGAATGAAGCTTTGTTGCTTCTTACTCACCTGACACGTGAGGCTGAGGTGAGCTCTTCATCGAAGAATGTGTGCATCTTTGTGGCACCGTTCTGTTCGTGCTTTTTTTGGGTCCTTATATTCTTTCATGCTCATATTATCAGGAGATTCAAAAGATTGTGGTCTTTGAAGGTGCGTTTGAAAAGATCTTCAGCATTATTAAGGAGGAAGGTGGTTCGGAAGGTGGTGTTGTTGTTCAGGTGAATTAATATTAGATTCTGGCAAAAAAATTAGATTCTGACATTTGTTCTTCTTACAAAAATATGAAAGAATCAATATTGTTTTGTATAAAAATGTAATAAGAGAGTTTCTTATAATTACCTATTGATTTTCTTATTAATACCGTTCGAAAATAAGGATGCGGAAGTGGAATCAGAGATAAAATAATAAACTTGGAAGAACACGTGATTTTAACATGGAACCCTACTCCCTAAGGAGCTGGATGAAACTATTGGAGAATGCCTCAATTGGTTGATTTATGCATTGCACTTTCTCATCTGATACAAGAGGTCTGTGGTTTCTTATATAGCCTCTACAGAGCCTCCAAGTCCCGCCATTGGAGGATGTGGGACTAAAATCCTGGATGTGGTAAATGGATCTTGGAAGGATCCATTTACCCATCTTACAAGACAAATGGGAGAAATCATCAACCGCAATAAGGTAAATTTTGTGCCCCTAGTGATGAGGAACACAACTTGGACCCCAAATATCTACATGAAATAACTCAAAAAGGGAGCGACTGCTCCAACTCTGACGACTGGAAAAGACATATCAATGATGTTTTCCCAACTGACACGCCTCACATTGGAAGGAAGAGCGAGGGGCCTCACATTGGAAGGAAGAGCGAGGAGAGATCTAAGGCAAGGCACGACACATATTTTGGAGAGGGAGATGACCAAAGTGCACATGCCATGTGAAATGAGAGACTGATCCAGGCGATTGAGAGGATATGCTAGCATAGGGAGTCGTGACCAAGTGATAAACGTCGCCCTGCTCACGACCACAACTAATCACCCTGCTCGTAAGTATGCCCTGAAATATAAGAGACGATGGATTAAAAATAGCCCGCCAATGTAAGTCCTTTGTAATCTGACCGATAGATGATAAATTCCGAGAAAAATCGGGTGCATGTAACACATTCTGCAAACACATTGATGGTGTCAGACTGATCTCCCCCTATCATGTGATCGAGGAATGAGTCCCATCTGCTATGACAACTTTCTCCTTGGAGCTGAGGTACCTGTCTGTAAGCTTCACGTTGATCTCTATCACTACGTATGTGATGCGTCGCTCTAGAGTCCATAATCCATTCTGTTATATCGGAACCCTGACATGCAATAAGAGCATAGGTGCTACTTGAGGTACTGGAGGAGACAGAGGCTGCAACATCTGAGGGGCCTCCTGGAGTAGGCAAAGAGTCAAGGGAACTCCCCGATGGCATAATGTTCCTTAGTCGAGCAACGAGGTCATCATACTTATGATCCAAAGAAGCCGCTATACGAGAATTTGATTGCTCTATTACACGAGCTGATGCAGGAAAACCATGCTTGGAATATCATGTAACCTCAGTGTGGCCAGGGAGATGACAATACGAGCATAGTTGGCAAACACGTCCTCCTCTACCACGAAGTCTGCATCCACGGAACTGAGAAGAGCCCCTTCTACAATAGGAGGCTGCCATCGCATAAGAAATCTAACTTGAGGTAAGAAATGAGACTATGATCCTACTGAGTCGTCTGAACGCCTCCTCCATAGGAGGAATACTGGCATCTGCACAGATATGTGAACGAGCCGCCTCATATTCAGGGTCTAGTGCTGCCAGGAAGACACTGATCATAGTAGCATTCAGTGTTGTAAAAGTCGGCCGACTAGGCCGACTAGTCGGCCCGTCTAGTCTAGTCGAGGGGAGGGGGGGGGGGTAGTTGACTCGACTGGGCCAAATCGGCCTATAGTCGGGTTGACCCGACTAAGCGGGTGACTAAGCGGCCTAGTCGGCCGACTAATCGACCGGTTTTGATAGTTTTTTTAAAATAAAGTGTCCGCCACGGTGCACCTGAATACCCGAACCCGAATAACATGCGGTAGTCGGGATTTGAGGTTCTGCGAAACAGAACCTCAAAACCCCACTCGACTTCGCCCTTCGTGTTTCCCAGACCTCCGTCGGCTCGCCTCTTGATGCAGCGTGACCCCAAATTATGGGGCCACATTTATTTAATTAGATAATTATCAATTTTATTTACGTTTTTTGGGTCTAATTTAATAATCGAGATCGCATGTGATCTCAACGTTGATTTCGTAGAATTTAATTATAATTGTTGGTCAATTAAATAATTAGAGTCCAATTAAGTTAGTTAGAGGTCAATTAGGATTTAATTAATTGTAATTTGAGTATTTACTATTTTTGTAAACCCTCTCTCCTATATAAAGAGAGGGTAGGTCCTTGTTTTGAGAGAGTCCATTATGAATGAAAATTTGAGTTGATCTCAATTTATTCCCCCTCCTCTCTCTCTCCCTCCACGCGATCTCCGCGGTCTTCTCCTTCAACCTCTCGCGTTCCCAGCGAGTTTCTTCCTCTCAATCCTCCACTTTCTCTTCTCAACCCTTCTCTTCTTCTACCAAAAAGCCACCAAAAAGATATTATTATTTTATTCGCCGTCGCCGATTCGTTTTTGCATCAATTGGTATCAGAGCATGGCCTATAGATCGTCCCCACGATCTAACGATCCGCCCCGGCGTCCGCACCGACACCATCATTCATCCGAACGAAGACGGCAAGCCAATGAAGCCTACGACAAGGAAATGAAGCGCATGTTACGAGATTTGCAGGACAACTTCCGATCCATGTCATCAATGTTTCGGAACCTCACGGCCAACTTTGAGGCCTACCGCGACGCCCAATCGAAGCCGCCATCCGTTGAAGCCGCTACCGCGAGATTTGACGAAGAAAACATCGCGAAAGAAGGTCAAGCGGTTGCTGTCCAGATCGATTTAGACGAAAATTTCGACGGTTCGGCTGCTGTCCAGCATTTTCCAAAACTAAAACCGTTGCCGGAAGCAACTCCGCTGCCTCCTCCGACCATTCCGGCGCCACCCCAACCCTCCCAGGTACCTCTCCTGCCCTCCCCGACCCGCGCGGCTGTCAGCCCCACCCCGACAACCCCTCCAACAGCCCCTCCATCACCAGAGACCCCGGTGCCATCCCCCACCCTCGCGAACCCCGCGGCCTTGAACCCAACACCTCCAGCCTTTTCTTCCCCACCAGTTCTTCGCCCCCAGTCCGACCCTCTCCAGTCCTCCGTCTCTCCCATCCAAACCGCGCCGCCCCCTTCCACGCCCGACCCCAGCATCCCCTTCCGCGCCCTCAGCCTCGCATCCCCGCCTCCTATCGCCAGTGCCCCTCCCCCATACACTCCCTTCCGCCCACAGCACGTCCCCGCCCCCACGCCCACCTACCGGTCTCCCGACCCCTCCCTTTCCCGCCGCGTCCCGACCACCCCCCACCCCTGTTGCCGCTCCGCCCAGCCACCGCTGCCACCACCCCCCCAACGGTCTCTCCCTCCGTGCGAGAACCACCACGCGAACCACCCACGCCACGCCCTTGCGGCACTGCGCCGATGCTTGTCACCGCCGAAAGCTGCTCCTCCTCCCAGAAAGTTGCGCCTCCTCCGCCATTGCCACACGATTCTGCACCGACGCCCTTGCGACCATGGAGGCGGTAATTTGAAGGGCCGAACCCTAACAAGAGGGCCGGCACTTACGGGATTCGACTCCCGTATGATTTGGAGGAAACAAATTGAGATGGGGCATCCCGAGTCCCACAGAACGTGGGATTGGAAAGAGATGTGGAAAAATTGCAAACACAAAATTCCTAAATTCCCTATTTACAGAAAGGTCCAAGGCCATAAGAATATAAAGAAAATTGAGGGGGTACGAAAATTGCAGGGACGCCCCCCAATTGGGAAAAATTACAAACGTAACGCGGAAAATGATCACCTTAAGGGAAATGGAAGCCCAATTCAAGGATGATTTCTCCAACGATCCACCTACATCACGCAATTCGTCAGGAGCCGAATTTTTAAAGCGGTGGAGAGTTGATGCAGCGTGACCCCAAATTATGGGGCCACATTTATTTAATTAGATAATTATCAATTTTATTTACGTTTTTTGGGTCTAATTTAATAATCGAGATCGCATGTGATCTCAACGTTGATTTCGTAGAATTTAATTATAATTGTTGGTCAATTAAATAATTAGAGTCCAATTAAGTTAGTTAGAGGTCAATTAGGGTTAAATTAGTTGTAATTTGATTATTTACTATTTTTGTAAACCCTCTCTCCTATATAAAGAGAGGGTAGTCCATCAGTTTTAGTCAGTCAATTATGAATTAAAGTTTGAGATTTTATCTCTCTCCTCTCTATTTTCTCTCCTCCCTCCACGCGATCTCCGCGGTCTTCTCCTTCAACCTCTCGCGTTCCCGACGAGTTTCTTCCTCTCAATCCTCCACTTTCTCTTCTCAACCCTTCTCTTCTTCTACCAAAAAGCCACCAAAAAGATATTATTATTTTATTCGCCGTCGCCGATTCGTTTTTGCATCACCTCTTCGCCGCCTCCTCCTCCGCGTTTATGAGTTTCCTGCAGCGACTCTGTCTGGTTAGGGTTTTGAGAAAAGTTTTTTCCTCTTTTTTTTCTTGATTTATCATTTGATTTTAGTTGTCAATGCTTAGTCTATCTTGCTAATTTGCATCTTTTGTTAAAAAAGTTAGTTTTTAGGTTATTTTTGCTTGGTTGCTTAGTGTATGTTGCTTAGTTGTTAAAAAATATTTAGTCTATCTTGTTTGCTTTGTTAAGAAATGTTAGCTATTAGGTTATCTATGATGTGTATGTTGCATTGCATTGTTGCTTAGTTGTTTTTTGCTTGGTTGCTTGCTCATGAGTCATGTTTATTATTCTCTAAATCTTTGTTAACATATGCCCATCCATTTCTAATGTTATAGAAATATGTTAACATATGCCCATCCATTTCTAATGTTATAGAAGGAAAAATACTTCTAATAACTTTTTTGTTAATTTTAGTTAATCTTAGTTAATTTGTAAGTTAATTAGCAACATTAACATATGTTAGTTAATTGTTACCATATTTTTTTAGTTAATGTTTTTTGTTAACATATTTTAGTTAATCTTAGTTAATTGTTAACACATGTTAGTTAATTAGGAACATACTTCTAATGTTTTTTGCTAGTTAATTAGGAAGTTCAAATTGTGAGTTTTGTTAGATTTGTGTTTGTTGGTTGACTAAATTGTGAGCTTGTTGACTATGTACCAAACATTTTACTCTTAACTTTCTTCATTTTTTCTTCTCTTGCTATATATTTTTAAGCTCTTAAAATTTTTAAACTACTAGATATATGAGTATAAATGAGAGTATATGCTGAAAAAATTGAATTATATAAATTAAAATATTTAAAAAATTCTAAACCGACTAATTCCCGACTAAATTCGATTACTCTCCCGACTGCCGATTAGTCCTTAGTCAGTGACCCTACCGACCGAGTACCTACTTCTGCAACCATGGTAGCATTCTGATATGTCTCTGCTGCTCATGAGTAGATGTGAGGGGCATGAAACTGTGCAGCTTCTCAAACTTCCCACGCAGGGACGTGTACAGATAGTGGACATATCGCCTTGGTGGTGGGCCGATGTAACACATCGTTGGCAATATCAATCGTCAGTGTATCAGGCAAGCAGACCTTGGCATATGCATCATATGCCTCCCATGAGGCATTTATCCCTGTTTTCTCTGTTGGCTCCTCCTTGGTAAGAATATGTTTCTTACCCGTGGATTTCATGAGGCTTATGAACTACATGGCCCAGAGCTTGTTGTTTGTCTCGTCCATCTTGACAATCGACGCTGGACTTCTGAAGCACCGGTGGAGAGAACATCGAACTTGCTCTCTTATATAGTGTCAGATGAAGAAAACTAAGGTTTTGTAGACTAGTAGAAATTTTTGTCTAAACAAACATATAGGAATTTTATTGCATGAGTAGACTCAGGAAATCAAATCCATCACCACAATCAAGTCTTTACTCAATGAAACAGTCTAGGGGATTCACAATGGAATCCGCGACTGAGAGGTGGGCTGCGTACACCGCCGCCATGGAGGGGCTACGCTTGCGCAAGCCTTTGAAGGGGATGTGGCCGCTTGAAGGGTGAGAAAGCAGGGGGGCACCACCGAAGGGGAGGGGCGCACTGTCGTTACTGAAGGGGAGGAGGATGCCGTCAAAAGGGAGGAGGGTTGTGCCACCTCTGCTAAAGGAGAGTGGTTGCCAAGAGAGGGTTGCTGCCGAGTAGGGTACTTGGTGGAAGGGGGTTAGGGTTAGGGTATAAGAGCTCCGGCCTAGGACCGTCACTTTGATACCATGTTGGGAAAAATGGATGAGATATTTATTCTTGTTAACCCTAGGCTTTCTTATATAGAGGAGAGACCTATGGGTAAATTACAAGAGACATTCATAAGAAATAGTAAATAGAGAAACAATAATAAAACATAAAACTATCTCTACAGAAACTTTCTTTGAAAATCAAAGGAAAGTTTTATATAGTTGCCGTGAGCCTTGCTATGCTTTATGGATCTTAATGTTGGCTTGTGAACCATAGACGTGTGCAAAGAGTGGCAGTAATAGAAATGAAAATGCTAAGGTGGATGTGTGGACACACGTAAAGACCAGATTCAGAATAATGCAATCAGAAGGGAAGTTGGTGTAGCTCCAATCAGGGATAAGTGTTGGAATGAGAAGTGGGGGTGATGAAGGTCCAAGAAGTGTTGGAATGAGACTATACAAAGGGATCTTAGTTTTTTAGATCTAAGCCCGAGAATGATTCAAGATCGATTTGAACGGAGGCAAAGAATACGTGTAGCCAACCCTACTTAATGTGGAAAAATGCTTTGTTTTTGTATATTAGATCTGACTGTGAACTAGCATATACATATTCCTTTTCTGTTTTGCTGTTTTAGGCTATTTTGCTTATTAAAAGTGATAACTTTGTTGAATTGACTATTTTCTGAGTTATATTGTTTTCTCTGCAGGATTCTCTTGAATTGCTGAAAAACCTTATACGGAAAAATGCGTCTAATCAGGCAAGTGGATTATTATTATTTTTAAAGTGCGTTGCCTTTTATGTGGTATTCACAACGGACTCATTTCTTTGCACAGATATTATTACGGGAGACCATTGGGCTTGAGCCTTTGATTTCAATTCTAAAACTCCATAGAGGCAGCGCTTATAATTTTACTCAACAAAAGGTTAAGCCCATGAGACTTGTCATTTTCCTTTTTTTCCTACCACTTGTTGTCTACTTCTGATGTCATCGTAGGCACCTATCCTGTAACATATGTTTTTTTCCTATTTTCTAATACAAACTCCATTCCAGTAGACAATAAATCTACTCAGTGCATTGGAAATCGTTGATTTGCTCTTAATTGGGGGCCCTGATGGTGATCCTGGAAAGGATTCTAACAGATTGTCGAATCAAACAACATTCGCACAGGTTGATTGAGAGATTTCACAGTTTCACTCAGATTTTAACTTTTCCATTATCTGGTGATTATTTTCTTGCAGTTAAAATGCTTTTACTTGTGCAGAGAAAGATATTGGATCATCTTTTAATGTTGGGCGTAGAAAGCCAATGGGCTTCCCTTTCTGTACGCTGCTTGGTACGTTTGATTTAAAGCATCGTGTATGATCTTTTTAAAGTAAAATCATTTGGGTCGATTTCTGTATTTTTTACTTTTGATTGTTTGAGTATCATTTGCCATCCTGTGTTGCATTGCTCTTAATTTAAATACTTTTTTGGAAATGAAAGAGGGTGGCATCTCGAGATGGGATCCATCGCCACAAATCCAATAATATGATGTTATCTTACAAGGGCCTTAGTTAAGGGCCTTATAGTGTTCCAGAACATTTTCGGAATAAAAACATTGCCCTCGAAAAATAGCCTCATTCCTAGCACACCAAATGGCCCAAACGAGAGCAAAGGGAGTAGAACAATCCTCACGAGAATTTCCACAGTTCATGTGCGAAGCTAAGTCAAAAGCTTATGAAGTTTTGTATAAAAATCTCGACTCTAAGGAGGGACAGAAGGATATATTCAGGTTGGCTAAAGCAAGAGAAAGAAAAACCAAAGACCTTTCTCAAGTGAGATGCATTAAGGACGAGGAAGGTCATGTGCTTGTTACTCATAAGGATATAAAGACTAGATGGGAGCAGTACTTCCATAAACTTTTCATTGGGGAAGGAAATAGAGATATCACTTTGGGTGATCTAGCTTGTAGTGAAAGTTACTTGAATCGTGCATGCTATAGACGGATACAAAGAAAGGAAGTAGAGGAGGCTTTGAAGGTTATGAGACCTGGAAAAGGTGTAGGATCGGATGACATCCCTGTAGAAGTTTGGAGAGTTTTAGGTGAACGTGGTTTGACTTGGCTTACGAATTTATTCAATGTTATTTGGCGAAGCAAGAAAATGCCTGAAGATTGGAGGTGGAGTATCGTGGTGCCTCTTTATAAGAATAAAGGAGACATTCAAAATTGTTCAAATTATAGAGGTATCAAGCTGATGTGTCACACTATGAAAATTTGGGAACGTGTGATCGAAAGAAGGTTGAGGCAAATTTCCAATGTAAAAGAAAACCAATTCGGATTCATGCCAGATCGCTCAACGACTGAAGCCATCCATTTGCTGAGGAGAACAATGGAGATTTATAGAGCTAAAAGGAAGAACCTCCACATGATCTTTATTGATTTGGAGAAGGCTTATGATTCTGTCCCACGAGAGATATTGTGGAGAGTGTTGGAGAAGAGACAAATACCTATCCTATACATTGACCTCATAAAGGACATGTATGATAAGGCTTTATCTTGTGTAAGGACCTCGTCTGGGAAGACTGGATATTTTGACATCAATATTGGTTTACATCAAGGTTCTGCTTTGAGTCCATTTCTATTACTTTGATTATGGACAAGTTGACCAATCACATTCAGGATGAGTTACCTTGGTGTATGTTATTTGCTGATGATATTGTGTTAATTGACGAGACTAGAGACGGAGTAAATGAGAAGCTTGAGGTCTGGAGACATGAGTTGGAGACTAAAGGATTTCGTATAAGTAGGGCTAAGACGGAATATATGGAGTGCACCTTTGATGGAAACAATGGTGAAGGAATCGAGGTGAAGATTGGTGACGATACCATTCAGAAGAGAGATTCCTTTAGATATCTGGGATCTATTCTGCAACATGATGGGGAAATTGATGGAGATGTTACTATTAGAATAAATGCAGGCTGGCTAAAGTGGAGAGGGGCCTCTGCTGTTCTCTGTGATAAGAAAATTCCTTTAAAGATCAAAGGAAAGTTTTACAAAGCAACCGTGAGATCGGCTATGCTTTATGGATCTGAATGTTGGCCTATGAACCATAGACATGTGCAGAGAATGAATGTAGCAGAAATGAAAATGCTAAGGTGGATGTGTGGACACACGCGTAAGGATCAGACTCGAAATAATGCAATCAGAAAGAAAGTTGGCGTAGCTTCGATCGAGGATAAGATGCGAGAAAACTGCTTAAGATGGTTTGGACATTTGCAAAGAAGATCAACTAATGCACCAGTTAGGAGATGCGAGTGTTGGGATGTTGAGCCGGCTAAGAGAGGGCGAGGACGGCCCAAGAAGTGTTGGAAAGAGACCATACAAAGGGATATTAGTTTTGTGGATATAGGCCTGGGATTGGCCCAAGATAGATCTGAATGGAGGTGAAGAATCCATGTAGCCGACCATACTTAATTGTGGGAAAAGGCTTTGTTGTTGTTGTTGCATGTGCAACTATCTCCAGAAGTGCATCCCACTACACACCCTTAACCGTGCGATTCCCGCCATGTGCCACGTTCGAGCCGGGAGCTCGCATTTGAAGAAGATGTGATCTGTCTTTAATCCCAAGTCCACATCTGTCACACAATCGATCACCGATATGAAGAATCACATCACATCATTCTTTTGTAATCATGAGGCTATGAACCAGAAGCCAAAGGTAAACCTTAACTCTCAAAGGGAGCTCACCTGCCACCCACCAAATTAACCTCGCATCCTCACTGATTTCGATTCTGATGTATAGCAAAGAGATGATAAGCCTTCTTCATAGAAAATTCCCCTCAGTCCACCTGAAGCAGTCTCTATCACGGTTGTGCCTTCCCTGTCTATCTGCTCACTCTGTAATCACAACTGGTCCTCTAATATCTGATCCGATAGAGCCGCAGATAAAATAGGTGATCGTGAGTTGTGCTTCTACACCCGATTAACCAAGATGTCTTTATCCTCTGTGATAACCATCAACCTAGGAAATCGCTCTCCAAGAGGTTCGTTCTTGGTCCAATGATCTTTTTGAAACTAGAAGATCTCACTACTGCCAAGTGCTAGATGCAGTTTCACCTCAGCTCCACCACGATGCTACGGATTCCCTGCCACAGAAGGAGGGATCCATCGATTCATTAAACCTTTCACATCAAACGAAAAACCAGGTCATATGACTCACCCTATAATCTGGCCGCCCCTTTCGCAGTTAGAGCGTTATTCATACAATCGATTTTCTACACTCCCATGCCCACTTTTTTCTTTCCCCTAGTGATCGCGGTCAGTGTTCAGAAAGTCGGCATAGGCGCCCCCCGTACCTCACCGAGTATGTTATTCTCGGTCAATATGCGGGTCAGGGGATATACTCGATCGAGTAAACCGCATATGCGGCCTGATATGTAATAGATGTAACTATTTGCTTCTCCGACATCTTCTCGACTTCAACATGGGTTGCTCCTCCACCATCTTTTTCTCCTCTTCTAAGGTTTGTTGATTGATCTATTTAGCTCTAAATCTATTTTTTAGATTTAGCATCAGTGAATCTCTATTTTTTGGATTCTTCGACGACAACTCTAACTTCTACATTATCTCATAAGTGCATGAATATCGAATGAATTACATGTGTATCTTAGATCTTTTTGAGGATAAAATGAATATAGATGCCAAATTTGCATGGAATTTTTAACTGCATAGAACAAATTACGTATATTTAATTTAAATGGTTGAATTTTTTAATATTTGACTTTGAGGAGACAAATACACCATTTACTAAAATACGAAGGTTCATGGTTGTGTTTAGTAACAATGTTACACTTTCAAAAAAAGGTTACCTTCCAATTTGGACAAGGATATCCACCATTTTTTCTACCTTCAATCAATTTGCAATACGTTTTACACTCTCCACTGTTAACATCTTTGTCTTTTGGAAATGGATGACCTTTGAAAATGCTTTCGTTAATATCACATTGTACATAAAGTCTTCACTTCATATTTCTTCCATTTTATATTTTTTAAACATAAGTATCTAATGTTTATGCCTACTTAATGGTCTAGTGGTAGTACAATGTGTCTACCACACAAAAGAACAGGGTTCAAATCCCACTCTTGCAGTGGTTGCGTTAGGTAGTCGACAACCAGCGCAAAAATTAGTCGAATCTTTCAACATGGATTTGAGCAAGAATCCATGTAGCCGACCCTACTTGTAGTGGGAGAAGGCTTAGTACATTTTAGTACATAAGTATCTAATGTTTGAAATTATTATTATATTTTTAATTATTTTAAATTAAAATAATAGAAACCACATAATCCGCATATACTCATATACTTCCGCGTACACGCTTACTCGCTCCAGACCGCCTGATGGAACGAATACCGCATACCGACTTTCTGAACCTTGATCGCGGTTCAATCAATTAGATGAAATCCCTTTTTCTCTTGCTTGCCATCTGCCCAAAAGAATCGTCTCATCGTGTTTCGATCCTCTTTCATATCACCACAGGCACCAATCTTGTAGAGCAAAAACATGGGGATAGCTGAAAGAACATGTTTGAGCAGAACCAACTTACTACCCTTATAGAGTGTCACAACCTTCTAACCTGCAAGTTTACTCTCTAGTTTGGCTAACACCGGCTTCCAATCAGTTGCTCTGCATCGCCCCCAAAGCAACGTCAACCCTAAATACGAGATGGGGGGGATTGACAACCTGGCAACGTAGCACCTCCGCAACATCCATAGTCTTCGTCTGGGATAGGCTGAAAGGAACCTGTACTGACTAATCTCTGTCAATCCACAACCTTGAGATATCCCCAAAAATATCCACAATCTGAGCAACTCTCCGCATCTATTCCGTATTACCCCCCCACCCCCCCAAGAAAATCATAGTGTCGCCAGCTTACTGTAGTAATAGAATAGAGATGTCTCCGTTGCGGTAACTTGGGCTCCGGCCATTTTCTGCTGCATATCTAAGCATAGCTGCCAACGTGTCAGCCGCGATCACAAATAACATAGGGGCCAACGGGCAACCCTGATGCATTCCATGACATGGCTCCTCGCTTGAGCTGTATTTCTATGCTCCAACGGCTTCTTCGCCTCCTCTTCACGTAATCCCCTTGCATACACCATGACACCTTCCAATCGAACAACATCTCCGGTGAAACCTACTTCCACCGTGGTTCGAATGTCTGCCATCGCATCTGTAAGACACAAGATTCCCTCTTTCCAATCCCCTTAAGAACCAGAGTTTTCCAAGGATATCCTACGACCCATGGCAGCATGCGACTTCTTCTCCACGAGACACCAACCATCGCTCGTCAACCTCTCCCTACGTCGAACCATCCTCTCAAGTCAAAAAATTCTTAATGAAAGTAAGCGTGCTAGGTTCTTCAATCATAGAATGCTAATGCCGGCTTCTCCACACAATAGATAGAACTTTTCTATATTGAATTTTCTGTGTGAACTAGTGTCAATGGGTGATGATTGGCCACATTAGAACTCTGTCAGTTAAGCGTGCTTTTAGATTCATTCTCATTTTCTATTAGGATAGTTTCCAATTTAGTGTTTCATTACGATATTTTATATCTCGTTAAGAATCTTTTCAGTCAGTTTTCAAAAAAAAAAGAATCTTTTCAGTCATATCTGAATGGGCAATTTATTTCGAGATAATTGGTACATAGATATATCGCATATAGAATATGTATTTGATGTTTTCGTTTGGCCTGGCATCATTTAAAGTTGAAACCTGTCAGTGTTCCCTATATAAAAATACACCTGTACCTTCATCCGCTTGCGAATAAATAATATATTGTGAATAAATAATATGTGATATCCGACCATCTCAGATAACTTCACCCTTGGGGTCGTGTGGCACTGTGCCCTCATCTACCACGATCATCTACCCCATCATATCTTTGTGTTGTCGGTTAATTTCTTTTATTTGTGGTACTACTAGATGCGATCACTGTAGTGTAGATATTGAGGTTCTTCTTACTCTGATGACTATGATCATTGATGAGTTTTGGTTTCATTTGTAGATGAGGGGAAATGATATGGTGTTTATATATTTCTATTCTATATTCATGAATTTAAAGGTGAGATCGCTACATGTCTCACTGTGTATTGCCTTTGGATGCTGATTCGTGTCATGGTTGTCAACCTCATTGCCAGTGACCAAAGCGTAGTCTGATGTATATTTATTGTCATGTAAAGCACGAGACCTTTGGATAGGAAATGCCAATACACTGACTGTAGAACATGTGTGCAAGGTTTTAAGTACCAATGTTTATTCTCACCACGTAGAATCAAAATTTGGCAATACCACCAAGTTCTGTTCAAAAAAATAGAAAGTTGATTTATGGTTCTGAGGCTTTTTCGTCTATCATCACTCGCACGTCTTCGAAATTGAGAGGCTGAATCTTTGTCTAATGGTTTTAGGTTCTCATTCTAACTGCATTTAAGGTTGATCCACGATAGTTTTGCATATGGCAGCCATTATTATAGTGATAATTGATAATGTCAGCATCAATGATGAGGACATTCAAAGTCATGGCCCTCAACATGATTGAGAGTTTTCTCTGTGGTTTGATTAGATGGAACTGTGAAAGATTTCTCATTGGAAATGAATTATTTGATTTTCTTCTAGGTATTTTCCCATTATGTTATCTACCGTTCGAGATGATTAACTTTGTCTAATGTGTTTTCCTACCCTCGACTTCTTCTATCATGTTACAAAATAAACAATATTCTATATAGAGTTCAAGAAAACACTGAAACCACTGTCATCCGAGCCTTTTCCTACTTTTAGTTGGGGTCAGCTGTAGAGTATCTTTGCAGGTAAACATATTTTATTTAGGTCAAATCTGGGCATGGTTACCAAAAAAATACGTCCTTTTTAATAGTTTCCTTTCACCGTTTTTTAGTCTTCTCGATCCCATGCAACGGAATATCACGATATATAGGTGATATAAGTATATATCACAATAGTCAAGGGTTCGATATTACCCTGTATATCGATTTCCATGATATCGACTGATATCTCGTGATACATGATCATGTCACATTGTAAGATTGTAGTAGTCAAATTAGTCGATTTCATTGCAAAGATTTCCTTTGTCGGCGGATATTGTCCATACTGTACTGATGAATGATATATCATCAATTTCACCCATGTCGCTTGATTTACTTCTTGTTTTTGTAGGAGATGCTTAGACAATATTTTTTTTGGTATTTTTACCATTTAAAGGTTGATTTGTTCTGAGTTTTGTTTGTATAACTAATCGTGGTATGTTCAACCCATTATAATTTTGAATTTTATCGGGGGGGGGGGGGGTACACTTGCTCCCCCTTGACCCAGTTTTCCCCACCAAGGCTGTCAACGGACTGCAATACCCATGTTTATGAACGAGGGCTTTACATCTCTTTTGACGATGGATATGAAGCAACTCTAAAACTAATCAAGGAAAGTTTGTATACATATATTGTGCATGCTTTGGTATTAATATTTAATAATTGATAGGAAGTAATCATAATTTAGTGATACATGTCCAGGACATACTCGAAATAGTATTATTTTTTTCGGTTAGGTAGAAAGTTTTGTTTCTAATCTATTTTCCTCTCCTTGCTTACTGCTCCTTTCACCCCTTGACGACAGAGGAGAGATCCCTCTCTTGCCTCATCCTTTCCTTCTCCCCTGACCTTGCTTAGGTACTATGTACACTTCAGTCCTTACCTCGTGTCAACTTCACACCTTTTACTCTTGACGTCTTATAAAGAGGTCTAAGAAAGTCTCCTTGTTTTCTTTAGGGCGAAGGACTAGATGGGTGTGTGAGAGATATAGTAGGCATAAGAGTCAGAATGGCTGACAGAACTATGACTAGCCATCATATTAGCAACGTATTCCTAAGCTTAATGCTGAAAATCAATGTGGGATTAGCTCAAATAATACCGAAAAAGGTGCTAACAACATGACTCCCATGTTTAATGAAAAGATTATAAAATGAAGCATATTTTCCTAAAATCCAAATATCATAATGCTTATATAGTTGGAAATGAGAGAGTTAAAGTAACATGAAAATGACTCGTGACTGTGAAGTTATATGCTATCATAGTTTTAATTTTGTCCATGAAATAAGTAGTATCCAACAGCGATGGTGACCATCCGTGATCCAAAAAAAGGAAGACATGGCTCTGACCTTGCCTTCACGCCTTTGCTTAAGGTTTATTCTCCTCTTGGACTATTGCTCCTTCCACTCTCTTTCCTAGTTTGTGATCACTGAATTTGCCACAGAAAGAAGCTTAAACAGTTATTAAGAGAATATCGATAGAAATAAGAGACAAGAACTTATTGAATCCATTATTTGAAGGTTAGAAATTTGTTCGCAATAAGCAGTCATGCTTAAGCATTTTCAGTTGGCGAAGGTGTGCGAGTTGCCTCGATTCAGATTATACCACACACCCCTTCTTTTGTGCTCTGGTGAGGTGGGTTGCAACCCGCCTACTTCAAGTTCGAGCGATCTTGGTTGTACGAACCTGGATTTAAGGAGTTGGCTGGCTGAGAATTGGACGAGATTCATTTGTGAGAGCTCAACGACTAGAATGACATTTAAATTGAAGCGATTAAAGGAGGAATTGATTGTCTTTCGACGATAGTTGCGACAGTTTAGACAAAGTAGACAACCGTTTTTTTTGAAATCAAATAAGGGGAAACTCGATATGGTGTTCGCCAAATGGACAGCATTCAGAGCGTCCTAAAAAGCCTCAAGGCTCGAAACATTCACCCATATAAGTCCAATGTCCCGCCAAATGGACATACAAGTCTAATGTCCTGCCAAATGGAGCAAGTTCTATTACAACGGAAGAACATGTGTTCAATGGATTCAATCTCGTAGTTGTAAAATGGGCAAACATCAGTAGCACCAACGAACAATCTCGAACAATGGTCCCTAGTCAAGATACGTCTCCTTCATAGTAACCATAAGAAGGCGTGAATCCTGCTCTCTTACTTCAACTTCCAAATTAGCTTGCAGTCACCAATAAGAATGGTATAAACTGGTGGTTTATCAACCGACTCGTAGGAACACTTGGCAAAAAATTCACCTTCCCTCCATTTTTGATGGTCCCTGCCACCCGAAGGGCCACAGATTTGTCTCAATGAATTCAAGAGAAGCATAAAAGCTTTCAATCGTTGGTTTGAAAAATCAGAACGAAAAGTGGGCATCTAAATTCCACTATCCCAATAAGAGTACCAAGAAATAGCGAATAGATGCGAAAATATTGATGCTAGAGTGCCAGAATCCGTCCAATTATCGGTCCAAAGACGACATGAAGGTTTCACGGATTTATGGCCTGAATAGTTCACGAAATTATGGCTTCACAAAAGGAATGGCTTTTTTAGAAGGCAGAATAGTAAGCGGATTGATTTTGTACCAAGTTCTCTTGTAATTGTACATCATACATTCTTCGAATAATTCTGTAACAAAGACTTCGCCTTTTCGTCACATTTTAGCAACCCACTTCAGATGAAGCTCCTTGTTCATTGATTCGAGGCGAGAAATCCCCATGCCTCCAAGAGGTTTTGGAAGAGTAGTAGTTTCCCAGTCAACCTTATGGATTCCCTTCCCATTTTGCCAATAAGTAGACCAAAAAATCTCATAATAATCTCTATGCACCAACGAATTCCCTCTAGCAGAAGGTGGGGTGACCTGAAAAATATCAGAATTGCCGAAAGAACTACTTTTAGTCGCACCCAATGTTCAGAAAGTCGGCATATGCGTAGGCGGCCCCCCTACCACACCGAGTCTGCTATACTCGTTCAATATGCGGGTCCGAGGGTATACTCGGCCGAGTAAACCGCATATGCGGCCGCATATGTAATAGAGGTAACTATTTGCTTCTCCACCATCTTCTCGACTTCCACATGGGTTGCTCCTCCACCATCTTTTTCTCCTCTGCCAAGGTTTGTTGATTGATCTATTTAGCTCTAAATCTCTCTATTTTTTAAATTTAGCATCAACAAATCTCTATTTTTTAGATTCTCCAACGACAGCTCTAACTTCTACATTATCTCATGGCTGCATGAATATCGAATAAATTATGTGTGTATCTTAAATCTTTTTAGGACAAAATGAATATAGATGCCAGATTTGCGTGGAATTTTTAACTGCATGGAACAAATTACATATATTTAATTTAAATGGTTGAATTTTTTTATATTTGACTTTGAGTAGACAAATACACCATTTACTAAAATATGAAGGTTCATGGTTGTGTTTACTAACAATGTTACACTTCAAAAAAAGGTTTCCTTCCAATTTGGACAAGGATATCCACCATTTTTTCTATCTTCAATCAATTTACAACATTTTTTACTCTCTCCGCCGTTAACATTTTTGTCTTTTGGAAATGGATGACCTTTGAAAATGCTTCGGTTGATATCACATTGGACAATAAAGTCTTCAGTTCATATTTCTTCCTTGTTATATTTTTTAAACATAAATATCTAATGTTCGAAATTATTATTATATTTTTAATTATTTTTTAATTAAAATAATCGAAACTGCATAATCCACATATACTTCCGCCTTCCCGCTTACTCGCTCCAGACCGCCTGACCGAACGAATACCACATACCGACTTTCTGAACCTTGGTCGCACCAACCATCCAACACTTGGTAACATAGCCCCCTCCAGCTTGCGAGCTTTGTCTCCATCTTCTAAATGATGGAGAGCCAATTATAAGTTCTAAGCTAGCCACAGGAGAGTAGAAGCCCAAGGTACCCGATGGGAAGAGTATTACACTTTGTACCCAACTCCAAGCTACCTGCTTGCGCATCATCATCTGAAAGTCCAAAAGGAATATCAGTAGTTTTGCTACGTTTAAGGATAACTCCAGAAAGTTCGTCAAAAATCTCCAAATTCGCGCCATTCCCCTTAGCCTCTTCCCTACCGCCTCGATAATAAATAGTCTCAACTTTATATTGTAGAAGAGGCACATATATATCCCCTAAGGAGTAGATGGTTGTGATCTCCTTAGCAATTACTGTACCATGCAGGTCGAGACATCTGCCGCAATGACGAAGAGCAAGGAGGTGAGAGGGCAAACCTTACTGCACTTCCCGTTGAGGTTAGAAGAATCCCCCTTCCGGGCATCCATTCACAATTATCGAGTAAGATGCAGAGGTTATGCATCTTTCATCCATGCAATCCATACGTTAGGGAAACCTCTATGTACAAGAGCTGAGTAAAGGAAGCACCCGTCCAAAGCATCATAAGCTTTGGAAAAATCCACCTTTGTCAGAATACCTCTTTTGCGTCTTCTTTTGCAGTTTGCTAATATCTTCGTTGCCACAACCAGACTATCACCAATCTGTCTACCATGAATGAACGCAGATTGAAGCGAGGAAATGATATGATCCAGAACAATGTTAAGCTTGTTCGCCTAGACTTTGGCAACTATCAAGTAAATGACATTGGAGAGGGCAATTGGACGAAAATCTTCCACCCATTGAGAGATGTTGGAGTATTTGTTATACGCGTCACATGTATGGGAGATGGGTAAATGGATCTCTCAAGGATCCATTTACCCCATCCAGTCTTTAGTCCCACATCTACCAGTTTGGAGATGTTGAGACTCAGTGGGGGCTATATATAGACTCCCACACCCATGTAGTCAGATGAGAAAGTGCAATGAACACATAAGCCCTCTGCGACATTCTCCCGTGGTTTCATCCCGCTCCATAGGGAGTGGGGTTCCACATAAAAATTCTTTGTTGCATGTTTATATTTCTTGATTTATGCTCTGTTTATTTCCGCATTCTCTATTTTCTAACAAGAGACCTCCTTCGAGATCAAGTAAATGAGCACCTTGTTGACTTTGTCGAAACATGGGTTTCCCGCTCCAAATTCCTCCACTACCTCCACAACTTCCCTGCCGTCCAACGCCCAGAATTCTTTAAAAAAGAAAAATGGGAAAGCTGTTGGGACCAGGTGCCCCATTCGTGTTCAAGTTCCAAACAGCTTCCTGCACCTCCTCCAAAGTAATACTCTATATCTGATGAGTTGCATGCTGACTAGAGATCTGAGAAGCCCCCAAACCGGTCCATCTCCAAGATCTGCCCTCTATACGATGAGAGAAAGCCCTAAAATGCTCCATTAATGATGTGCCAATGTCTCGGTCTCCTTCCACTATTTTTTTCATTTACTATTAGAGATCTAATAGAAATCTGATGTGGCCTTCAACTTGCAATCCCGTGAATGTAGCTTATGTTTGCATCTCTTTCTTTAAGCCATTTATGCCTTGCTCTCTCTATTCGGCCACACGCTTGTCATCAAGCTCGATAACCCTTTGTGTGGCCTCTCATTCACTAATCTCCGCCAACATCAGATCCCTTTTATCCTCGATCCCATCCAATCTGTCAACAATAGCTTCAACAACTTCCCTCACCTCCCTTGTCTATTATTGGCTCTCCTTTTTAAATAAACAAAGACAACATCATAAAGATGCAAGGTGTGCAATGACAGAATCTCTACAAACTGTAGAAGTCTAGTGGGCATAAATAATATCCATGAAGTTATCTTCGAGAAGCCACACTCTCTCAAAGATGAAGAAAGGATGCGACAAAGTGCCTTCACATGATTTCCACAATAGAGGTGTATGGTCCGATCGGGACCTTGGCCTGGAGGAGATCGTTGACAAAGGAAACATCTCTAAAAGTTTATAGGTGACAAGAGTGATTGATTCATCAAGTTGAGATGATCAATCAATCAATTGATCGTTGTTGAAGTGATTCAAAGTGTGATTGATCTTTCATTAGAAATGTTCGATTAAATCTTATACAATAGCTTAAAATGATCAATCAAGCAATGTGGGTGATCGATTAGAAAATAACCAGTAAAAGTGATCTACTAGATCTTTGTCATATTGAGGGACTTATCTTGTCCAAAGATCATTGATATTGGTAAGCTGATGATATATCGATTAGGAATGCTTAAAAGGGCCTTTCCAACCATTCCATCTTTGATCCTGAAGATCTATAATGTGAATTTGACATCTTTTGGAGCTACTATGATATGATGACCTATCATGATCTTATTGGTGCCCGTGTTGTTGCCATACAATGAGGGTTTTTTGGGGTTCTTGGGTCTTGGTGAGATGAACAAGGTCCTCGCTGCTAAGTGGGTGTCTAAGAATTATGAAAGTGGGGATGGCTTAATATGCAGCAGAGACTTTTATTGGGTCCACTTAACTTCCATCTTGAAGCATTAGATACCTCCGTTACATCTATTTGGAATTTTTTTGTTTTATCTTTCCTGAGTGTCAGTTTAGATGAGCTCGATGTTAGGTGATGGTTGTTCTTTAAGATTTTGACCCAATGAGTGGTTGGGTGATGGTTCCCTGAGGATTAGCTACGTGAGATGTTTCTGCACTCCGTTGATCATGATTTGCTTGTCTCTGGAGCTTGGCTCCCTTCTTTTCGTTCGGCTTTTTCCGAGAAAGGGCACTTGGGATTTTTTATGATATCGGAGGATCGTTGTCATATTGAGGGACTCTTCTTGCCTAGATATCATTGACATTGGTAGGATGGCGAATTCTCAATTAAGACGGCCCATAAGATTCTTTTTGTCCCTTCTATCTTTGTTCCTGAGGATATACAACGTAAATGTAGTCTTATTTTGTCATCTAAATCTCCCTTGAGTCAACTTTTTCTTTGGTTTTTATGTCGTGGATGCTTGATGACTAAAATTTGGGGCCAAGTGTAACATCTTTTTTTAGGGAAAAGTAGTGTACGATTTCTAGGAGACAGCTTGTAAAGCTCTAAAAATCAACATCCTCGGATCCTACCATTCATATAGATATTGAATCCGGACCGACGAGATGAATCACCAAAACTTATTTCATCTTAGTCGAAGGTTTCGTAATTATTAATTTTGAAAGAAAACAAGGCTGACTTCGGTTAAGTTGTCATTAGCTGTTAATCACCATCATTTGTACGAACAATTAATTAAAATGATCATTAAGCATACTGATCATGATTAAGGAATGCTGATCAGATTTTATAGATGTTAATCGCAATTACAATAAATTAATCACGATCAATGATAATTAATCATGATTAGTGTTAATGAAGAGTCATTAGCAAAACTATGGATTTCATGATAAGCTTAGGCGAAACCATGGGCCGCGAAACCCCTGTATTGAAGGAAACCTTGTTTTTTTTGGGTAAAATACAACAACAAAGCCTTTTCCCACAATTAAGTATTGTCGGCTAAAATGACGGAGCCTTCTCCCAATATAATTAGGATCGGCTATATGGATTTTTGCTCAAATCCATGTTGAAAGATTCATCTATTTTTTGCGTTGGTTGTTGACTACCTAACGCAACTCCCATAAGGGGGGATTTTTGAACCCTGGTCTTTTGGGTTGTAGACACATTGCACCACCACTAGACCATTTAAGTGAGTACAATTTTGGGAAAAATCATGAATTCTTAACCTGGGGTTGAGAAGTTGAGAGAAGGGGAGTGAGGCGGGGAAGAAGCGCTAACGAAGTACTATTGGGAAGAAGAGCTGAAGGAAGACAGAGTGCTCCTCTCCTCGACGTCTTCGGGAAGGATGTAAGTAGATCTTTTTAATTCATGTTTCGATCTGTTTCTTCGAAGTCCCGTGTTTTCTTTTGAGTTTCTCTTTGATATAATGGGCGACTTTGTCGAAATTATCCTTGAAATATCACCGAATGTAAGGGAAAACTGTCAAAATATTGTTGAAATATCACTAGATATATGGGAAAATTTTGCCAAAATTATAAGAGAATTTATGTTCGTCCATTCTTCGTTCTTCGTGTTCTTCTTACGATCTTCATGTCCTTGACACGTAAATGAAATTGAATCATTTTGGGATCTAATAAACGTCTAGTTGAACATAAATCAAGGTAGATTGATCCCATTTTGAAGTTAACACGAACATGTAATGAAATCCTGCCTCTTGATGTTGGCTTTTCAAGTTAAATTGGATGAAAATTCTGTTGATTGTTTTCTGTCTTTTGAAGAACATTCACATACTTGCTTCATGATTTTCTCTAAAGTAATTGCTAAAATAAAGCTGATGTAATGAATCATCCTTGTACATGCTATGTTTACATTCAATATTGTACGGATATTAGATGAAAATTGACATGACATAAATTGGTTTCACTTTCGTTTTTGGTATTATCTTTTTTTGATAATCATGACTTGAAGTAGATAGTACAAGTCGAGCAGGCAACCTATAGATTTGTCAGAAGAACATCTGTATTGGCATGCCATACCTAGGCGGCACATGGTTGCTCGGATATGTGTAGCGTGCGAAATAAATTATTTGCAACGCGTGGTACTTGGCTGCGATTTGGCGGGTTGACTGATTGAAGATGTGTTCGTACCATGTGGAGGCACACGTGGTTTAATAGCGCCCTGGTCACAGTTCCATGTATTTAAAGCCACTAATATACGTGATTACTTGTTAGCATGTGGTTTTAAGCTACCAAGTTCTCGAGGACGACGTGCTTCCTTTTTTGGCAGGTTGAGGGTTTTGAACCCTGAATAATAAACCAAAAGGAAATTGTTTAGATAGTATTGGAGGATTGGTTGAGGTGACGTGCGGCGATATAAGCTCAACGGATCAACACAATCTCACATAACCATTACAAGGACCTTAATCAGCTAGTCAACCAACCGATGGTAGTAGCTTATAGTATAAGGTAGTTAGTAGTTCTTTAGTATCCTTTTCCTTTATCTTGATGTACATGTAAACATATGATGTGTCATGTTTTCTATGTAATCCTTATTTTGTGATTGGAAAACTTTAAGATACTCTCTATGTAGCATTTTATTGCAGTTTGTTTTTGAGTGTTTGCTGTTACTAATATTATTGGATAAAGGTATTGTTGAGTAACCATATCCAGTAAATGAGAGGATCTGATGACCCGGAATTGGGGTCGTGACACGCCTACCCTTCAGTTTTTATATATTCATAGTGAAAAAAATAGAAAAATACAAAGCCCAACATGTTTTTAGACTTTTCGCATGCTCGACTACATTTTCCATATACATACGTTTATCTTGGAATTGCGATACATTCTGCGCTACGCACATAGACTACAAGATAGCTACCGTACAAATCTTGTTGGGACTCCTCGCTTGTCCTAAGGCATCCAATGAAACTTAGAAGTCAACCTAGACAGAAGTATAGACCTCATGACCAGGGCCACTGCCTACACCTCATTTGCAACAAAACACCCAAAAAATAGGTGCTCCAAGCTCTCATTCATCAAACAACACCCACATGTGCCATCACATCCCGGAAAGAAACGTGCTCTTCTCTCTCATCTGATGTTTCTTCTAAGTAACCACATGAAAGTTCGGATTCGTAGAGGCGCTTTCCACCTCCAAATGCCAACGAACTGATTTGTAGCTATTGTTAGATCAAAAACCTTCAAGGAGTAGAAGAATAAATATGCCTTCCACACTGCGAAGTGTCCGTCAACCCATGACCAATTGATCAACAAAATTAGTCATTCCCTCGTGAGCCGGTATGGTCGCCAAGAGCTGACAAAACTCTTCAGCACGCTGATCCGATAATGCGGAGCGAAAAAGAGGCAGCCGTCCGTCACCTTCCCAACAATCTCTCACACAAGCACATGCATTGGTTGCCGGGGCAAAAATCTGGGAAAGCAATGTGTAAAGTCATGCTTATAACCAAGTATTATTGAGGATAACCGACTTCGACAACTTGCTATGCTCGGATCCAACTGCACCCGTGGACCACCAACTGATGCAAATTAATTTGCAACGGTGAAAAATAGTTGTTTGGTGGAGAAATTTAGAGAGGAGAGGAAGAGAGAGGAGAATGCGTCGGTTACACGAGGTTTTGGAGATGAAAGATGTGAAGATCACGTTGAGAGAGAGAGAAATAGGGAGACAAAGGGAGATAACTCCAATTTTCATTTAATCTGAACTGTCCTTTACAATAGGCTACCAACCTCTTTATATAGTAGAGGTGGAATTACAAAAATAGTAAGTGAATCGAAAATAAAATATGACTCGATCTTAATTGATTTGAATCGAGATTCAAATCTACATTATCCTAGTTTGACTCTAATTCAAATTTCAAAATTCAAATTTAAACTAACTGACTAATTTCGAGATCACACGCGATCTCTTTATTTAAACAAAAAGTGCAACGACTCAAAACGTAAATAAAATTAACGGATAAAATTATCAAACCTTATATATAAATTTTATGCTGCATCAATTCTCCTCCGCTTGAAAAATTCGTCTCCTGACGAATTGCTTTATCTTTGTTTCGTAGGTGGAGAATCTCATCTGAATTGGTGGATTGATTTCCCCCCAATTTGATTTCTTTTCACTGTTACGTTTGTAATTTCTTTCCACTGAGGGGTATGGCTGCAAAGTTCTACCCCTTCAATTAAAATAACTCCCACCCATATGTTGACTTCAACTCCTCCCTTTTGGTAAAGTAGTTTTGGAGGAGGGGCCTCCTTGAAAATGTTTCCAATCAGCCTTCTATCCCTATCCTTACGGGATTCTGAACTCCTTTTTGAGAGACGCCCAACTTTTGCTAGGGCTTGTCTTTTCTCCCACCAACGATGGCGGTGGCGGTTTGGAGAGGGAGCCCTTAGATGGTGTCGGCGGCGGGGGTCTCTACTGGTGTAGCCCTCTCGCGCATGAGGAAGGTGGGAGACAGCCTGGCTGTAGCGGCGACGACGGTGCATCGGTGGCGCGCGGGCCGTGCGCGGGTCGTGACCTCCATGGTGTTTGCGCGGTTGGCGGGGTTGCATGGTTGGCGGGGTTGCTACTACCATGGGTTGCTGTGTTGGGGCTGTCCGAGCTTTATTTTGCGCTAACGGTGAAGGTATTGATGCAGTTGATGCGACAGCCATAGATGCCAACGTTATGGTTGAAGCAGGAGCCTCTAGAACGACTATTTTAGATGGGACCAGATCCAGATGTTCGAATTTATCAGCATAGACAGCCTCCTTTTCTTCCTGGACAACAGCCTTGGTGGAGGAGAAATCAAGCATTTCGAACTCTTCATCCATGGGATCTTCATCGAATATTGGCCCTGTATCTTCATGGCTTTGTTGTACAGTAGTTGTGGAAATAAAATCCTCTTCCGAACAAAAAATACCTTCGTTTTCTGGGCTGAAATCAGATTGAACAGCAAGTGCCTCGTTCTGAGTTTTGTCGTTGACGGACGGATCTTCATTGATTAGCGCGTCCAACCATGCTTGGACTTTGAAACTTGATAGGAGTCGATGCTTGAACTTCCTCGAACGCGAACGTGAATGCGGATCATGAGATATACGACTCAAATTGAATTGCAAATGCCAGTAGGTGATCGGATCGTCGAATCGTAAGAACGATTCAGTTTCCATGCTCTGATACCAAATGATGCAAATTAAAATTTGCAACGGTGAAAAATAGTTGTTTGGTGGAGAAATTTAGAGAGGAGAGGAAGAGAGAGGAGAATGCGTCGGTTACGCGAGGTTTTGGAGATGAAAGATGTGAAGATCACGTTGAGAGAGAGAGAAATAGGGAGACAAAGGGAGATAACTCCAATTTTCATTTAATCTGAACTGTCCCTTACAATAGGCTACCAACCTCTTTATATAGTAGAGGTGGAATTACAAAAATAGTAAGTGAATCGAAAATAAAATATGACTCGATCTTAATTGATTTGAATCGAGATTCAAATCTACATTATCCTACTTTGACTCTAATTCAAATTTCAAAATTCAAATTTAAAACTAACTGACTAATTTCGAGATCACACACGATCTCTTTATTTAAACAAAAAGTGCAACGACTCAAAACGTAAATAAAATTAACGGATAAAATTATCAAACCTTATATATAAATTTTGTGCTGCATCACCAACTTAAAAGCCAAGTTGTGAAGTTGTAGTCTCCCTTCTCTTATAACAAACACTCACACTTTACAGTTACTCGTTGTGGGAATATGTTTGAGGTACCACAATCTCCCCTAGTTATATTCATAATGTCCTGGCTGCGATATGATTTATTACTTTTTTCCAGTCATAGTGGTAGTTGCTCCTTCATGGTAGCCTTCTCCTTCTATCTTTTCGTAAGGGTGGATCCACCTCTTTGATAGATTTTTACACTGATAGGGAGATTTTCCTTTGACACTTTGTGTAACATCCCTCACTGCGGTTCAGTTTAGTTTGGTTGATAAGCAACTGAAGCCGGTTGCATGGTTATGGTGAATTTGGTTAAGCTTGAGAAGCAACTGAAGCTGGTTGCATGGCTATGGTCAATTTGGTTAAGCCCCTAACAAGGTTATCTTTTATGAGGAGAGGTTATATATTGAGAATGTTGCGCATCGTGCCAATACTCTTCTTGAATTCTGGGTCCTGTAAGTTGTCCCTTGTTAATAGCTTCATGGACTGTTTATACCTCAAAAGGTTTGGTTTAAATTTAAGTAGGAAGATATAAGTCAGTGCCTACATCAACTTACTCTTGGTTGTTGACAGATACTTTAGAATGATGGTCTTGGTCCATTTGTATTTAGCTGTTTTGTTTTTAGTATTCTTAGCTCTTGTGGACTTTTTGGGGCCAAAATCACTTGTTTTGATATCTCAAGGTAGTCCCAGTTAGAAAGTGACTTTGGGCTGTAGGCTTCCACTTCCTATGGATTTGCTTTCTTTGTTAACAGGAAAAGAAGAAATGTAACGCTTCTCTTTGAAAGCTGGGAAAGAAGAAATCAATTCGGGTACCTGTTTAGTCTTTCCTACCTTGAATTTATGAAAAGTTATCCATCCATGAGCTGCTGAGAAGTATCTTTCATATCTCTTTAGTTGCTTTCTTTTTTTGGTCCAAAATTGAAAGCAGTCCTTGAATTCATTCTGCCGCTTGTCAGAAGTCTTTGTGAAAGACTACTGTAAGGCTTTAGTACTCGGTGCCTGCAAGCCAGCTAATGAGTTCGTTATGTCTGTTCTGAAAGTGGTGCCACCGGTCCCTTCGATGGAGACCCTGTCAATGTCGAATCTCCAACTCCCTTTCCCATCCATCTTCTTCTCTCTCTCTCTCCCCCATTCACCCCCCGCAATTCTCTGCTAGTTTATCTTGTATCTGGCTTGCTTCTAAGGACGCTGGCTTCGTTTTTGTCTTCTCGCCTTACTATCATAATTCATTAAGACCTGACCCCAATCCTGTAGCATAAAGGCAAGTTGGCTGCACATTGGTTATATATCAGTTGGACGATAAACTTTGTATGTCTTATGATTGATATTTAATATATTTTCATATATAACTTGGCGAAATGCAACTTAGCAGGAAATATTTATTTGCAAATGTGTAACATCTGTCGTGCTATTTGCCTGCTTGGCTATTGTTCTTCATTTTCCTTGGCATGTCAGTTATCAGCCGATTTGTACACGAATCATTTCTGTATTTGTCCACTTGCTTCTGTTACCTGATGATGTTCAACTTAGAAAGAAAATTAAAAAGTGCCTTGTTTGTATCGTTATCAACTATCTCTTACGTTTACATATATTTATCTACATTACACTAAAACTTTATTGTTTGTGTTTGTTACTTTAGAAGAATATTTCTGTCGGTTCTCAAAATTCTGATTTTACATGATTTTAGGCTCTCCGTTGCATTGGTGATTTGGTCTACTTGAATCCTCAAAAATTGTGGTATTCTTTCAAGTAAAGTTGTTGGAGAGGAGCCCCAAGTTGAACCAGCTTTAAATTCCATTCTGCGTATCATTTTGCGCACTTCTATAGTGCAAGAATTCATTTCTGCAGATCATGTTTTCAAATGCTTCTGTGGAGGTTATTCACCATTTTTCTTTCTTGCAAAAATAAATTGCTTTGTCTTTGATTATTATTGGTAATATCTTCTGAGTGTTTGGTTGTCATTCCACGTTGTCATGTATGGAGTCTTTATTATTGCTATCTTTAACAATGCTACTAACATGTCATTTTTTTATATGTTTTTAGCCCAATTAGTAGTCATGATTCCTTGAACTTGTCAATATTGAACAGATTATATACCTTGTCCCCACACACTGCTATGGATTCATTTTCTGGTTTATCTCATTTCATGATATATCCTCTACCAATTTCAAAATCATTTCACTCTAAGTTGAAGAGGCTGCAATTAATATAACTGGATGTGTTTTGACTTCTTACACATGGAGTCATTTATTCATAATTATCCTCCCTTCCTCAAAGATTCATTCGAGGAACAATATTTATGTTAAAAATCAACCAATTTAAAAAAAACATACAAGTATTTAGTGTGGAAGCCTTCCATCTATATCACACCCAACAAATCTTTTAACATTTATAATCGACTTGCCTATATCCTTTCGAAAGTTGTTGTAGGCCCTTTGTGAATACATCCATCACATTATCCATTTTTATGTAAAATAAGGTTCAAGATATCGATATTGATATCATGTTGGTTTGCCCGAGATGGGATATATTGAGATATATTTCGACAATATTAGTGGGAATCTCAGAAATGGTTTAAGAAACTTTTTTTTTGCAAATCACGACAATCCTAGTTCTTTATAACCAACATACAAATACACACTTATATGGAGGTTTAGGTATATTTAGCACGTCAATACACATTATATTATTCATATTGTCCTTATCATTATTATAAATTCTGATGGCTGATGGATGATTTCATAAATGAAATACCAAAATTAACAACATTTAGCATGCATCTTTTATTGATAAAAGTAAATGGCAACATATAAAATGTTCTAAAAACAAATAAACACATGCATCGAAATAACATTTCTCTCATAGAAATAAAGAACATCCAACATGTTTTAGATCATAGAAATAGCCGTGGGCATAACTAGTATATGTTATGGAGGGGCCATGGCCCCTCCTTGATTATTCTATGTCACATATGCAATGTATTAAGTTTTTAATATGGCTCCTCCTTAATTGTATAATAAATAGTGTTGTTAGAAAAAGATGTAAAGTCATTTATTGGTCAAGTGGTAGAGTGATATGGTTTTATTTTGGAGACCAGGGTTCGAAACTCACTTCCTCTAATTTTAATTTCTTTTACATAAATTTAAGTATCAAGGTTTTGAAAATCAAACCAGACATCAAACTGGGCTTGCATCGTTTTTTGTTTTTATGGTCGTCCATTGAGACCGACCAATTGAACTAGTGATGACATCACCAGTTCAAAGAAACCGGAAAAGACAGAATAGTTGTATTGTTGGTTTGGTTCATATGGTTCGACTGGGTCGAACCGAGTCAGACCAATTTATCATACAAATAAATAAGAAAAATGCTCCATCATATCTTTCGAGGCTTTGTTTACTCTTGTCCTTCCAAGTTTTTCCAATAACACTTATACATCTATTTTTAATACAATTTCATGTGTGCCCTATATTTTACAATATCAATAGTAGTTGTCTTTTATTAGTACACTTGTGCTCCCATTTTATCCCAACATAAGGATGATATTGTGATTTTTTTAAATAAAATGTAGGAGCACATGTGAAATTGCTTAAAAGTTAGGCGAATAAATGTTCTTAAAAAACACAAAAGTGCATAATAATTATATTTCGTAAAATTTATATAAATACATATATGTGATGTAAAAAATAATAATTTTAAAACTATTTAAACTTTAGTTAACAACAAGTGTTGTTAATTTATTACTTCTCATAGTATGACTATGACTGTATGACAATGTCTACTTCGTTTGTTATTGCTATAAGTAGACAACCTCATACACAATGTGGGAAGAGAGATGCAATGCTGATATGGCAGGAAGGGACAAGTGATAATGAGTGATTGGCACATGTGAAGGAGAAGAGATAAAGGAGTACTATACTATGGGCTTTTTTTGAGTAAAAGAACGGGGGAGCCCTCCCGAGGCGGGAGTCACCACACCAAAGCATTCATTAATAAAGCGTAGGGTACATCAGTTTGATAACCAAAAATTGTACAGAGCATTACCGTGGGCTATAACATTTTCAGAATAAAACCATTACCCCTTGAAAATTGTATCATTCCTACCAAGCCAAATAGCCCACAGAGCGGCAAGAGGCTTGGAGACATCATCGGAAGACCCATGACCGACCCCACGAATCGACCTCCAAAACTGATCAGCATCAAAGGCCCGAACCCACATGAGCCCCAATGACTCCCAAACCTTTGTCGAAGACCTGCAACCAAAGAAGATGTGGTCCACATCCTCCAACTCGTCCTCGCATCTGTCACACTTTAGATCCGTCCCACCCAGCATTCTGCCTCTTCTCACTTTGTCACAAAATACGACCTCTCCTCATACACCAAAGGAAGACCTTAACCCGTGTAGGAATCTTAGCTGCCCAAATCATCTTCACGTCAGCACACAGATCCTCATCACGCTCCACCAAAGCTGCAGTAACCTTCCGATAGGCCGCCTTCACCGAGAACTTACCATCAGTCCGCTCAAAATGATCCGGGTCTCCCGACAGCTCCCCGGCAGGGGGAATCTCAGACAACATCCTCAAAAACTCCTCCAACCTCTGATCCGAGAGATCCGCAAGGAACCTCGGCGCCCACGCCTCAGCTTCGACGACCTCTGCCTCCCGCGCCCCCTATCTACGGCCAACGCCATCAACCGAAGGAAGCGGGAGGCCAAAGCCCCATCCCCCGTCCAGTCATCCAGCCAAAAACGGAATCGGAGCCCATCCCCCAAAACCGGCCTAAGAAGCGGCCGTAGCCCTGGAAGCACGGCACGGATCCCACTCCACAAGGAAGACTCATGATACTTCCTCACTGCCACCAACTCCCCAGTAACACCATATATCTTTCTCAGCAGCTGCAAGACCGGCGAGTGAGACGAACCCCAAATGCGCACCACCCACTTGACTAACAAAGCTTTGTTCATAGACTCCACGTCCCTAACGCCAAGGCCCCCCTCTGCAACATGAGCAGCCAAATCCTTCCAAGCCACCAGGTGTAACCCCCTCTTTGTCTGTCTTCCATCAGACCAGAAAAAGGATCTCATCAAGGTCTCAATCTTCCTTCTAACACCAACAGGCATTAATCTCGTCGAAAAGAAAAAAGTCGGGATGGCCGAAAGAACATGCTTCAACAATGTAAGCTTCCCACCCTTGGACAGAGTGACAGCCTTCCAACCTTTCAACAGCTCCGCCATTCTGCGCAGTACACAATTCCAATCGGACTTCCTCAGCTTGCCCTCAACCAGAGGCAATCCCAGATAGGTTATCGACAGTCTCCCCAAGGGGCATCCTGCCCACTCCGCCAGCCCGATGCTCTCCTCGCCACCCAAACCCATTGGAACAAGGACCGACTTCTGCCTGTTAATATGCAATCCAGAGAGGCACCCAAAAGCATCCACCAACACAGCTGCATTGCGGCTCTGCTCCTTCGTCTGTCCCAGGAATATCAGCGTGTCATCCGCATATTGCAACACCGGGACTGAGATGTTCCCAATTCGGAAGCCCTCACACCAGTTTTCTTTCACTGCCCGCTCAAACAAAACCGCAAGACAATCTACAACCAACACAAAAAGCAGGGGAGCAAGGGGCCAGCCCTGACGCACCCCCTCTGCGGTTGGAACCATACTCCCTCAGGCCTCCCATTTACCAACATCGAGCAGGAGCTAGTGGTGACACATCTCTTAACCCATGCAATCCAATCTTCTGGGAAACCTCTTTTCTGCATAGTTAAACAAAGGAATCTCCAACTGACACAGTCATAAGCCTTGGCGTAGTCAATCTTCCAAACTGCCCCTTTTTTTTGAGACCTCTTCCACTCCCGACATATCTCCGAAGCGGTCATGATTCCTTCCGCCATACACCGACCCGGAATGAAGGTGGATTGAGCCGGCAAAACCACAGAGGGCACGACCCCTCTAAATCTGCTCACCAACATCTTGGCGTAATAAGATAAATGCCATTGGAAATAGAAATCGGCATGTAGTCCCCCACCCCCACCGGGGTCTCTTTCTTCGGCAGCAAAAAAATCACCGCCCTGTTAACTTTCTCAAAACCCATATTGCCCCCCCTGAACTCAGTCAGAACCTCCAAGATGTCCCCCTTCAGCAGATCCCAGAACTCTCTGTAGAAAGATATGGAGAAAGCCATCCGGTTCCGGAGCCCCGTCCGCATTCAGCTCCCAAACCGCCCTGTGCACCTCATCCTCCATGAATTCGGCCACTAACGAATCAGCCTGGGCTCCACTCAATGGCCTCGCCCCCCGACCCGACCAACCCCAGCCATCTTCCACCAGCACCCTCCTCGAGGCACTCACAAAATGACCCCACAAGACGACCCCAATATCCCTTTCGCCTGAAACTCTTTGGCCCCCTACCTCCATCTCATGCAAGAAACTCCTTCTCCTCCTCCCGGATGCCACAGAATGGAAGAACCACGTATTGGCGTCCCCTTCCCTTAGCCATTTCTGCCTGGCCCTCTGCCGCCAATGAACCTCCTCTTTTCTGTCCTCCCGAAGCACTGTCTCTAGCCATGCTGCCCTCTCTTCCACCTCCTCCGGAGATAGCCCCCGATCATCATCAAGCCCGTCTAATCTGCTGATTCCCGCCTCTGCCTCCGCCCTGACGGCCCGTCGCCTCCTGGCGACATCCTTCCCAAAACTCAACAGCAACCGCCTCAGGGACTCGAGCTTGGCCGCAAACCACGACACTGCCGAGCCCGCCACCGCCACATTCCGCCAATGTTCGTGCACCATGTCCCGGAAACCATCTTCCAGCAGCCACTTCTTCTCAAAGCGAAAGGAGAACCGAGCCAAGCGCTCCTCACCAGAATACCATAGAACAGGAGTGTGATCAGATAGAGTCCTCGGAAGAGCCCAAGCCCTCGCCAAATGGAAAACCTCCCCTGCCTCAACCAACATCAGGAATTTGTCCAGTCTGGACCTCGCTCTCGCGTTCCTCCAAGTGTACTTGCACCCAGCCGCATCCACAACTGACAATCCCAGAGACCGAACCACCTGCCTCATATATGCGGATCCAGGATCAGCACCTCCGCTCCCCCTCGGCTTGTCGTCCGGTAACAACGTGACATTGAAGTCACCACAGATGATCCAAATACCGTCGCCAACCTCAGGCCCAACACTCTCCAGATCCGCAGCCAAGGTATCATCCTGCCGCCGACATGGGCCATAGACATTGGTAACGCACATACAGATCCCATCCGCCCTCCGCCGCAACCGAACAAACAAAGTGAACTGGGAGGCGGAAATCCTCAGCAGATCGAACGAATCAGATCGCCAGCCGGAAAGCAACCCCCCTGAAGCCCCTGCAGCCTCCTTGTCAGCCATCAAGAAACCCCCCTAGTCATCTCCCGCCGCAACTGGTCTTCTAAAGCATGCAACTTAGTCTCCTGAAGCAAGAAAATATCTGCACCGGCATCTCTCAACAGGTTCTGCACCCCGAGCCTCTTTTCGGGCCAACCCAGGCCCCTCACATTCAATGACAACAGCTTCATTTGGCGACCAAAGCTTCCCTCTTCCTTGGGGAATAACTCCTAAGCGTCGTGCCATGTCCCTGTCGAGAGCAGCAAAGTGGTTCCGCACCACTAACGGGCTGGCCTCCCTCACACTCACAACCTCAGCATCCGACCCTGATGCCAAAGATGCCCTCAGAGCAGCCCTCGCCTCCTTTTCAGCCCTCCTCCGCTCCCCTCTCCCCCTTTCATACGCCATACCAAAACGCCGCGACACCTCCCCATCCAAAAGCTGCAAAGATCTTCCCACCTGCCCCACCCCAGCCGGATCGACCCCACCCCCAGCTGAAACCTCCCCACCCACTGCACACTCAGACGTACCAGGCTACCAGCCACCCCTTCTAGCTGAAAATCCCGGCCCCCCTGAACAACAACCCACCCGTGGAGAGGTCGCTGCTCCCCCCCTCTCGGAACTGGCGCCCAAAGCAACCCCCTCCACACCTCGGGCCAGAACCCCCTCCTCAACCTCCTCCACCAGACAAGCAACCGATGCAGATCGAGCCCCCCCCCCCCCCAGAGCCTCCCTTCCGCCAACAGACCGCGCCGAAGCCGCCACAATCCAAGGCATAGGAACATGCGCCAACCCCGGAAAATCCACCACCAAAATGGAACCGAACCAAAGACCCTCCTCCGGGGTGCGCGCCACACTCGGAAGCCACCCCCCCCACCGAGTGCCGCCTCTCCTCTGGCCGGCAAAGCCCCCACCTTCGCATCAGTTCGCTGCTCCACCCCACCTTCCACCGCCACCACCTCAGCCATCGGGATTCAGGACCTCCTTCTTGCGGCACCCGACAGCCAGAATAGCCGCCCACACATCTACAACCACCAGCTCAAGAAGAAGCCACCTACCAGCCAGTCGAACCTCCCACCAACCCATCTTCTCGACACCAACCGGCCTCACCCGAAGGACCATCTCCAAAGGCTGCCCGGGTTGACACCCTGAACTCTCGATTGAGACAACCACGATAACGCCACGCAGCAACTCTGAAATGCGCTCCCTCGTCCTCACCCCTGGCTGAAGTACCCTGACAACAACCCTCTCCACGCTGCCAGGCTGCACGGCAACATCCCAGTCCCTCGGCCTCCGCCACCTCCACTGCAAGCTCCCAGTTACCGGCCCATACAACAACCTCTGGATCTCGTACTCACGGAGGCCCCTCGCCACCGCCCTCCACGGAGAGAGCCGAGCCACATCACCCTTAAAAGAAGCCTTGGACACCAGTCCCACGTCCGAAGTCTCCAAAAACAGAGCCCCCTCTCCCCCACCCTCGCCAACCAACACATCTGCACGCGCATCCGCCTTCGGGCAGCACCTCCGAGAGTGTCCGAAACCCCGGCAAGAGAAGCAACGCATAGGCTCCCGACACACCTGTGCCCAATGATCCAGCCCACCGCATCGAAAACATCCACGTCCGAAGGGGGAGACCTTCGGCGGCCCACACCAACTCCCAGCAGCAGCAACATACCTCCCCCTGCGACGACCTTCCACCAGGTGCCAACCTTGGGCCGCACCACAGCCCTTGCTCGCGCCCTTGTCCGGGAGCGTGTTCGATCGGTCCTGCACGGAAGGGTCCAAAGGCGAACCCACAATTTGAACCTCGCACCGCGCCCCACCAAACCTTCCCCCTAACTGCTGCTCCCTTCCACGGACCTGGCAGCCACGTGCTGAAGCACCGATCGCCGCACCCGCCGAAGAAGCCGGCACCGCACGCGTGGGACCCCAGATCGCCCCAACCTCCCATCTCGCGCGACGCTCCCAGCCAACCCGCACGCCCGCGCTTTGAGCAAGAGCGGAGAAGCCCTTAGCCCCAGCCCCCTTGTTGGCGCCCTGAACCAGATCGGGGAAGCCCTTAGCCCCAGCACCCTTGTTAGCGCCCTGAACGGAGACGCGTCGCCCTGAACCAGATCGTCGAACGAACTCGCCCGAAGCAGGAGTCGCACCGCGTCCATCCATACCATCCACATCATCGAAATCGCGGCGAACGATCTCGCGATGGGGGAAGCAGGATTCGCGCCGCCCGACCCTGCGTCGCCCGATAACGCGAGGGACGGAGATGGAACCGCGTCTCTGACATCGTGCTACCCGTACTCGCGTCGCCCGAACTCGCAAGCCCTCGCCGCGTCGCAAGCCCTCGACGCAAGTCCTCGCCGCGTCGCGTCACACCCCCCGTTCGCCCTAAACGGAGACGCGTCGCACCCCCTTCTGGTGGAAGGACATCCATCCACATCTGACAGTTTCAACTATAATATGGATTAGAATGAGACTAAGTTATGAATATTTCTGAAAAGTTTGTATTTTGTTAATATATTGGAAATTATTTTTGCCAAAAAATGGATGGTTGAACCGTTGGTTTGGTTCAATTGGTTCAACTGCGTTCAAGCTGTCCATTCAGGTTTTGACCGGTTTCTATTTTGTGAATAAAAATCGGGTGGTTGGACCATTTTCCTCTGATTCTTGGTTTAACCGATTCAACCGGTCGGTTCGGTTTTTAAAACCTTGATAAGTATAATTTGATAGAAAAATGTTTCGAGTTCAGCTATCTCTACAATTGGTTCTAGCACTACTTGTAAATAAAAAAATTTTATCTCTTTTTATTCACAATTTTTTGGTTTAAAAATTCACTTGCTAATTTAGCCTTTTTGGGAAAGATTTGGAGGGGCAATTTTTTAGATTATCAACTTTTAAAAATCACCAATGAAAGTAGTAATCTATTTCAAAATCTAACCTAGATAATAGATTTAAATTGTAAGTTTATCAAAATTGAAAAATGTCCATTTTAAAATATTAACTCCATTAAAATATCATTTGAAAATACAATGATTTTTTTCATTTTTGTGTATACGTGATTATTGTATACTTGGTCCCTTGTTGATAAAATTCGTGGTTCCATGCATCCAATAATGTTACATTTATAAAAATAAATGACGTTATGTAACTAACCAAAAGTTTATCATATGTGGAGACGATCGAAACTAGGAGTTACAAGGAGGATCCATATGACCTTTTAGCATCGCTTCTAGCGCATCACCAACTTTATATATTCACAATAATTCTCTCAAGTCATATAATAGTGCAAAGTCTTGTAATCCCTCACATGCTGCATGTATCCATGTTCATCCTTATTTGAAGGTATCCGGAAGCGAGGATAAGTAGCATTGTAGCCAATATCACGAGTAGCACAATGGTGCCACAAAGGGGCTTGAGAACCTCGCGATAATGATGTCAGAGTCGGAGATGAGACTGCATAGGGCTTGAGAACCTTGTAATAATGACGACGAAGTCATAGATGATCTTTGTGGAGGAGACATTATCAGGTAATAGTCATGAAAGATGGCATAACTATATCCAAAAAAATCTTGGTCTTCCTTTGATTCCAGTTGTTTTGCATCTACCTTGATAGTTTTGAGTGATGTAATCGTAGTTGTAACTATATCCGTAAAATGGAGAAGTTTGAGGAAGAGGAAGAACCTGAAAGTATTCAACGAATATGCCAAATGATCTTTCATCATGTGATCCATATCCACCTAGAGTGATTGATGTTGCTTCATCACCATGATGTTAGTTTCCCACATCCATACTCAATGAACCCATGAAGATATCAAATCTTCCGTGTAGATATCGTTTTCCTAACTGTTGTGGTGATGTTATCCTTCATAATTCACAGGATCCACAAGATGTAGACTCATACATGGGTAACATATCTGTGCTCATTTATTCGTTGTTCCATGAATTACGGGCTGCACGTAGTCTTTCTTTGTTTTGCCATCATGTAGTCGACCATCATCCCTTGTCGATCCCCTCAAATATGCTTGTCCATCACCATCACCACAAATCGCATCGTCATCCCCATCATCTCTACCTCTACTATCATCCTTTATATTTGATTTTTCTTGTGAAAGGGTGGAAAGTATGCCATCGACAACCACCTCAATTCTAACCCTTTAAGATGGTTCCTTATCTCACCAGTTCTTGCCATGTAATTGTCGACATCTTCACCTATTTATTAACTTATTCTGATTTAGCCTTCCTCCCACCTCATCAAGCACACCATTGAGGATATTTCGTTGTTGTGGCAGGGGGTTACCATGGGATATTCCGTTGGAGATATCCACGTTCCTCTCCTCCAGTACGTTGATGATACTATCTTTTTCATTAATGGAGGTTGAGAGGAAGCGTAGGGGATGGCTACAATGCTCGAGATTTTTGGGGAGCTTTCTGTCCTTGTTCTCAACCTTAGTAAGTCTATAGTTATAGTTATTCCTTTTGGAATGGAATATCTGGAGGCTGATGAGTTTACTGCGGAATTCAGGACAGAGAGATGTACACTTTGCCTATGCATTATCTTCGGTTACTGTTAACACGTGGTAGACTCAAGATGGTTGATTGTCTTCCTTTGGTTGAGAAGTTGGAGAGAAAATTGTCGGGGTGGAGGGCTTCTATTTTGTCCCGTGGAAGACGTTTGGTACTTTAGAAGGCAGTTCTTTTTGCTATCTTTGTGTTCTTTATGTCTGCAAGACTCCTTCCAGTGAGTATCCATTGGCGGATTGAGTCGATTATAACGAGATTTTTGTAGGGGAAATCAGGCCAGGAGGGCTCAGGTATCCATCTTGTGGACTGTGATACGATCACTCAAGCCAAATCCTCAAGCAACCATGGTGTTCACTGTCTTGGATCTTTGAATGAGGCACTTATTCTAAAGTGGGTGAATAGGATTTGGGAGAGAGACAAAGATCTTTGTTACAGACTTATTCATCGCATATAAAATATGCCAGCCTATGGGAACATTGCGGGACTCAAACATTTTTCCCTTTGGTTTTCTAGAAGGGAATTAAGCCCCTGATGTCATAGTTTACTAATCTATTCCGATTGGTTCTTGTTAATGGGGACTATTTTGCTTTATGGACATACGTCTGGACGTGCGCTAGCCCATTTTCTGCGCACTTTTACAACTTTGGTGCTTTAGCAACTGACCGTGTTGCACGGGTTGCAGACTGCTGTATGGAGGCGAGTTGGATGCCTTTTTTTCGGATAGAATTTACAGATCAACGTCTGCAAGATTTTTGTTGCTATTAGACAACCTGAATGGGATTGAAAGCCCGACAGAGGAGCATGACATTTGGGTTTGGAAAGACAATGCCTTCTCAATGAAGAGAGCATATAGAGTAGTGATCAGATTTCTGCCTATTATGGAGGGAAACTTATTTCGGGACTGTAGTTTGGTTTGAAGTTTGATCCTCCTCTCGAGTAGAATCAACATTTTTATGTGGAAGAAAGCGCATCCTCACAAGAGATCGTTGTGCGAGATTTTTCAAAGAGGTATTTACCATGTGTCCAATTGTGATACAGAGATGGAGACCCTGGAGCATCTTTTTTTCCAATGTGCAAGGACTTCAAGGATTTGGCAAGAACTTCATATTACATGGGTGAACTTTACCAATTTTGAGGGCTTATGGGATTCTCTTTATGTTGTGAAGCGTAGGCCAAAAGATGACCTTTTACCCGTGGCAATTGTTTGGGCGTTATGGCTAGCTAGAAATAATGCAATCTTTATCATGCAACGCTTTTATGTTGAAAATGTAATCTCGAATTCCAGAACTCTCCTCGAGTCTTGGCGTATGTAAGTATTTTCTTTCTTTATTAATATAAGTGAGGAAGACACCATGCGTGTTTCCCCCGTTTTTGGCTTCACAAAAATCGAGAGCACCATTGGAATCGATCCATTTCTAGAAGACATAATCTTTCACATCGTCATAATGCATTCTGAAAATATATGCAATGCCGATGGGGGTTTGTAAAGTCTTTTTTGTCATATGCCTCTCTCTTGCATATTTCATATTTAATATGAAGTTATAATGTGCCTTGATAAGATCATTGAGCTTCTCTTCTAGCAACTTGTTCTTTTGAAACGGATAATGTCGATTGCGCTTCAATTACTCACATCTTTCGGCATATACAATTTGGAATAACAATTATACCACCACTTTCCACAAGTTAGGAGCTTCTAACCCGTACATTAATCACTATTCAGTTGTCGAGAAATCAAAAGAGAGAAATTAACTTAATAAATGATGGTCTTGCTACTCGAGAGGCAAGAGTAGCTTTTCTGTGGGACTTAGACTTAGAATCTATTCAGGAAGAGTATTTTCCATCCATTGATAGAGGAAATTCAATCGAATGGAATGGATGTCTTTAATGAATCTTTAATGAACTTGAGCTGCATCAAGTAAATTCAAGTAAAGTCGTATTATGCCATAGAAAACTTTCATTAAGTAACTCATGAATTATTTCTGAACTGAAGTTTTATATTCTTACCTCATTAATGCACATTGTCTACATAATTTCATCCCTCGTGAGCTTTGCCATCACAATCTGAATGGCGGCAAAAAGATCCACATCGATACCAGGAATGTGCTTGTATTGGTACTTTGGATTGGAATAGCGAGCTAGACCCAAGCACACATATTTCAGAATCTAATCGAAATATATTATGTATCCGGCCTTTAGTCATCATCATCAACAACAAAGCCATTTCCCACATTAAGTGGGGTCGTCAACATGGTTTCTTTGCCTCTATTCATATCTATCTTAGGTCATTCTTGGGTTTAGATTTAAATAACTAAGATCCCTTTGATGGTCTCATTCCATCACTTCTTAGGCCTTCCTTGCCCTCTCTTAAGCCGGTTTCAACCGTTCAACATCCCAATTCACACATCTTCTAAATGGTGCATTAGTCGACCTCCGTTGCAAATAGCCAAACCATTTTAAGCGGTTTCCCCCATCTTATTCTCTATCAGAGCTACACCAACTTTCCTTATGATCACATTATTTTGAGTGTGATCTTTTTGTGTATGACCATACATCCACCTTATCATTTTCATTTCTGTTATTGTCATCCCGTGCACATGTCTATGGTTCACATGCCAACATGCAGATCCATAGAGCATAGCATGTCTCCATGCTGCTTTGCAATACTTTCTTTTGATTTTCAAATGATTTTTTTATCATAAAGAATAGTAGATGCTTCTCTCCGCCTTAGCTGATCTGCATTTATTTTATAAGTAACATTTTCATCGATTTCCCCATCTTGCTGCAAACAAATATCCCAAGTGTCGTTCAAGAAATCAACAACAATACCTTTCCCCACAATCAAGTAGGGTTGGCTACATGGATACTTTGCCTCCATTCAGATCTATTTTGGGTCAGTCTTGGGCTTATATCCAAAAAACTAAGATCCCTTCGTATAGTTTCGTTCCAACACTTCCTAAGTCGCCGTGCCCTCTCTTAGATGGTTCAACATTCCAAAACTCGCATCACCTAACCGGTGCATCAACTGACCTACTTTGCAAATGGTCAAACCACCTTAAGTTGTTTTCTCGCGTGTTATTCTCGATTGAAGCTGCACCAACTTTCCTTCTGATTGCATCATTCCGAATCCAATATTTATGTGTGTGTTCACACATCTACCTTAGCATTTTCATTTCTGCTACTGTCATTCTCTGCACATGGCTATGGTTCACCGGCCAACATGTAGATCCATAGAGCATAGCAGGTCTTACGGCTGGTTTGCAGAACTTTCCTTTGATTTTTAAAGAAATTTTCTTATTACAGAGAATAACAGTGGCTCCTCTCCACTTTAACCGGTATGCATTTATTCTATTAGTAATATCTCTATCAATTTCCCCATCATGTTTCAAAATAGATGTCATATTTTTAAAGAAACTCTCCTATGCATATTATCGTCACCAATCTTCACCTTGATTCCTTCATCATTGCTTTCATCAAAAGTACACTCCATATATTCAGTTTTAGCTCTACTTATTCGAAATCCTTTAGTCTCCAATGCATGTCTCCAGACCTCATGCTTCTCATTTACTCCATTTCTAGTCTCGTTAATCAACACAATATCATCAGCAAATAACATACACCAAGGTATGGAAATATAGGTTATGGTGCTGCAAATGATATCCGTTGGGCTCTGTTCTTACATTCCATCTCCACTGTCATTGTTTTTAAAGCTCTTGTTGAGGTTGTCGGATTAATAATCATCGTTGACTTTGTTGTTGACAAACGAAAATGAAGGTGGTAAATCGCCAATGTAATATAGATTTACCTGATGGAACCACAATCGGCTCAAAGAGGGAAGGGACGGTGACTGCCCTTCGATGAGACTTCACCATGGTCTTTTTTTTGACGACGTCATTCCCATGGCAGCGAAGGAGCGCATTTATGGGCACTTGGAAGAGTCTTTGTTTAGATGCAGAGGGCGCTGCAACAATGAAAACGGAGATCAGGTGTGGAGCTTGAGCCTTGCACAAGGTGGTGATATGGCAACGATGCAGATTTTTAGGGTACGATAGTCATGGCATCGGTATGTGTGATAGGCATGGCATCGATATGTGTAGAGGGAGTGCATCATGAGGAGGAACTGAGTGGAGGGGGAGGACTTCTTATGATCTGGATGTAAACGTCATTCTTTAAATTTTGCAAGGGTAAAGCTCAAATGTATTCAACATCCCAAAGCCTTTCCCCACATTAAGTAGTATTGGCTTCATGGATTCTTTGCTTCCATTCAAATATATCTTGGGTCATTTTAGAGCTTAAAACCAAAAAATACTAAGTTCCCTTTGGATAGCCTCATTCCATGACTTCTTAGGCCTTCTGTGCCCTCTCTTAGCCCACTCAACATTCCAAAACCCGCATCTTCTAATTAGTGTATCGACCTACTTCTGTTGTAAATGGTGAAATCATCTTAAGCGATTTTCTCTTATCTTATCCTCTATCGGAGCTACCACAACTTTCCTTCTGATCGAATCTTTACGAATTCGATTTTTACGTCTATGACCTCACACTCACTTTAGCATTTTCATTTTTGCTACGGTCATTCTCTACACATGTCTATGGTTCACCGGCCAACATTCAAATCCATAGAGCATAGCAGATCTCACGTTTGCTTTGTAAATCTTCCATGTGTTTTTCAAAGGAATTTCTTATTACATAGAATAGTATATGCTCATCGTACTTTAACCAACTTGTATTTATTTTATGAGTAACATATCCATCGATTTCCACATCATGTTGTAAAATAGATCCCAAATATCTAAAGAATCTTTTTTGAATGTTATCACCACCAATCTTCACCTTGATTCTTTCATCACTGCTTTCGTCGAATGTGCACTTTATATAATCAGTCTTAGCCCTACTTGTATGAAATCCTTTAGCCTCTAAGGCATGTCTCCAAACCTCTAGCTTCTCATTTACTTCATCTTTAGTCTCATCAATCAACACAGTATCATCAATGAATAACATACACCAAGATATTTCATCTTGAATGTGATTAGTCAATTTGTCCATAATCAAAGTAAAAAGGAGTGGACTAAAAACTGAACATTGATGCACACCAATGTTGATGTCAAAATTGTCAATCTTCTCAGACTGGATCCGTGCACAAGATGAAGCTCCATCATACATATCCTTTATAAGGTTAATGATAAGATATGTACATGTCTCTTCTCCAAAAATCTCTGCGATATCTCCCGTGGGACAGAATCATAAGCCTTCTTCAAATCATGATATGAAAAATTAGACTCGAGGCGGTCTCATTAGCCTGGAGGCATGCACCTTGATCCAATCCAATGAGGCGTGCGCCTCTGGTGGTTGAGGCGTAGCCTCGAGGTGAGTCAGTCGAGGCATTTTACTAGGCATTTTTGTTTTTTTGAAGCATTTTGTTGGTGATTTTTAATGATTTTCTTGGTAGTTTGAGAAGCATAGAAACATCTATTTGTTTAGGATAATGATTATACAAGATGAATGCATAAATATGATGTTTCTTTCATGTTTATAACTTCAAATTTACCGTAGTTCTGTCAAACTATCACTATAAACTCTTACTATTTCACTCGTAATGAATGAATTTATAAATATGAACTCTACCAATACTCATAAACTTAACGAGCTTTGCAATGTATCGAGAAAAACAAAATGGATATGATTCATAATTTCTCAGTCATGTTGTCATATATTATATGTTAGACATATAACATAAGTTTATTCGATATATTTTTAATCACACTTTTTATTATAACAATATTGCAAAGACATACATGTATTGTTTAATTCTTTCGCAACATGTACAGAGTATGAAATCCTCTTTGATTGGATGGAAATGTATATGAAGGGATACAAAGTTGTTCTATCTTCTCTTTTGGTGTCCTTATCTCTATTCTTTGGTGATATCTTATAGCATTAAGTATTATATGCTGGGCATAAAACATATAATTATGTTGACATATATATAATTGTAGTTTTATGCATATTTTCTCTATAATTGCGGCTTACATATTGACCACCTCGAGGGTACGCCTCGCCGCAATTTCGAGGAAAATGTCTTGTTCTGCATTTTGTTTTTTTTAAACTTTGCTCCAAATCAATAAAAATCATACGGAGGTTCTTCCCTGTGTTGTAAAAGTTGCTTGACTTGCCCGACTAGTCTAGTCAGTGGGGCGGTCGATCGAGTACTGATTAATTCTGACTACGCCCATCTGTCAATTGATTTTTGGTAGGAGATACCAGTTTTTGCTTTTTTAAAAGAATACTTGTTCTAATATACTTCATGTTTTGTTTAAATTCAATTATTTCTTTTATATCATTATGATAGTATAAACAATGCACAAGCCTATGTAAATATATAATAATATATGTACAAAAATTATTTATAAATTTTAAATAATTAAAAAATCCAAAGATGATTAAAGTCCGACTAAATCTGATTAATCGCCCGACTGTTGATTAAACCTTAGTTAGTTACTCGACCGACTACTATCGACTACTGACTTTTGCAACATTGGTTCTTCCTTTTAGCTCTTTAAGTCTCCATTATTCTCCTCAACAAGTGGATCGCTTCAATAGTTGAACTACCTAGTTTGAATTTGAATTGATTTTCTTTTACTTTGGAATCTTGCATCAACCTTCTTTCGATTGGGAAAGGATGAGATGAGAATGCAGACTTTCAACTGTAGTAGTTGACCTGGGATTGGAACATGATGTTCACATCCATATCTCCTTGAGTCGGACTTAGCTTCTGGGCTCAACACTCATCTAAGATTGATTACATTCTCCTGATAGATTTTTGGGAAGGTCGTTTAGGTGAGCATCACGAGAAAGGTGTATTAGCATGTTCTGAAAGTCTCTAACACCCACTCGTTTCTGACCTCTATCCAACCCCCGTATGGGAAGTAATAGGGAAAGAAAGGCTCTTTCAATGGGGCTCGTCTCATACTATTTCCCTAAGAGAACCCTCTATAGTCTATAGTTTTGTAAACTACACAATTTCTTTGAGCTGATCATAAGTTCCCAAATTTTCATATTGTGACTCGTCAGCATGATACCTTTGTAATTCGAACAATTTTTAAGTTCTCCTTTATTCTCTTAAACATGCACCGCGATGCTTCTCCATTCTTCATGCATTTTCTTGCATCGTCAAATAACATTGAATAAATTTGTGAGCCAAGTCAAACGACGTTCACCAAAAACTCTCTATACTTTTATAGGAATGTCATCTAGTCCTACGCCTTTCCCAGGTTTCATAGCAAAGCTCATATGTAGTGACAAAAAAATAATAGGTGATTGATGGTGACCCTGTTGGTTAATATATGTTATGAATGGATTAGCACTGTTCTATCTTTTTTCGGTTGGTGTTTTTCCTTGTAATTTTATTTGGCTTTGCAATATCTTTCAGCTTTCACTGTCTGCTAATACACCTCTTTTCTTATTCGCGTTTGCATCTGTTCCTCCTTAAAAAGTGCATCCTGCTATATTTTGTCATCATGACCTGGTCTAAGATGGTTTTTCTTGTGATCGGCAGAGAAATAATATTGGACAATCAATGTTGGTCTCCACAATGTCTTCTCCTTTACATTCTGCTTCTACTTCCCTGGATAGTTGCCTGTCTTTTGGGAGGTTATTGCAATGCTCTTTGCTTCTGTAACTCGTATCTTATTGATAATTTGTAGTGATTTAGTTTTTCTATTCTCTTTGTGCTTTTTAAACTTAAAGATTTTTTGTCCTTAATTGCAGTATGCTCTTGCATGGCTTACTCTTCAATGAGACAAATGGAGATATAGAGGTAAGTTGGTTGAATGGCTAGATTTATTATAAGTCCTGCACCTTATTTAAATGCTTGGCAAATCCTAGTTGGAAATTAACTAGGAGGGTGTTCTGTTTTTCTTATAAAGCTGATTTACCCTTGAATAATCGTGCTTCATGAGACGATTTTGAGATCTATGATCATGTATTTCTGAGAAGTTAGAGGACAATAATAATTGCCAAATATTATAAAGATATCAAAATAATTTAAATATTATTAGAATACAAATAAGGAATGTGCGTAGAATGTGCTGTCTCTTGAGAGGTGGCCATCTCTCTTGGAAATGTTCATCATGGCAGCAAACCTACCAGCAGACATACTTTTTCCTGCATGGTTCTGCTATTTGTGGGTCAATGCTGCATAAATCCACTTTTGTTTCTGAATTATAGTTTCAAATTGTCCCTTTATAAATTTGTTGTCAGTTGAAGAAACCGTTCTCGTTTATTGAATTGAAAAGCATCATGGATCTTGTTTCTGCATACCTACGGAAATAACCTTTTTGCTTTTGTAGAATGTATGCTCAATGTCAAGGATTTCATGTCTTATATTCTGTCGCTACAACTATTATATGTAGCTAAATGTTTTAATTTTCTAGATTGTTAGGTAGTGAATTTAGTATTTCTAGTTGTACTGTTGCAATTGAGGTGACCGGGCCTACATTATAGTTTTTTACATGGTGACCTATCCAAATGAATCTGGCTAGTCTTTTTACATGGTGACCAGGCCTACATTATAGTTTTCTGATCCTTGGTTGTAGGTATAAATGTAACCATGAGTGACGTGTAACATTTTAGGTCTACTGTCTTTTTGGCAATATACATTGGTCAGGAATGCTTGGTATGTCTTTTTTCTTTCTTCAATATGCGGTTTAATATCTACTTTGGACACAGACATCTTGCAGAGCTGCCAGTGTTCTTTTCCACATTTTAAAGGATAATATCCAATGCAAAGAACAGGTATGCTTACAATTATACTGATCCACGATCAATTATCCATTGGTTGTGATGTGTTCATGGCATGCCTCGTAATGTCAATTTGTACACTGGTTTTACTATTTCTGTATTTGGCATGTACTCCAGGTATTACGTGTAGTGTTTGAGTCTCCGGTGCCATCACTTGGTACCCCAGAGCCTCTTATGCATCGGCTTGTGAAGTACTGTGCTCTTGCTACATCCTTGAGTATTAAGGATAATGATCAAAAGAGCAGCAATGAATCTGGAGTTTCATACATCGAGGTTCTTATTCTTCGTTTATTGGTTGTATGGCTGGCTGACTGCCCCATTGCGGTTGACTCTTTCCTCGACTCACCTTCGCATCTCACCTATCTTCTAGAGTTAAGTTCCAACTCGAAGTCCAATGCTTATGTTCGTGGTTTAGTTTCCATTATTTTGGGGGAATGTGCTCTCTTCAACAAGAGAACTGGTGAAGACAGTAAAAATGCTTTTACCGTGGTTGACATAATTAGTCAGAAAATCGGACTCACATCATATTTTCACAATTTCGACGAGCTAGGGAAAACCTTCATTTTTTTCTCTTCTGCTCCGATCACAACTTCGAAGCCACTAGCAAGATCCAGTACAGCTAGTTTAACAGATGCTGAAGACACTCAACACGATGAAAGGATGCCAGAACATCCAATTCTCTTCGCTGTTTTCAATATCCAGTTCATTGAATTAATAAAGAAGCTGGAGATTGAAATAAGAGAAAGTATTGTGAACGTGTTCAGCAACCCAAAGAACAAGGTTGTGGTTATACCAGGGGAGTTGGAGCAAAATAATGGGGAGCCTGATGGTGAGTACATAAAACGTTTAAAGACTTTTATACAGAAGCAGTGCAACGAGATGCAGGTTTGTTCTTACTGCTTATTTGTCTCTTCCTTTGAAACCTTTAAATGATGACATTTTATTCTTGTATATTGTATTAATATGTTTTTTGGACCAAGCATATGTCTGTTGATGGTGAGTTTGTCAGGATAAGATGTGTAATTTATTATATTATGCTCCATGAAAATTGAAATTCTAGGAAAATGGTATCATTCATGGATATCAAGAAAAGGTTTGCATTAGACGGGGAGATTATGCATTTAAACATGAAAAGATAAGTCTCTAGAATGCTCTCTTTAATACCAAGGGCTGAAGAAAATATAAAAACGGTAGGCATCAAGAGCTGAAGATGTATTGTGGTTGTGACGGTAGCTTATTCCTGGGTATTGGTCACATTATATTCTGACAGAATAAAGTACTTCAGCACTTTGTAAGTCACACTAAATGCGAAACAAACGTATGACAAACTAATTGGATATTCATGGTATCGCCTCTACCTTCCAGCATTCTTATATTTGTTTTTTACTTTTCATGTATGACATATTAGTTAGAAAGTGTTTGCTATGCATTCATGTCTTTTTTAATCTAATTAAAGTTTATATTTATTATCATAAGTCATTAACTCTTCTAGTAAATCGGCATTGAATGTCAAGTTTAGTAGGCTTCTCTGTCTATTTATATGTGGAATAGACATAAGTAACATGGAGCTTCACTTTAGTATTGACATTAATAGAACTGTGGAAATGGTCAATCTTATGTATATTGATATAATCCTCTGCATCAAACTTGGAGATTTTTCGTTCCACTTTTCTTATTGGGGAGTCAACTTTCAGCATCTTTTCTGCATATATCTTCCATCAAGAAGCCTTGAACTATTTTTTCTGGTTGAAATGCATCACATCATTTTACTTTTGAGGGCTAATCTGTATGTTACTTTAAGTTGCCTGCAGAGGTCTCTACGCATAAAATGTGTGAAGATGTTCGTAAAATTTTTCTATTTTTATATATTTCTCCTGAAATATTTATCTTTATTTTTTATTCTGTATTTATCACTAAACGCATGCTGATTTCCACCCAGGAACTTCTTGCTCGGAATGCAACTTTGGCTGAGAGTTTTGCCCAAAATGCAGGAAGTGGTGCTTCCGCTTCTGTTCAGAATGAAAGCAGTGCACATGAAAGAGTTCAGTCTGAGATGATGCGCAGAAACCTTGAAGAGGCTACGAGAAGAATCGAAACTTTGAAGTCCGAGAGGGAAAAGAATGAAGCAGAGGCCAACGTATACAAAAACCTTGCAGCAAAGATGGAGTCCGAACTGAAAAGTTTATCAGATGCATATAATAGTCTGGAGCCTGCATATTTCCAACTAGAATCTGAGGTGAAAGCCCTGCGGATGGGAGGTGGTGCACGACATGCAGACATCGAAGCGATTCGAGCAGAGGCAAGGGAAGCCGCTGAGAAGGAGAGTGAGGCTGAGTTGAATGATCTCCTTGTTTGTCTTGGCCAGGAGCAGAGCAAGGTGGACAAGCTCAGTTCAAGGCTGCTTGAGTTGGGCGAGGATGTGGACTCCCTCCTTGTAGGTATCGGAGATGAAACTGCTATCCCAGATGATGATGACTGAAGCAGGAACATGGCAATTTACTAGTTGCTCGCCCTTGTAAGTTCCCAAGATAATCTTTTTCGCTTAGCTTTTTGTATAATTAATACAATTGCCGGGTCCTTTATGTCGTTGATTTATTATACATCTGTACCTGAAGGCGTATAATTATTTTCAAGAGACTTTTGAATACGTAATGACATTTAATTGTGACAATGCTGAACAAATTGGCGAACTCGCATGGCAGCAAGGACTGGTGAACATTTATAAACGTATAAGGTCGGAGGTGCGCCTGAATGAGCCCATCAAGGTGAGGCGAGCGTCTACGAACGGTTCAGGCAAGATGTGCTCCTGAGTGATTCGAACTCAGTTACGGTAGTTGTCCTCAATATTCGCAGCGCGGCCTTAGTCTGCTTGTGTTGCCATCTTCACTATGACCACAATAGTTGTCTTTTGTGCATCCTGCGTTAGATTTCTAACCTCAAAGTGAACATATTATCTTGTCTGAATCTATGCATGCGATGATTCTTTTACAATTTAATATTTGATTATGATAACAACAGTAATGGGTGACACATGACACATTATCGATTTCACTAATTAATGCCATTAAGAAGTCACGCTACATGGTTGATCGATCATTCTTGATCGATCATGCTAGCCTAGAATGATCGATCATGCATGTTTGGACCATCGATCATATGGGACTGTGGACTCATATGCAACTAAAATTTGATGCTTAGATCTATGGACATAAGTGATAAATGACTGGTATGGGTCCATTGTAAGTTAAAGTGATGTAACGTCAATGTTGTGAGCCTCAGTAAGTAAGTTGAGGGCACAATTTTGCTTTATTTGATTAACCAAGGAGGATATCCATATATGTATCTTTACTCTGTGTTCAATGGACGACTTTCCTGCTGTCTTGCTTTCCATGTCATAGTGATCATCTTAAGTAACATAAGAGTAGTTGAGTAGATGTTGTCAAGGGAGGGCTTGTATCCTGGGGGGTCTCAGGTAAAAGTCTAGATGGACGTGATCCCAATCACTTCTACGTAGTCGCGACGGTTAGAGGACTTATTGGTTGGTGAAACGAGATGCTAGTTTGATAGTGTTCAGCCTTATTACGTGTGTGCCTTTAGCCTAGTACTTAGAGAGAATGTTTAGTAGTCATGCTTCATGATCTATTGCTTCGCTTTTTCACTTAGGGTTAACCCTCACATATTGGTTGGTGTAGGACACATTGGTTAGTATTCTGGGTGGGAGCAATAATAGGGGAGTTCCGAGAAATGTGGTTATAGAAGTTGGAAAATGGAACAAATGAACTTATCTCCTGAATATAAGGAGGATTGATATAGTCGATGTGTTTCCAGCTACAGTGTGAATGATCAGTGATTGATGCCTTATCTCGTGCCCTACGTCACCGTGGACTCTTACTAGTGGGTAGTGGACTTGGGTGGTTCATGAGGATTCGCGAGGTTATGGTGAATCAAGTGAAATGTTTAGGAATTTAACATGGGAATTATAGTTGGCATATGAAGCTAGTTGATGTATTGGGAACATAGTTAGTATGCATTATACCTCACCGTTTGCCTATAAAGGCATCCCAATCCTAAGGTTTTCTTAGTGCCTTAGAGTCATATTGTGAGGTCCTACATGGAACAAGATCACAAACTATCCACTGTTGTGTAATTAAGGATAAGGGAATTGATGATGATCTGAGTGAGGTCTTACTGATGAGTATGGTGTACCCGGTTGGTTTCTTTTGCACACTTTTTAATACTTTACTTGTTGTAGTATCGCACCATACTGGGAATCTTTTCTTATAACGTACTTTTGCGTTGGATCCATGTGTTCTTAAGAGCAACCACAGTAGTGAGCGACTAGGACTTGGAGCTATTCTTTTTATCCAACTATACAGTTTCCTTGTGGTACAGTTCTTGTAGCTAGTTTTTACTTGTAGTTTTACTATTTTACTTATGGTATTTTGAGAGACATGAGAGTACAATGTATGTATGGACACACTTTTTGATGCATACATGCGATATTTTGTGGACATGAACTCTAGTGTATGGGATTGAATGGAAAAGAAAGAAAAGTTTAAATTCCACTCTTTTCTGCAAATTTCTCGTGTTTATATTACATTGTGTATTTCGAGTGTAGGATGTATGTGCGTGAAATCAGTTTGTCGAGTACCCGAATCTTAGAGGGATGTTTGTTACAGTTTGGTATCAGAGCAAAGACACAACATGAACGTCGTCCGTTGAACACAGAGTAAAGATCCAGATCCAGATATCTCCCTTGATTATTTGAATGATGCTCAAGATGCTCTCTACTCACAGAGGCTCGTTGCATTGTTGTCACGTTACTTTAACCCACAATGGACCCATGTCAATCATTTACCATTGATTTCCATAGATCTTGGCATTTATCATATATTACAAAGTCCTAGATGATTCTACATCTTTTTAGAGTTAATTTGCATCAAATTTTAGTTCCATATGGGTCCACAGTCTTAGATGATCGATTAACCAAACATGCATGATCGACCATTCTGGGCTAGCCATTCTGAGCTGGCATGATCGATTAGCCAAAAGGGCATGATTGATCGGGTATGATCAATGAGCCATGTTGCATGATCGATCATCTTTATGGCCAGTAGCCGGATTCGTCTCCCGTGACGTCCACGAAGCCACTCTGATCGTGAAACAAATTTTTCCCTAGTGTTCCTGTTGTTACCCACATCGCAATTATATTTTTAACTCTTCCATGCATTCATCCATTCAATGGCAAATCACAAAAATATGAAGCGATATGAAATGGATTTCGACACAAAACTTGTCAAAACACAGTTCTGACAACGCTTACCGTGGTATGAAAATCATGAAGATCCTACCGCAAGAGAGGGGTAATATGTACATACACGGACATTCTCCCACGAACTTCTTTCGCTTGGAACGAGAGTTTCGTGGAACATAGATGTGTTCACGACGATCCGTACGTCGAGCTCTTCGAATTGGTGTACGTGAACATCCGATCGGTGATTAAAATTTGCTCCAGGGAGAGGAGGGTAGCGGTGCAAGCAATGATCACACCATCTTGTAGAGATTGTCGAGACCTAATGGGTTTCGACACAAAATCTGTCTAAACATGATTTTGGCATTGTCCAAGTGTTCTAGACCCAACACTAGAGTCATGGAACGAAAATCACACGTATTTGACAACAAGAGAGGGATAAAATCTATGCTTATCGAAACGTTCTCTCGCAAGCTTAGTATTTTCATGATTTTCCGTCGAATGGGTGGATGCATGGAAGAGATAAAAATATGGTTGTGATGCGGGTCACAACAAGAACATTTGGATACACTTTTTTCACAATCGGAACGGCTTTGCAAACATCGTCGGACACGAATTCGACTACTATCCATGCATATAATCACCTATGGCACATGATTGATCGATCATGTCCTTTTGGATGATGATCATGTTGGTCCAAAATGATCGATCATGCATGTTTGGTTGATCGATCATCTGGGACAGTGGACCCATTTGATGCAAATTAACTCTAAAAAGAAGTAGAATCATCTAGGACATCGTAATATATGATAGATGCCTCGATCTATGAAAATAAGTGATAAATAACCAATTTGGATCATCGATCAATGAAAAGTAATGGTCAAGAGTAGGCAATGTTCAAAATTATCGATCATAATTTGAAGAAATGAGCGATCAGTGTGTCTTACCAATCATATAGAAGCCAATGATCGATTAATTCACAGGAAGACACGAGTCCTAGTATCCTTCGCTGGAGATTAAGCCATACATCACTATATTTTTCTCTCGGGAGATGAGTACAATATAAATAAGAATGACTAAACAATCCCTTATATATCAATGATCTATGCAATAATGCAACTCAACCTTAAAATCTTGTCATCAAAATTCACACATGTATATCGCTTGAATTGAAGTAAACGCCATGTCCCAGTTAATTACTAAACACTTTAATTAAATTTCAAAACTAAATCGTCCATATAATAAATTAATATTCCTTGTGATGTCTTCCATAGTTAAATGCATAACAATAAATATTATTCATTATTTTTAAAAAAATAGAAAGAATATTATATTACATGTTATATTATTAACAACAAATCATATGACAAGGAGTACAATTTTTTGATGAAAAAATAGACGGAAAAAAACGCCGATATATTAAACTTTATTAATGATTATTCTTTGTGAATTACAAGGACAGAAGATAACTTCGTAATGATAATATTCTTTGTGATATATTTAACATCAGGGGGAATATTCAAATTATTCCTTGTTGTGAGTCACTTTTGTTATAATGATGGTACTGTGGATATATTCGAGGATGTGTACATAGTAGGGATGAAAACGAATGTGAATATATTCGTATCCGATCCACTATCGTATTTGTTTTATACATATTTTGACATTCGTATTCGTATTTGTTTTAATATAGATGCGGAGATGGATATCATTTTGACATTCGTTAATATTCGCATTTGTATATTCGTTTTCGTATATATCTATAGTAATATTTTTATTTATAACTGCAAGTAACATCATTTTTTGATTGCATTCGCAATTTTTGATATAATGTTGTGAAATTCATATATCCGATGTATTTATTTTATGTGTAAATCATCCTAAACATGTATATTTTAGTTAATATCTTAAAAATTTCTGTCATTATTCGTATCCGATTCGTATTCGTTTTAACATTCGTATTCATTTTAAGGATATGATAACACATTTTTCACACCCATCAATATTTGTATCCGTATTCGTACTCGTATTTTAAAATAGATAAGGATATGAGTATACATATATCCATATCCGTATCCGACCGTTTTCGTCCCTAATATATAGCCAAGCCTTTAACCAATGACTTAGCTTTTACGATAGCCTTATTCTATCCCCGGATGCGTAAATGTATACTCAGAGATCAGAAATTGTGATCCGTTAAATATTCCATTTTTGAAATTATATTCCATAGATGTTAAGATAGAGTATGGTTAGATTTTTTACAAGATTTCGGAAGAAAGAACAAGACCTACAACTACAACATGCCTTTCTAGAAGGGGGGAGCGGATTGTCAGCTGTACAACAGACACTGTTGCAGTGTTCGAGCCGCTCGATCAAGATGAAACGGTTCGCATGAATTCGCACAGTCAAACCCACAAAAATGTGTGAATTTATGTGAACCGCTCGATCTTGATCGAGCAGCTCCGAATACTGTGGCAGAGTCAGCTGTCCAGGAGACGATCCACGCTCTCTAGAGGGACCCATCCTTAGAGGGACCCATCCTTTGATATGCATGCGTAGTCAACTTGCGATCGCACGCACCGCGTGGTCAACTGCACAGTCGCCGAAGTCTCCAACGTACGTAGAAGTAGAACTCCTCGCACAGAAATCGTCACCTGCAGCGTAATGAAGTGCAGCATCGCGCAGGAGGAAGGGCACCGTGCGCGCGAGGACAAGTCGCAATCGGCGCGTGGCGCTACATGTGTCACATCGCATGCTCCCCACTTCCCACACATCCTTCGATTATAAACTCAAAGCCATGCACAGACCTCACCTCCACCGACACAATGTCACCACCGCCCCCTCATGTCCTCCTCTACCTATCGTTCACCCTCATTGCCTCCGTCCACTGCCAGCTCCCTCCCCCGGACCCCGCCGCCATTCTGCCTCCCCTCGACTCGACGTCGGCACCTCCGGCTGTTTGCGAGAACTGCTCTCTCTGTCAGACCGCATGCGGTCCGACCACTAATCCGTCGCCGCCGCCTCCTCCGCAGCCAGTAGTAACGGACTGGGTTCCGCCACCGCCTCCGCCTCCATCACCGGAGGTTGTCGGAGGTGGTGGTGTTGCGGGCAATTGCCCACCGACCACTGTGGTGCAGTGCTGCCCGCCGCCGCCGCAGTTCGGTCCGGGCATGCCGTTACCGACGCCGTACTACAACTACTGTGGTGTGGGTGTAGAGTCGAGGAGGGTGTTTGGATATGTGTTGTGTGTGGTTTGGTTATTGAAATTTTGAGGACCTTTTAGGATGAAGGAGATTTGTGGGGATGGTTGGGGAGTGGTTCTCTCCTATTTGATCATGTACTGATTTTGTTTGTTTATATACTGGATAGAGTTTAAGGATTAGGGTTCCTTTCTCGTGAATGGTTTGATCTGTGTTTGCCTACTGTTTTGCTATAGCGTATGCAGTTCAAGAACTTGACATGCTATTCGAATACGGTGGAGAAATAAAGAGTTTATAACTTGACATGTTAATAAGAGTGTCCCCAACTGTGATGTTTCTGCCTTCTTCTTAGGTTTCTGCAAAATAGTTGTTGATAGAACCTTTTGGTACTCATTTCATTTTGATCGTAGAAGTGTTAGCTTGGTTCTAGGGATTTCTCCCAAGTTTCTTACCATTCTTGACTTTATCAGAAGTTAAGATTAATATTCGCAGGGTTTTTTATGTAATGTGGTAGTAGTATTGCTTGTATTAGAATGTTCATAACTAATTCCAAACTTAGTTCTTGATTAATGTGATGTTCCCAGTAATTTATCTAGTTTTTTCTTTATCCTTAGTAAACCTTCATAGATCAACTACAAGCATTCTAATTGTCTTCTTTCATTTAACAAGATTATCTTCTAGTCTATCTATGTTATTAGTAAGTAGATAAATTTCTTTTCCACGCCCATAACGAGGAGAAAGTGCATAGTCATTATGCTTTTAAATGTTATTTCTAAGAAATTCTAATTTTAAATCATGCTCTAATTGTGTAGTGTGTACAACAGTCTTGAGCAATTTATTTATTTTTCTTTAATTTAACTATTAAATCATGAAACTCAATTAGAACATATCTAAGTTCATCGGTATTTGTTTCATCATATGTTACCTTATTATCGATTGCCATGAATCTAAGCAAAGCCTCTTCATTGTCTGAGTCATCGAATTCACTCTTGCTTTTGTAGGATCCTAAGTGGCTTGCATGGCTTTCCTCTTTGGATACTTACGTTGATGTCTGGAGGACCCCTTCTTTCTTTCGCTATCACTCACTTCTCTTTTTCTTGTGAGACTCATCATGCTCGTTTGGAAAGAGGGTTGACGTGGGTTGGGGTAGCCTCTTGTGAATAGTAGCTGTTTAGATGATCATGAGGGTTGATAGATGCTTGGAATAAGGAATATTATGCGATGTTATATTGATTTGTGATGGAAATCCAGTGATTTTATTCAAGATATCATAAATTATTCAAGATATCATAAATTATTTTATAGGATAAGACTTGATTGACGCTTCTTTTGAGATGTCATATAAAAGGGCATTCAATACATTTGAATTGTGTGTAGCTTGATTATTATTCAATTCATTCACTTATTATGATTTATCCAGTGAATATACTTTCTTTCAATGATGTTGCACACTTCATGATTCATGGACTCTAAAAATATATGCATTCATACCTTTCGGTAGTTATAGTTAGTACCGTCGAAAGGAGATGGTCTTATTGTCGGTTGACTCTCGAAGTTGTTTACTATTGTCATGTGTGCAGATTACTATGATGTCAATCTGCATTGACCAAGCTTTGATACCCAAGGTGATACCTAAAGGACTGATATAACTCTATGGGATGAATAGTAGTTAACAAAAAAAATAAATAGATAATAAAATTGTACAAACTCAAGCAGAAAGATCAATTCGGCTAAAGAAAGCACTATACAAAGATGTTAACGTGAAAACCTTGATGGGTGAAAACCAAGACCCAAGTTCGTGATAGGATTCCCGACCAGTCATGCCAATAAACTGCCTCATGCTAAGAGATATTTAACAAAAAAAATAATTTGTTTACAAGAGTCTTGGATTAGACACCAAACACTTTGCAATCTTATATCAAACATTGAAGTCCCTGCTCTGGATCAAACAACAAAGTCTTCAAATGTATATCACACATCATGGTACTGTCGAGGATGGATTAGACATCTAAGTCCTTGAACCTTCATGGATCAAGCATAAAGCAACCATCACGGTTTGGATCGAACACAACCGGCTTCTAGCTGATTGATAATTCTTCAGCCTAAGTTATATTGATTGAGTTGTACTATATTCAAACAAAATAGTTGACGAAAACCACACTAATGAAATATGTGATGGAGATACTATGTGAAGAGAGGATGGTATTCATTTTTTGCTTGGTAATATTCCCTGGTCGAACACAAGGAGCCGATAAAGTTATTACATCTGAATCGAGTAAAATTCATTGCATTTGATTTTGATGTGATTTACACTAATGTGAGGTGATGTGGAGTCAATGCAATAAGACTTGAATGCAGATAAAATGTGTATACCAATGTTGTGAATGTTATGCAATGTATGGTAATGCTTTGTATTTTTGTATTTTTATATTTATTTATATACTATATATTTTATATAGTTTTGATTTTATAAACTATTAATTTATTCGAAAATATTTAAAATAAAAAATAAATAGTGGTACATATAATAAGATATGAATGCAATGATGGTTTAATTTATTTTTGTTGTGCTAAAACTATAATAAAAATGGAAATAAATATTTTTGCATCTTTGGAATTTTGTGATGCTTTTAGGTACTTTAAAAATATGTGAATAATTTTAAAATAAAACTAGAGTCTATATAAATTTTAAAATGGATTTTAATCCCACTTTATAAAATAAGATTAGTGGTTAAAAAAGGCCTAAAATTCTTGAGTTTATTTTTACATGAATAGCATGTTTCAAAATAAATCTAGATCATACATTATTTTTTGGAATTTTATTAATTTTATATTCTAAGAAAAATGTGGGATGATGAACTTTTGTTCTAGACGTATGCAGATCAGATTGGGTGTATAATCATGATCAATGTAACCATATTACAATAATACAAATATTAGAACCTCAATAACAAAGAATATATGTATTAAAGAGTATGAGGTAAAACTACAATTATCTATTTCTTAAGGAGCATGCTCATAAGATGATTGCAAGGCCTTAGAGTTATGGCTGTGAAGTGTAGAGTAGCAAACAACTCCAGATCTTACTCTCAAAGAATCAATGGATATAAGAGAGAAGATGATTTATTGCTTATTGTTTTGTATTGAACAATGGGCTAAGGTCCTATTTATTAGTCAAAATCCTCCACAATGTTGGGGACAAATCATGGAATAAGTCAGCTTCAAAAACATTCTTGAAAAAGTTGACCAGTTGGATGAAAAAATCGACCAACTAGAATTAAAAAATTGATTGATCAGGAGAAAAAATATTGATAGATCAAGAATTAAAAAGTTGATTGATCAAGAGAGAAAGTGCTAATATATCATAATTCAAAAGTTGATCGATCAAGTGATCGTTATTAGTCGATTGTGATTAATCAACTTTTTCACTTGATCGAAGAGGTACTATAGGGTGTAGATGGGTATAGAAAAGGTCAACCCCGACGAGATGCCTTAAAGGGCTTCTGAAGGCGACTAGTTCAAGCTCTCCTTGGTAAATACATTAGAATGATGTCTTGGAAGACCTCTCAATGGACTTGGAGATTAAATGAGTTGTGTTAGTTCTAATAAGGTATTATATTGCATGGAAGCGATTGATTCATAGGGTTACTTACATATTTACGAATAGACTAAATTACGTAATAAAATCTTTTTCTTGTCACGATGTGAAAGGGTTTAAAGGATTAAAAGTGGATCCATTAAGCATCTAATCATTATGTCATAATCGATATGAAAATTTGCTCCGAATCAACTTCAATTTGATAAAATCTCTAGTGAACTAAAAAAACCTATAAATAGGAAAGAAGGGAATTGATCATAAATATCTATCTCTTAGAAGTTCACTGATAATTCCTATCTCTGGGAAATCTGTGGAGTTGCATCCATTGGTGGAGGAGCCTTTAAGGAAAGGTGTCGTTTTGTTGTATCGGAACGACATCATCGCCTCGTTGCATATGATCAACTTCTACCACGAGAAGGAGAGAGAGAGAGAGAGAGAGAGAGAGAGAGAGAGAGAGAGAGAGAGAGAGAGAGAGAAAGAGAGTCTTCGATGACTTCCGAGAGGAAAAGGTGAGAGAGATCATGATCATGGCTAGAGAAGGGATTTCTTGTGTGCCACCCACCTCCATAAGAATTATAGCCTTGGCTAGATAAGGGATTTCTCGTGTGCCACCTGCCACCTAAAGATGTCTGCCTTCTCCACCTTTCACCTCTGATCTTGTTGAACACCAACATCGTGTGGTTAGACTAACTCAAGATAAACTCAAGTTAAACACTCGAATAAAGTTAATATTGACGTTAGAGGTTGTGGTATAGGACAGAGCATGTTTGCAGGGGGTATGGGACATGTAATTTACAAAATTTTATATGATCTCATGATATAAAAATCCCTTTTCTTATTTTAAGGATTTAGCATTTAGCTTTTAAGTGAAAAGAAAGAGTTGTGATAAGAGGACTTGTATCCACCATTTATATGAAAAAAAGAGATGAATCACACCGATTATGGTCTTACAAGGAATTGGAATATGTGCAAATGGGTATTATATATATTATATGTGGATTAATGGATATGATCAGATTTGATTTTGATAATATCATCTAGTCTAATCCATACTATAATGGATTTGAAAAATTCCAATCCTATCTGCTCCGTTACAATAATAAAACAAAATTAGTTCAATACAATAACATTGATCTTAGATCTAAATATGGATATGATTTTTTTCAAATTTATGTATATATGTAGGGTCATATGTGGCTGCCCCCTAGGGGCAACCAACATGGCTGCCCCCACCTTATTTGGGCAAATTTTTTTATTTTTTTTTTTGAAAAATAACACCATGTACATTCATCCCTATATCCCTCCTATATACCATTCGAATTTCGTTAGAAACAGAGACTCCTACGGCCTCCATCCAGACAGTAATTTTTTAACGGTAACGAGATTTTTTTAAATCGATACCATCGAGATGGAGGCCGTAGGAGTCTATGTTTCTGACGAAATTCGAATGACATATAGGAGGGATATATGGATGAATATACATGGTTTTATTTTTCAAAAAAAAAATAAAAAAACGCCGAAAAATGGAGCGGGGGCAGCCCCATTTTTTCCATATATGTATTACCGAATTTGTGCATGTGTGTATGTATGTGTCACATGATACGTGTAATATATTATATTTTGGAGTTATTTCAATGTAGAAAGAAAATTGCTTTTGTGCTAATTTTTTCGTTTATCAAATTATTTTTTTCCTCTTTTACTATGTGGCAGTTATAATATATGCGATTTTGGTTTAGTCAACCTTTAATTTCAAATTTGCAAAAAATATTCTTTCAATGGTTAAAAGATATGAATAATCTATAAAATAATCCGTATCATCTTTGAAATATTAATCTCCAAATTATGATTATCCTATTTCATATTTTTATTCATATTTATAAATACGATTTGGTCATTTTCAAATTTTACATCCGAATCAAAATTTTGAATTATATAATAATGTATCAAAATACATATATCTATATTCATATTCAGTCGTATTCGTTATTTTCTCCTGCAGTGGGCAACCACATCAGACGATCCACTTTGCACCTAATATGCTCCATGCTTACGTTGATTGATAGCTTTTAAAGATAATTAAAAAAACTTATCCCTTGTTTTTTTATTCTCGGTATCAAACAGATCTCTCAGATTTTTTTAAACAAGAGTGTCTCTTGTCGTCATTGGTCGTCTACTCATCCGTATAATTGGCAGGTACTGAGCCAAATGCCCATCGATCACTCTTAAATTACGGAGGGGTACGCTGAAAGCCAGTTGTAGATACGTTGAGTGCGAGGGGTACATTATTGAAAAGCAGGTAAAACGTAATCCTCGAGCTATAAAGAGAGCCATCCGAGTTGAGCTCGAGATGCGAGAGACCAATCCGGATAGCGAAAGAGAAGCCGCAGAACGAGAGCAAATCTTCGATTTCCACTCATGGCAGAGCTCAAAGGCAAGTGGGTCAAGGTCGGTTTTCTTCTCCTTTACCGTATTGCAACGTCTTCAAGTTTTGCATATGAAGTGTTCGATGATAAGCCCCAGTGAGCGTCCTGGTTGTAGGATTTCTCGAAAGTAATTAACTATTCCCACGGAATATGGGTTAGATCTTGAATTCCCCCGAATAGTTTAATGATTAGTTCGTGCGTTCTTATTTAGTTATTATATTTTAGTTTGTAGGCATAAATAAGTGGTCTATGAGGAAGAAATGTGTACTCAACTACATGAACAAGGAAGTATGCAACATCTTTCAAGTAACAACTATAGCCAATTATCGATTCTCCCGTGATTTGTGATCTGTGACAAAGCAACATTCCATCGAATGAAAGTTGCTACTTGATTCATAACAAAGCAGTTGGTAATATGGGGCATGACTCTCTCGGTGTTTGATACGTTTGTCTCTTTTGTCTGATGAAACGAAGATGATCACTAGCATATTATATTTGGGAGCCATCCTGCTTGATAATGCTGATTGAAGATCCACAAGTCACAAAATATGATTGTGCATTTACTATAACTTGCTATAAATTCTCACTGTGCACAAAAGTACTAAGATTATCGAGAGTTTTCTATCCAGATCACAAAATTTATAGTTTGCAGAGTTAATTCTGCAAATTATACGTTTTTACATATGTTGTCTTCTTTCTCTTGCAATTTGTTTCTATTTCTTAGTTAGCACACTTAATTCTCCTCATGGAACATAAGGTGGGTCGATAATACCTTTACCTAATTAGCATACTATGTAACACAGATACTGAATGGCATAAGATGTGTTAGAAACTTACTTCCTGTAGGCAATATTAATTAAAAATCCTAATTATAAAATCTGTAAATTCTTTGAGCTCTCCAAAAATGGAGGATGGCTACTTCTGCCTCTCACTTTAGAGCTAGTATTATCTACTACTACAATACTTTCGCCCTCCCACTCCGCAGTTATCACTGGGGCTTGGCTTTTGCCCGAACTTCCACAGTTTGTATCATCACTGAAAGTCCTTACACCTCTCACCTTGTTTCCGAGCTTGAGTTTCTCATCTTGTCATGTCACTAGCTTTCATCTATGTTAAATCACGTAAACCTTACTGCAAGACCTGAACAAAGAGGAAGGTCCCCTCAAAAGGGATTTGCGTGGTTGTCAGACAAAAGGATATGGAACATTTGTGGTTGTCCCTCATGCTTGTTTGGTTTCAGTCACAGGGTAGATGATGGAATAAGCGGTTTTTCCTTGTACTTCGAAGGGTTGAATTGCTAATTTTGAGATAACTTTTCTTGTCCGAAAATAGAAAAACAGGGTTGAAACCAAAAGAAATTCCTTTAAAAATAGTTCCTATCCTAACATCATGTGAACCCATCTGTTTTCACCACAAATTATATCAGGCGGTAATTGTTAGGACTAGAGTGATATTAGGATTAGAAATCCTGATAGGGTGGGACTCTTAATCCTAATAGTAGTTGAGTTGTAGTCTATTTATATTCCTATTGGGAGTAGGACTATGAGGTTGTAACTGAGCTATATATAAAGGGGGTGGAGGCATTGCCTCAACACTATTACAAGAATAATGTAACCCCTTAGAGAGGGGGAGAGGGAGAAGAAAGAGATGACAGAGCGAGGGAGCGGAGAGAGTTGTACGCATTCTAATTTATAGTGATCTTTCTTCTCCGGTGGTCACGAGAGGTGACCGACCACCATTATATCTGGTTGTTCTTTCTTTCATGTGCTTCCGTATTGGTGGTCGATTGTGCATCTATATCTGTATTTGAGGTTCATCCGGTATCCGAGCGGAGACGATACCAATAGTTCGTATCTCCATCAACTGGTATCAGAGCAGAGTTGGTACTGCTTCTGTTCCCAATAACTGGTATCAGAGTCGTGTTCAACATTGTTGAAGGGACGTGATGCGACGGATCAGAGCGAAGTTTGATGTCGATGAGACGATGCGATGCAACGGATGAACAATTCTCAGAAGTTGTGATATGGTAGTCTTTTGGATAAATCGAGCAAAGGCATCAAAGAATAATGCTAGCGGTGACTGGTAGGAGATCGTGTAAGGTGGCACGTTGAGAACACTCAGTGATGGGTACGCCATCCAGAGGCAGTGAGTTCCTGCTAACAAGACTTCAGATGACAAGGATGGCCCGGTGCAGACCCAAGATGATGAAGAGATCACGATTGAATTGTACTCAAGGGGAAGATTGTTAGGATTAGAGTTATATTAGCATTAGAAATCATAATGGAGTGGGACTCCTAATCCTAATAGTAGTTGAGTTGTATTCTATTTATAGTCCTATTGGAAATAGGACTATGGGGTTGTAACTGGGCTATATATAGTGGGGGATGGAGGCATTGCCTCAACACCACTACAAGAACAATGTAACCCCTGAGAGAGGGGGAGAGGGAAAAGAAAGAGATGAGAGAGCGAGGGAACAGAGAGAGTTGTATGCGTTCTAATTTATAGTGATCTTTCTTCTCCGGTGGTCGCGAGAGATGACTGACAACCATTATATCTTGTTGTTCTTTCTTTCATGTGCTTCCGTGTTGATGGTCGATTGTGCATCTATATCCTTATCTGAGGTTCATCCAGTATCCGAGCGGAGACGATACCGATAGTTCATATCCCCATCAACTGGTATCGGAGTAGAGTTGGTATCATTTCTGTTGTCAACAATAATCCTGTCACTATGAGGTTTACTCTTCTGCAATGAATGCGCATAAGCATACATGCTTCGTAAAATTGGAAGGCTTGAGCCTCGATGATCAAATAGTCCTGCATGTTTCTCACTTTGTGCATCGTGGAGCTTATGTGTGCAAAAAAGGTTGAGGTTGTTAGTTGATTTACATGATTAAGAATTGGAGTTGTTTAACAGTAATAACTAAAAAAATACAGTTATGTGGTGCCTTTATCTGGTCACGGAAGCATTCTTATTTCTGTAACATAGCATATTGTGAACAATACACCAACTTTTCATATCTGCTTACATGCATTTAGTAAAGATTATATGAATTAGTATTTCGACAAATGTATACTATAGGATGGACTCAGATATTGAGATTGGTCTTCTTTCTTCAAAGTCTGGAAAATGAGGCGTCGTGAATATATCATTAATATATCACCGTAAATGGCGTAAAAGATGCATTTCTCAGTAACTAACGGTTCTATAGTTTTTTTAGAAATTAAGTCATTTCAGAAACAAGCATTGAGGGAAAATGATGTGTGGTGTATGCAATTGCCATGAGAGAAATTCCTAAGTAATTTCTCGGGATTACAAAAATCCATAGGTATTGCAAAATCACTTTTTTACCTTGTATTGTAGTAGTATCTCATTCTAAAGATGCGAAACAACTGAATGTTTTTTTACCTGGGTACTACAGGTATAGCGCATCTTAAGAATGCGACTTTGGTATCACATACCCATGATGTGATATAGCTTTATATCACATTCTCGGTATGCGATATACAGTAAAATCCATGGACTCTTAAACCTATTCAATCATGTTTTATCTGCTTCCTTTGCCACTTCTCCTCTCATCGCTCAAGCCTCTTCGTGTCCGGCGATCCTTTCAACCACCTCGTGTCCCCGCTCTGCCGACGGCTCCTCGGTGGTGTTCATGCGATGCCGCCTCCGCGTCATTGGTGGTCTTCTCACATCTCCGCCTCTATTCTTGAGTTCTCCCTTGTTTCTCGAAAGCTTAGGTAAAGTCCATGAACCTTTAGGTTGTTAGGTTTAGATTATATCATACATGATTTTTTCCAATTTTGTGTTCCTATAATGCTGAGTTATATGTGTCCTCACGTATTAGGTTGGAATGGAGTCGATTTATTGCATGTTTTATTTGAATGGTTCAATTATTGGTTCTTCGACGACCAATGTGCGTGGTTTTGGGTTAATATCGATCATGTCATCCGGGAGTTGTTGAACCTAGTCCATCAGAAGTTCAACCTGGACAAGAACAATCATAAAATCAAACCATCACATCACATTCCACGCGGGACAGGTGAAGAGCCAATATTGACGTTTATCGTCAATGATGATGATGTACATGAAGTTTTTGTGTATGCCCAGACTAATGAAAAATCGACACCTACTGACATTAATATTGAGATATTGTCGACAGGCGAAGTGCCGAATGTTGTTAATGCGGAGGATCACCTCACTTCTGGTCCCTCCATTTTCCGGAGCACCGGTGATCCCATACCACAACCATCTACATATCACGAATGGCACATGAGTGACGAGCTCTTGAGAGAGATTAATCAAGCCTTGGACGACGCCATCCCTAGGGTAACTGATGATGAGCTGGAAGATGACAGTGATTGTGAGGTTGAAGATAATGTTGCAAATGAGGAGATGCGAGCTGATAAAATCATTCTCCAAGTAATTGTTCCCCGTTTATCATTTTTTGGAGTTAGATGGTCTCAAACCCGTTCAACATATGAGGATGACATTCGAAATAAGTCTGGGCTTGACAATGTTGGTGCTAAACTTCGAAAAGGCAGAACATTCAAGTGTAAAGATGATTTGATGTATTTTGTAAAGAAGCATCACATCCTTACACACTACGACTTCAAGGTTAAAGAATCTAGCATGTTGATCTGGTTTGTTTTTTTGCATCAACTAATCAAAATGATGTCTTCGATATCTACATGGTCATTACAGGAAATTCGATGGTATATGGGTGATCTCTAAGATTGTCTATCCACACACTTGCATAAACCCAACGGTTAATCAGGATCATCCTCAATTGGACTACAAATTCATGTCTAGATCACTTTTATCCCTGGTGAGGGATGATCCTACTTTTTGAGTGTCAAGTTGTAGAGCTCACATTCATGAGAAGTTCAATTACTGTGTAACGAAAAAAGCATGGGATGCTCGAAGGAAAGCATTTGGAATACAGTGATGGGAAGAAGTCATATGCTGAGATGTTGTATCTTTTGCCTACAATGAAGGCTGCCATTCCGGAGACTGAAATAGATATCAAACACACTCAACACCCCGACACGCGGAATCCACATTGTCGTAGATTTCAACGGTGTTTTTGGACATTTGACCCTTGGATCGAAGCACTCAAATATTGCAGGCATTTGATAAGCATTGATGGCACTCATTTTTACGGCAAGTACAAATAGAAATTATTAATTTCTTGTGGGGTGGATGGAGATAAACATATCGTTCCTCTTGCATTCGAAATTGTTGACGAGGAATCCGGCCCTACATGGAAGTGGTTCCTTTGGTTGCTACGTATCAGAGTAATTAGTGTACATGCAGGACCAATATGTATTATCGCTGACCGTTGTTCTAGTATAAAATCTGCAATGAATGATGTCGATGTTGATTTGTTAGAACCTTTCGCATACTGGTATTTTTGTTCAAGGCATGTTGCAAGCAACTTCAACAATGTTTTTAAGAATAGGTATATGGAAATGTTGGTACAGTCTACCGCACTTCAAACAACGAGTAAGAAGTTTGCATATTTCATGAGGAAATTGCAGGAGTGGAACCCATATGCAGGTAGATGGTTTTCAAGTCACGATTGTCATAGAGAGCAATGTACTTTAGCATATGATGGTGGTTATAGATTTGGGCAAATGACTACAAATCTAAGTAAAAGTTACAATGTGGTTCTTAAGGATGCATGATGTTTGCCGATTGCTGCACTAATCGAGAAGACATTTTATATTTGTGTCTTATACTTCAACGAGCGAGCTGATGAGGCTATTGTTGCCCTCGCCCCTGGCAAAAAAATCACTTATTCACCGCAACAAAGCTACACCGATGGAGTGCAGCTGCAAATAGACACACAGTAACTCACATACAAAGACAACCAGACATATTATTTGAGGTCTTGAGTGGTGTTCGGCATACGAAGTATGGGATTTGAGGCCGCAAACGGTACACGGTGAACTTAGGACAACAAACATGTACATGTAATAAATGGCAAATTTTTCGCATTACATATTCTCACGCTATTGTTGAAACTTCGCAACATCAAATAGATGATAATTATATTGGTGATTGGTACACATGGGTGTTCTGTATGGCGGAGATATAAGAATGGTACTTGAGAGCATAGTAGATGGTGTATACTTAGAAGTGGAAGCATGTAGTCGACTGAATGGTACTTCAAATCTGCTGTACTGCAGTCAAGGGGTTTAGCTGGTGGCTGTTGCGGTTGATAGTGGAATGATGCAAAGATTGATAGGGTGGTTTGGAGTATGGAGACATTAGACGTTATTTGAAGATTGGTGCATCCCAAGTTCTATTATCAACTAAGAGGTTGAGGTTGGGATGAGATATTGAGGCTATCAATACCCTTAGAGTAGAAGAATGTTAGTGGATAGGCTGCAAATGGCGACGTGCTGGGCTCTGTGGAGGGACATGTTAGTGGAGGAGTTGCGGATGACTAGGTGTTGGGACTGGATGAGGAGTTCTGAAGAGATGGATGGGTGGTGGCATCGGAATCGACAAGACGTTCCAATGGAGGTCATTGGTCGGTGGCACTGCAACTGAGGATGTCAGGGGGAGCTTGGTGAGCAAGACTCATTGGAAGTACTTGAAGGGTTGATGAGCTCAACCAAGAACAACTCGACCTGGTACCATGTCAAGAGAAGATAAAAGAAAAAAAGAAGAGGATTCTTTCCTACAATGATCGTAGGTTATTGTGCCTTTTATAGGCATGGATGGAAGAGATTGAGAGACGAGAATAGGAGATGGAAATGAACAAGGGGAGAGACATTGCAACTCTATTAGATCGGGCTGTATGGGAGCTCACACCGATTGAGCTGTGTGAAATCTTCCTGTTGAGTGGGTGCTCCTATTATTGACATGTTTATCAATAAATATGGTAGAATTAAACACTTACTGGCTATAAAGATGTGCATTCTGGACTTCAAGTTTTTGACGTGTGCCAAATTATGTAGTACATGATGAAATATTAATATATGCCTATGTTAAGATATTTGTGTATTTGGGCCTCTGTTGAGGGTTAGTTCCACATTGCTGAGTGGAAGAACTTGGTTTAGTTGGTGAGGCTGTAAATAGTCATACACCTCTTGTACCCATGGAGAGCATTTTAATAGAAAACCTAATCTTTCGAGGATTTCTCCCATGGTTTCATCTTGCTCCTTAACGAGTAGCGTTCCACGTAAATCCAAGTATTCTATATGTTTGTTGCTCTGATTATCTATTTTGCTTCTGTATTTCATATTTTATACCTTAGAAGGTAAGATATGCAGTTAAAGGAAACTACAATGCAATACACGTTTAAATTCTTAAATTGAATATATTAGTGGATAAATAATAAATAGTAGATAGTATATACTTACTTGGTTGCCTATAAGAATTAGAAGTTCTTAGATGGATCCGTGAATGCTCCATGCTAAACATAGGTGTTACCTTATAGTGTTTTTATATGTATAATTATATTATAATGTCATATACGAATACTTGGTTCAAATTCCACCAAGTATTGCCTAATTTCATGATCGATTGTATACATGGGTGATTTGATGGAAGGATATTGCAGTTCTGAAACCGTTATTATACCATGAATCCTAATGTGCTAGTTGATCTCATGCAATTGTGATTGGGCTCCATGCTTAACTATCGCCTTCCTTAATGGAAGGCAAATCACCCATGATCCAAATGAGGGTCTCACTAAAGAGTGTACTATCGATAAAAAGGGATGCTTGTGTTCTCCGAGTTGAATTTGTAGTAAGAGTTACATATCAGGATCCATTTACATTAGGATAAACTATATAAGCTCTTAGGGTCTGTTCGGTGCAAGCATAAGACCCCGGAATAGAGGAGAATAAGGGGTCATTTTCCTTCCGACACGGTTCCCCGTGGTACGACTATTCTCCATTATTTCATCTTATTTCACTCTTATTCCTATCTTTATCCCACCTTACCTACCTTTATTTCACCTTATTCTCCTTATTCCTATCCTCCAGCCGAACAAAGAATAGACTCTTATTCTCGTTATTCCCAATTCTTATTCCTGCTTATTCCCGAACCGAACGGGCCCTTAGATTATTGCAAATAGTTGATGTAATCTAATGATGTCTGAGGCCACATATTAGACTTGGATCTCAGGCTTCTTATAAGCAAAAGAGTACTCACCAAAGAAGCAATGGCAAAAAATCTCTTAAAAAACAAAATACAACTATGATGTTGCGAAATGGAGGAGAAAGATCGCTGTCCTCAGAGAAAACCTAGAAATATACGTAGGAATACCCTCATTTCACACAGATATCTGATATACCTCTGAGATGTCACCTCTATCGTGTGATTTGTTCGGCTATATCTTCAAAAGAGATATAAACGAGTTGGCAAGTGGAACTATTTCACCGCTATTCTTGATATTTACATATGTAAACTATAATACTCGTATATGCTGAAGCTCATAATAGAAACTAGATTGAATCTCATTGGGAACTGTCTGCTCTCAAGGCGGTTTCAGTAAGTAGTCTATCATCTTGCTGAACTTCTGGCTTCGTTACGATATTGCAAGACATATTTGATGGTAACGTTGTGTAGCATAAGGGTTCGACATTGATTAATATTTTTTGGATGTGAAGTACCTATCTTTTTGTGCCCTGTATAAGCATTTTTTGTCAGAAAATTGTGGCAAGTAGGTGGATGTCAGGCAAATAATATGTCTGCACATCTACTTGTAATGTTTTCCTTGAGCCAGTTTCTCAAGTAACTTTAATTTGAGCATGGTATTCACCCAACATATTATGCTGTACTGTACCAGCTGGAGCAAAATGGAACAGGACCTGGCGCCAGAAGCTCCCATGCCATCGCAGTACTTGGTCATAAGGCCTATATTTTTGGGGGAGAGTTTTCACCCCGAGTCCCTGTTGACAACATTCTTCATGTCTTCGACCTCGAAAGTCAGACGTGGTCCGTCAGCAATGTCTCTGGTGGATCACCACCTCTTCCTCGAGTTGGTGTTACAATGGTTGCTGTAGGCCACACTATTTACGTATTTGGTGGCAGAGATGCTGAACACAAGGAGTTAAACGAGTTCTACTCTTTTGACACATCTACTAATGAATGGACTCTCTTGTCATCTGGGGAGTCTAGCCCTCCTGCACGAAGCTACCACTCCATGACAGCTGATGAAGGCCATGTATATGTATTTGGAGGATGTGGAGTAAATGGACGACTCAATGATCTCTGGGAATTCGACATTGCAGAAAGCAAATGGATCAAATTTCCCGAGCCTGGACCAAGTTGCCTACCTCGAGGAGGCCCTGGACTGGCAGTTTCAAATGAAAAAATCTGGGTTGTGTATGGGTTCTCTGGAGAGGAGCTCAATGACGTGCATTACTTCGATCCGAAGACGGGAAAGTGGGCTCTAGTCGAGACAACTGGGGACAAACCAAGCGCACGGAGTGTGTTCTCTTCAGCTGGCATTGGCAATCATGTCATTGTTTATGGAGGAGAAATAGACCCAAGTGACCTGGGCCACCTTGGTGCTGGGAAATTCTCTGAAGAACTATTTGCATTGGATACCGATACACTTGTTTGGAAGAGAATTGAAGCAGAAGCGAAGTCGGGCGAGCACCCAGGGCCTCGGGGATGGTGTGCATTCTCTGTTGGAAAGAGGGATGGACAGGAGGGATTGCTGGTTTATGGAGGGAATTCCCCCACGAATGATCGACTCGATGATCTTTTCTTTCTCACTCCTTCTGTTTAAGCTCTACATTTATGCAAATATCATGGGTCAGTCTAATAAGCACTTGTCTTGAGATTGCTACAGCTTCATGAATAGGGAACTGAATGTCTGTCGTCTCTGAATTTGGTAATAAGAGAGGCTTCTACATGGATGTAAATTGGTGTTTTCTGCTTTAATCATGTTAAAAATTCATTGTGAGACTAGTGATCAGTTTGCTGTCGAGTCTTGTTTGGAATGTCTTCATGCAACTTGATTGCATAGAAATTGCTCTGCATGTCTGATAATAAGAAATTTGATTTTTCCAGTAATGATTTAGTACATATTTTGATTGAATTACTTTTGAAATCCAGTTACAGTACTGTGATGTGATATTTTCAAAATTCTTTCTCCTCTGCGAGGCAAATAAATGTTGCATCATAAAAAAACTGAGAAAATCTAATTTTGATGTGGTTTGTGATGGTAGAGAGCCATACTACTCCAGGAGAGAAGCGATCTCATGTCTGTTTGCTAATGTTATTTCTTCATAATAAAACTTGTGGGTATGCATTAGATGAATCCTGTAATGATTGATATTTAAATTAGATCCATTATTTTATAGTTTGATCAAGATTTTATTAGAAACATGATTGATTGAAATTCGTTGTTAGAGTCGGATTTGAGTTGACCTTTTGAGATTGCATCTATGTCTATACTGAGGGAGGAAGGCCACCAATCATAGAGATTTTTTTGTAGAGCTGTATTCTGAACAAATAATTTTCAGAAGACTCATTTGACTGGAGATAAAAAGTATGCATTTTTGTAATAAATTTGTATTAATGTTACCTACCAATTTTCACCTGCTATCCAAACACATCCCACGTGGGTCTTTGCATGAGATGACATCCAACTGTCCTGCTGCCGGTTCATCATTCATATGATAACTTAATATCTCCAATATGTTCCTTTTGAAATTTTGGGTTTCATATCAGATATCATTTCTTTGAAACTAATTACGACATAATCTTATGTAAATGATCTTGCACTGAGTTCAATGAACAACATACAAACCCAAATGAGAAAAATAGTCCACTAATAACAACATACAAATAAAAATGTACTAAGCCTTCTCCCACTATAAGTAGGGTCGGCTACATGGATTCTTGCTCAAATCCATGTTGAAAGATTCGACTATTTTTTACGCTAACCGTCGACTACCTAAAGCAACCCTTGCAAGAGTGGGATCTGAACCTTGCTCTTTTGTGTGGAAGACAAACTGTACTACCACTAGACCATTAAGTGGATTAATAACAACATACAAATATTTACTAAAATCCTGTCATCGAACCCTTCTCGTCTGTTGCTTCCAATACTTAGAGTGGAAGGCTGTGTATTCGCACTGTCACCTTAGGCCTCGGTTTGTTCCTGTATACTCTTGAAACAAAGGAAGTTGGTGGTGAGCTAACTGTTTCGTGCTCTTCATCCCCGACGATGTATCTGTTCCGGACCTTGAACTACAAACCCACAAGATGGTGGAGCTGGGGAATTTGGAATACATGTGGAAGATGCAAGGGAAGTTCTGTAAGACCCTCGAAAAATAGTCCCCGCGTGGAATTTAATTGTGAGAGTGTATTACACGTAGTGGGGACTATTACTCAGAAACTTGGGCTTTAGCCATTTTGCTTTGTTGTCAACAAGTCTAATTGGGTAAGAACCAAACAAGTTGTCTGGATCAATTTTCCTCGACAGGGGGTTTGGATCAAGATCCAAGATGTTACATGTTTTCTTTACCATCTGATCTGATACAATGGTAAAGAAAGAATTATTATTCACTAGCTACTTCAAATGGCAGCCTATGCAAATCTTTTGACGCTCTTCTCCTTCACTTTGTTTCTTTTCAGTGATTCTCACCCTATTCATGTGGAGCTGTCGATAATTTTTTTAGCGATAGATATCAATCATCGCCAGTAAATCAGAATGGACTGATATTTCCCCGCAACCTGCAGTCTGGTTCCTACTGGGGACAGCACCATGTGACCTGCATTCCTGTCTTTCTATTCTACAGCTGGTAAGAAGAAAACTAAGATCCCAAATTTATTATGTTCCCATACTTTTTTAGGGGGTTGAATCATAATTGTTTTTTTACTTAAGGATGAAACCAGATGTTAAATGCATAATGATACCAACATCAAGTAGATATAACTAGTGAAATGAAATGGTTTTATTGAAATGGACATGGTTGCTAGGTTTCCTTTCTTAAGCCAGAGATTCCAGTAACAAGATACACTAGTCATGCATCTGAACATGAATCATGTGGATCATTCCATTTCTTTTTTGGGGGTTTATTGTCCTGCTCATATCGAATGCTGTGCAGTCCCTTAGGAACATAAATTTGTTGCTTTGTGAAATTCTTTGTGGTACTCATGGTTGAGTTAGGTTGTCTGTCATGCATCTGCCTTAGTTTTGGAAACCAGCTGGAATTGGATCATCAAAGTGGGCCAAACCAGATCATTTAAAAAATATATAGATTCGATCACGACGTAGCTTGGATGGATTTGACAAGGCCCAGATTTGAGGTTCCTTTCTGGTTGGTGAGGTTTGGATGTGGATGGGATAACTTCCTTGGAATTAATAATATGGAAGCAAACAATGACACCTTAAGAAACATGAGATTCTTACACTTTGTGCTCCTAATAACTTTCCAATAACACTTGCACCCTTATATTTCAATCACCTTTTGCTCCTCTGAGTAGTTACAGTCCCCTCCCCTGTTTTACCTGACATGAGGGTAGATGACTGAAATCTATTTGAATGTGATTATTAGGAACTTCTCGACATCAAAATGGTCACTTAGAACGAGAATAACATATAGAAGAAAGGAAAAGAAATTTGATGTTTTCCCAGTATTTTTCATATTGCAGGTACATCATTCACAGTTCTGCCCTTTTGTAATATCAATTATGCATCCACTTTACCTCCTGTTTGTTTGGAGAATAAACACTGGAATAAGGGGTCGATTCTCCATCCGACGCAGTTCCCAAGAGTACGGCTATTCCCATCCACATCCCATTATTTCACCTTATTCCAACTTCATTCCTATCTTTATTCCACCTTACCTACGCTTATTCCACATTATTCTCCTTATTCCTATCTTTCCACCCAAATAGAGAATAGACCATTATTCTCTTTATTCATCATCCTTATTCGTGCTTATTCCCGAACCGAACATGCCCTAAGGAAAGGGCAAAACTGTGAAATTTGTAAGAAGTCAAGGGCACAATTTATATTATAAAAAAGAGAGGGGCATAGCTGATATTGCAATAGTTAAGGACACAAGTGATCAAATCCCTATAGATAGAGCTCGCAATACACTGAGGTAGAAAAATCCCGATGAGATGCTTTCCTGTGCATGCATAACAATATATAAAATCCTTAATAGCTTTGCATGCATCAAAATATATATGATCCTTAATAAAAAGTAATCTTCATCCATTATATAATCAACAATCTTACCATGGTTTCTACTTTTCAGCTCATAATTCAAATATTAAAGTCTTAGATATTTCAGTTAAACTTTCGCAAACTATTGACTACAAAGAATGACTCAATCTTAGTAAAATCTCACATATGATATTATTACACTTAATTCCATTGAATCGCGGAGACATATTTGGCTAATATTCAAACAAAAAAATATGGTTAATACATAAATTACATTATCTTATAAAAAAACCTTCGTTGAAAGAATATACATTAATATCTTTCTATATGTTATTGACATCCAAAGGGTCAGTGTACAATTTCTTGTTAAATCACTAGGAAGAAGAAATATCCATTTCTAATCATAAAATTAATTGAGAAGGGATTGATATGGACGATCTGAAAAAAATATATTATTTCCTTTAGTTTGACTATGAAAAGTCCCATTTTAATAGTAAGAATTTAAATCCTTATTGTGATTTATCATCTTTGTCCCAAGCACATATATTCACAAAAGACATCTTCAATCGATAGTGTTGGATTTTCAACCATCTCTCAAATAATATTTAGCAACACGAAGTTGTTTAGACATTCCTTTATGAAGTTGCTTATGTGTTGTTTTGTTGCGGTCCTCGCCCTAAATATAACACATGCACATTATTCGAGTGAAGGAACTTGTCTTAGACAACCATCAGTTGCGCATATTACATTCACAAGATTGAGACTTAAGCAACTTTACTTCAAAAATGATTTAAGCCAATAGTGAGCACTTGTAAAATGGAATGTATTGTGATCTTTAAAGTCCATGCCCATTGTAGAAGTGTAGAGTGTATATCAAAGAACTTCCTTCATAATCTTTTATGTCCTCAATCTCACTATCTATCTCATGATAGCTAATATCATCTTCTTTGCATCCTCCAAAATTATTGCTTCTACTCTATTCTCCACCACATCATATGATATATTCATCCCACACCCATTGGTCCTTTGTATCAAGAACACCAACCCCAAGTCCTAACTCATTTAGGTGTACATCAACTGCACCAAAGTCTTTGAAATCTCAAATCAAGGACACCAACCTTGTACATCAAACAAATTTAAGATTCAATTGGCAAAGTTCAATGTTCCTTCTTACATATTTGCTTCATTGTATTACTCTTGAACACCATTTCTTGGATATAACATAGAGCATCAATGTCAATCAACTCCGCGACAAGTTTCATCTCCTTCCCATCCTCATAGATATTGAACATATGCATCATACCAACTTGGTTTCTACCCTCAACAAAGTTGCTCCATCCTTACTTTGAGGTCCTTATACCTCATCATAATGGAGCTTTGATTAATGCGCCAAGATAAAAGCTCTGATGTCGATGTTCTCATCCGATCAAAGAACATGTGAAATCTCGATCCATTCCGATATCTCATACTCCTTGTTGATGTAATTTTGGCCTCGACAACCCTTTAATGTCTTTAAAGTAATTCATGTAGGCAAAATATAAATAAAGAGGGCTAGAAATATAATTAGATCACTTGAAATTTGTAAGGATAAAAATTACCAACAATTCAAACAAGCATTTCACAAAGTAATATATTTATTTGAAAATTAAATTTGCATGAATTTAGGGTGCTTATTAATTTGGTGAACTTGAAACTTCCAATTTAAAACAAGGAGGTGGATGGGTGGAAATTTTGTATGTATTCTTGAGTTATTTCTTGAGTTTAAATTCTGTGGGCTTACATATGATGAGTCATTTCTCCAAGCTCTTGTTGCAATAAAGGAGACGAGGGTTGAAGGACCACAAGAGCACGTGTGTTGCTCCGGCTCAGGCATCAGCTTTCGAGCTCGAAAAAATCGATTTGTGTCTCGATACTTTTGATACGGGTTTTATTTAACAGGCAAGATAAATTAGTTTATCCGATTAATTTGATATTCGGTCAATGAGAATCCAATTTAAATTGGATGCTTTGGATTTTAACCGTTTTGTGGAAAGTGAGGATCCAATGGATGTCCTTTTACCAGAAGGATTACAGATCCGAAAAGATGCCCACGACCTCTATTTCTTCCCCTTCGCGATCACCTTCTCCTTGAATCCTCCACAAACGAAAACGCATGTTCTCTCGGACATTGCCTGTTGTATGAGGTTCTTTCATCGGAGTACCCCGACAACAATCGTGGTGTAGTTGTATTCAGGGAGCAGATCGCATGTGATCCTCTGCACCAATACTATGTGGGTCAACGCCTCGCCTCTTTAGGAACAATCATGTACAGGACGCTTCAGTGATCTCTAATCTTGATTTCTATTCTTGTTCTTCGGCTGCAAATGATTTATTCCATTGCCCGTTCAGGATGTTGCCTAATTTTATTATTGTGGATGATAATAAAACGTTTCTGACATCATATAATAAGTATCTGTTAATCTAATAGTTATTTCTTAATTTCCGGTTGATTATATTCGGATCAGCCGATCTTACCATTAAATTAAATCATGCTGATCATGAATGTTACTGTTTAACACTACCAGTATAATCAGTAAATGGTTTGGATGCAAATCAATCTTAGAATAAAAATCGTGGGAAAAAAAATAAAGTGTGGGTGCAACTAAGCAGACTATGGCACTTCCTGTCTGATATAAAAAAAAGTTAATCATAATATCGTCACAGTCATTTAAAATCATAGGTGCTCAAGTTACGGTTAATAGCAAGAACATAGAAAATTGATATTAAGAACCCGAATTAGTATTTATATCATGAAATTTTTTTATCATGCTATGTTTTATGGTAGGGGTTTGAATCCACATGCTATTTTGCCATCTTGCTATGTGTTTACTAGTGTAAAGCCCGTGCATTGCACGGTTAAATAGACTTCAATAATGCTAATATTTGGATACGCAATATAATTTTGTTCTATCACATTTTAAACGTTAGTTTGAGCCAGTTTGAATCGAAAACGGTTTTAAGTTGTTCGTACTTACAAATAAAAACCATTGAACCGTAAATCGATGTAGCAAAATCTACATAAAAAAGAACAAAGAAAGATATTTAAGCAATATTGTAATACTGTAGCAAAATCTTCATAAAAACAACAAATTTATGAAAGATATATCTAGGCGATATTGTAATAGTATAGAGCATGGTAGGAAAATGTGCAATTCGTTGATGTCAAAATATTGAATATAGTAATATTGTAAGGTGTTTTAGTAGTTAAGTTGAATACATATTGAGTTAGCTTGAAATACAAGATATAATTACTTCACGTAAGATGACATTGTTAACTTATAAATACGGGAAATTATAATAGAATAATCAAATATGAAATCATAAAATATCTCAAAAAAATATTTTCACATGGCATGTAGCGTCCAATTCTATCATCGTGGCAATAAAAACTTAGACTTGCAACGGGTAGTCGTAGTGTAAAATTCGTTGCCAAAGATAAGATAGCCAAAGAAGTGTAACAACAATGTTTTCATTGTAAATGTTAAAAACCTCGTTGCCAAAAATAAGATAGACAAAGAAGTGTAGCAACAATGTTTTCATTGTAAATGTCAAAAACCTTTTACATTGAAATATTTTAACTTCAAAAAAGTTCAACTAAATTTGTCTGAAAGTTTTGGCCCTTGACGTAAATTTGTTTAATGGTAATAAAGTATTAATTTGTAGGTGTAGATAAGAAACATATATCTTATCAAATAAGTTCTAAAGCGTGATAGATATAATTCTACGCGTCTTACTATCATTACTTATTATATGTTATATTCAGCATGCAAGAGTAATTTATAAACACTTAGTGATATTAAAAGTACTTAACATGAGATCGAAAAAAGACTTCGATGATGTAGTTGGAAAATGGCATGCGATTAAAACAGACAGAAATGGCAGCACTATTTATGACAATATGAGAATATAAACAAATAATAAAAACAACATCCAATCTAGGAATGACGGAGTATTTTGTGCTTATATAACGATGATAACAAAATATTTTGACCGAATGATCAAAATCTAAGAATTCCAATACAACATCGAATTCAAGATTTCAGTATGCTATGTAATGGTAAAATGGGTTAGCAGATCAGTATAATCAACATCCAATCCAAGAATCCCAATACTATCATTGCATGCATCTAAATAATTGGATTTTGAGGGCGATTACACCTTGATTGAGACTATGCTACGATGACCACGTTCTTACAATCATTAAATATATTTTTTAAGCATCATTTGATCTGGGATAGAAAAAATTTAAAAAATATGCAACACAATACATTGGTCTGCACCGTGAAATGGTCGTACTGAATGAAAAAACAAAAAAAATCATAACATCCAAGAGTAACAGATCATTCATTCTAATCATTGTCAATTTTTTATGGCATCTATGTAGAATTAACTTCTCCATACTTGGTAATGTTACAGTAAAAGTAAAATTATTTGATACATCTCTTATTAAACAAATGGAAAACAAAATCGCTCACCTTCAAAAGAAGAGGTTGGAGAAGAATGAAGAACCACTTTCAGATCATGAAAGAAGACCAAAGCAGAAGATAGAGAAATGTAAATATTGTGCATGCATGTATATATACAAACAACTGAGCAACTAATGCATATAAGAATGTAATCAAAGATGTGTCGTCGTGCTACGATGACTTTGAACCTTGATATTGTTTTGCATCAGACAAAGCTGGGACACAATGAAAAGAACCCCTGATATCTGCTGCACGTGAATAGATCCGACATAATAAGCAGAAGCATTTCCCATACCCATCTACAACCGGAACCTGCTTTGATGTCAAAGGACAAAATACAGAAAGGTTTGACCACCACCACCTGCAAAGATTCAAATTAATTCCAAAGACGTATAAAAGCCTCTATCATAACCTTCAACACGTTCTTTGCAACAATCTCTCTAAGAGGTGCTGATGCCCGTGAAGAATGAGACGGTGGGGAGCTTCGAGCTGCAGGGGAAGATGTGGCAATGTCGACGATGATAGAGGTCGTAGATAAGGGTCGATCCCATCCTTTCCTTGCTTATTCTTCTTCATGGTCGCGCTCACTGTTGGGAGCTGAGAGTTCAGAGATACGAAGGGGGAAGGAATTTTTTTTTTTTTTTTGAGAAGTAAATATAATTTTGTATTGATCTATGCAAAGAGAAGGGGCTAAAAGCCGCCCAGGCATACAAAAAGGCTGAACGCCAACTATATCTCCCTGTCAAACAAAAACCCCCATAGGGGAAAAACAAGAGAGATTAAAAACAATAAAAAGTCCAAAAATTGCTACAGAGATCCTCCAATAGGTAAACTGAAATCCACCTACAGGTAATCTGAGAACAAGTTCCTGAAGTCCCACAGAATAAGAGGCACGAGCGCACTCGCCGAGGAGCTGCTGGTCGCCGTCCAACGGTTGTTGCGCTCTTTCCAGATCCACCAAACGGTAATGGCAACAGCAGTTCTCAATTGATTTTGAGTATTTGAGGTCATTCCATGAGCATTCTTGATGTTCGCCAGGAGATCTCGGGTGTTCTGTCCACCCAAAATGGACGGGAGATCAAGCGCAGCACAGACATTGTTCCATACAGAGCAAGAGAACGGGCAGCTCCAGAAGATATGATCAACGCTTTCCAAATGGTGATCACAGAGAAGACAATTATGCTCAATGCAAAGCCCAAAGCGCGCAAGCCTTTCCCTTGTAGGAATTTTGTTTATGACCACCCGGTAGAGGCAACATTTATGTTTGGGGGCCGCATTAGACAACCAAACATCTTTCCACCATTCCACCGTAGTCCCTCTCCGCCTCACCAAATCAAAAGCAGAGTGAAACGAGAAACCTTTTTTACCATAGTCCCATGAGTACGGAGGGGCTCGTTGTTGTACAGCTCTCATCAAGGTTTGTCTACTTTTAAGCATATTTTTCCAAACGGCAGAAGCATCGCCAATCACGGCCACATCCCAGAAAGAATCCGCAGACAGGTGCTTGGCATGCAGGAAGTCAGCCCAGAGGGAGTTCTTAGCAGTTAAGAACCTCCAAGACCAAGCAATAGAGGAAGCCTTATTGAGATCTGCAAGAGAACGAAGACCAAGGCCACCTTCCGATTTTGACAGGCAAACATCGGCCCAAGCCACATGGTGCCATTTATAGTCCCAGAGGAAATCAGCACAAATGGAGCTAATGCGAGAGATAGTAGAAGAGGATAGGGCCGTAGCATCCGCCCAATAAAGAAGGACACCATTAACAACCGAATTCAGCAATTGAATGCGTCCCGCCAAAGATAGACATTTAGCCTTCCAACCACACAAAAGGCCCAAAATTTTCCCTTCCAGCCTTTTTCTGGCTGAGAGACACCCGCATTTAGAGCCCAAAACAATGCCAAGGTACGTGGTTGGGAAGGTATCCCCCACAAGCCCAGAAGCAAGGGTCCAACAAAATTGCCCCCTAACGTTTTTGGAGCAGAAGATCCGACTTTTAGCAACATTCATACAGAGTCCAGAGAGCTCCTTGAAATGGTTCATTACCCCACGGATCGCCTGCAAAGATTTTGTAGTGCATTTTGTGAAGAATAGAAGATCATCCGCATATATCAAATGGGTGGGTGCAGTAACGCGTCCACGCCCCATAGGTTTGAGGGTCCCCTTAGCCACTTCAATATCAACCAAGCAGGATAGAGCTTCCATTACCAAAGTAAAGAGCAAGGGACTGAGGGGGTCCCCTTGGCGCAACCCACGAGTCCCTTTGAAGAAGCCGTGAGAGACCCCATTAACAAGAACAGAAAAAGAAGCCGTAGCAATGCAGTTACGGACCCACGATATCCAAATCTCCCCAAAACCCAAGGAGGCCAGCCAATTCAGAAGGAAATGATGATTAACCGAGTCGAAAGCTTTCGCCAGATCAACCTTTAGACAAGCCCTAGAAGCACCACGCTTCCTGTTGAAGCCCAAAGTTAACTCCTGAGCCAGGCGGGAGCTGTCTCCAATTCGCCTATCTTTGGCGAACGCCATTTGATTTGGAGAGAGCAGCTGTGGAAGGACTGCTGAAAGCCTAGAGGAGAGGATTTTAGCAAAAATTTTGTAGACGACATTACAACACGCTATGAGCCTGAAGTCGCCAATGCCGGAAGGAGAAGGGACCTTAGGTACGAGGGTGAGAAAAGTATGGTTTACCTGGCGGACCATGGCACCGCCATTAAAGAGGAAGGACATGGCAGCAAGTACATCTTTTCCCACCAGAGACCAGTGATATTTGAAGAATTTGGCATTGAATCCGTCCGGACCCGGAGACTTAGAGGAGGGAATAGCATTTAGAGCTGCAAGCACTTCATCATCAGACACTGATCTCTCCAGCCATTCACTAGCTTCAACAGTCAAAATCCTTTTAGGGACAGGAGGCGGAGACCCAAGCAAGGACGGAGAGGCCCCAGAGAGGATGGATTCAAAGCAAGGGGGAAGGAATTTGACGTCAATGAAATGCACAGATTGGCAAGTGGCAGTAACGTGCCAGGAAAAGAAAGAGCGAAATGAGCACGTGGTGGATGGGACACGTAAGTCCCACATGCGACAGATTTCTTGTGGCGATGCACAAAGAATATTATCTGAATCGAGGGTATTTTATAGAATTTTCGCAATCATATTAAATGCTACAAGACCGTGAACAGTAACATATCCACGGGCCTTAATATATGGGTCATATGTGGCTGCCCCCTAGGGGCAGCCAACAAGGCTGACTCCGTCTTATTTGGACAAATTTTTTTATTTTTTTTGAAAAATAACACTATTACATTCATCCCTATATCCCTTCTATATACCATTCGAATTTCGTCGAAAACAGAGACTCCTACGGCCTCCATCCGGACAGTAACTTTTTAACGGTAACATGATTTTTTTAAATCGATACCATCGAGATGGAGGCCGTAGGAGTCTCTGTTTCTGACGAAATTCGAATGGTATATAGGAGGGATATATGGATGAATATACATGATTTTATTTTTCAAAAAAAAATAAAAAAGCGCCGAAAAATGGGGCGGGAGCAGCCATGTTGGCTGCCCCCGGGGCAGCCCCATTTTTTCCTTAATATACAGTAAGATAAGATGTTATTTTTTCTCCGTATCGGGATGGACATATATTTTAATATGTGATGAGATAATTAAAAGAGAGATGTATTCCGTCCGCTCTAACATTTATAGCATGTAATTGATCATGTCAAGAAAATATCTGTCTACAAATCAACAACCATACGCAATTTGAATAAGGTTTTGAGTATATTATTGGATATATGAACTATATATATCATTTGAAAGAAGGTATATCAAATAATATCCAAAGGACACCGGGTAGAATTGGGTTAATGCATGCACAATAAAATTGAGCTATAGTAACGGATTTTTCAAAATCTGTCACAAATTAATCGTTGTTTAATATATAATGATGATATTATTCGTTGCGAAATGAGTTTTCGTACTCAAAATTAGCAATGAATATCATATCGATCGTTATATCATTAACAACGGTCCCCATAGCGTCATTTATTCGTTGCTATTTTTCAAAATATCAACTAATCGTCGCTATTTTTTTAGTTAAAAAAATAGCGACGATTAGTTGATATTTTGAAAAAATAGCAACGGATAAACGCCGTTATTCGGACCGTTGCTAATGAACTAACAACATATATGATATTCATCGCTAATTTCGAGTATGAAAAATCATTTTGCAACGAATAATATCGTCGTTGTATATTTAACAATGGCTAATTTAGTGACGGAATTTGAAAAAAATGTCACTATAGCTCAACTTTTTTTAGTGATATAAATAAAAGTTTTTTTTAAAAAAATCGTGAGAGTTGGCTTAAATCAAAAGGATGTGAAACGTGATAATGACAATAAATCAACTATGAAAAGTTTGTGGTTTAGGGAAATAAGGATCGGAATAAGCCTTTATTCCCCCTTCCATTATTCCTCCTTATCGGCTCAGTTGTTTCACTCCTTTATTCCCTTCTTCTCTTATTTCTCCTTATCCACTCCCTTATTTCTCTTCTTCGCTTCCCTTATTCTTTCTTATCCACTAACTTATAACCGTTATTCATTATCCCGATAATAGCGTGTACCTACCCTTATTCTACCTCATTCTCTTTGTTATCCTTTTAGTCAAATATGAATAGTGCTTATTCCAGATTCCTCAACTTTATTCTTGCTTATTCCCGAACCAAATGCTACCTTAGATAACACATTCTAGAAGATGATTCAATTCTTAGAAAATAAAAATATAGATTTTATAAGGTAAGCATATCATGGTTGGAGAAGCCCATTTCACCTAACCCTAAATAATGATAATGCCCGTTTCACAAACTCATGCAACTTGATGGGGATTTTGTCAAAGCCAGAGGAACCATCATCTTTTTTTTAGTTTAGCAATAATCTCAACGTATTAATCTGGGACTTTATTGACGATTTTTTAGGATATATTTTTATATTTTTATGGTGGCCCTACTTAATTGTGGAGAAAGATTTTGTTGTTGTTGTTGTATATTTTTATATTTTGATACGTGAAGTTTAAAGTCTCGTTCTATTTCGCCATGATCCCTACAATCTTTATGTTTACTCCACGAACCTTATAAATTGTTTCATGATCCATGTTATTGAGTAGCATTTGTTTAGATGGGTAAAAAGGTCTATTAACGAGGGATTGTTTACCTATTCTTCTATAAATTATATGTATCCTCTCCTTTCATTAAAGAAAGCAAATCGTGCCCTAATCTCAGTGAAAGGGACGTTAGGGTTCTTATACCCTCATGGTATTTCCCTCACCATAGGTAAAACTGTGTGTTCTATATGTGTTCTTTGTAGTAGATTTATGTTAAATTTCTACACGATATTACAACATCATTGATAGATTTCTACATGGTATCAAAGCCTCATTGGATCCTTTGAATTGTGTTTTTTCTGTTATGTGAGGGTCCTTGTACTTATTCCCTCTCGAGTGCAACCTCTGGCGATGATCTTAAGGTACATGCATTGGCATCAGCATGGGCTTCTTCCATGGTTCTAATCTAAGGCGCAAAACGTGCAACGCTCGCAAGGGCTCCAGGAAACATCCCATGTCCTTGGGCTCGCACTAAGCGATGTTCTTTCTCTCTGAAGCAAGGGTCGCATCTCCCTCACCAGTCAGCTCACGAGGCTTGGCGTAGACCCTCACCTTCGATCTCGTCGACTACACCCATCACGGCTTTGACATCCCTGAGCTTTGCACACAACTTCATATCACTAAGGCATTGCTTGGAGGTACTAGGACAATATCAAGCAACGCTTGAGGGTTGCATCTCTAGTCATTCTATGAAGGGAGCATCTCCAGGCAATGTGCGAGGCAGCAAACTAGGCATCGCTCCATTTTTGCGAGGGCGGACTAGGAAATGCGAGTGTTGCATTCCCTTGACAATCCATATAACAACATTATATTGTCAGCGAGTTTGTTGCACTTATGGAAAGACAACATAATGACAAGTTTGAAATTTTTTGTTGAAATGATGCCAGAGATTACTTGGCCCTGTCCATTCGAAGAACTCTTGTTGGGAAATGGATTATCAATGAACTCGTGTGACTGCGGTCAACAACAGAATGTTGTTGCCAAGAGGGGCAAAATCATGAAGGAACAGGGGTACCGAAGAAATTTTCCTACCTAGGTGTTGGGTATGTAAGGGCGTATGAGACTGAGATGAAGACAATGGAACTTTTTGCATTTGAAACTCAGAATAAAAATAGAGTTTTAAATACTTTTTTATATGTATAAATTACATGCATTTTTGGTTTTTCTTTTTTTCTTTTGTTTCTTATATATATTAGTATCATGTTTTGTTTTATAGTAATGATATACACTATAATATACCTTAACATATTTTCTTATTTTTAATTTCATGAAATGGAATAGATATAAAATATAGTGGATTGAATACATGTCGCAAATACATGCATTGAAAGAACGGAGTATTGTATCTTTTTTATTTTATGTTTTTTTGCTGATTTTTTAGTTTTAATAGAAAATAGACTATACAAGATAAATAATTAATTAAAACATGGTCAAAATAATGTAAAACATGATTCTATTAATAAATAAACAAGTTCCAAGCATAATTTTACAATCGATCTGAAGTTAACAGTTTCACATATAAACCCCATTCAATTTGAATGGGTTAAAGTGTTTTAAATTATAGACTATAAAAGTGATTAAGGACAAATTGGAGTTCATATGCTCCACATATACAATCCTGAATGTAGGGATGTTGGGAAAAAAGTGAACTGGTTTCAATTACCTTTTGAGAAAGTCTGTATTTTTTTCTCTATATTTTTATTGAATTAATGTAAAATAAATTAGGTCCTTCCGAATTGCATTAAAATAGACACAAATGTTTGAAGTTTGTGTATATATATGTTTCTTTGATTTTATATACAAAAGTTCATCTTTTCAAAGAAAGGTCTCCATAAGCTTTTGTGACCTTTATATGTCAATATTAAAGCATGAAGTTGAAAGTTCAATCCCTCTTTATTGCATTTAAAAATTGAGATCCCTAATTGAGAATCTACATATTTAATTGTGGTATTTTTTTGCATTTTATCCAAAAATCATTTTTTTCTATTCTAAGGGATGTGGTCCGCTACTTCCAAAATTCTGAAAACAAGGTGAGGAAAGGGGTGAGCCTGCCCTTAGTCCCTAAGGACCGGTCAGCTTAGCATCTTTCGTATTAAACTCCCTAGTCTTAAATACATTTTTATACACAAACAATCGAACCGAACATCACTAACTTATATCTCTTATCTCTAATTCTTTCTTTTCAATCGAACATAGAACAGTAGATAATTACAACTTATCCCTCCCTGTCCCTTCAAATATCATCCCTCAAAAGTCAAAACCAACAAAAATGGTAGACAAACCCCCTCTCTCCCTCTACCAAAAAGAAGTGAAGGATAAACCCCTTTGATATGTCTGCACACTTATGATTTTAATCACACTAATGTAGTCATGTCCATGTTCCAATATTCAAATTAGGTCAATGGCAAATCCCATAATCGTTTACATGGGTTTCTTGGAGAAAGATGAAAAAATTACAGTTGGAAAGCATCTTAATGTAGAAGTCCTCCCATAAATGGATATAATTATGATTATTGTAATTTATTACATATGATGGATTGTGAGAGCTAATAGTCCCATCTTTTATATATTTTTCATTTGCATGACCAGTTTTCCACAATAAACAAATATTCTTTGTGATACTTAAGGTCTGTTTGACAGTTATTGGATTGGGATAACTTGATGTGAATAGTAGATGTTTGGGATGTTTATTAGGATTGGAGAAGATTGGAATAAGGAATGTGATGTCACTATGATTTGTGATGAAATTCTAACCCAAGAATAGAGAGAGGTAAACCGAGTTACCCAAGGATAACTCGATGACCAAACGGACCCAAGGTAACCTGGTAACAAAAATCTAGATAATGCAATATCTAGTTTTTTTTTTGAAGATCTTGCTTTGTTATTACACTTCAGTATGCACAGTTTCCTCACTAGACCCATTTGTTCTCAGATTATCTGAGACAGCTAAAGTGGCATACTGCCAACCAACCATCCTTTCCATCTCCCTCTCTCATACGTCCACAAACAGACCCAACCAACACAATAATGCCCATACACCTTTATGTCCATAAGAAAATATAGATAGAATAAAATTATAAAAGGATGTCATAATTCTCATAAAAAGAAAAAAAAATCGTTTCCAAGGCCAACAATCAACCACAGCCTCACATTCAAAGAAACCATCAATCTGCATTCCTAACAAATCAAAATATAAATAAAAACACAAAAAATGACCACTGAAAACACAACCACACACCCAATTCCAATCCTAAAAATTACAGGCTATCATGGATAATCACAAGCGAAACATACAAAAATAAAATAGAATAAAACCCCATCTCAGCAACAGATCATCTCATTATTCTACACCTCCCACCCCTGAAGTTTTTTTTATTTTCCTTCTGGTCCCTAGCTGTTTCAAGCCATAGCGATCCCGACGATCGCCGTCGCCGCCGCGACCGCCCATTGGGCGGTGAAGGACCAGATGATGTTGGATGCATCATCTGCTGCCTTTTCATCTGCCGGAGAGGCGTCAGGAGAGTCTGCTGGTGGTGGCACCTCCTTGGTGGGAGCCTTCTTCTTCTTCTTGGGCGCTGCAGCAGGTGCGGGTGACGGAGAGTCTGGCTCGTCGATCTTGAAGAGCTCGGGGGGCTGCAAGACATCACTGATTGTGAAGATGGCCAGGTATTGCTTGTCATCGAATGCGGTGCCTGTGATCGAGGCTGTGGCGACACCGGTCTTCAGGGAGACCTTGTCGCCGTCATCTTGCACGGTCACATTGAAGTTCTTTGACACACCTGCATAAAATAGTAGAAAGTTTGTCACAAATTATACCATAATTACAAGGAAGATGTATCCAAATGCAAAATGTTAATGAAGTTTGTCAATTTCAAGTGGTCGCTTTCGTGCCTTCAAATGTGGACTAATGATCGACCATTGAAATGGACACTCACCTCACTTAAATATGCATTCGGCATTCAATTTTTAGAGCACAACATCACTCAAGAGAGAGGATCTCCTGAATTAAATATGAAAGGCGAACCTTATTTCGCAATCAATCCTAGTTATTTGCAAATATATATAAAACAAAAAATCCTCCAAAAAAGAGCCACAATCACTAGATCTCCACTTACACCCACTGTCATATTACTGGTTTTTTTCTCAAATAAATGATAATTAGTGAAGTTTGAGATTTTATTTTGATGCAGTACAATATTATCTTACTTCACAATTGCGACACTCTATTTGGAACAAAATTATCCTAAGATGATCTATGATAACACCATTCATCCACTCCTTATCCTTAAAACACTGCTTTATTATCGGACCATTTGAGAGTTCGGTCTTTGAGTGATCTCACATGACGTTATATAACTAACACGTGTCATACTAGAAACACATTAATGTAGTGGATTGATGATTACGAAGTAAAGACATGCAGTGATAAGTAGAGGGCATTAAATTGAGTAAAATTTTATTTATAATTTCCGAAAAATAGCGTAGAAAGCTATAAATGTTATTTATATTTCCAGAAAATTAGGTAAAATGTTACCTAATCGTGCAGATTAAAGTAAATAAATAAAAAAGGAACAATATATCAAAACTAGCAGAAATTCCAGATTTGGAGGAGAAACAGCAAGATCTGATCGTATAAATAGAAAGGAACATCGAATAATGGGGAATTTGGTGGGAAATTACCCTCGGTGGCGAGAGTGTTGACAACGCCGTTGCTGGTCTTGAGAGTGGAGAGGGAGTTGTAGTACGGCACGCCGTGGTAGAGGAGGAGAGACATCTTCCCGGCGGCGGAGAGGTTCTTATACTGCGGCATGAACGACGAAACCGCGTTGTCCGGGGGGCAGAACACGGTGAGGCCGCCGTTCACGACGCCCTCGAAGGCGGTGAGGGCGTCGGGATTGGCGTTCAGAAGCCCCGCGAAGGACTTGCACCCCTTCTTCGCCATTATGCTGGTCAGATCGCTTGGGGCCGGCGCGCCCGGAGGGGACGGGGTGGAGGGGGGTGATGTGGGAGGCGCTGACGCAGGGGCATCGGCGACGGGCCGGGGGGTGGGAGCGGCGGCGGAGGAGAAGGTTGGGGCGAGGAGGAGGAGGAGGAGGAGGAGGAAGGGCGCCATTGGCGATGGTGGGTGGTGGTGTGGGGAGAGCTCTCTACTGCTGCTACTAATGAAGGGGTGGAGTTGGAGATCTGGCCGTGTGGGGAAAAGGGCATCGATTTGCGCAGGAATTACGAGGGGTGCCATGTGGGGTGGTGTGGAGTGTCGGTAAGGCGCAGGGGTGACGGTAGAAAGGATACGCGGTCTTCGTTTTTTCCTATTGGGGTAAATTGCTATGACGCCCGTCGAGGTTTTGTTTAATGTGTCCCGTTGTTTTTGGGGTCTTTCAATTTCGTCTGAACTGCTGATAGACCAGCAAATATTTTAATTCGATTAATATGATTCTAAATTAATTAAATATCTATATCCGATCATTTACATCCTTAATTATTTGTTTATCATGTCAGTGGAGGATTTTGGGAAGGGGACATAAATTAAGCCAAAATTACAAACCATATTTTTGCATGGTGAGGTAACGAAGGGTCCTTTATTTGAGGGACCCATATGTGTTCCGGGAAATATTTGGGAGTTTTTCAGATAAGCCCTTGTTTATCTGAGCTTTGATGAATAAGCTCCTATATTTGGTATTTAAAATTTATTTACTGTCAAGTACCTGGGTCATTTACATATATGATTTAAAACTAAAAATAAATAAAAATCAGATTGTAATTACAATCCCAACAAGGGGCATAATAGTAATATCCCGAAGAACTAACAGTGAGCCTATTCCACAAGGCAATGTGTCACGTGGGTTCTGGAAGCTTCATAAATACGTATGAGATCGGCTTTAAGTAAATTATTATTAAATATATGTAATCAACAAATTACTTATATATTTATGAAGGAAATTGTGCTTTATTTCCCCAATTGGGAGCAGGAGTGAAATACATCGTATTTATTGCCTTCCATCTAACAATCAACTCAACTAAATTTCCATAATAGTACATCAAGTAGTAAATATACATTATGGTAATGATCTCATTCAGTCAGTCCTTTTTACTTAAATATATGGGAATGATCATCAAAGTGCACTGCAATTCGTTGTGTTGATTAATCTTAATCAAATCCTTAACATGTGCTTGGACCTTTTTGTAAGGGTTGATTGCTTCAGTGTAAAAGTTTGACCGATCAACTGCGGTGGAATCTTCTTGACTATATTAACCAATCCAAAGCACGATTATAAAATTTTGACTATTAATTGGGGTTGTCGATAGAACCAATATGATTCACATAGCCGAGAAGCTATATCCAAGGGGTGTATCATCTCTTCTTCGGGAGAATCGCAACCGTTGGATCGATTTCGAGGATCCAGATAGCACAGACAACTTCAGTAGTATGTTCCACCGACTGGTGATGGTCCTTACGGGTAACAGATAAGATGGAATACAGAACAAATGAAATTTACCCATCATCTTTACTCAGATGGGTTGATGGTTGCAAATTGGATAATAGATAAAAGAACCAAGGAATAATGTAGTTACGATGTGACCATCTATCTTATCTTTATTAAGGGTGTTAGCAAAGCTCGAGTTCGATGAGCTTAGCTCAGACTCAACTCGATAAGAGATGAACCGAGCTCGACAAGTTATTGAGTTAGGGTCAGATAAATGCGATGTTGAGGTTATCAAGTCGAGTTTGAGTTGACTGTGTACAACTCGCTAACTTGTAGGGGTGTCACAAATCTCGAGTTTGATATTTGCTCAAGTTCGATTTGTTAACGGTTCGATTCGGATTCGGTATGAAAATAAATGAGAACATAGGTTTGGTTTCATTTATTTAAATGAAATATACTTTGAAATGGTAGGTTCGCTCAGGTTCGGTTTGTTAAAAGTTCGACACAATACATATTATTTTCCTCAAAAAATTATATAAGGAATGAGGAGTTTTGATCATGGTACAAAACTTGATCAAACATAACGAAGGATTGTAATCATTTCGCATTCTCAAATACTCAGATTCTAAGGAATTTTATTGCTGACCGAACCTTAAATTGTAACGTCCCATGCTTAGATCCTCGATCTGTTATCAAGGAAAATTTGCCTGGACAACTTCTTGGGTTCGGACTCAAATGAATCCGTTAACAACTATCCAAAATGCTTAAGCTCATGTTGTTAAGTAGTAGTCCCCGCCACTATAACCCAATCTCACACTTTGTGAATTTTAGATGTGGGACTATCTCTGGGGGTGTGGTGTTACAATCTCTCTCACTTATATTCACAACGTCTTCATTGCAATATGGTCCATTACTTAATTATTCTCGGTGACTGTGACGGCTGCACGCTCTGGGTAGACATTTCCTCTTTGTAGAGGTGGCTCTACCTATTGGATAGTCCTTTCCACTATCGGAGAGAAGTTGACTCTTGTATCATTTGCAACGTCTCCGGCTTAGGTCCATGGTCCATTAATGGAGAAAACTGACCCTAACAACTTGTTGAATTCGAACTCAAATAGATCTGTTGACAACCCCACAACTCGGAAGATAACACCTAATCTCGGATAAGAAATAAACGACAAGAGTGTCCACTTAAATTATCCTAGGAAGTAAAAAAAATGGTTGACGTGGACAGGAAGCAAGGCATCTTTGATCGCCTTGAGGCTTCTCTTGGGTTTTATTGCTTTGCGGAAAGGAAAGACAAAGAGGCCAACGTGAGAGCCACGAGTACCATGTTCCCTTTCCTATGATATCTTCTCCATTTTACTCCCATCTTTTCACTCAAAACATGTTACTCCTCTTTTTTTTATTTCAATGCTCATAAAGTCCGAGGATCTTAAGATGACATTACAGTCCGAAGATATCTTCTGAACTGAAAAAAAGTACTAAAATTGGCATCACATCAACATATGAAAAATGGAACCCACCATGATGCCCATATGTGTAGATTGAACTTATCGTATTTCCAGAAGAAATCCATGGCGTTGATGATATTTAACAGTGAGGTTGAGAGTCGTAGAGGATGATGGTTTCTGTCGCACTCCACACATTCGAGGAGCAGATCCTCCGCTGATAACATAGGGGAGCTACGCAATGAGCATCGGGTGCACGTCAACTATCCCCGACCTCTTTTGAGGGCCGTCCGATGCTCATCGAGCGGCTCCGCTACATTACAGTAGATGCTACAACAGTAGAGGATCTGCTATGTGGATACTCACTGGTGATGGAAGGATACATTCATAACCTTCAATGCTTTCTTAATTACGTGCTGAACTTTCAATAATTTCAAATTATACAAAGTTTGAATATTTGTTAATCATTACATTGCATAACCATGTATTAACTTCCATAAATTCCCTCCATTTACCATGATAGAAAGCGTTAAATATATTCAATTTTAACCATTTGAATTGGCAACCGTTTTCCTGGAACTTATTCATTGCCGCCACATAGATCCACCATGTCATCAAAAGCCCTCCTCCAAGAATCTGCCACCATCTTCGCGAAGAACGAACCAACTACATCTGGAAGGGCAGCACAGACAGGATCATAAGCCTTACCGTGAACGACACGGCAAGGGTCTCTGTGGCCATACCCGATCTGGAGGCGTGGGATGTAAATATAATTAAGGAGACTAAATATGCGAGATGGAATAACGGGGAAATAACAGAGGCAAATATACAAAAAAACACAGAGAGGCACGTGATGTCCCAGGAGATGTCAGTTGGACCTGTTCTATTCGGGATTAAAATATTCACCGAGCGTATAAGGTGCAATTGAACCAATGTTCACGTGAGAAGCGCGTGTTCGTGCTTAAGCGCGGGAGGTTCAGAGAACGACGTGGCTCTGTACACGTGTGGCTGCTGTAGGGTGTTGGATGAGATGCGACGAAATGGCTGCGATTAATTCGATCCGACGGATCCATTTCAACTTCCCTCAGAGATCCAACGATAGCTGTTATCCCTGTTCTTCTTTTTGTTCCTCGATCAGGTCCAGGCCCTGTGGTTGATCTCGGATGTACGACGATAGATCTCAGCGGTGTACCACTGGTGCAGACGATTAGTCCTTCGTGTCCTGCGTTGATCGGAAGATGGAGGCTCTCGATGGGATATCTTCCAGCTGCTGATCAGGTGCGCGGCTACAGATGCTTTCGCCGGTGAGGGACGCCGTGGTATGCTCAGATCTCCAAGTCTCGTATGATGCTCAGATGTGGTTCTCTGTGGACCAGGGACCTGCAAATGTGGCTTCGGAGAATCGGAATCCAATCATCCATTTCAGCAAGTTAACCATATCGGCAACAAAACCAGATCAGACAGAAGGTCAGTGACGTGAGGTAGAACAAAAATCGAGGGGTTTAGATGCTGGATGGAATCGATCGGAATGAGATCGTATCAACTCACTGACGATAAACAGAGAAGAATAGAGGGATTGAGAGGAGAATGGAAGGAAGAATAGCAGAAGAGAAGGTGAGGAGAGGAAGGAAAGAATCTAACTACCTGGACGGATGATGGACGATATGATTGCCTGTGGATCTGGAGCTCGAAGGAGCTTCGGGGGTGATGGCCTCAACGTATTGACGAGAAGCTTCGCAGGTCCCTGTAGCTTGCTCGATTGGATGGCGAATTTTCCTCCAAGCCATCACCTCAGATATGGACCTCACAGTGGTGTAACGATGGAATGTGACGTATCTGGTGAGATCGTCGCACTGGAAGGGATTTGTTAGGCAACGATCGATGATTCGAAATGGGTGAAAAACATAGGCACGAAATGTTGTTACGCATCAGATCTGGAGCGAGATGCATGTAGCCGGATCACATAATCGGCGGAGAAGGAAGCTGGTGGACGAAGGCTACATGCAGCATATGAGAAGAGGGGCGGGAGACGTTTATTCGAAGTCAACGTTCACCAGTAAGCAATAGGAAACCGTCACCTGGGTCGACAGTGAGGCAGAAACGACAAAATAGGATCATAAATTCCTTTTAAATTCTTTTATAAATAATAAATTAGGTTAAATAAATAATGTAAACAAAAGTATAGATAATTAATATATTATTTTAATGACGAATTTTAATTAGCAAAATAATTTAATTTAAAATAATTAAATTTTTTAAATAATATAATTTATAGGTATTATGTACCTATATACATAAAATAATATTTTTAGTTTTTTGATTTAAATTTTTATATTTTATTAATTTAATATCTTAATAAAGGATTATAGATACATTTTATATTATTTTTATGATATTATTTAATTAGATAAATAAATATCAATATATAATATAGGTACATTATGCATATATAATGTTTTTATTCCTTATTTCTAATATATATTATTTATTTAAATCACATTAAAAAGGTTCTAAATATATTTTTATTATACTTTTATAAATATATTTACAAGGGTATGTAAATACATGTATTTACAATATACACAGATTTTACCTCTATAGTAAATATATTTATTTTGTTTTTATGTTCTTTTGAGTTTTTTACTTTTTGTTTGAAATTTAAATATTTATTATAAATTTTAGAAAAAATATAAAAAATATAAATATTAACAAAATACGAAGAATTAAATGTATGCCATATTTAATATATGATTATACACATACCTCAACACCAAAAAGTCGACTTTCGTATCTTAACTTTGATTTTAATAAAATTATCCTCACTTGATATTTTTATGCTGAATACAATGAAAGTTCATTTGGTGAACTTTAAGTTCATATGGAGTAGATATGACATTTTGAATGTCTGTTTTATGACTCCGTCGATTATGCAAGATTTATTTTGAGAAATATTTTTATTTTTTAGCGGACGTGTTTATACAAATTTGAAGAACAGAATAATTTAGTTTTGTGTAATCTTAACAATAAATAGAATAATAGAACTACAAAATAAAAAAGGTATATATGTGCGATAATCGATTTTTTTTAGATTGATGATCCCATCTCCCTCTAATTTATTCTCTTGTTGACAAGGCCAATGCTTGATCTAGTATGGGTGTTTATGTGTAGTTTGCAGCTATGGTACATATATACATATTCTTCTTTTTCTTTTTACTCTTTATTCATTTGTTTTGGTGCAAATAAGTTTTAAAAACGGCATTAACAAAATGATGTTAGTGAGTTAAAGGATGAGAATTAATATTTTATTTATAAGTGTTGTTTCTTTAGCCAAAACGAAAGAATAAATATGACAAATCATAGATTCATCAACCATCGTCCAATCCACACACCACACATTATTAAATTACTTTCAAGTAGGTTTATCAGTTGTAAGGGGGATCCCATAAGCAGGGATCCATGAAGGAACAACAACTACCAAATAAAAGGTTATATCCTAAAGTTTTCTTTTGAAATCTTATTCTAACCTCGGAGTTAAACTATACGCTAATCAATAAGATAACTTTTGAATTAATCAATGAATTACAACTTTACATTTTATTCTCTCTATGTCCTCATTTTCCTTTTACACTCCTCTACTTCAAATCAATGAACAACAAGTAAAATCATACATCACCAGTGACATGAAAAGAAAATGAGGATTAGCATGGTTGATGTTAGGAAATGTAACATGGCATCAAATCATCCATTTTACTATCTAAACAACATGGACCCCCAAAAACAATGTAGTTGTTTCGTGTTCTTTATTTTGTTGAGTTACAACTCTTAATTTTAGTCTCATCACTTATCAACCATTTCGTCTACATTAAGTGTTGGATTTTTGAATCCATATAAAAAAGTCAATCTCCTTTATTTAAGCCATATCAGCACACAAGTAAGTAATAAAAGATAACTCATTTATTAAATCAACTATTGAATGTAACACATAGTCAATTATTAAACTCAAAAACTTCTACCATCCATAATTGATCTTCTATTTTTCTCACGTAATAATATCTTAATACAAAACTCCTGTTTCAATAATTTCTTATGCAATTCCAATTTCAATGAAAAAAAAACAATGGATCACGTCTTTTGGTAAAATCTGAACTAAATAAAAACCAACCGTTAGAATCGGTTGACCGTTATCCCCACCCCCAGCTCACGTTAGCACGAACCTATCTGGTCGCACCGCACCACAACCCATCCCACCGCGCGCAACCCACAACCCTCCCAAGTCCCCTGCACACGTTATTACGAACCCCTTAGGCCCGCGCCCATTCCCAGACTCTGGATCTCTCTCCGCTTCCCCCCCGCAAAAGCCCTACACATAGTCCGCCAGAAGGCAAATCCATCGCAACTCGATCCTCTATCTATCGATCTCGATCGCCATTGTGGTCGATGGATCTGTGGCAGAGGGCCCGGGGGTTCGCGGAGGAGGCGGCGAAGCGCTCGCAGGAGATCTCCAAGGAGGCGGCAAGGAGGTCGCAGGAGCTGACGAAGGGTGCCGCGAGATTCTCACAGGAATTCGTGACGGAGACGGCGAAGAAGTCGAAGGAGATCGCGGCGGAGGCGTCGAAGAAGGCGGAGCTGATCAAGGTCGAGGCGCTGAAGCGGGCGGACCAGATCAAGACGCTCGCAGGGGAGATCGAGATCCCCATCCCCATCGCGCAGATCGGGGTGCAGGGGGCGGTTCTGCTGGGAGGGGAGGCGCCGGGGAGGGATGAGGGGTTGGGGGTTGGGGATTTGGAGAGGTTTGGTGTCACGGAGGAGCTGAGGGAGTTCGTGAAGGGGATCTCGATTAGCACGTTCAAGGACTTTCCGATGGAAGGTGATCGATTTCCTCCTCTAAAATTTGTCTTTTTTTCCTAATTTTGGATCGATATATGGGAGGGAATGTTTATTGGTAGGTAAATTTGGTAAGATAGTTTGGTATTAGTTGAATGTTGGAAGATTTCAAATGCCTTAAAAGCGTTGAAAATCTGAATTTGGGTTGGGGTTCTGAATCGATCTGCATTTTGAGTTTGTCCAATGCAGGCTCACTGAATGTTTTTTTTCCCGCGATCAACTTGGATTCATTTTGAGCTGAAAGACGCTTTCCTGTGTATTTTTTAGACGAGCCAGATATTTCTGATGTTCCACTGGTGTCAAATGTTCGTCAGGATCTCAATGACTGGCAAGCCAGACATGCCACTCTTGTTCTAACGTCAGTCAAGGTTCGGCGAGTCAGAATCTATTTTGCTTATGTTTGACAAATTTCTAATTTTTGGGTCTTTTACTGCATGATAAAACTATGCTGTTTGAGTCATGAAATGACTTAATTGATACCATATGCATCTGATGGCGATGGACATGTAACTTTAATTAGTGCTAACTTAGACTGATTCAAGTAAGATCACCCGATTGGTAAAATATGGAATGTTTGGTTGAGCTTATGTAATGATTATGGATTCACGGGAAGCTAATCTGGAAGCAAACTCTTCTGAATTCGAGCCTGTTTCATATTTCTAAATAAACATGTTTTTTGGAGAAGCATCTTTTTTTAACAGATCAAACATAATGATAGATACCCTCTTCCCAAGTCCATGTGTCTACAAGGGGTTTAACAGCTAAAGCAATCAGCGAGGATTTGGATTCCCCAATATTTTAAAAACCTATGAACCAAGCAAGATGGCCTGCCGATAATGCATTTGCCCTGCTCCAGCTCCGTCACCCGCTAACCTTTGCGTTTTTGGAACTGTCAAAGGACTTCATAATTTGCTTCAATGTAGAAAACTAGTTTAAACATCACATAGTATTATCATGACTACAATGAAAACTGTGCTTTTATTAATATCTAGTTTGAAAACACGAAAACACTTTTTACCTATAATTGTTATCAATGTTAGTCTTTTCCATGGTTTCATATATCATTTTTTAACCCGTCAGCCAGTCGCGGAAGCTACTTATATGCAGGTTTTGGGGAAGGGATGTCCCACTTCTGGCTCAAATTACTATAATATATAACTAAATCTAATATTGGGATTTGTACTTGTATATTCCATATTGTTTTAATATCATGTGTATACCACATTTTTTTTCAAAATTTATAAACGTCTCATCAATCTTTTACTTATAACCTCCCCGGAGAACTTTCTCGTCACTGACAACATTAAAATAGACTAGTTCCCAATACAAAATCATTTATCTTCTTCATTTTCTTCTTTCCTCAACTATCTGCTTTCTCCATCCCCTTCCTCTTGTAGGCACCAACACGTTCTCTAGTTACTCCTCTCCCAACAGTCACAATTTCCATTGCAGTTACTATACAAATGGTGACACTAGATGGATATTATGTTTGAGGGTTCCATCGATACAAGGATAGGTTGGAGCTGTCTGGAACACTACAAAGTGTGATTAGGGAGCTCTCTAGGTGCGGGGATGTAAGAGAGCTGGGTGGATTGACGGAGATGGGGAAAACTAGGGAGGTCGATGTGCATGGTGTTTTGGGGGAGCTTGTTGGGATTCTCAGAAGAGGGTCAGGAGAAGATGGTTAGGCAATTGGGCACTTGACACTATGTTGTAGGATAACTTAACAGGGATGGGCTAAGTTGGGGAAGCCACTATCTTGCATGGCATAGGGAGGCCAAACGACATTGGGATCGAGCTAAGATAACATTGGGTCCTATCTTCTTTAGGAATGTCATCGTCGTTGGGGAATCTTCTTTGTCTTGTGGATTTGTCATGCGAGGAGGTGTCATTGCTTATCTCAGACTTCAAAATGAGTCCACAGTCCGACCCTTTGTATTGGAGGAAACATGGATTGCAGGATGGTTGCTTGCTTAGAGGGTGGCTTTGTGGTTGAGCTTGTGGGGATGTTGATAAACTATCTTGATTTCAATTTGATCGTATTATTTCATTGGTTGAAACGGTTATTCAAGTTCTTCAAGATGGTCTAGCCCCTCAGAGCAACTTCGATGCTTTTGGTGGAGCTCATCGAGTTTCCAGGTTTGATCCTTCCCATGAAGGTGGCATGTTGTGTGGGCATGCCCTTTATTCCAGTTGTAGTGACAATACTGGTGGATGATGGGGAGGTTTTTGATTTCTTGCAATGGAGTTTGATTATGCTGCTATTTGCTTGTTGGTGCTAGATCCACTTGGACGGTTGTGAGTGGTGGTGATATTTATATGAGATGATCATCGACCATGGGGGGTTTGGGGAGGGTAAATGTCGATGCTATGTTGGTACCTCATTGATCGGGATATGTACTACATAATCAATTAATTATCCTGCTGAATAACCGAATATTCAGGTTGAATATTCGAGAATATTTAGATTGGATCAAAAATTAATCGAATATCAATATTCTATTCGATCAACCCTAAATAGAATATTCAATTTGAATATTCGGTCAGTTTGGCCAATTGGCCAAACATTGCAACCCGACGCTATCACAGAGAAGGATTGATTGGATCTATGAGAAGGGGTCATGACCTGTTATGTTCTTAAGTTGGGCATTGCAGTGATGCTTCTCATGTTGCCTCGTTCTATATGATTAATGATGTTTTTTAAGGGGATGATATAGTTGTACCTCCATATGGTGGTCCAAAGAGGAGATGCATAATTGGGGAGTTCGTTGGGGGATGTTTCTTGGAGTCGCCCCATTGTGAGTGGTTTGGTCCCACTACAAGATGGATTTCTGATGAAAGGTGGGATAATGGTAACAAAAGGGTTGCTCCCTATGAATGTTCTGGTTGAGTTTGCATTGTTATCTGAAGGAGGTCGTTGGAACAGTTTGGGCATACTTGATTGTGCATGTTGGCTCGATTATTTAATGAAAGTCTTAACTTGGGACACAACTTGTCCTTGCATCTCGGAAAAAGGGCTCTATCATGGTTGATTAACTTTATAGAAAATCAAGCTGGAGATTGTATTCATTGATGGAAGATATAACCTTGCACATCATGGAAACATAGAATATACGAATCAAATTCCAAAAATATGAGGCCATCATATGAGCGATATAACAAACAACAACAACAAAGCCTTTTCCTACATTAAGTAGGGTCGACAATATGGATTTTTTTACCTCCATTTAGATCTATCTTGGGCCAATCTCGGGCTTAGGTCCAAAAAACTAAGACACCTTCGGTATTTACAACACTTCTTTGGCCCTCCTCGCCTTCACTTAGCTGGTTCAACATCCCAAAACTCGCATCTCCTAGCTGTTGCATCAACTGACCTCCTTTGCACATGGTCAAACCATCTTAAATAGTTTTCTCGCATCTTATCCTCGATCGGAGATTCGGAGCTACACTAACTTTCCTTCTGATTGCATCATTCCTAATTTGATCTTTGCGTGTGTGTCCACACATCCACATTAGCATTTTCATTGTTGCTACTGTCGTTCTCTGCACATGTCTATGGTTCATATGTCAACATTTAGATTCATAGAGCATAGCAGGCCTCACAGATGATTTGTAAAACTTCCCTTTGATTTTCAAAGGGATTTTCTTATCATAGAGAACAATAGAGGCTCCTCTCCACTTTAGCCAACATGCATTTATTCTACTAGTAACATCCTGTCAAGTATCTAAAACAATCCTTCATCTGAACGTTTTCGTCACCAATCTTCACCCTGATTTCTTCACCCTTGCTTCCATCAAAAGTGTGCTCCATAAATTCAGTCTTAGCCCTACTTATACGAAATCATTTAGTCTCCAATGCATGTCTCCAGACCTCAAAATTTTCATTTACTCCATCTCTAGTCTCATCAATCAACACAATATAATCAATGAATAACATACACCAAGGTATCTCACCCTATTGTGACTTGTCAACTCGTCCATAGCCAAAGTAGAAAGAAATGGAATCAAAGCTGAACCTTGATGCAAATCAATGTTGATGTCAAAATAGCTAGTCTTCCCACACTGGAACCTTATGCAAGATGAAGCCCTTTCATACATATTCTTTATGAGGTTAATGTATAAGATATGTACTCCCTCTTCTCCAAAACTCTCCACAATATCTCCCGTGGGACAGAATCACAAGCCTTCTTCAAATCAATAAAAATCATATGGAGGTTTTTCTTTTTTGCTTTATAAATCTCCATTGTTCTCCTCAGTAAGTGGACGACTTCAATAGTTGAGCGACTTGGCATGAATTCGAATTGGTTTTCTTTTACTTTGAAAACTTGTTTCAACCTTCTTTTGATCACACATTTCCAAATTTTCATAGTGTAACTCATCAGCTTGATACCTATGTAATTTGAACAATTTTGAATGTCTCCTTTGTTCTTATAAAGAGGCATCATGATGTTTCTCCTCCAATCTTCATGCATTTTCTTACTTTGCCAAATAACATTGAATAAAATAACAATCACAAAAGAGTGTCGGTTGCAACTCAAACCACATCGATATGGAATAGATTTCCACACTATTTCATAAACCACATGAGAAAGAAAATGTTCCTTTAGTACGTATTGTCTTTAACAGAAGAGATCTCTTGATTTGAGTACGATGTGACGATTGTTGCATTAATTGATTATGAATCATGAGGTCTCCCATGAGCCTGGGGGGTGATTCTTTCCTCCTTTATTCACACTAAAAACGATCTAGATGATCACCTCGATCTCGGATTTTGTTTAACGAAATCCCCTTCTTCTCGGACTCAAAGCATGTAGAGGAGGACGAGGGCCGTTGTCAATTAGGCACGCCAATACAAAGAGGGAGATAGATGGTTGGACGACTGTGTGGGAGATGCTAAGGGAGATGGTGGATGGCCAAGGAAAAGTAGAAGGGTGGAATCTTCCAATACAAAGAGGGAGATAGATGAGTGGACAAATATGTGGGAGAGGCTAAGGGAGATGGGGGAAGACCAAGGAAAAGTAGAAGGGCAGGAATTCTCCTTCCTCTTCTCCTCTTGAAATTATGATTTGTTAGGACTTGAATTTGATTGATTTAATGTAAGACTACAACTCCTTTTATAGCCCCTAAAGTGGACGTTCACTTTGAATTTGGTAGGCATTTATCTCAACCAAAATTCAATTCACAATTCATGGCCTTCTTGGACTTGGTATTTGACAATCACATGGAATTCTCTGTGGATAATTACCACCAATTATTTTGAGACAATTAGCAAATATTCCACCTGATAATGAATAATTCATTAGTCCAAAGTTTAACAGTAAATTAAATCTACATTTAATTAATGAAGAATGTGAATTTAATTCACAACATTAATTTAATATTAATTTAATATTGCAATACATAGGCTACAAGCGAAGCTAAAACAAAATCCTATGAAGTTTTGTACAAAAAACTAGATTCTAATGAGGGTCAGAAGGATATATTCAGATAGGCCAAAGTAAGAGAAATAAAGATCAAAGATCTTTATCAAGTGAGATACATTAAGATGATGAAGGACATGTGTTTATTACTCAGAAGGATATAAAGACTAGATGGAAGCAGTATTTTATAAGCTTTTCATTGGAAGTGGGAATAAAGAGATCACTTTGGAAGATCTAGCTAGTAGTGAAAGTTTCCTGAATCGTGTGAGCTATAAAGGAATAAAAGGAAGGAAGTAGAGGAGGCCTTTGAAGGTTGTGAAACTTGGGAAAGGTGTAGGACTTGATGACATTCTTTTAAAAGTATGGAGACTAGTTCTAGGTGAACATGGTTTGATTTGGCTCACAAATTTATTGATTGTAATTTGGCGAAGTAAGAAAATGCCAATGGAGGAAAAGCATGGTGGTGTCTTTTTACAAGAATAAAGGAGACATTCATAATTGTTTGAATGGCGGAGGTACCAAATTGATAAGTCATACTATGAAAATTTAGGAATGTGTGATTGAAAGAAGATTAAAGAAAGTTTTCAAAGTAACATAAAGCTAATTTGGATTCATGCCAAATCCCACTCTTGCAGGGGTTGCGTTAGGTAGTCGACGATCAGTGTAAAAAATGGTCAGATCTTTATACATGGATTTGAGCAAGAATTCATGTAACCGACCCTTGGCCGACCCTGCTTAATTGTGGGAAAATGCTTTGTTGTTGTTGGAGGAGGAGGAGGTTTATGATTCAGTTCCACGAGAGATCTTGTGAGAGTCCTGGAGAAGAGACAAGTACATGTTCTATATATTAACTTTCTAAAGGATATATATGACAGGGCTACATCTTGTGTAAGGATCTCGTCTAGGTAGACTGGTATTTTGACATCACTATCGATATGCATTAAGGTTCAATTTTGAGTCCATTCCTTTTTACTTTGATTATAGATGAGTTAAACAGTATATTCATAATGAGATACCTTGGTATATGTTGCTTAATGATGATATTGTGTTCATTGATGAGACTAGAGATATAGTAAATGAGAATTTTGAGGTTTAGAGAGCGTCAAAAAAAGTTTGAGGTTTAGAGCCATGCCTTAAAGACTAAAGGATTTCTATAAGTATGATAAGACTAAGTATATGGAGTGCATATAGATGGAAGTAGTTGTGAAGGAAATGCGGTGAAGAGATTATTTTAGATACTTGTGATCTATTTCGCAACATGACGGGGAAATCGATAGAAATGCTAATCATAGATTAAATGCAGGTTGATTAAAGTGGATATGAGCCTCTATTGTTCTATAGTTGCACCAAGCCTTCTCCCATTATAAGTAGGGTCTTCTCCCACTACGAGTAGGGTCGGCTACGTGGATTCTTGCTCAAATCCATGTTGAAAAATGAAGGAAAGTATTATAAAGTAGCCGTGAAACTTACTATGCTCTATGGATCTAAATGTTGCCCGTGAACCATAGACAAGTGTAGAGAATGACAGTAACATGAATGAAAATGCTATAGTGGATGTGTGGTCATACACAAAAGGGTCGGATTCGGAACAATGTGATCAGAATAAATGTTGGTGTAGCTCTGATAGATGATAAGATGAGTGAGGATTGCTTAAAGTGGTTTGGCTATTTTCAAAGGAGGCCAGTTGATGCACCAGTTAGAAGATATGAGATTTTGAGCATGTTAAGAGAGGGCGAGGAAGGCCCAAGAAGTGTTGGAAGGGAACTATTTAAAGGGATCTTAGTTATTTGGATCTAAGTCTGAGAATGATCTGAACAAGTTATGAATAGAGGTAACGAATCCATGTAGCCAACCCTACTTAATGTGGGAGAAAACTTTGTTGTTGTTATTGCTTCACATGCAATATATAATTTTGAATTATATCACTGGCTCAAATTCCTAATGTTGTTTCTTATACAATCAAATTGCATGTTTGTATCAGAATTCACTTTTTTAGTTCGCCTAAAAAAGAATTCTTTCTTTTAATTATTATTTTTTCATTCAGATATTTTTGCCAAACAAACATATCCACCTTGAAGGAGCATCTTCTCCTAATCATTCAATTTATCCTTTCATCAATATCAGACATGATAGAATTTACCTTTTAATATATTATCATTCATTTTTTTCTGCCCAATCACTCAATTTATTTTGTCATTAAAATTGGATGGTAGCAATTGTTTTATTTTATAGGGTTTTTATCACTTGTGCCCCTCCGAGATATCTAATATCAATTCTGCCCCTATCTTTTTGGTAATATCAGTTGTGCCCCTCACTTCTTTCTTTGTCATCACTTGTGCCCTTCCGTCAGATTGACCGTCAAAAAGTTAAAATAAGCATGGTTTATTCAAACCATGGTGTGGTTAAGTAGGGTATTATGGTCAGAACAAAATCAAGGGCGAAGGAGGGGCTTGAGGGAGGAGCTCGGGGCAGACCGCGACAGAGGGAGAGGGAGGCCCAGGGGGCGGGAGTGGCGGAGAACAGGGGACGGGACGGGGCAGGGAGCGGCGCAGGGCAGGGGGCGGGGAGGGGGCGATTTAGGGGACGCGGGGCGGCGCAGGGAGGGGAGGGGGAGCGGGGCAGTGCGGGGGAGGGGAGGGGTGGCCCAGGGGACGCGGGGAGGCGCGGGGAGGGGAGGGGGTGGCCTAGGGACGCGGGGCGGCGCGGGGAGGGGAGCAGGGCGGCACGGGGGAGGGGAGGGGGTGGCCCAAGGGACGCGGGGCGGCGCAGCGAAGGGATGGGGAGCAGGGCAGCACGAGGGAGGGGAGGGGGCGGCCCAGGGGACACGGGGCAGCGCGGGGAGGGGATGGCGAGCAGGGTGGCGCGATGGAGAGGACGGGGCGGCGCAGGGAGGGGAGGGGGCGACCCAAGGGAGCACGGGGCGACGCGGGGGAGGGGAGGGGGCAGCCCAGGACGATCGCGAGCTCGGGGAGGAGCTGGGGCAAGCTGGGGCGGAGAGGGAGGAGTAGGAGGTTGGAGGAGGAGGAAGAGGATGGGGGAAGAGGAGGAAGAAGAAGAGGATGTGGAAGATGATGTCAAAATGACCACTGAACTCTTTTTTTAAAAATAATTCTGCTTATGTCCTCAAAGTTAACGTCCGTTTGCACTGTGGATGGACGGCAACTAACCTA